>JAVIAB010000101.1:60627591-61302591 GCA_032433765.1 Megaustenia siamemsis | reverse complement strand
TATAACTATAGTCTTCTATAACACGTTCTTTTATGATTAAGAGATAAGCAAACATGAATTATATCGAGGTTTTTCTTCAAACAGTTCCGAGCTATACCTATCTTGTATATACTATAACCAGTAATAGAAAATGTCCAACTGAAATAAACCAAAACAATAGGAATGACAAAAAAGTAATTTTAATATCATGAAGAATATACTAACATAAAATAAATAATACTAGGACTAAAGCTAAGTATAGCAAAATGTTATATCTTCTCAATATACATGTATGGTGCTGAAACATGGGCTTTAGACAAGAAAACAGAACAGAAAAATGTAAGCTTTTGAAATGTGGATTGATAGAAGAATATAAAGAATTGAATTGAAAGAAAAGAAAACAAACGATGAAGTTTTAAAACAACTAAAAATGAAAGGAAAACTACTAAACAAATTAAAACAAGACAAATGCGATTTGTGGGGCATGTTAAAAGATACAGCAGCCTACAAAAAGTAATCTAGGAAGGGGAAATACAAGATACAAGAGGAAGTGGCAGATAAAGACCAACATTGACGAGTTACATCAAGAGATGGACAAGTCAGCCTATGACAACCTGCACCATCAATGCAAGAGACAGAGCAGAATGGTGTCCATGGTAACCAACCTTCGATGCGGAGACGGCAGCCAAAATGATGATGAGCGTATTTTTAAACATTCTTCAAATTCCATGTCCTTTATTTTTTATTTGCTTCTCAATATTACAACTTTGTTGTGTATGCGTCATGTTTTTTTTTCGTAGCAAGTACTTTTGATCTTGATACCTGAAAAGTAGAAATTCAACATAGTGAAACCAAATCTATATGTGTCTTCAATATCAGTGTTAGAAATAAGCGTTGCGAGAACACCAGACCCAAGGGTGGACCACGATAAAGATAGATTGGGAGACATCTTACAATCACTGGGTAACATAACAGCATCAGTGGTGAACAGAAGAGCAAAAGACCACAAATTATATCTCCCCTCGACGCTGAAATCAAATGAGGAAGGAAAGAGGAAGAGTATCAGTGTTAGCAAACCTTGCACCACCATGAACAATGAAAATATACAAAAAAAACCTGTTAATTCTGATTCGTATACTTTTTTAAATATAAAATACAAGTTCATAATTCGCATACCCCCATGCTCCCTTCCACTCCCGATAATGACGAACAATTTGCACTCTCCAGCTGTCATGCTTTCAGACCATGGTTGACGGCCTTTATCTTTTGTCCTTTTCCCTAAATTCCTGAAATTTGATTTGGTTTTTTAAAATTGTAATTTGGTGTAATATAGAAGAATGAATGAGAAGAAAAGGGATAACATTAGCTTTTCTGGCATAATCGTGTTATCATTTTATTAATTCTTTTTAGTTTATTAAAGCGGTCAATGAAATAGACGAGGTAAGTACATTAAAAACATGTTGTTACTTATTTCAATGTGATGTCAACATGAATTGTTTCATATTTACACTGCGGATCAATTATATAATGTTTAGAAAATGGTTCGTGAACAAACTTGTACAAAGAACTATGTTCCTTTAATAATTGAGAGAAACTCCGAATTGAATGATGAGCATTCAAGGTAACTGTACAAGACTTGGATCGGCGACTTAACCATATGTGCTTGTACGACTATTAGTGTGTTCGGAGACTCTTGTCTAGTGTCGCCACAATTATCGTAACTCACGAGCGAGGCGCTAGTCCTCACCTTCCACAGTATTCCACGCCGTCCCTGATACCCATTTCTACCAGCGGCTGGGTTGACCGCAGATTTTTTCTTTTCCCAACCACTTGTACACTAACTGCTTCCAGCGTCAATCGACCCAGGGACGTAGGTACGTTATGATGAACATCAATTACACATTCATATTTGTATATTTACAAAACAGCATGCAGGGGCATGAATGATAACACAGAAGCCAGGCGGAAATAATAACTCGGATTGAACTGCGTGAGTTGTCAATTTTAGATGATTGTTATTTAAACAATAAAAATAACGAATCGGATGTACTAATAGATTCAAATACAATATTAAATAAGAAAAGATAAGTTGTTTTTTTTTTTTAATGAATTGACCAGTAATATTTATTGTGTCTTATTTGTTATATCGGGTCTCAAAACGTTGCATTCACTACTGTCCGTCTCAAAAAATGTCACTCACTTCTTACGTTGCCATGTGTAAGGTCTTCTTGATGTCTTAAAGCCACAACTATACCTGGCCTACCATTGATGCATCGTTCGAGAACAATGTCTTCAATTATTGATAGTCCTTGTGTCTTTTGAAGTGGTGATAGTATTTCAATTTTCACTGTAAAATATAGTTTATAAGAAAGTTATTTCTAATGCTTCGTTTTTTATATATCTTCATTGCTTATTTTTCATTTTCCAATTTATATTAACTTTTGTTTTTGGTAACATTTAATTTGAATGAATCTATTTTCTTCTTTAATTTTTCCGAGATTATTTTTGTCTTTCATGATTCCTCGGTAGTCTGCAATCAGTAAATTGCCGTTGCGTTGTCAGTGATTCCATCCAGTTGATAAAAATTGTCCATGTTGTGACCCGAGCCTGACATCTGGTTTTTCCATCACCTGAATGTCAGGCCATTGTCGACTGTGTTGACCATCTGCTCGCTCTCTCATAAATTGTGTGTTTTTTGAAGTGATGAATTTATGATGTATTTTAATTCAGTTGTTAATATGAGTGAAACATAGCTGTGAGTTTTAAAAAATTGTATATATATATATATATATATATATATATCTTCATCATCAAGTACCGGGCCTGCTGGAGTAGATGATCACGTCTGTCCACAACTTTCGATCATGGCAGCTATTTATCATTTATGTTGTTGACCTTTTGCCAAGCCATTCACTTAAGCTGTCTGTTATTTTTTCTCTAGCTTCCCTCTATCTCTCCGTCCCTCAATTTGTCCAGTTATTACAATATATTCCAGTTGTTCTCTTCTCATTACATGGCCAAAAATGATGATTGTTTCTTCCTAATATTGGAAATTAGCTCTCTTTTTGCTTTGATCTCTCTGAGAACATCTTCATTACTCTTCTTAGCTGTCCATAGTACTCTCAATATTCTTCTGTAAAACCATATTTCTACAGACTGCAGTGATTTTCTTGTCTGTTGTCCTATTTATGGATTCGCATCCATAAGTTAAGACTGGCTGTACGTAAAATTTAAGAACTCTTTTTCTTGTTTCTATTGTCAAAAATGGATTGCATTGTAACTGCCTCATTTTTGGAAAGCTGCTTTTGCCTGAGACACTCTGCATCTCACCTCTTGTGTACATCTTCTGTCTGAGGTTAACAAAGTTCCCAAAATATTTAAATTCAATTACCTATTTTAATATTGTTCCACTTGTCTTTATTTTGCATTGAGGTGATGTCTTTTTCTTTGTTGTTACCATTACCTCTGTCTTTTTGCTATTAAGGCTGAGTCCTTTATTTTTACTTTCATTCACTATAATGTCCAACATTTCTTGTAACTCATTTTCACTCTTAGCGATTAAGACTGTATCATCAGCATACCTTAGATTATTTATATTATGAACTCCAATTGTTATTCCAGGCATGTCCCTTATGGATCTTAAAATAATCTCATTATAAATATGAAACAAATCTGGTGACAGCACACAACCTTGTCTAACACTCTGTTTTATTTGTTGAAACATTCCCAATTGGTTTCCAGTTCTTATGACCGTTTTTTGTTGCAAGTACATGTTCTTTATTATTCTTAGATCTTTGCTGTCTACGTTTATGCTTTCTAAAATTTTGATTATTTCTGGGTGCTTTACTTTGTCAAATGCCTTGGTGTATTCTATGAAAGATAGGTATATATCTGGTTTCACCTCTATGGCTCTTTCTACTAAAGATCTTATGATATAAATGGCATTGCTTGTTCCTTTACCTCTAACAAAACCACACTGTTCATCGCTAATTTCTGGACTGATTTTGATTCGCACTCTTAGCATGATAATTCTTAGTAATATCATAGGCATATGTGGTCGGTATTACGTCGTGCCACTTTACTTTTATAGAAAAAATCCGGTATCCATTTAAGGCTGGGTGAAGCCGGAAGTCGTCAGTCAGGAGAGAACCCAACATCTTGTCCTTTGTAGTCCAGCTCACTAACTACTGAGCTATTGCGACTGTTTTCTGTTTGCTATATATACTATATAAATACTTATATACTATATATATATATATATATATATATATATATACTTTATATACTATATAAACAGCATGTTGCCATAGCTTGAATAGGTATTTGTTCATAGTAGACCATTGTATTCCGGCATAAATTAAATACTGTATAAACATTAACTTTTCAGTGGTAAATATATGTACAAAAAAGGGATGCGTCTTTTACGCCGGCAAATAGGGTACATGCTATTAATGCATCAGTATGTCTTCTCAGGTTAATAAAGTGGTGATTGGAACATTGAAAGTAAGTAATGGTAACCAAGAACAATAATAACACCAATCACGCGTATTAGTTAACATACAGGGCATGAGATCTTTGCATCACTCGCTGCAATAAATGTGCATTGCTTCGGTGATCACTCTATTGGGAGAAGTTGATAGATGACGATTTGTGAACTTTATTATTCACATTAATTCATGTCAATACTTTATTTACTTTATAGTTTAAGTTATGTTAATTAGTAAAGTATTTGTATAACATAAGTACAAAGAAGCGTTCTTTAACAAGCTGTGAAATGAGTGTCAATACATTGTACAAACATTGTGATAACGTTGCAATTCACCAAAATGTTGTTTAGACGAATACAAATCATATATATTTGCCCGTCATATATTTACAAATATGATTGCAATACGGATTGACCATTCTGCCTAAACATGTTTTATGAAGTACAATATGGTATCTTTTTATTTTATAGATTTATAGGAAAGCATTAGAAGTAAGTAATACACTTTGTTGGGTATAGTTAATAATTTTATAATTTGTTAATAATGTTATAATGAGGTGTCTTGGAAAAATTGCAGACAATCCAACACTAATACATGAACAAATAGAAGACATACATGGACAAATAGAAGACATACATGGACAAATAGAAGACATACATGGACAAATAGAAGAAATACATGGACAAATAAAAGACCAACATGGACACTTAAATAGACTCAACAAGGAAAAAATACAACATGAAAATCAACATTAACAAAACAGAAGTCATGAATATCGCAACATTGAAGCAGAACATAAACATAACTATAGACGGCAGACAACTAAAACAAGTAGAGGAATTCAAATTCCTTGGAAGTCTAGTGACAAACGACAATTCACAAACAGCAGATATAGACTCAAGATGCAACAAAGCTTGCCAAATCATTGGACAGCGACCACCACTATTGTCCAATAAGGAAATAACTCTAGACCCAACACGGGAACTCTATAACACAATCTTCACCCCAACGTTGTGCTACCAATCTCAGCCCTGGACCCTAGATGCAAGAACAATAAGAAAAGTAACCTCTACAGAGATTAAATGTGTTAGACGAATGACAGAAAACAGTCTGAGAAATAAGACATTCTTTTTTCTTCTTTTTTCTTTCCTTCCTCATCTGCCTTTCAGCGTCAAGCGGAGTTATAATTTGCGGTCTTTTGCTCTTTTGTTCACCTCTGCTGCTGTTATGTTTCCTATTGCTTCTAATATTCCATCGATCCATCTTTTTCATGGTCGACCCTTGGGTCTGGTGTTTTCACAACGTTTGTTGAATGCTTGTTGTGTTGTGTTTTGATCTTTCTGCCTTGGCACGTGGCCAATCCATTTTATCTGTTGTTTCCTTATGTATTCTATGGCGGGGGCTATTCCTAGCTTTTTTTCTCAGTTCTGATTTCTGATCTTATCTCTCAGACTGTTTCCTATCATTCGTCTAATACATTTCATCTCAGCTGAGGTTTATTTTCTCATTGTCCTTGCCCATGTCTGGCATTGGTAGCACAACGTTGGGATGAATATTCTATTGCATAGTGTTCGTTTTGCCTCCAGAGTTATTTCCTTGTTGGACAATAGTGGTGATAAATGTCCAATGATTTGCCAAGCGTTGCTGCATCTTGATTCTGTCTCTGCTGTTTGAGAATTATTGTTTGTTATTAAACTTCCTAGGTATTTGAATTACTCTACTTGTTTTAGTTGCTTGCCTTTGAGATAAGATCAAAAATGAAAAACTGAGAAAACAAAACTGGAATAAAATAGTTTGGCCACATGACAAAGAAGAAAAATACAAAACACAACACCAGTCTTCAATAAATGTAGCAAGAACAACAGACCAAGGGTCGACCACAATAAAGATGGATTGATGGAATTTTAGAAACACCAGGAAACATAACAGCTGCAGAGGCGAAAAGAAGTGGAAAAGACCGCAAATTATATTTCCCGTGGACCCTGAAAGACAAATGAGGAAGGAATGAGGAAGAAGGTGTATCTGAAATTGTATTAATTAAAAAAACAACAACTAAATGCTTATACATTCTTAGATTGTTAACGTGATTGGCAGTGCCGAGACAGTAAGTAATATAATCTACAAGTGACAAAAAACAGAATACGAAATCACAACTCTTTTATAAGCTATAATTAATTACTTTATTACTTCTGCATGGTGGACCAATCAACGTCAGTGAGCAGTTGTTTGTTATTTATAGACATGACCATCAAGCAATCAACCAATCCTAAGCTACGTACAGAAACAACAAATAAAATGGTTTTCTTATTTAGAACGTATGGCACGCGATTCCATACTATACACCGATTTTAATATAGGAGAGGGTAGAAAAGCAAAAGGCAGACCAAAAGTAAAAAGGACAGCGAATATAAATGAAGCACTATAACAACATCAATTCACATTGATTGAAGCCGCTAAAAGTGCGAGAACCAGTAGATTTGTATCTCCCTTTACACTTGAATGGCTACAAGAGGAATTGAAAAAACACAAATAAAAAAAATATTCAACCTTGGTGTGTAATACAATGTTGGCAGCCAGTAGTGGGGTGTAAGAAGAACTCCTACAAGGTATTGTGAGAGCTTTACATTAAAAGAACTGAAAAAAACAGTAATAACGTTTCGGCCTACATGCGGCCTACATCAGAGAAAGAAAACAACGATAACGAACGATGAGTCATAGATATATTCATCTAGATGAAATTGGTTGTTAAATGAAGGAAAAGTGGATGTAGCATGTAGGCCGGCACATCAGTATTTTGTTGTCTTCCTTTTTCTACAAATCTGTTACCATATCTTGTAGGAGTGTCCATTACATCCTACTACTAGCTTCTGCCTACCAACTTTACTGCAGCACTGTATTTCTGTGTCCGTTACCCCACCCTGTAATAAAATGTTCATGATTTTGTTGTTATTTAATGATTCCATCAATTCATTATGCTGTGAATGTCTGCGATGCATTCCTTAAGCCTGATTCTGCCAGGAACATATGATGAAACAAGCTGGCCTTTTTATAACTCGTCAAGCAAGACTGATTCTCACAATTACTGATGCGTCGTCCCTGAACATATCTGCGTTGTGCAAAGGAAGCTATGTATTGTTCTACTATTGTACTATTAGTGTACTACTATTGTTCTACTATTGTACTACTATTGTACTACTATTGTTCTACTATTGTTCTACTATTGTACTACTATTGTACCTGATCGGCTAATCGGTATAGTTTCCAGTCTCTAGAAACAAAGTTCACTACTAAAACATGAATATATATATTTGTAGTCCGAGCAACCCATCATATCAAATTGTCTTTCCATTTCTCAATAAAACATTCAGAATCCACCCACAAAAAGAATTGACATATATTTCATTAGCTACCATTTCTAGTTGCGTTCAGTCTGCCTCTGTTATAAAACAGAGACCTCAACACAAATGTATTATGTACACATACTTGTGTGCTTGTGCAGACGCTTTTTCCTACACACTCCAAAGAAACAAAAAAATCTAAGAAGTGTTAATGAGGTCACCGTGTTTTTATTGACATTTCTGCACATAATGTGAAATTATCAGTATTGGTGGATGCAGTGTAGATGAATCTATTGTTCTCAAAAACTATTCTGTCTGTGAGTCTGGAAATGTTTCCACGGTTTTGCCTCCTGGGCTATCACTTTTGTACAAGCCTTGGCCTCAAATCTCCAATCGAATGAGTTAAAATGTGATGGAGCCGATCGTTTGTTATTTAGTTGATCGCTGTCCACACTGATAATGCTGGTAGTTGTAAGTAAAACGGATCTATATATCATAGGACACGCCTTTTGTGAAATCTACGTCCATTCAGAACACATATTAATATTATTTAACAATGATTCTTGTGCTACTCAATATATCACCCCCCGTTTTTTTTTATTCCTCATTTAATATTTATTGAACAGAGGGGTGGGGTGACATTATTTCAAGTTATTTGCAAATTAGTTGGCATCTTCTAATGTCACATTTCCGAAAGTGTCGAATGTTCTGCATATCTTTTTTTTCCCAAAAAAAACGAGCCCCAGTCTCTAATATTTTAATTGTTTGCTTATCTCGGTTTGTACGGCTTTTTAGCTGTTTCTAATATGACACGTTCCGAAACAATTATTTTTAAAATGTGAATGTCTTGTGTTCCTATTCTAGTGTGAGATTAATTGTTTTCATCTTTGGGGGGGGGGGGGGGGGGGGTCAGAGAAGTGTTTTCATAGAAAGAACTCTAAATAAATTTATTTCCACGATTTCCAAAGTTTAGACTTTTTTTAACGACAAAAATCATTCAATGTGTAACATTATATAACAATAACCAGTGTAGCAGTGTCCCCCTTTCAAGCTGTGCTAATGCAGCAATTTGCATGGTAGGACTATCGGCTATTGTTTCCATGGTACGACTATTGGCTATTGTTTCCATGGTACGACTATTGGCTATTGTTTCCATGGTACGACTATTGGCTATTGTTTCCATCCTACGACTATTGGCTATTGTTTCCATCCTACGACTATTGGCTATTGTTTCCATGGTACGACTATTGGCTATTGTTTCCATGGCACGACTATTGGCTATTGTTTCCATCCTACGACTATTGGCTATTGTTTCCATCCTACGACTATTGGCTATTGTTTCCATCCTACGACTATTGGCTATTGTTTCCATGGTACGACTATTGGCTATTGTTTCCATGGTACGACTATTGGCTATTGTTTCCATGGTACGACTATTGGCTATTGTTTCCATCCTACGACTATCGGCTATTGTTTCCATGGTACGACTATCGGCTATTGTTTCCATGGTACGACTATTGGCTATTGTTTCCATGGTACGAATATCGGCTATTGTTTCCATCCTACGACTATCGGCTATTGTTTCCATCCTACGACTAACGGCTATTGTTTCCATCAAACGACTATCTGCTATTGTTACCATATTACGACTATCGGCTATTGTTTCCATAGAACGTCTATCGACTATTATTTCCATCGACCGTCTATCGGCTATTGTTTCCATCGACCGTCTATAGGCTATTGTTTCCATCGTCCGTCTATAGGCTATTGTTTCCATCGTCCGTCTACCGACTATATTTTCCATCGTACGACCCTCGGCTATTGTTTCCATCGTACGAATTTCGGCTATTGTTTCCATCGTACGACTATTGGCTATTGTTTCCATCTACCGTTATCGGCTACTGTTTCCATTGTACGTCTATCGACTATTGTATCCATCTTACGACTATCGGCTATAGTTTCCATCTTACGACTATCGGCTATTGTTTCAATCGTACGACTATTGGTTATTGCTTATATCTTACGTCTATCGGCTATTATTTATGTGGTACGTCTATCGGCTATTATTTCTATCGTACGACTCTCAGCTATTGTTTATATCTTACGTCTATCGGCTATTGTTTCTATCATACGACTATCATCTATTTTTTATATCTTACGTCTATGGGCTATTGTTTCTATCGTGCGACTGTCAGCTAGTGTTTATATCTTACGTCTATCGGCCATTGTTTCTATCGTACTACTATCAACTAGTGTTATATCTTACGTCTATCGTCTATTGTTTCTATCGTACGTCTATTGGCTATTGTTTCAATCGTTTGACTATTGGCTATTGTTTCTATCGTACGACTATAAACTATTGTTTCTATTGTACGACTATTGACTATTGTTTCAACGGACCGTCTATTTACTATTGTTTCCATCGACCGACTATCGGCTATAGTTTCCATCGACCGTCTATCCACTACTGTTTCTATCGTATGTCTATCGACTATTGTTTCCATCTGCCGTCTATCGGCTACTGTTTCCATCAACCGTCTATCGGCTACTGTTTCCATCATACGTCTATCGGCTACTGTTTACATCAACCGTCTATCGGCTACTGTTCCCATCATACGTCTATCGGCTACTGTTTCCATCATACGTCTATCGGCTACTGTTTCCATCATACGTCTATCGACTAGTATTTCCATCGTACGACTATCGACTATAATTTCCTTCTTACGTCTGTCGTAAACTGTGCGAGTCAATCCAGAATGGGGACAATCTTTGGTATTGATGGTATCAGTTTTCTCTCATGTCAAATGTTACTATCTGACCCAGCACTACTAAAATATTGTTATATGTTGTAGGTAATCTACTAAACCATGCATCTAATAATTTTGACAACATCTAACTGATATAACAACATGGCGATATGTTTTTAATGTATTAGGTTAAAACAATCTGGATAACATTACGTTGATGATGAAGAAGAAACATCGTGAAATAAAATGCATTTATTTACACTGGCTTCTTGTATGAGAAGGGATAATAAGCAATGGCTGAAGACTTAAAATGCACACTTAATGGTAGGATAGTAAGTAGTAACAATATAATGAGGAATGTGATCAATATGATTTGGAATAAAAGTAAAGAGCTCCAGTTGTTTCATGAAACAAAAAGAAAAGAAACAAAAAAAGTAACGAACCTGCGTCACGCCGAGTGGCGTACAGGGAATGTGGTGTTAGTGACCATAAATTGTACCTACCTTCAGCACATGATTTTTGGGGTAATTTGGTCGGTATTATGCCCGTGCCGCTTTATTTTCCAAGAAATATTCCCGTACCCATTTAAGACTGAGTGAACCCTAAAGCCGTCGGTTGGGATTGAACCCTACCTCTTGTCCTTTGTAGTCCAGTTCACTAACCACTGAGCTATGATTTGGAATGTGTTGATGTAAAGTTTCAACATGCTCATTATATCATATATTTTAATATGTTAATAATCCATTCACGACACATTTAATGTTTGAGGCAAATATATGCATCCTTTCAACGCCTTGCAGATTCACAAAAGTATGAACGATCTGTGTATTTAGAAACTCATATCCGTAAAGATTGATGTATACGAGTCACTAACTCATCTAGGATTAAATAAAGCCCATTAATCTTCTTCTGCCTTTCAACTCCATGTGGAGCATAGGTCTCCAACAAACACTTTCAACTCCTTTTGGAGCATAGGTCTCCAAAAAAACACTTTCAGCTCCCTATAGAGCATAGGTCCCCAACAAATACTTTTAGCTCCCCATGGAGCATAGGTATGCAGCAAACACTTTCAACTCCCTGTGGAGCATAAATCTTCAACAATATACTTTTCAAACCGTTCTGTTTCTTTCCATTCTTTTAAGATCATTCCATGCCTTCCCCATCATCTTTATCTCTGCTTCAATATGCCTTTTCCAAGAATATTTTGGTCTTCATCTGTCTTTTTCCTTGTGGATTCCAAAACGGGGTCAATTGTGTTATAATCTCGGCATCTGCAATGAATTTGTGTTCTATCCAGCGCCATTGTCTTCGTTGTATCTCTTCATCCACTGGATGGCTTTTATTTTTTCTATTTAACCTAATTTATTTGGATTTCAACAGTGGAAAGAATGATTCTCTTGCTTTTGATAATCTTATTTTGATATAATTCTTTATTCCTCTCTGTTTGTCTATATTACTGCCCAGTATGTATAAGATCAAAGCCCATTAGCACTTATAAAACATGTGCTGCCGAATTTAGGTCATGATCTCAGGTCTAAATATAACTGTTCCGCTTTTACTACAGCAAGATAAGTTCATCTACGAATGTTGAAAGTGGCATACAAGAAACAACAATGAAGATATCTTCATATGGGATACAACAATGTAGATAACGTCATATAGGATACACGAATGTAGATAACGTCATATGGGATACAAAAATGTAGATTACGTCAAACAAGATACAAGAAAACTCTTTGTAGATCTTTAAAGGAAAAACATGTTTTTCTATTATACTGGGTACAAATAATAATACATAAATATTATTATATGGGGAACTTCCGAGGCGATAATAGGGAATAATAGAACAAAGAAGTATGTGTTAGCACTCGGAAAAATTGACAGACAAACAACAATAGAAAAAAACGAAGAACAATATATGGTCCGAAGTGGGATCGAACCCGTACTCAGTGGCACCGCGCCTTGCCACGAGAAGCCGAACGCTTGGTACACTGCCACGCAGCCAACTAAAAAATTGGCTATTGCAGTAGTGTCTTCCACGAAAGGCGATCTCAATGACTATAGCATAGGGTAACGATCACAGACCGGAAATAAATTGTATATTTGTACTTTCCTATTAATGCAAGTATCTCCCAGTAGGGCTGAATACTTGTGTTGTAGACAAACATTTATTGGACGAAACAGCACGAATAGTAGTTCCCAGTGGTTATATACTGGGTACAAATAATAATACATAAATATTATTATATGGGGAACTTCCGAGGCGATAATAGGGAATAATAGAACAAAGAAGTATGTGTTAGCACTCGGAAAAATTGACAGACAAACAACAATAGAAAAAAACGAAGAACAATATATGGTCCGAAGTGGGATCGAACCCGTACTCAGTGGCACCGCGCCTTGCCACGAGAAGCCGAACGCTTGGTACACTGCCACGCAGCCAACTAAAAAATTGGCTATTGCAGTAGTGTCTTCCACGAAAGGCGATCTCAATGACTATAGCATAGGGTAACGATCACAGACCGGAAATAAATTGTATATTTGTACTTTCCTATTAATGCAAGTATCTCCCAGTAGGGCTGAATACTTGTGTTGTAGACAAACATTTATTGGACGAAACAGCACGAATAGTAGTTCCCAGTGGTTATGTAGATAACATATATATGGATTAAATGTCAACTCAGTCTTAATTTATACAGTATATAACCACTGGGAACTACTATTCGTGCTGTTTCGTCCAATAAATGTTTGTCTACAACACAAGTATTCAGCCCTACTGGGAGATACTTGCATTAATAGGAAAGTACAAATATACAATTTATTTCCGGTCTGTGATCGTTACCCTATGCTATAGTCATTGAGATCGCCTTTCGTGGAAGACACTACTGCAATAGCCAATTTTTTAGTTGGCTGCGTGGCAGTGTACCAAGCGTTCGGCTTCTCGTGGCAAGGCGCGGTGCCACTGAGTACGGGTTCGATCCCACTTCGGACCATATATTGTTCTTCGTTTTTTTCTATTGTTGTTTGTCTGTCAATTTTTCCGAGTGCTAACACATACTTCTTTGTTCTATTATTCCCTATTATCGCCTCGGAAGTTCCCCATATAATAATATTTATGTATTATTATTTGTACCCAGTATATAACCACTGGGAACTACTATTCGTGCTGTTTCGTCCAATAAATGTTTGTCTACAACACAAGTATTCAGCCCTACTGGGAGATACTTGCATTAATAGGAAAGTACAAATATACAATTTATTTCCGGTCTGTGATCGTTACCCTATGCTATAGTCATTGAGATCGCCTTTCGTGGAAGACACTACTGCAATAGCCAATTTTTTAGTTGGCTGCGTGGCAGTGTACCAAGCGTTCGGCTTCTCGTGGCAAGGCGCGGTGCCACTGAGTACGGGTTCGATCCCACTTCGGACCATATATTGTTCTTCGTTTTTTTCTATTGTTGTTTGTCTGTCAATTTTTCCGAGTGCTAACACATACTTCTTTGTTCTATTTTTCTATTATAATTATGTTTATGTGAGAAACTTTTAAACTAATTCATTGAACACTAACTGTATGCATCTTCAGGGTGAATGTTATGCCAGGGCTAAAAAGCAATCAACTGTAAGTTGGTGAAATAATACAAGACACAGTTGTTTCTCATTGATTCTTTAGTTGAATTTCTCAACTCTGTCTTCCCTGTCGTTCCGGGTGATAAAACAATATATTGTTCTACTATACATTTAAAGTGATTCGATTTAGAAGAAACTGTACTTTAATTTTAAAAACTCGAGTCGTTAAAACTGTGAATATTGAATTCCCCAAAACACTCATATTTTTCAAACTCGTATTTGTGTGTGTTTGTGTGTGTGTGATGTGCATTAGCTAATAATATATTCATACACACATGTCTACTTTAGCTTAAACAAAGTATACCTTTTATGTGTGGCGTTACAACTTGAAACCACTTCCATGAAATAGCTTTATTCAGAATGAGTGCAATGTACTAAGCCCATGATATATTCCTTCAGAACCGCTGCTTAATTTTCAAGATTGTCACTAAAATGTCACTTTGACATGAAAACAAAAAACTGTGGTTAGTACGCCAAGAAAATCGCAATGTGTACGGTCTTAAAAATCATTATCATCATCAAGTACCGTGCCTGCTGTAGTAGGTGATCATGTCTCGCCACCAATCACGTTAAGTCTTAACCATACCATTTATTCTATATTTTTAGTCTCCCACACATTTAGCTTTACTGAGCCTCACATTTGTATGCATTTATTTGCCTTAATCCCCCAACTTTCTATCTCGATAGTTATTTATCATTTCTGGTGTTGACCTTCTGCCAAGCCATTCTCTTAAGCTGTCTGGTATCTTTTCTCTTTGCTTTCCTCTATCTTTTCATCCCTCAATTTTCTAAGTTGTTACTATATATTCCAGCTGTTCCATTCTCAGTATATGGCCATAACATGATGATTGTTTCTTCTTGATATTGTATATTAGCTATCTTTTTTTCTTTGGTCATAACGTTTTCATTACTCTACTTAGCTGCCCATGGTATTCTCAAAATTCTTCTGTAAAACTACATTTCTACCTACTCCTCTAATTTTCTGGTCTATTTTCCTACTGTCAATGATTCACATCACAATTGCCTTAAGTATATCCTCACGTAAAAGTAGCACAGAAATAAACAAAATATGTACTTATGGTGTAACCGCAACACGAAAGCATTTTACTTAATAACAAATCAAGAAGTGTTTACAATCTTAGAAAGTAGAACACATTGCTTCATGTATATGGTGATATTAAACAGCGACAAAAACAGTCATAAGATCGCGGAATCAATTGGAGAATGTGTCGACAACAAAAAGGTATTAGGTTTGTAAAGTAAATATCAATTTTTAACCCGTATCCTTACAATCCGCTTTTTAGCAGCTTCGCAATACACTTACGGCTTTACCCTATATGGTTTACCAACCGATTTATTTAAAATGTTTAATGAGATCATACCATGATACACACGTCATATAACAGACACATTTGTAGGTAGTAATGCTAAAGAAGAACAAATGCATAACACTTTGAACGATACTTACGTTACACGTTATTATTGCATGGAGTGGAAATAAATCATAGAAAAGTGCACCTGGTAGAAACAAAATCGAAACAAAGAAAACGGTGTCTTCTAAAGACACATTTTAATTAAAAAGAACATTATTACAACAATGAAGCCAAATAGCACACGATTTTAACATCAGATGGTGCACATTTAACAAAAAGATGCAGAATAATCGAGGCAAGAGCATGCCCCAAAGAATGAGTATAGTATTAGGAGAGCAACATATGTCCATTAACATAAGAATCAATCAATCTTATACAATCAGTCTTGACAAATGGAGGTGATTCATATAAAACAAAAATAATGATACCACCGAAATGTAGTTTTAAAGAAAAACAAGCTGAGAATAGCACATAGAAGTAAATAAGGAGAGCAACGAGAACGGCTCTCGAACAACGTACTCGTGATGTCAACGTTACGTGAGCTCAACAATCATTGCATGCCAAAGTGGTGAGATTGGAACTGTTGAAAGATGTTCACAGCAGGGACATGTTGGTGTAAGAGGAAATAGAAGATTAGAGATAAGAAAAAAAAAACACGAGAAGCAGTTCAAGAGAACAATTGTTGAGGAAGTTAACAACATAAGTGATACACAAATGTTGTGATTGAGTTGCGTGACATGGTCGCAATGTCAGATACGGTACTTATTATACGTCAAAAAGTAATGCACACCAATTTTTTTCTCGGCTAATAATAAAGATAGGAATATGAAATTTTGCACACTTGGAATATGACATGTTTCAATTATGTGCATCAAATTGCACAGCATTCTGATAAATATTACGCAATCTATGAACCGTTAAAATGGAGCTTGTCAACAATGTCCGTTACAAACAGCGAATTGTCATAGAATTTCTGGTTGCGGAAAAAGAAACTGTGGCAAACATTCATAAACGACTGTGTGCAGTGTACAAATGTTCTGCAGTCGATAGGAGCACAGTTAGTCGCTGAGTTCAGAGAATTAAAGCTGCAGAAAGTGTACGAGTGGAGCTGCATGATTTACCGCGTTCTGTACGTGTTGCCTCGGCTACCAGCACAGACATGTTAAACCGGGCTGATGCCATTATTCGTAAGGATAGGCGTATCACTAGTCAGCAATTGGCATTACAACTTACAGTCAGCAAGGGAAGTGCAATCGCAAATTTTAAAACTCTCGGATATTCAAAGATTTGCGCTCGACGGGTTCCTCGGTGCCTAACAAATGATCACAGAGTTCAAAGGAAAACATTCTGTTCTGAATTGTTGGAGCGTTTCGGTGTTGAAGGAGAAATGTTTTTGTCAAAAATTGTTACAGGTGACGAAACGTGGGCACATTATTATGAGCCTGACACAAAAATGCAGTCAATGGAATGGCATCATCCGCAGTCACCAAAAATAAAAAAAATTCAAAACATCTCCATCAGCCGGAAAGGTGATGATCACTGTCTTCTGGGACATTGATGGTGTGATTCTTGTTGATGTAATGACAAGAGGTGAGACAATCAACTCGTCAGCTTACATCAATACACTGACAAAACTCAAAAATCGGTTCCACAGAGTTCGGCCTAATAAGCCATCTGCAGATGTGTTGCTTCAACATGACAATGCACGCCCTCACACAAGTCTGGTAACACGGGAAGCAATCAACAAATTTGGTTGGACTGTACTGCCCCATCCTCCTTACAGCCCTGATCTGGCTCCCTCAGATTTCCATCTGTTTGGACCACTCAAAAAATTCCTGCGTGGGAAACACTTTGACAATGATGAGGATGTGATCCGTGCAGTTAAAAAATGGCTACGCGAGCAGGACAAAACTTGGTACAAACGAGGCATTCATGACCTAGTTTCGCGTTGGCGTAAGGCAATACGCTTGGACGAGGATTATGCTGAAAAATAGGTAGTGTCAAGGGGATGTTCAGCTACAATCTGTGAAAATTTCACACATTTTGCCCGAATAGTTTCCGAGAAAAAAAGTGGTGTGCATTACTTTTTGACCTCCCTTTAGTATATATATATATATGAAAATTATACTATCCATATCAATTCTTAGAAGTGGAAAACAAACCATTAGAAGTGTGAAACTAAACTATGAATAGAGGCAATTGTGTTTTCTTAGTTAACCATGTTAATGTTGAAATAACTACAAACACCGTTAAAAAAGACATTCTTATAGTCAATAACTATAACAAAATGATTTAATTTCAAACCATAAATATAATGGTCTCAATTTCAGATAATATCACTGGCAAAGGACGTAAGTTGTTTCACTTTTTTTTTGTATTTTGTGTCTATATTTTTAAATAGGATTTATTCTCCTTATTTCCTTCTTCAATTGCCTTTGTACGTCGAGGGGGAGATATAATTTGGGGGCCCCTGCTATTCTGTTTGCCTCTGCTGCTGTTAAGTTTTCTAGTCTTTTAAACATTCCGTCAATCAATATTTTTTATGGTCGGCTTTTTGTTCTAGTGCTTTCGAAACATTTATTGAAGAGTCGTTGCGTTGTGTGTGTTTTTTTTAGTCTTTCTGCCTTATCACGTGACGAAATCATTGCAAGTTGCTATTTCTTTATATATTCTATTACGGCGCCAACCACTTCGATTTGTAGATGTATGTACAAGTTATGTGAAGATTCCGAACCTAAAACATATAGCCTGGGAAGATATAGCTGCAGACTGCAACCTTTGGAGACACACTCTAAAGCTCCAACTCAAGCAAGAAGCAGAACAATTCATATAAAAAAGAGGATGCACGGTGAAAGAAACGACACAAATATTATTTAAAGGGGCGCTGAACAATCAATAGTCAAATGTGACTGACGGAGGCTACTATTCTATGGCAGGGGTATTCCTTGCATTTTTCATTTCTTCATTTCCGATCTTACCTCTCAGGCTGTTTCCTGGCATTCGTCTAACACATTTCATCTCAATAGAGGTTATTTTCGTGTCGTTCTTGCATCCAGGGTCAAAGACAGGTATTGGTAGCACAACGTTGGGATGAAGATTGTATTGTAGAGTACCCGTTTTGCCTCTAGAGTTATTTCCATGTCGGACAATAGTGGTGATAGCTGTCCATAGATTTAACCAGCTTTGTTGTGTCTTGAGTCTTTTTCTGCTGTTTGTGAATTGTCGTTTGTCACTAGGATTCCTAGGTATTTAATTTCATTTTCTTGTTTATTTATCTGCCGTTTATATATATATATATATATATATATATATATATATATATATATATATATATATATACATACATATATATATATATATATATATATATATATGTATATATATATATATATATATGTGTGTGTGTGTGTGCCTCGATGTTCTGTTTCTCTTTTGCGATATTCGTGACTTCTGTTTTGTTGTTATTCATGTTCATGTTGTATCTAATGCATGTGCGATAGAGTCTATTTAAGTCTTGTTGTATGTCCTCTATTTTACCATGTATTAGTAGCCTGATCGTCTGGAAAAGGAAGCTCCGTTGATTTCCTATGTCTCGGATATGTTGACTAACATGCATGTATCATCCATGTAATAATGCATATTAACTCTTTCAATACGGGAGCTTTTTATCAAAGCAATGGGAGAGATTTCAGAGATAAAAGATTCATGGTTTCAAAAATCAATCGACATATTTATATGTATCTAACCTAACACATTACATATAATATATGCATTTTTAGATAATTGAACAAGGTATTAGATGTCACCAACACCAAAATGATACAAGACATGTAAACAGAATATGATTTTCTGATAGTTTACAATAACACGGAGTGATGCACAGTGCGTCGGAACGTACGGAACGAGTTAAACAATAGGGGAGATAGTACGCACCCCTGTATCGAGTTATTACATGATATTAGTTGTTAGTTCATAATTATATTTCTGAAAGCAACACATACTTTGCTCATTAAACTGTGTTTGTCCGGAATAGTTTGATCAACATCCACTGAACAGTGCAACAACAAAAAATCTTCAATTTATGAGTTTCTTTTCCTTTCATGTACACACCAAATGGAAGGTCTACTTTTTAAAGCATTAATCCCTAAATGGACCATATTAGAAGAATATGATATCCATATAGTTACAAAGAATGGCTTTGAAAGAAAGTTATAGAGAATGGCTTGGCAGAAGGTCGACAACAGAAATGATAAACAGCTGTCGAGATCGAAAGTTGCGGAGAGACATGATAACTACGCCAATAGGCCCGGTACTTGATGATGATGATGATGATGATAGTTACAAATATAACTCATTCGATGTTTCGAATAATTAATATGATATCCATATAGTTACAAATATAACTCATTCGATGTTTCGAATAACTAAATATGATACCCATATAGTTACAAATATAACTCATTCGATGTTTCGAATAAATAAATATTTCTACATTTTTTTAGCTCCATATGTGTATCACTGTCTCAGAAGGCGATTTGATTATTTTAAAACCAAAAATCGCTGCAATTAAATAACACTTGATAAAACAACTTTATTTCGAGGAACATTCTAATCAATTTTTAAAGAGAATCTTTCTTTGCTATTGTTTTATTTATTTAAAAAAAAAAAACTATTCAGTGCAGCTTATACACAGCAATATATAAATATTAGAAACATACATAGAAACAATCATACATACAAACAATTAAACACGCAAACAATCATACATAGAAACAAACATACAAACACTCATACATACAAACAATCATACATAGTAACATTATTATAAACGCGTTTATAGGCTACAAATCAAGAGAACATAAATTAAAATAGAAATTGCCTTCAAAATGTTGTATTCTTTTTATTTATCTCAAATTAATTCGTTATAAACTAGAAAATGATGACTATCTTTTTCATTCAATCAGAAAATTGTAATGATAAATCATCCCATTACTCATTGGGGCTTAATCGTAATTTACCCATTTTCTCATTTGACAAGGGGGAGCAGAAGAGCCTGCGACTTGCGGTCGCAATATCAGGGTCGGCGTACAATCAGCCGACCAAGACCTAGCAGTTCTACCTCCCCTGGTAACAGTCTGCGTCAAACTAGAATGGCTAACAGAAGCTAGGATCGCCGTGTTCCCAGTAGTGGTGGCTGTTACTGATATAGAGGACCCAGTATTGCAGTACATCTGGGCTGGACTAGTAGTTTCCCAGCATAGCCTGGGACAGACTAAACCCAGCCTCTCCAGTAAGAGCCGGGAATGTCAAGAAAGCCATTACGACCCGCCACATTTTAGAAGTCAAAGGGCAACATGCTCGTGACAATGCGTCAACAAAAACAACAACAACAACAACTCATTTAACAATGGTGTTGGCAATGTGCACAAACTACATCACAATAATAGCAACAAACATGTTGGAGCGAATGATTTTAATTTCGGAAAATATGTAAACAAAGAATAAGAGGATTTATGATTCAAGATTTGGAGAGTTCCAAAAAAGTGTGTAGAGCCAACACAAAGAAATGTCTATACAAGGAGAGTTTATCGTATCAACATAAATAAACATTTACAATACCAGTCAGAGTATGATACGTAGACACACATTGGGAGAAGATGACGATGTATTCAGTGTTGTATATTTTCCTATGATAACATGAATTTCTTCACAGATTATCAATGCGATGAAAGAATCGTTGAGAGTAAGTGCTTTGATTTGACGTTAATAGGAATAATAAAATATATAATTGCACGAGTAACAGTATTTTACTCTCTTTATTTCATATGTGTATATAGAATTACGATGTACTGTAGATAGAAGATTTGAAAGGACATGATCGCCTACGCCAGCCGGAATGGCTCATAATGATCATGATGGTTCATTACTCATTTTAGTTTTTCTCTGTTTTGTTACTCATTTTAGTTGTCTCGGTTCATTCTATAAAGTCCAATGAGGAAATTCTCAAAGAGGCCAACAACAAAATGAGCTCATAAGAAACATCAGGAAGATCAATCAACATTCTTCGGTCAAATCATGAGAAGAGGAAAGTTGGAATACTTGGTTAATGCAGGCAAAATACAGGACAAAGAGAGAAAATACTGCATAGCTTGGTGTCCATGCATGGAAAACAGTCACCAAGAGAACTGATACGGTACACTAAGATAGAAGATTGTGGAAGAACATGAACGCCTACGCTAACCGGTATTGCACATGATAATGATGATATAGAACAATGTCAATTGTTTGCCACATCTAGATCGATGGAATTTAAAACTCGCAAACGGGGAACTAATAACATGTCATCTTTTGTTTCATGAGCCGCGATAACTCAGTGGTTAGTGAACTGGACTACACAGGACTAGAGGTAGGGTTCGATCCCAACCGACGGCTTCCGGGTTCACCCAGCCTTAAATGGGTATGGGATTTTTTGTGGCAAAGTAAAGTGGCACAGGCGTAATACCGACCACATTACCCCAAAAAGCATGTACTGAAGGTATGTAAAATGTATGGTCACTAACACCATATTCCCTATACACCACTCGGCGTGACGCGGGCTCGTTACTTTTTTGTTGTTTGTTTTTTTTTTGTTTCATGAAACAAACCATCAACACCTTCTGTAGCTGTAAGTAGACTCTGGGACACGACTGAATGCACTTATGTTGTACTTCATGCTTTATTGAAAAGTATGAAAAGTAATACTTGTCTCAGACTTCAAAATGAAACTGCTGGGATGTCCCTCTCTTGAGCGGCTACAGAGATCTCACTTCGAGGACTGGATAAGTTTCGTGTGTAGACAGTGGAAGAAACAGAATGTCCTAATGTTGATAGCTACAGAACAAACACATCATCCCCAGTAAGAGTGAAATTGTGTTTCCGGTTACATAAAAATACATGTCTGGTTGTACAATTTGTTATCTCTAATGTTTACTTTGACATCATGAATGCACTGTTGGTGCTCATATATATGTAGATAGATATATGTTCTTACACGCTTCGTATGTCATGAGATTTCTACGAAATAATTACGTTAGAAACTTTCGGGGTTTGCATCTTATCAATATCTGAGATCTGTCATCATCAGAGAAATCTGTTTGATGACCGTTACAGGTGACTAAGCATTTCATACAATACATGTGCTGAACAATTGTTTACATGTGAATTTCATGTTTTCTTAGAATGTATCTGGAGCCTCGTCAACATACGTGACCTTGGTAAGTGTGTGCGAGTACGTTACTAGGAGTAGATGGAAAGCAGAGAGTGGGTGTCTGTATAAACATGTCATATTTGATGGACTTGCTGCATAAATCCTGCATAAATCTTGTACAATAGATGTCGTCTAGTTTTTTTAAGTCAACAATTGAGCCATCTCTGTTATTGGTTACATATCACATTTAGTTGTGTCTGTCATGCTTTCTTTGTCCAACCGGTGACGAAATACTGACCTACTGTGATCAACATTAACAAGTTTAACATAGTTGATGGATGGGAAGACTTTTACTTGGCCTGTTCATCTTTCCTCGACAGCTTTAAAATAAACACAGTGAAGCACATTGTATAACGATAGCAACATTCTATAGATCAACTTGCCAACCTTTTTCTGTTTAGCAACATTATATAGATAACTTGCCAACCTTTTTCTGTGTAGCAACATTATATAGATAACTTGTCAACCTTTTTTTGCGTAGCAACATTATATAGATCAACTGGCCAACCTTTTTCTGTGTAGCAACATTATATAGATAACTTGCCAAACTTTCTCTGTGTAGCAACATTATATAGATAACTTGCCAACCTTTTTCTGTGTAGCAACATTATAAAGATAACTTGCCAACCTTTTTTTGCGTAGCAACATTATATATATATATAACTTGCCAACCTTTTTTCTGTGTAGCAACATTATATATATAACTTGCCAACGTTTTTTTGCGTAGCAACATTATATAGATAACTTGCCAACCTTTTTTGCGTAGCAACATTATGTAGATAACTTGCCAACCTTTTTCTGTGTAGCAACATTATGTAGATCAATAGGCCATCCCTTTTTATTACCTTATCATGACAGTATTGAACAATTATCATCAATTTTGTTAACGATGACGAAATAACAATGCACATATTATGTTACACATAAGAACAGTTTCAATAGAGCGATTTGTCTGTAGGTGTACACGAGTTTAATGAGCGGACTATTTAAGCACTCATCACATATTTGAAAGTATAGTGATATATATGTACATGTGTGTGGTAACAAAAACGCATAACTTTTTTCATATAAATAATATCCCTCTGTTTTAGAATAATCAATTTGCAAACGGCGTAAGTAGTACGATTTAAAATAGAGAATATGGGAAGACAGATTAATAACCGTATATGTGTTCTATATATTACCATGATTAAATAATGGTAAAGAAACATGCTTTATTGCAACATACTGATACGATGCCTGTAGATTGAAGATTGTGAAAGGGTATGGACGCATACGCCAACCGATACCCGACCGATTAGGCACATGATGATGATGATGATATCAGCAATATCATGGTTGAAAGAATACACACAGTTTTCTCTGGGTAAAAAGCATTAAAACCTGTGAGAAACTTGGAACACTTAGGAAGTGTCATATTCCCACATACAGAGATCAGGGGAGATTAACACTTCAATAGATCAACGGATTATTTTTGGGGAATTTTTTAAAAAAATCACCATCGTTCTTGTGGGTTTTGAACCGTGACCTTCCTGTGACGAGGTGGAAGTCATACCTCTAGACAACGATTAATTCATAACCCTTGTACAATAAATTGTGTTCTAGTTTTCAAGTTGACAGTTGAGTCATTTCTGGTCATTGTTATCATCATCATCATCATCATCGTGTGCCTTCTCCGCAACGAAGGTTGGCTACCATGGATTGCCATTCTACTCTGTTTCTTGCTTTGATGGTGCAGGCTGTCATAGATTGACTTGACCATCTTTTGATGTTACTCGTCCATGTTAGTCTTGGTCTGCCTCTGCCTCTTTTACCTTGAATTTTTCCTTCCAATATTACTTTTAGTAGGCTGTTGTGTCTTTTAACATGCCCCCAAAATGTCATTTTTATACATCGAAATTATTTTGGCCATCCTTTCTTTCTGTGACCAACGTCTAACGAGATGCATACCAAAGGTTACCATAACATTCCGAAGAAGTGGAATGAATTTCGTGTACGGCATTCACTTCGTTATGATTAACATGGTTGTAGTTGACATTTAATGTATGTACTTAAAACGTAATGATTGTAATACTTTACCAGTGTTAACAACTGGCTGAATAAAGATATGACATATATACGAAAGTGGCATTCACGATTTGGGTAGAAATGGAAAGGATTGGACCGTGATGATAATAATCATATTTGCATTCCATCGACGCGTGCTCAAACGCATTTGTTATATCTATACATGTATCTATCTATCTATCTGTCTGTCTGTCTGTCTGTCTGTCTGTCTGTCTGTCTGTATGTATGTCTGTCTGTCTATCTACCTGTCTGTCTGTCTACCTGACTGTCTGTCTACCTGGATGTCTGTCTACCTGATTGTCTGTTGATATCAGTGGTTGACTGGCGATTTCTCTCATTTCTTCGTTTGTATTGAATATAAAAGCGTCATCACTGTGTAGTCGTGTTATGTTTTAAGCAAACCGCATTTCTCACCTAAGTGTGACATTTCTTGTATGTGCTTTTGTCGTTGATTCTCACTATTTAGGTCACTTTTTTAAAACCAGACCTATAATAGAAAATAGGGTAGGTCTTGATCAGCTTTAAGTCGCTGGCTACATTTAACACAGACCCTATCTTCCGCCTTCTAATAAGATGATGTGTGTTTAGCTGAACATTGGCTAACAATGATAACCTTGCACGAAACATTTATGTTGTTTTTCATGTCAAAATAATGATCCTCTGTTTTTAGATCGCACACATGTTAACAAAAGTACTGACAGTAAGTACACATCCATAGAATGCGAATATAAATTATACGTCATAACATGTCATTAATTTAATTTATTTTGCTACTTTGTCTCGGCATGTGTCAATGATTGGCCATTTATTTAGATAAGCTAATAAAAGCGTGTAGTTGAAGAGTGTAAAATCACTGGTCAAGAGATATATGTAAAAACTGTGCCAATATTACGCATGAGCTTCATTCATGTACACAGTCAATTCTTGCAACATAACATCACCCATTTGTATATTAAAAACGACAATAAATACATTTTGTAAAACAAACTACATGTACTAATGATCGTTATCAGCATGTGATTGAAAGTAGTATAAAAATATGAAATCAAATTGACTGAGAACAATAACTTTGCTCAAAAGTATTATGCAACAAACAGTGGGTATTGAGAGGACGCAACAAAAGTCACGACTCCGCAATTATTGTATCAGAAACACAATGACATTATAGCTCAATGAGTTCAATGTTAGAGCCACTGTATTCCCTTCTATAGCCGTGATAGAGTTCACATAATTCAAGACGTTTTTAATCATAGTCTTCAACATCTATGGAGGCCAAACAAACTATAACTATGCAACAGCACCTAATCACCCTGCAATATTTATGATAATTAGGTAGGTAATTTCAATGTTGGTGTTTTATCTCTTTATCGACACATAAATAATTAGAGCTGATTGGATGAAACCATATCTAGTACATAGTTAGAATGACCGTGCTGCGTTATTATTAAGGTGACCAGACGTCCCGATTTTTCCGGGACAGTCCCGATTTTTTACTCTTTTTTCAACCTTTGTCCCGGATTTGTTACTGTCCCGAATTTGTCCCGATTTTGGCATATTTTTTAGCTTTTGTCCCGGATTTGTTAAAATACATTAGGGACACAAACGTTTACCAATGTTGCCAATATGGTAAACGTCTCTTCGACTTAAAAATACACATTATTCCTTTGTTGAGTAGAAAATATTTAAAAAGTTGAACTGGCTGTTCATTTAGCGAAATAGTAACAGTAAAATGCGCTCCAAGTTTTAAATCTTTTATACTGAAACTGAAATACTGATCAGAAAAGTACAACAACTCTGCTTCACCTTCCATTTAAGTGAGTATCACTAATGTTTGGTTTTCTTTTATCTCCTGATAACGATTTATAAGCCTATATTTTTAGGTGTTTTAGTTAGTTTTAATATATATATATATATAATATGTATTATTCACTTTAAAAAGACAGAAGAAATTTCATTTTATTGATGGGAAATTTATGTCAAATTAATCCGTCCCGGATTAAGGTTTCAAAAATATGGTCACCTTAGTTATTATATATAAATAAAAACTTAAATAAATCAGTAAGATGTGTTAATTAACAGCAAAACCAAGTTATTTTTTTCATAAATGTTATTATAAATAACAATGATGTATTATGATATTATTATACCTTATTATGATATTATTATACCTTAACGTTAATTGGGGGCAATGATTTACGAAACTATTTTGAATGGCTCAAGCTACACTAATGTTAAAGTCACAAATTATCAGGTTAAAGGTCACAGTAAACATTGTCTCATGTACTAGCCTCCCTAGATTTCGAACTCTCGAAGTTGTGCACCTTTTCGCATCCAAGAGAGAGGTGTGAAAACGCGTACAGAAATATCCAACACTGTAGATACATTTGAAACCAGTTGTCTTAAGAAAATACTTCGTAATGCACTCAAATGAATTCAAGACTATTGAGGAAATAAGAGGAGTAGGAAAGTATTCAAAAATATAATTTATAATCAACAGGAAAAAACATGCTCATATTTTGGTCATTCTCTGAAAAGAGACACAAATGGAAATATAAATGCAAGCTCTTAAATGGCGAACAGAGAACTAGGAAAAAGAAGCAGCCACTTATAAAACACTTAAAATAATCCAGAGGCAATAGGCAACAGCAGCAGACGTCAGCCCCTTGCTCAAATTGAGATGTTCACTCAAAACAGGGACGTGTGGCAAGATAAGATGAAGGTCCTGTACAGGGCCTGAGCCTTTATAACAAAGATCGTCGAGCATAGAGAGTCTGATGTTTCTGCCCCATGTATCGTCTTCGGCTCGAAATGACATTTGGTAGATATATACATAAATAGAAGGGATCTATAAGTAAATAGTTTATTCACTTAAAGTTTATAATGGTAGATATAGACAGATGCGATCTATTAGTAAATATTTTATTCACTTCATTTGTACATTGCGTGTAAATAAATAGATGAGATCTATATGTAAATAGTTTATTAACTTATTTTTTACAATCGTAGATATAAATCGCCAATCAACCACTAATATCTTCAGTAATAAAGAAAAGACGATGGTCATACGTTGGACATGTGATGAGAAGAGATAATAACCGAATAGCAAAGCAAGCCCTCATATGGGAAACAACAGGTAAAAGAAAAAGAGGAAGACCCAGGGAGACACTGAGAAGAACATTGATGAGAGAGGCAAGAGCAGCAGGAGTCGGCTCCCTCAATGAGATAGAACTGCTTGCACAGAACAGAGACAGATGGCGAGATTTGATAAAATATCTTTAAAAGAAAACTGCTAGAACAAAAAAATCCATATAGGAGAAGGTGTATCTTGGTCTACGCCCTATGGGCCGGTTACGGCTCGAAAGGTCAATAGATAGATAGATATAAATAGATGGGATATATAAGCAAATATAATTCACTTTAATTTTACAATGGGTTGATATTAACAGATGCGATCTATAAGTAAATATTTTATTAACTTCTTTTACAGTGTAAGATGTAAATAGATAAGACATATAAGTACATTTTTGGTTCAATGTGTACAATGAAACAAAAATAAATGATAAATTATCGTAACAGTTCTGGCAGTAAGTAAAATAAAAAGGAAAGGAAAAGACTACTCCCAGCGATACAAATACTTTATAATATTGCAAGCACATACATTTTGCAGTTTGTGTCTATATATACCTTGTATAGCGTTAGCACACTGTGTGCATCGCCATCGTTTAGATGATCATTAAAAATAGACATTCAGATTTGTGTTAAGAAACTTCGTCATCTGTAAAATTAGTTTTATAAATAATCACATCATTGTTCTTCTATTTTTCCAAGCTGGGGTATTTTTCTAGCAATGTAAGTAGTTCAACAATGCGTGGATATAATTATAAGATGTTTTCTTGTCTTTCCGTCTCAAAAAGTGGGCTGGGTAGAACAATGATGGAATGTATGATTCCAGGATGACGAGGCAGGGGAAGACCACGACGAAGGTTTTTTTTTTTTTTTCAAGACATCAGAGACCTTGAACATGACAACAACAACAACAACAAGAAGCGAGAGATCTGACGAGCGAACAGAGATTCTTCCAGACGGGCTGTGGTGAATGCAGCGTTGTGTGGGAGATCTGGCTAGCGAACAGAGATTCTTCCAGACGGGCTGTGGTGAATGCAGCGTTGTGTGGGAGATCTGGCTAGCGAACAGAGATTCTTCCAGACGGGCTTTGTTGAGAATGCAACGTTCTGTGGGAGATCTGGCTTGCGAACAGAGATTCTTCCAGTCGGGCTGTGGTGAATGTAACGTTGTGTGGGAGATCTGGCTAGCGAACCGATATTCTTCCAGACGGGATGTGGTGAATGCAACGTTCTGTGGGAGATCTGGCTAGCGAACAGAGATTCTTCCAGTCGGGCTGTGGTGAATGTAACGTTGTGTGGGAGATCTGGCTAGCGAACCGATATTCTTCCAGACGGGATGTGGTGAATGCAACGTTCTGTGGGAGATCTGGCTAGCGAACAGAGATTCTTCCAGTCGGGCTGTGGTGAATGCAACGTTCTGTGGGAGATCTGGCTAGCGAACAGAGATTCTTCCAGTCGGGCTGTGGTGAATGTAACGTTGTGTGGGAGATCTGGCTATAAAACACACATTACTCCATTCGGGCTGTAGTGAATGCACGTTCTGTGAGAGATCTGGCTATAAAACACACATTACTCCATTCGGGCTGTAGTGAATACAACGTTCTGTAAAGGGCATACAACTAGATAATCATATTTTCGTTTAAAAAACTGTTTGATAATTACTTATCTTATGGCAAACATGTTTTATTGTAGATATTCATTAGCACCCTCATAGTTTGTGTAGTCGAAGGCCCCGGTATCGCTGCAAGAGAGTTAAAATCCATAATTGCTCAACCACCTGTGCCAGTGGAACCATCTGCCTGTGGAACCATTAGCATCTCATCTTATTGAATGTTCCAATTAACGGCAACTGTAGTCACATAATGGCTGCTACAGAACATATCGACAATACATAAGATGAAGCGGCACCGAAAGTTAATGTAGTCGACCTGTCCTTCGTCATACAATCACATTATTCATCGTAAGCAATCGGAATATCGAAACACGATGCAGATGAAAAAAAAAACGCAGCCCTCGGTGTGCGCAGAAATAAACTGAACACTAAACTCAGTAGCTCGTTCTGCTAAGTTGTTGAAAACGGGACCTGATAGATTATTTGTGTGTGTGTTTGAAAATTGCAGTTAAGAGATTGTTGTGTGTGCTACGTCATCGTAATGGTTCATCGTCAATCCCAAGACCGGCCATACGCAAATATTACGGTCTGTTGTTTGATGTGCGACGGGGATAATCTGACGACTAACTGTGTGTTTATATGTTCAGCATTGGAATCAACAACGATGGCCGTACATCATCAAGCGCTATACATTAAACAAAAATATGACGATCATCATTTTCAAGAGGACGTGAACTTCTGGAATATTGTGTATAGGCGGCAGGAACCGTTGAAGGCTATGCATGAAAAGTGTTCATTGATGCAGTTTCCTCATGTTCCATGTCCAGCTTGTTGCAGGAGCTACTGAGTTAAGTGATCTGTGCACACCGTGAGCTGTGTGTCTCATCCGTTTTGATCATGTTTCGATATTCCAATTGTTTACGATGAATGATGATATCGTATGACAGGGGACAGTTGGCTGTGTTCACTTTCTGCGCGGCTTCGCCTTATGTCTTTTGGCGTGTGCTGAGACTGCTACGATGGGGTCTAAAGCTACCTATCTTTGTTTGGGAGATGAGATATTACTTCGGATATTTACGCTGGCACGGCCGGTTAAACAATTATGGATTTTATTTCGTTTGCAGTGATACCGTGGCTTCCATAACCAAATAACCATATGCAGTTAAGAAAAAAAAAGGTTTAGTAGCAAACTTAACATTATGCCTCAACTATCTCGTACTTATATCACACTGACAGTGAATAGTCCCAACATATGACCACAAGTAGAATTCTGCCTAACGAAAACATGTGGGTATGTCTAGATCATCACAAAAGTAATATGTTTCAAGGCGTAAAAGGTGCGGAATCGTAGAACAGATACAGACTGAATTTACAGTTTTAAAAAAAAGCACATCTGGTCTCGAATTTATTAAGTAAGATAGTGGTGCGTGGAAAAAAAAATGTTTTGAAACAGATTAGTTAAACAGATTGATGATGTATCATTCACTGATAGAAACGACGATGTAATGGTAAAATGTATCATTCAGTCATAGAAACAAATTTGTTATGGTAAAATGTATCATTCAGTCATAGAAATCACGATGTTATGGTAAAATGTATCATTACGTCATAGAAACGACAATGTTGTTGTAAAATGTATCATCAAGCCATAGAAGAGGCGATATGGTGATAAAATGTATCATTATCGTGAATCTCTTTGAAGCACACACATACACACACATTCATGCCGTGCATGCTTTCCAGTTAACTAATTGACTTAGGTAATTGTTTCCTTCTCCTGCTTCGTTCGCCATTAAATTTGGTTGATCTATCGTGCACTGTTTAATTCACCTGTTTTCTTCTGGTTGATCTATCGTGCACTGTTTAATTCACCTGTTTTCTTCTGGTTGATCTATCGTACACTGTTTAATTCACCTGTTTTCTTCCCATGTCGTGACCAAAAATAATTATTATTTTCAGTCAAAAATAATGGAACTAACATTCTTTTTCTCTTCGGCCTCTGTTAGAAGCCTCCGTCTTTCTTGTTTTGTTTGTAATCGTTGCATTCTTCATTCAAACATTTCTGTGACATCCAATGTCCTTTTTTCCAAACTTGCAGATAGTTTGGCCAAGACTGGCTCCATTTTACGCTGAATAACTCTCATATTTCTCTCATTGTCTTTGTTACAAAATGAGTGGCATAAATATTGTTTTCTTATTTTTGAAATGCAGCCGATGAGTTATTTTGCACTTCTCTCTACTTTACATCAGCCACATAAAGATGACGCCTCCTCAATTATTCGTATTCTTTGATGTGTGCCATGACACGATTGGAAGAGACGAGAATAATGTAACAAATCAATAGCAATAAACGTGGATCTCTGGTATACTAATTGAGAATAAGACAGTAACTAGTGCTCTATAGTGAACTTATAAGAAACAAACAGCGGTTATTATGTTCAGGAGTCAGATGTGGGTAAATGGAATGTATAGTCAACATGGTCAAGTTTTATTTTATTATTCAGGCAATGTGCAGATAATTCCTACAACAAGGTGGGGTCTGCTTAGTTTATATCCACATACGGTCAGTCAATGAAGTATGGTAAATTGACATCAGTTCATGAATGTTCTAGCTGACCATACATGTCTTCAATTCACATCGAAGAGAGTTGCCAGATAATGCTCGCCATGCCAGTTTAACCACTCTTTATATTCAAACAGCACAAGCCTCAATCGTTTCATTAAAATGCATACACTGAATACAATTAGACCTGCACGACACACGTTCAGCACATCTACAGACCTGGCTGGAAGTTTAATGTGTTTCATTGTTTTTATTTCAATCTACTTTAACTTTATATCTTCTTAGTCGGATATTGACGGCCAAAGATTGCCAACACACCCGACAAAGGTAGGTTATGTGTAGAGAAAAAACAGTGGAAATTGGTTGAAAGCAGACATCATGTATTAAAACATATGAATGGACCGATTACTGTATCATTTTTGCTCACATTATAGACAAAACAATAATTATTAGAGAGTAATTGTTTCGCTAACGCAGAACGTACTTGCAAAATACTTTAAATGCATTAATACAAAGAAATGAAAAACATTTAACACAACGCATGCGAGCAGATCATAATGTCTGTACATGTTCTTTAGACAGCGAGTTGTTAACATCTGCTTGCTATTCTATTACTCTATTAGTGTCTCTTTGGACATGGCAGCTGCGACCAACAACGTTTTCCATTTAAATGCTCATGCCATTTGTATCTCATAATGTCAGTGAAAATAACAATTAATATAGTTAAGTGTGCATCAAAGACTACTAAATGTCTTTGTAACTTGCAGGCTGCATTTGGAAGTGTTTATACATCCTTCTTAGACATCACAGTCTCTCCTTATCCATCATAGTGTACCCCCTTCCATATTTTATAAACCAACAGACGCCCACTTCTACCTTCTGTATTTCTCATCCTACCCATTGAGCTGTTGCGATTGTATACTTTATTCTCAACTCCTCCAAATTAGACGCCTCTGAGACCAAGACGATGACTTTCTCCATGTTCCCAACTTATCAACTTGTTTTTTTATTCCACCGCCTTTACCCTCAGAATGTTCCGCATTTTGACTTGGAACTATATATTCATATATTCAACACCTTAACTGGTACCCCCCCCTCCCCGCGACCCACCCTACTTCAATTAGAACTGTTCTCACTCTCACCATTCACCTTCACAATCGAGCTACATTCTGGAACCTGAGACAGCACCTACCTCTCCTACAGCCCAATCCATCCTCCAATTGGTCGCTTTTAAGCGCGACAGGAACCTTAGGGACACTGTTAGCAGCCGCCTTAGCATCCCCTTACCAGGGTCTCAGTAGCAGGGCCCGCCACAGCAACAGATTCAGCAGTACCACCTATTCTCTAAGTCATCTTCACGGGTGCCCTATTTGATATCCAGTGAGACTTCACGTATGTATAAAGGAATCGTTTATATGCAATCACATACAAACGCAGACATATGACGTAAATTGACGGACGTTTAAGGAATATAGTCTGCGAAAACGTGTACAACGTCAAACGCGATTCTTGTTTCCAGGTCTCCTCCCATTTCAGATATCCAGGTCATCATTCCTCATAGGACTTCCAGGTTACTGGTACCCTCTCTTGCTACTGAATATATCGTTAACTATGTCGTTGTTTATCATCTTATATACACCATCAGATACCCCAGTAAATAAATGTTCAATAAAACAAAGTGAAAATGCGCACAGACTGTTCTACACTAATCTTTATGCGTTATTTGTTGATGCATTCTGCATGCCAATATTAAATACAAGAATCGAATGGTTACCTACCATTATGCGATAGTATAATACTTCCGGTGTTGTCCATCAATTACATCAAGCTTTAACCATACTATTTTTTTTTCTTTTTGTTCAATTTTCCCTCACATCTAGCTTTACTGCAGCTTCGCATTTTTATGTATTCATTTTCATTTCTTTGCATTTACCCTTACTTCCGGTCAATATGGCGGAGAGGCGCCAGGAACCGTTAAGACTGTTTGAAAACTATTCCTTGCTGCAGATTCTTCATATTCCAAGTTTGGCTTGCTGCCGGAGCAACTGAGTTTAGTGCTCTGTGCACACCGTGAGCTGTGTATTTCATCCGGATCGTGGTTTGATATTCCGACTGTTTGCGATGAATGATGATATATGACGAATGACAGTTTGGTTGCATTCACTTTCGGTGCGGTTACGTCTTATGGCGTGTACTGTAGCTGCTATGATGGGGCCTGCAGTTGTCTTTGTTTGGATACACCAATGCGATGAGATGTTTATTCGGATGATTCCACTGGCACTGGTTGTTGAGCATTTATAGTTTGCAATGATACCGGAGCATTCGATTAACTACAACTATACGATGGCGACTAACCAGAGGGCGCCACTAGTTTATGATCAGCTGGAGAAGGAACCTCGATTGTCAAATGTGTGGGAATCACAACAAATCTTAACAATGGCTAATATAACACTTCCTCTTCCTCATTTTCATCTTCTTTCTTTATCCTTTGTCTTTCAGGCTTTAGGAGATATATAATGTGTCGTTTCTTGGACTTCTGTTATCGTTTGCCACCGCAATGTGTCCTAATGATTCTAATAGTTCATCGTAACGTTTATTGTATGCTCGCGTTGATGTGTTTTGGTCTTTCTGCCTTATCACGTGCCCAAACCACTTTATGTATTGTGTTTTTTTTTAATGCTTCTATGACAGGTATTATTCATAGCCCTTTTCGTCAGTTCTAATTTATGTTCTTATCTCTCAGGCTGTTTCCTACCATTAGTCTAACACATGTGGTATCGGTAGTGGTTATTCTTCTTATTGTTCTTTGTCTAGAGTCAAAGTCTAGTACTACTAGCACAGCGGTGGGATGTAGATTGTTTTGTAGAGCACCCGTTTTGTCTGTACTGTTATTTCCTTGTCCAATAACCTAGTGGTAATAGTTGTGTGATGATTTAACATGCTTTGTTGCATCTTGAATTTATTATTCTCCTGCTGCTTGTGAATTGTCGTCTATTACCAGACTTATTAGGTACTACATTTCCCCCACTTGTTTTAATTGTCTGCCTGTTTTTTCTGTTGCAATGTTCGTGACTTACATTTTACTGATAGTGATTTGCATGCAGTAATGGGTTATTTTGCTGTTATGTCTATTTAAGTGTTCTTGTAGGTCTAATTATTCCCATAAATTAGTGTTTTTCTGCAAAAAGAATTTCATCCGTCTCTGATGGGATACCTAACTTACATTAGTTAGCTACTTAAATATTTAATAATATGGGAGATAGTACACATGTCTCTCTTAGATTGTCAACAACACTGAAGTATAATTATTCTCTTTTCCTTCAAATCTTCAGTAAAGACCAATTCCCCGTTTAGAGTAATTGAAATGTACATGAATGAAATATTGCAAACGAAAATGAGCGTATATAAATTGACACTTCTCACATCTCATTCTAATAGATTCGTATGTTTTCCATTTCTGTTTTCATTTGTTTTCTTTCAGGTTTTACATATATTGAGTAAGACATTGAACGTAAGTAGTAGTATAGTCCAGAGCTAATGTAAACTCCAGTCAGAAATTAATCATAATATGTATACGAGTTATGATTAATTTATTTCAATTTCAATGACTCATATTACTAGGTTTTGCACAAGTGTATATTGAGTGAAACTTTCTTTACCCCTGAACCAACGATGTCACAACGGTCGTAATCGAACTCAAAACATGATGAAATAATTAGTGACACAATGTTAACGAGGCACATTATATTGAAAATCTACGTCATTCAGGGACACATTCTCGTATGTTGTTACACTTGACAGGAAATGTAGGGAAAATAACTCATGTGGGATAACACTGTTGAGGAAGATGCAGTCATCGATTCAGACGGATTCGTAATGCCACACGAAAGGAGTGCTTGGGCATTTACAGCACGCTCGGCAGGCAGAATAGTCAAGGAAGACAGCGGTGTATACGTTATGACCACGAATAGCATGACGATAGAGGTGATAGCAGTGACCAGGGCATTCAACTGGTTAGAGTCACAAGACTGCACCCACGCATGTATAAAAAGTGATTCGATGAGCATACATAGAAAAGCGGAGGCGGGCGCTGTGCGCAGGCAATGGGTAGAGTCATTGCAGAAGTTAAAAATACGTAGGTTAACCTTTGTCTACATCCCTGGACATGCGGGAGTATGGGCAAATGAAAGATCGGACAGGTTGGCTAGGTGCGCTGTCGTTGAAGACGTTCAACCAATGGATCGAGGCTAACATCATCAATGCCCTCTGATATATTGAAAGGGTTGAGGACCTCAACAACCATGAGTCCCTGTCACCCCTTTGGATTAAAGAGATGGAAGTTAAGATGGACACATCCAGAAAAGATAAACTTTTTTTTCTGTTTCAAGCTTATGCCTTTGTATCATAATTAAATTGGAAAATGCATCTAGTCCATATAAGTCCAATCTGTTGTATGGACAGTGGAATACTCAATTTATGTACACCATAGACGCAGACCCCGTGTGTTACCGGGGCCTCATTATGAGGGAGGTAAGGAATAGTGACATTGTGACCTTCCAGGCATGTCGTAAGAGGCGACTAAGGAGGTTGATCGATGGCTTGACAAGCTGTCATTGCAAAAAGTATTGTTATGGAAACAAGCCATAGATTTTAGAGCAGTGATCTCTGCAATATGTGCCAATTTGGCAGGCAAGGTTTCTGTTTTTGAGATTGTGGTTCTGCCCTATGTACAGTCTTCGGCTCGAAAGGACAATAGATAGATAGACGCCGAAACGGTGCCATATTCTCAACGTTGTTTCTGTAAAATAATAATGACTATTGATACACGAATAATAAAGCTCAAATGAGGCTAAATGAATTTTATCAGTTCTAGGCCACTGCATTTTTTTTAAAGGTTTAATGGGCCAGTGTGGGTGCTTGCTGCACTTCCTTGAAGTCTGTGGACCATTACCCATTACTTTACCAGCTGAGGCGGCGTTAGGCTGCCGTTTGAGCTCTCATTCGATTAATCGCTAAGTCAGCACAACGCTACTAACGCTCTCTACATCTAGTACTGGTCATATATACGACATAATATACCCACGCAGCTCAGTATATGTAATGACTATTTATTTCCGAACCACAACCACAAGAGCAGCTGAGTCTGTAAAGTTCAACAAAATGTGAGACCAGTCTTTGAAAAAATGTCACATTCTGAACTAGAACAATACACTATATGCGTCTTGAAGTTTATATTATCTCTCGGTCACATTCTTCTTTTCTTGTTCCTCTCTTTTCGTCCTCATTATCCATTATCCTTTCAGCTCGAAGGGAGATCTAGTTTGTATCTTTTGCACTTTCTTTGACCTTTCCGATTATTATCTTTCATAGTGTTTACTTTATTTCAGCAATCTATCTCTTTCTGCGGTCGACCACTGGGTATATGGTCTAGCAGCATTTATTGAAAGCTCGGCGTTGTGCCTAGATCGTTCTGTCTCATGAGGTCAAACTTTTTTATCTGTTAATGTTTTGTGTTTTCAATGTAGGGAATTATTTCAACCTTTTTATCTCTTCGTTTCTGATATTATCTCTCAGATTATGTCCTGTCATTTGTCAACAAATATTCATTTCTATAATAGTTAATTGTTCTTAGTGTTCTTCAGTCCAGACTCCATGTCTGACATGGTAGCACCAGGTTTGAATACTACTTGTGTTATAGAGTAACCGTTGTGCCTGTAGTTTTGTTTCTTTGTTCGACAGCGGTAGTTACATTTGCCCGACAATTTGGCAAGCTTTGATGCAAATATTCTTTACTGGTTATCTCGATAACACCTATACCAATCTCAAATAATTAATTCTGATTTAGACAGTACAAATGCTATAATTTAGCTTACAAATTGTGGTTTTTCAAATTCCTTAGACTGCCAAAGACAAAAGTGACACTGAAGCAGTAATTAAACCTGTAAGTTGCGAACAATTAGTCTTAGTAGAAGTCAAAGAACAATTAAGTATCACCATGAAGTCTAATCCGTTTGATAGCTGACAAAAGGGAGACAATTCTGGTACACGGTCACCTGCCCTTGCAATAAAACAATTGGCAATCAGCTGTACATGAAACACAGAGAAGTCATGTGCTAACCGGGTCTTCAAAAGTTTATAATAACAATACATCATCGTACAACGATTATTTATGTTTCAACAGTATAAATCTAGTTTCAACTATGATATTTGGGTTACAGTATATTGCCTATAATCCGCTTTCATGTGAACACAAGTTTGACTACTTTTGTAAGGGAAAAAATATTTCCAGAATGTTAACCGTGACACCCGCGATACTTGATGCCGAGTATGTTAGTCTTCTCACTGCCAGACTTCAACATTTAGCAATTTCCATCACTATTCATGGACCTGGTCTGATTACAACAGGGCGTCGCGGTAACTTAATATGCTCTAGAAAAACACTAGACGGAAGGTTTCAATCGCAATCAACGGTTGCCAGGATTTTCGCTTGAAAGAAATACAGCACTGACGTAATACCGACCATTATCATCATGTGCCATACCGGTTGGCGCAGGCAATCATCTCCTTCCACAATCGTCTATCCACCGTGCAGCCTACCAATTCTGTTGTTGACCGTTTTCCATGCCATGACACCAAGCTATTCAGTATTTTCTCTCTTGTCGTCCACAATCTCTCTTTCCTTTTATTTTGCCAGTTGTAACCAAGTATTTCAACTTTTCTCTTCTCATGATGTGCCCGTAAAATGATGATTGTTTCTTTCATATGTCTTTTAGAAGCTCCCTTTTTGTGTTGGCCTCTTCGAGAATTTCCTTTTTAGTCTTTTTAGCAGTTTATACCATATCGTGGCGTGCCGAAGCTCCTTTTACAATAGAAATGAAAAAAAAATAGATGACCTAGTAATGAAAAAATGCATATATTATTTAACCCATCGTACACATATTACACTAGATTTGTGGCTAACCAGCCTTATCATATTAAAGTGGAGTATAAAGTAAAGTAAAGTAAAGTATCTCCGTCACGCCAAGTGGCGTATAGGAAATATGGTGTTAGTGATCATACATTTTACAGACCTTCGGCACATGATTTTTGGGGCAATGAGGTCAGTTTTACGTCCGTGCCGCTTTACTTTCCCAGAAAAAAAAAGAATGTACCCATTAAAGGCTGGATGAACCCGGAAGCCGTCGGTTGGGATCGAACCCTACCTCTTGTCCTTTGTAGTCCAGTTCACTAACCACTGAGCTATCGCGGCTCCCCAAAGTGGAGTATGAATCAGCTTAAAAAAAATCGTTCCTGGACTAAGAGAATTTTGTTTTGAAACTTGTGAGGATATCATTGGACAACGGATGAGACTAACAAGACGTGCAAACAGAGTCAGAACTGAAGAGAAAGTTGCTGCCATCACATTCATCACTATCGTTGTGGGAACATACTGTCTTTAGGCTATGTTGGGCGAGCAATCTACGATCGCTTGACTGACACTCTCTAGTCGGCCTAGCTGAAAACGAAATGTGTACCTGACCCACTGTATTGGGGAAAGTAAAAATGGGAGAGATATGTCCCCTCCCTCAAATTTAGATATCTCTATAAATCTGTAAAGACTACATGTCACTGTAACTCATTTTGTTTAGAAAGAAGATCGGCGATTAAGATGAATTATAATTATCATGACATGCACGTGCAATTATTCTAGTTCTTATTAATTTAACTGCTTTATTTCTGTAGGTTCACTCGTCGAATGCAGAGCCATTACTGGAGGTAATCCACATATAGGCATTTGAATATTACAAAATAAAACATCGATTTGAGCAACACTGCATTCAGTGTTTCTTTTCATTCTTCATTTACTCAATAATATTGTGTTTTATCTTATACGCTGGGCTTTTAAGATGTAAACAGGTCGATAACAACATTAGTCGTACCCTACGTCTGATGAATTCATTCAAATTGCAATGAGAGAATGTTACTGTTGCATTATAACACAAAGACATAAGATAACGTTAGTCTGCACTGGAAGATAACATATGTATAAGAAAACTATAAATTAATCAATACGGATTGATGACTAAGTAAAGAAAGATTAGTGAACTGCAACGTTACATGATAGATGACTTCTACTAGAAGACGTCGTGAGAGAAGAGAGTTGGACAACTTGCACCATTGAGAATATCATGTAGGCTTATAGACAAATGTATTTGCTTACAATATAACAAAATATCAGTTCAAATAACATACGTTATGTCAGTGATACGGTGCACATCAACATTACATTATAGAAGCTTCATGGGAGAAGAGAGTTGGACAACTTGCACCAGTGAAGATACCATGTAGACTTATAGACGAATGTATTTGCTTACAATATAACAAAATATCAGTTCAAATAACATACGTTATGTCAGTGATACGGTGCACATCAACATTACATTATAGAAGCTTCATGGGAGAAGAGAGTTGGACAACTTGCACCAGTGAAGATACCATGTAGACTTATAGACAAATGTATTTGCTTATAATATAGCAACACACCAGTTCAAATAACGTACGTTATGTCAGTGATACGGTGCACATCAACATTACATGATAGAAGCTTCATGGGAGAAGAGAGTTGGACAACTTGCACCAGTGAAGATACCATGTAGACTTGTATACAAATGTATTTGCTTACAATATAACAACACATCAGTTCAAATAACATACGTTATGTCAGTGATACGGTGCACATCCTCACTACATCCGTTTCTTGACGTTGGTTGGTACTTGGGTGCTTCACAGCCATTGGATACAATATTTTATCATTTTTGAAAAAGAAAATATGCCTATACGTTCACTAAGCCAATGTAGAAATATGATTGATACTTGATATGTTGAAGCAACAAACGCTTTTTAGATAACATGACGCTTGGATCAACATGTCACACTCCCTCTATGGTCACTGTTCGTTTTAAAAGCTGTACAGTATATGTACAACATTATTATAATACAGCCCGTCATTCAAACAGAATGTGGCAGTTACAGAGATTGAATATATTTCTGTTAGCGACGTAGAGTAAAAAGTGTTACTCAGTGAAGTCTAAAGAAATCAACTTGACACTAACAAAGCCGCGATTATTCTACCGTCGTCAGTTTTCTATCATTAACAGATGTACAGAGTTGAAAGGCTTTCATGAAGATAACAAATAGGGAGAGCTTACATAACGTCTTTTAGTGTTACGATTAATTGTCTACATTGGGACAACGTTTAGTTTCTGGTGTAATCAGTCCAGACGAAAAGGCTGGTCTAATTAAATAAAATATGTTTGCACATGTGCATTATGCGGTTAATTAACATTGTTTTATTATATACTATATTATATGTTATATTAATAATGTTTTATTATAAAGTATAGTATATCTTATATTATTATTGTTTTGTTATTTGTTATATTATGTTCAATTATTATTGTTTACAATTTAACTCCCGTTGTGCATTCTCTTTAAACCTAAAGCTTCTGTCTCGGTCAAGTTGTGTCCATGAATCCTTATCTTTTATCGCCTAACATTTAGTCTACTTCCTTTTATTCTATATTCTTTATTTCCTTGCTTTAAATTCAAATATGTAGAATTGTGTCGTATACATACACATATTGTTACATAGCTATTGGTTTTTGATCGATGATGACATGCCATACAAATATTGAACTTCTACTTCTCGTGTCTGCCAGGCCTGTTGCGAAGGGAAATATTCATTATCGGCTCAGGTATGTTGTTAGAAACAGTCGAGTTGTGGGAGTGCTTGCTTGCGTTCGCTCGATGGCTAAAGGAGTACACCTCTTCCATTAAAAGGAACTTTAGGTGATCGTAAATGAACAGCAATTCGGGAGAAAGATATAAATTATTGGGAATTTGCGAACAGGCGGTAACTTGATTGTCTTATCTTGCTACCATGATAACTCTGGATTAACGATATCAAATCTAGTATGGGTTGGAAATTAACAAGGTGATGTATTTCTTTCTTTTCAAAATCCACTTAGTAAAGGATAGTGATTATTCTGCAAGTTATCAGGGAATTTATATAATTAACAAGATACCATGCATAAACACCTCGCTTATATGACCTACTGAATGATAACTTTACATATGATATTTAAAATATATTTGATATGAGAGGGACTTAAAATCTTTTATTTCAGATTACAAATTTGGTGCTAGAAGTAAGTAATGCGATGTATGAGTTTTATATTTTTGATGTTTTATGTAAATCACGCTCATGAATAATTTAGGTTCTTGCAGGTCACTTATTTCTCTATACTTTGTATATGGATCTTTGTAAAATTAGAAGACAGACAATCATGCACTGCACGTTATTGTGAGTGCCATTGTTTTTAATAATGTCCAACAAGTGTTCTTATAAAAGTATTTACATAAAATAGTCGTTGTTTCTTGTTAGATTACAAGAGGAATGATGGACAGACCAAAGGTAAGTACTAGATCTGGAACTGATGTCTACATGATCAATCAATATTTACAAAATCCATAATTGTTCATCCGCCCGTGCAATCCGAATTAACATTTTATCTCATTTTAATGAGTTTCATGTACCTTATTAGGGAGCTCAGTGGATTGGACTGCAAAGGAAAAAGAGGTCGGGTTCAATTGTGATCGACGGCTTCCGGATTCGCCCATCATTAAATAGGTCGATGCCTTTTTTTCGGTGAAACGCACGGGCGTAATGCCGACCACATCACCCCAAAAATCATGTGCCGAAGGTATATAAAACGTATGGTCACTATCACTATAATCCCTATAGGCCACTTGGCGTGGCGGGCTCTATGATTTACATGCACTTTCCTTATTTAGCAAATCAATTGAAATAATCACCAGTGCAAAAGGCTTGTCATTAATGAAGATGATCTCGATGAAGAATGCACACAAGGAAAGAGTTTACTGTTGATGGCTCGTTTACCATGCCTTTTTTCCCATTCAAGGGAGATGTGAGTTTTCTTCAGACTATGAGATAAGCAGGAAACGCGGCAGGGTTGTGTTCAAACTTCCGAATAAGTCTCCAATACCCTGCTTAACATGACATTCCTGAACGCTGCCAATAAAAGCATACACTGAGGTCTACGATGGTCTAATAAAAATGCTTTGTTGTACATGCTGTATTGTAGCACTTATTTATGTTCCTTTGTCTTTACCAAAAAATGTATACTATTTTTTTGCTGCGAAATCGTTTATAATAATTACATTCGTTCATTAAACATTTTTTTTTTTGCATTCGTTAGCTTTCACATCTGGTGAAGTCCCCTAGACTAGGAACTGAAGTGTTGCGTGTTAATCTGTTTTCCCCTGGCAGCCGTTTGCACAGAGGTTTTGTATCGCCGAACAGGCAGATAACTCCGTCTTCGGAGATACTCATATTTTATTTTTTGCCGTCAATGAGTAATTGACGTTTCAAACCGGTCCTCGATGCTGAGACCAGGGGGTGGTTTCCACAGAGTGAATTCACATATAAACAATTTCATCTAGTGCAGTCGGGATTTGAACTTATAACCTCTCTGTCTCGAGAACGAATTCTTGCCTCGAGATTAACTGGTTCCCCCGAATTCCACATTTGATATGGTTTTTCTACGTTCCTTCCCCATTAGGCTTTCAGCGTCATGAGGAGATAATGCGTGGTCTTTTGATCTTATGTTGACCTTTGTTGTTGTTATGTTTCCTAGTGTTTCTAATATTCCGTTAGTCCATCTCTTGCTCTTATGTTGACCTTTGTTGTTGTTTTGTTTCCTAGTGTTTCTAATATTCCGTCAGTCCATCTGTTGCTCTTATGTTGACCTTTGTTGTTGTTATGTTTCCTAGTGTTTCTAATATTCCGTCAGTCCATCTGTTGCTCTTATGTTGACCTTTGTTGTTGTTATGTTTCCTAGTGTTTCTAATATTCCGTCAGTCCAACTCTTGCTCTTATGTTGAACTTTGTTGTTATGTTTCCTAGTGTTTCTAATATTCCGTCAGTCCATCTCTTGATATTATGTTGACCTTTGTTGTTGTTATGTTTCCTAGTGTTTATAATATTCCGTCAGTCCATCTCTTGCTCTTATGTTGACCTTTGTTGTTTTTATGTTTCCTAGTGTTTCTAATATTCCGTCAGTCCATCTCTTGCTCTTATGTTGACCTTTGTTGTTTTTATGTTTCCTAGTGTTTCTAATATTCCGTCAGTCCATCCTTTTGTTTTTCTGTTAGTCTCAAGTGTAGTTATGTCTCCTAGGCTCTCTAATGTTCCTTCAATCCATCTCTTGTTCTTCTGTTCCTCTCTCCTGCTGTTATGTTTCCTAGTGTTTGTAATATGCATTAATCCATCTCTTGCTCTTCTGTTCCCCTCTCCTGTTGTTATTTTTCCTATTGCTATTTCCGCTAATATGCATCAATCCATCTTTTCCTCTTCTGTTCCCCTCTCCTGCTGTTATTTTTCCTACTGTTTCTAATATGCATCAATCCATCGTTTGCTCTTCTGTTCCCCTCTCCTGTTGTTATTTTTCCTATTGCTATTTCCGCTAATATGCATCAATCCATCTTTTCCTCTTCTGTTCCCCTCTCCTGCTGTTATTTTTCCTACTGTTTCTAATATGCATCAATCCATCTTTTCCTCTTCTGTTCCCCTCTCCTGCTGTTATTTTTTCTAGTGTTTCTAATATGCATCAATCCATCGTTTGCTCTTCTGTTCCCCTCTGCTGCTGTTATTTTTCCTATTGTTTCTAATGTGCATTAATCCATCTCTGATCCTCTGATTGTCTCTGCTGCTGTGTTTCTTTGTGTTTCAAACATTCCATCAATCAATATGTGCTCTTCTGTTGGCCTTTCCTGGTGTTTTGTTTCATCGTGTTCCTAATATTTCTGGATTATAACTAAACAGTAAGCAATTTAAAAATAATATATTATATATTATAACTAACCGTAAGCAATTAAAAATAATATCTTATATATTATAACTAAACAGTAAGCAATTTAAAAATAATAGATTATATATTATAACTAAACATTAAGCAATTAAAAATAATAGATTACATATTATAACTAAGCAGTAAGAAATTTAAAAATAATAGATTATATATTATAACTAAACAGTAAGCAATTAAAAATAATAGATTATATATTATAACTAAAAGGTAAGAAATTTAAAAATAATAGATTATATATTATAACTAAACAGTAAGAAAAATAAAAAGTAATAGATTATACATTATAACTAAACAGTAAGCAATAAAAAAATAGATTTTATATTATAACTAAACAGTTAGCAATTTAAAAATAATATATTATATATTATAACTAAACAGTAAGCAATAAAATAACCGACTCTGGATTATAACTAAACAGTAAGCAATAAAAAAAAACAAATAATTTCAGGATACATAATTTGACATAGTTTTAAAAAATCTGACACAATTTCCGGATAAAAATGCATCAAAATGAGTGTTGTCGTTCATACAGTAGTATTCCTATTTCAGTTCAAAGTTAGTGCTGCAGTAGCGAAGAATCTAAACAATGTACTTGCTGTGTATCTGTTAAACAAAACTATATCTGCAATTTCCTCTAGCAAATTGTGTTAACTTTTTTTAGTTTCACGAAGTGATGGAAGGAGTAGTGCCAGTAAGTAACAATGTTCTAGAATTGAGTGAAATGCATCCATATAAGCAAAGACAATAGTTACATTTGTTTGATTTCCTTGCATACTTTTTTTTTAAAACAATTTATTTGCTCAAATCCATGTTTTACTTTCTTGCAATTACTTGGAATAAATCGAACCACGTTTCGACCAAGATGGCCGTGACATGTTTATTGTTCAAGTTGAGGGCCTATAGGCCAAAACGTCTTTCGACTTTTGTTTTGTTTCGCACCTAGTAAAGCTGTAACCATAACAACTTATTTCTCTTTTTTTTAATTGATGTTTTTATCATCAGCTTCATAGCAGCTTCGTATCTCTATGCATCTTATTTACCCCATTTAACGGTTATTGTATGTTCTCTCGTTGTGTTCAACATGTCTTGATAATGATGGGTAATCGTATTGAGAAACATGGTCGTAGACTAAAGTATCACATTGTTCTTTTCAGATGTGGCATTACGCATGCAACGTAAGTGATGTTATATATCAGTATTGTATATGTGAATAGTCATTATTTTAATCATGTGCTGTATATTATATGTGAATAGTCATTATTTTAATCATGTGCTGTATATTATATGTGAATAGTCATTATTTTAATCATGTGCTGTATATTATATGTGAATAGTCATTATTTTAATCATGTGCTGTATATTATATGTGAATAGTCATTATTTTAATCACGTGCTGTATATTATATGCGAATAGTCATTATTTTAATCATGTGCTGTATATTATATGTGAATAGTCATTATTTTAATCATGTGCTGTATATTATATGTGAATCAATTAATGATTCTCAGTCGAAGATCTTTCAGATTAGTCTGTCGGAAATGTATTTAATGCCATATTGTTGAGTCTGGTATGAAACAAATGCACAGCGTTGCTGTAGTGAAGCAATAGTGATCTAATATTGTTCCATCTCGTTTGATTACGATTATGTTGTGTACATCACCAGTGTAGGGAAATGAGTAGGCTACAATGGAATAATAACGATGGTAGCCGTGTGTCTGTGTTGAGGGACAACGAATTCAGACCATGAAAGATGTTGTCAGGTTCAACTGCTGTGTTGATCGTGCCAGAATAAGATAAAGGCTGTTTCTCGCTCGTAGATTGGCCATGAATAACTCCAGCCATAGAGTATATAAAGAAACAGCATATACAATGGTTTAGTCACGTGAAAATGCTGAAAGATCAAAATACAACACACAACAAGCCTCAAATAAACGTTTGCGAGAACACCAGACCCAAGGGCCCTCGACGAACAAGATCGATTACATACAATAGTAGAAGCACTAGGAAACATAACAGCTGCAGAGGCGAACAGAAAAGAAAAAAGACAAAAAATTACATTTCCCCATGATGCTGAATGGCAAATGAGGAAGGAAAGAAGAACGAAGAAAAATAAGACTGACCAACAGTGTCACCAGAGCTGGTGGCAAGCTTTACCAGTCGGGTTAATCACGTCATGGCCCACCCTTCATTCTGTTTCCCAGGTGATGTATCTCATTACATCATGTTGATAAGATTGACATACGATAACGAACATTTAAAACAATATTGATTTAATATTTCGATTTTGCGGATAAATCAGAATTAAATATCCGGTCGTTTTGATAATTATAAAAAAGACGTTTATCTTTTCTCTTATTCTTTTCTCTCTAACATTCAACATGTGACAGCGTAAACAATATGCAATGCTAAGCGAGTGTTTCACAACATACATGTTGAGTTATATATATACAGGAGGGATCAAGTCATTATACTTCGCCTACACACTGGTCACAATAGAATGAGAAACCATATGTTCACCAAATTCAAAATAGGTACAACCAGCCTATGACATTGTACACTGGACAGCATGGCAGCACAACATGTTCTACAGGATTGCCCCCAGTACACAGACCTGAGAAGGACAGCGTGGTACACGCCCACCTCCCAGGAACAGAAACTATATGGGGCAATCGAATCACTTAAGCTGACAGCTGACTTCATGAGAGAGTCTGGAATCATATTCTGATTGAAACTTGATTGCAGAGAGAGAGAGAGAGAGAGAGAGAGAGAGAGAGAGAGAGAGCGTTACATGAGATGGTTAAATAGTTTAGTATTTATTATGTCTAGTATGTGGTTGACAAGCATTACTGCTAAGACATGAACATGACAAGTGAGTGCGACGTGATTGAGAGAGCAAATGAGCAATTCGTTTGTGAATGAGAGATGAGTGAAAAAATGTATGGTTGAGTAAATGAAAGAGCAAATGAGCCATTATATAAGTAATTCATTGAGTGAATGATATATAACATAGGAATTGTTATGTGATTAAGTATATCCAACATAATAAAGAAAATACTGATTTTCCTGTTTATTAGAACACACCTTATAAATCGAAGGAAATAGCAAAAGCATATTAGCGTTACATACATAGATACACATGTATCGATCTATTGACTTTTCGAGCCGTAGCCGGCCCATAGGGCGTAGACCAATGCACACCTTCTCTTATTAAAACTTTTGTTCTAGCAGTTTTCAATTCTTTTAAAGATATTTTATCAAATCTCGCCATTTGTCTCTGTTCTGTGCCAGCAGCTCTATCTCATTGAGGGAGCCGATTCCTGCTGCTCTTGCCTCTCTCATCAATGTTCTTCTCACTCTATCTCTGGGTCTTTCTCTTTTCCTCTTACCTGTTGTTTCCCACATGAGGGCTTGCTTTGCTATTCGGTTATTATCTTTTCTCATCACATGTCTAACATATGACCATCGTCTTTTCTTTATTACTGAAGATATTAGTGGTTGATTGGCCATTTCTCTAATTTCCTCGTTTGTTTTAAATTCGTTCCACGCTATACCAAGTATTTTCCTTAGACATATATTTTCGAATGCGTTCAACTTTATTTCTATATCTCTTGTTGTGTTCCAGCTTTCAAACGCATACGTAAAGGTTGATAGTACATTTGAATTGAACAGTCTAAGTTTTGTGTTTGTGCTGATGAGTTTTGATTTCTACAAATTTTCAAGGCTTCTGAAAGATATTGCTGCTTTAGCTATTCTGATTTAGATACACATACACATGTCTAAATCTAATATTAATGAGTTATATATATATATATATATATATATATATATATATATATATGTATATACATATATGTATATATATATATATATATGTATATATATATACACACATATATATACATATTTGATTAGACTTGCACTCTACATCATTGATAGTAGAAACATAATAACAATGACAGAAAGATGACGTGAGAGCTGTACTTTGATTGCTAAAATCTAAATTATATAACTTTGCAGATCTTGAACTCCATCAAATCAATAGTAACAGTAAGTAATCCATTCAATAGGGAAAGTAAGTAATTCACTCAGTAATATCATATTATTTATAATGCATTACGCGTGAGTCTATAACAAGACGGATATAATGCAAGGTTGCCGTATATACCGACAAAACGCATCTACCATCACTTACCGCGTGAAAACTAAAGAAGAATGGGGAGACTTATAGCTAGAAAAGGGTGCACCAGACAACAATGGCTACTGAAGACCTACGCTTGAGGTTGAAAGTGCCAAATTCAGTACATCAAAGAGCTAGTGAGAACTCAAATAAGGAGATCGGTTTTTTTTTTCCAATAGGATTTCAATGTACAAGCCGATCAATTAAAGTGTGTATTCACTAAAATTCGTTATTTAATCTCTTATACTCATATTTATTTTCTTTTTTCTTCTACTTGTATTCATTAGCTGCCAAATGTCATCTATCATCCATTTATTTCTTGAATTTGTCATCACTGGTGGTATGAACTTTTTTGATGTTTGTTGCAATGATTATTTTAGCATTTCCCACGGTTTATCAATGATTTGTATCTTCTCTATTGCATTGTACCGGTTCTGAATTGTGATTTTATATTTGTCTTGCAATTTCTTGTCTGATTTGACTAAATCTAAATTTAATTTGATGTTAACTGAGGCTCGTTTTGTTGTTTTTAATTTTACTCTAAGCTTTCCCACAACTGGTACATGATCACTATTGTAATCTGTCCTGGTCTAGTTTTCACACACACCAGACTGTTTCAAAATCTATTGTTTATCATTATATAATCAATTTGATTACGTACGTTGTCTCCTGGGCTTTTCCATGTCCAAAGACGTCTTGGGTGTTGTTTAAACCAGGCTTTTCCTATCAACATGTTGTTTGTTTTTGCCCAGTCAATAAGTTTATCACCTCTGATTCCTCTCGCCAAAGCCATAATGACCAACTACTTCCGCAACTCTTTCCGTTCATACTTTTGCACCTCAGTGCAAAAACAAAAACAAGTGGAACATTATTAAAACAGGAAAATGAATTTAAATATATGGGAACGATGTTAAGCAAAAATGGTAGGTGAACAACCGAGGTGAGATGCAGGATGGCTCAGGCAAAGGCAGCTTTCCAAAAAATGAGGAAGATACTATGCAATCCATTTTTGACAATAGAAACAAGAAAGAGAGTTCTTAAATGTTATGCAGAACCAGTTTTAACATATGGATGTGAATCGTGGACAATAGGACAACAGACAAGAAATTCACTCGATGCTGTAGAAATGTTGTTATATAGAAGAATGTTGAGAATACCATGGACAGCTAAGAAGAGTAAAGAAAACATTCTGAAAGAGACGTCATGGGACGCACCAAGATGGAAGCGCGTTTGCGTTCGAGCCATGGTGTAAACAATTTTGACTTTGAAGATCACGTTATACGTTATCTGTTATCACAGCGAGTTGCTTGATTTTTAGAAATGCAACCACGGGTTTGATAATAAATGTGTGTACACAGTTCTTTAACCACCGCTGTAGATCAAGTCTTTATTCTGCTGGATCGACCACGACCTTGGAAGTTAATGACCTAACTTGTGCAGACGGTTGGTATGGGACAAATTGTACGCTACAATGTCACTGTTGTAATAACTCAGTTTGTGACCAAAGTACAGAGACATGCCCAAACAATGACAGTTGTCAGCACGAATATTTCAGACCCCAGTGTCAGTACTTGGTTCTCGTTTATAAATACGCCCAAAAATCTGAACCTTATTTCCTGTTTGATAACAACGACACCCCATGTAATCAGGACACATATTCTACATCAGTTGAGGCAACTCTCAATCAATCTTTGCTGTTCTCCTGGTTTAGGATTTATGTGAATGACTTAATAGATTTGGACAGTTTCACGGTAAAACTAAATGGTTCTGCCTCATGTAACAATGAATCAAGGTTTGTAGTTAGTTCGCACGAGATTGATGTCTTTTGCTCTATGGCTGGTCTGATCAACAAGTTACGGATTGAATGAGCGATAGTTGCAAATATCTGCTCCATCTACATTGGCGGTGGTCGGAATGTGGCTCTCAAACAGAACACAAACTAGACCGACACACTTAATGCTTGTTATACAGGAGACGGATGTGGGCCAGAGGCAGCAGTTAATGGCAAAACAAAGACCAATCTTTATGACAATGACTGAACACACACACAATTGAGAAGTGGAACCAATTATTTTTACTGGTATCTGAACTTTGACACGCCCAGAAGACTCACACCATTCGAATTTATCATCGAGCTAGCACTATGATTCGGGTAAAGAATGCCACTCTAAAGCTTTCACTGACAGTGGCGATGTAGTGTTCCAGTGTAATGATATATCATACCCAACTTTTTCTATGAACACTATTGTAGTCATCGCACAAGCGACAATGGCACACATTAAGATTGAGTTCTCACCAACCATTTTGCAGGCCGACAGTGCACTGACGGTGTGTGAGGTGGAAACATTTACAGACACCTATTGTCTGGACGGGCATTCTTGGTCGTTTTGTGCAGTGTGTAGTGGGTGTTGCAAAGGCTGCAAAGGCTGCAACGACATCATTGGTACGTGTCAAGGCAACTGTTCACATGGGATCAATGGACACGACTGCTCCGGGTCTTGTCTTAGTGTCTGTCGTTTATGTGAGGAGAAATCTGGAAAATGCCTACAATGTAAACATCCTGGCTACACCTGTAATGACACTTGTCCCGATGGTAATTTTGGGCTACAGTGCAAACAGACGTGTTCTGATGGCTGTGACATCATATGTGACCCGAAAGTACAGACTGTACGTGCAAAGAAACGTACTACGGGTCAGACTGCACTCTCAAATGTTCAGACAACTGTTTCAACGACACCTGTGACCAGTCAACCGGGAACTGTACATGCAAGGGAACGTTCTACGTGTCGGACTGCACTCTCAAATATCTTGACAACTGTTTGAACGAAACCTATGAACAGGTAATCGGGGCCTGTGTCTCGTATGTCGATGATTCTCACGTTAAGAAGAGTCTGCCGACTACAACAAACCCAAGCATATGGATACCTTAATTTATTTCTGTGCTGGACATGGTTCATTTCTAGGTGTTTTTCCGTGAAGCCATGGCTCATATCTTGATGTGTTTCTGTGCTAGCCATGGCTCATATCTTAGCTAGTGTGTGTGTGTGTGCTGACCATGGCTCAAATCTTGGTGTGTGTCATGTTAGTCATATCTCATATCTTGGTGTGTGCGTGTTAATCATGTCTCATTTCTGTATGTGTGTATGTGTTTAGTCATATCCCATATCTAAGTATGTATCTGTGTTAGTCATGTGTCATATCTTTGTGTGTGCATGATTGGGGTAGTGATATCTAATATCTTTGTGTGCATGTTTATGTTAGTCATATCTCATATCGTTGTGTGTGCTATCTGTGTTAGTCACATCTCATATCTTTGTGTGCATGTCTATGTTGCTCATATCTCATATCTTTGTGTGCATGTCTATATTAGGCATTTGTCATATCTCTGTGTGTGCATGTCTATGTCACTCATATATCATATCTTTATGTGCATGTTTATGTTAGTCATGTGTCAGATATCTTGACTGTCAGTGTTAGTCATGCCTAGTATCGCTGTGTGTATGTCTGTGTTAGTCACATCTCATATCTTTGTGTGTGCATGTCTGTGTTAGTCACCTCTAGTGACTCGGGCAGATGGTGCTCGTAAACCTGGGAGGGCCGACCATCTAAGGGCAGAATCCCCCTACATAAAAGAGCATCTGCTGCGTCGCAGGAAGATCGGGGACAATCAAAGGCTATGGATAGCAAACCTGAATACAATTCTGGCTGAAATCGGATGCACTGGGCCAATGGCGCAGAACACAGTGCAAAGTTTTAACGGGTGTTCAAATATAGTCGATCTGGCAGACTCTGTCTGTGGGGGCGATCAACACACTTAATCTGACAGCTGACTTCATGTGAGAGTCTGAAATCCTACTCTGATTGAGTCATGATCGCAGAGAGAGAGAGAGAGAGAGAGAGAGAGAGAGAGAGAGAGAGAGAGAGAGGGAGAGAGAGAGAGAGATACCAAAGCAAAAAGAGAGCAAATTTCCAATATTAGGAAGAAACAATCATCTTTTTTTGGCCATGTAATGAGAAGAGAACAGCTTGAATATATTGTAACAACTGAGAAAATTTAGGGACGAAGAGATAGAGGGAAGCAAATAGATTAGATACCAGACAGCTTAAGAGTATGGCTTGGCAGAAAGTCAAGAACAGAAATGATAAATAACTGTCGTGATCGAAAGTTGTGGAGAGACATGATCACCTACGTCAGCAGGCTAGGTACTTGATGATGCTGATTCACTAACATGAAAATGCATAGTTATACTTTCGATTGTGTTATTGGGTTTTTCGCGGGTTATCATCATTGTACTTCAAACATGTCCATAGGTGATCAGATCGCCTCCTCAGCAAGTCTCAAAGTGTCCAGAGACTGGCGACTCCAGCTCTATGTTGGTTTAAGTCTTCTTAAACGCCCACTAGGTTTATCGTTTCTAGATGTGCCCATCTTAACTCCCATATCTTTCATCCAAAAGAGTGGCATGGACTCATGTTTGTCGAAGTCCTGTGCCTTTCCCACATCTCGAATGGCATTGATGATGTCTGCCCGATCCAATGGTTGACCGTCTTCAACGACAGCAAAACTAGCCAGCCTGTCCGCTCTTTTATTCCCCCGTACTCCCGCATGTCCAGGGACATAGACAAAGGTGACTCTAAGTAATTGGTTTTTTCTTTAATTTTGCAATGACTCTACCCATTACCTGCTTGCAGAGCCCGTCTCTAGTTCTCTTATCATGCTCATCGAACTACCTGATATGCACACATAGTTGTAGCCTTGTGACTCTAACTAGATGAATGCCTTGGTCACTGCCAACACCTCCATCGTCATGTCACTTGTGGTCATAACGTATACACCCCTGTCTTCAATTACTATTCTGCCTACCTAACGTGCTGTAAATGTCCATGCACTCCTTTCATGCTGTATTACAGATCCGTCTGTATAGATGACTACATCTTCCGCATCGGTGTTACCCCAGATGAGACCGTTGACCTCCGCATTGACGGCGACTGAGTTATGTTCCACACATTTCCTGTCGAGTGTGACAATACACGAGAATGTGCCCCTGATTGAGTTAACACCGGTATCCACTCCCCACCAACGTTGATATTGTTAAACCTACAGACCTGTTTGATGACATGTTCTGCTCTGGCTACCCATGAGTTGCCTCTTTTAAGCCTAATACCTTGTCCTGAGGTGAACTGGTGGTGCTCATTATCTAGACGTATCTTCATTTCTACGATTCCATTTTGTCACCGCTACAGCTGTATATTAAAGTGAGCAACGTTAATTGCTAAAGATGGAACATAAAAAATAGTGATTGAAACAATCAATGAAATCAGGAGGATAACGCTGCTACATATGAGAGTAACCATAAAGGAGTGATCAACACGGATGTCAAAATGTGTAACTAAGACAAGAGAGCTGCAGATTTGCATATTGGAGAAGTTTATTTATGAGTTCAATGATTACATTTCTGAATCTACCATCAAGGCAAAAAAATGTTATATATAGATGCATATACTTTTCTCTAGACAAGATATTTTGGTGATAGAGTGAAAAAAAAATGGATGCTATAAGTACTGATCCCTAGTATAATTGTAGGAGTTGAGGAATTAACTGCAGGGATAAATCATATTAAAACAAAATCGTCGTTCCTCTTTCAAGATCTACAATAGAATGTCTGCGGTTAGTAATATTGTCTTTACATGCATATCTTTCTGCACGTTACAATGCAACACTTGATTAGTTTGAATAAACGAATATCATTGGATTGTCAGTTGTAGGGCTAGAAGAACACAATCTCGTACTGGGAGAAGATTATATTGTGATCATTCTAGTCTGTGAGGATTGAAACAGGGAAGACAACACCAGCATACAATCACAATAAAAACATTAGCAAGAAAAGGGAAGACTAGACTATAAGAAAGGCGAAAAGTAATGTTAATGACATGAACATTTACTAACATATACACAAAAAGCACCAGGGCTAAAACTAATAGCAACATGTTACAAGTTGTAAACATTCCTGTGTGGTGATTAAACATGGACATGGAATCGGATGGAAGGAATAGAAAACAAACGATGAAGTATTTAAACAACTAAACATGACAAGAGAACGTCATTCATTCATTCCTTGAGTGCAGTCTTTGCAACCATGGTGGGCTACCAAGACGGACCATTCCGCTATGTCTCTTGTTTTGATGGTGCCAGTTAACATAGGTTGACTTGGTCATCCTTTGTTGTTACTCGTCTATGTTTGTCTGTGTCTGTCTCTCCCTCTTTTACATTGTATTTGTTATCTTCCAACATTAATTTTAGTAGGCTGCTGTGTATTTTAACATGTTCCACAAATCTCATTTGTCTTGTTTGAATTGTCTTTATTAGTTATATTGTCATGTTTAGTTGTTGTAAACTTCATAGTTTTTTTTTTCCTTTTATTTCCATCCAATTCCTCATATCATTCTGTAAAGCCACATTCTAAAGGCTTCAATTCTGTTCCGTTTTCTTGTCTAATGTCCATGTTTCTGCACTATACAGGAATGTTGAGAAGATATAGTATTTTGCTATTCTTATTTTCAGCCCTTGTGTTATTGTTTTGATGTTAATATATTTGTTCATGGCATTTAAATTGCTTGTTGACATTCCTATTCTTTTGTTTATTTCAGTTTTACATTTTCCATTGGTTATAGTATGTCCAAGGTAGTTGTAGTTCTTGTTGTTGTTGCGTTCGCCAGCTTTCAACTCTGACGAAGTCCCTAGAGACTAGGAACTGAATTTTGCGTATTAATCCATTTTTCCGTGGCAGCCGTGTGCACAGGGGTCCCTCGCCGCACAGGCAGATAGCTCCAACTTCGGAGGTACTCACGTTTTTTTTCCGTCGATGAGTAACTGATGTTTAAGCCGGGCCTCGCTGGTGACACCAGGTGTGGTTGTCGCAGAGAGAAATCATAAATAAAAATCCCAACCGGTGGAGCCGAGATTTGAACCCACAGCCTCTCTGTCCCGAGGCCGGTGTCCTGCTTGTAGTTCTGAATTATTTCCTTGTCTATTCTTTCAACTTTGAATAACACTTTTACATTTTGAGTATTTTCTTTGTTTATGATCATAGTTTTAGTCTTCTTGATATTCATATCTAATCAATATTTTTTGCTTGTCATGTTGATTTCATTAAGTAATTGTTGTAGATCTTTAGGATTTTATGCTAGTAATGCAGTAGCATTTTCCATAATAATATGGTATATGCACCATATATATGTTTGTGTATGTGCATATACATATATATATATATATATATATATATATATATATATATATATATATATATATATATATATATACACATAAAACAATAACATTATTTTTTTTTATTCTAAGGATGCAAGTGGTAATAATATGACATGTGAAATGATAGCGGTAAGTCGTGTTAGCCAGAACAATAATTATTTGTTATAGGAATCAATCATTCTTAACTTCAATCTGTTGGTGGATTGGTTGATTTTATCGTAACTATATCAGCAATGGATTATCTACATCACTTCAGGTAGGAAATGACATCCCTGAAAGCAATCACCAAAAAAAATGTGAATAGCCCCGTCACGCCAAGTGCCGTATTTGTGTCGACCTAGTTGGAACGTCATGTCCATTGTAATACAGTTCACTGACCAATGAGCTATCGCAGCTTCCATGACAGCAATCATACTAGTTAATTATTCAATGACAATAATTATTGTTAATTTCATGAGCAGAGTTATTTGAATATAATTTCTGAGACATTTTGTCATCTCTTTAAACGCATGCACAAGAGAACACACGTTCACGTTCCTATAGTGTTATGGCACGGAATAAAAGAGACATTATTATGCAAAACGCTTAACATAGTTGATTAATACTGTTCTGACATTATAAGCGTAGATGCGGAGTTATAGTTGAGTAATCCAGTACAAATGTGAGTCAGAGGTTATAAGTTCTCTTTGACAAATGCATGATAGATATATGTGTAGTGATGATTTTTTCTAATGTTATATGTCTTCTCTCTCAGATAGCTGAAGCGTCACAAGCTGTAAGTATAAATGTGGTATGTGTTGTGTAGATTATGTTTCATGTGAGATATATGATAATTAGTGTGGCTAATGGAGCCTCCAGTGATGTAGAAAAAAGAATAGAGCCACTGTTACCCGCCACAGTTGTTGAAAGTGGCTACTGAGTTTTGAAATCCCCACCTGTTCAGTCGTGTAGGATGTACCTACAAGTTCATGGCATTGAAGTGACCTTGCCAACGTAATACACCGATTTTGGTAAATGCCGTGACAGATAGCGACACGGGTATGGGGAATTTGTTATTGCAAAGACCATGTTTCAATCTGTAGAATAAAATAGAATCATGTGTGGTACAGATAACGTCAGTGTTAAAAGTATAGTATTCAGATAACGATCCATTACGCAATAACTGCGGAAAACAAAAGAAGATTAAATGTACATCATATGATCAACAATAATCCTCATAAAAGAGCTCAGCAATTATCACCATCATGTGCCATACCGGTTGTCGTAGGCGACCATGTTCATCCACATTAAATCGCATCAATTCTGCTGTTGACTGTTGTCCATGCCATGACACCACGCTATCTCAATAATGAGCTGTTCACTCTTATTATCATATTTGTAATTCAATACAAAATGAGGGAGATAACATTCAAACTAGACATGTCTAATAACGCGAATACCTTTATTTCGGCTAATGTGATTAATTTTTTTACGATTTATATTTTATACTATAATATGAGGCGAAAGGAGGAAAAAAATATTTTGTTTTAAAACTTCATATAACGATCCTAATAGTAAAAAGATATTTATTAGTTAAACGAGATACAACTTAAAAATATGATACTTCGTATGAATAATTCTTGTTTTCTGACAATTCCATTAAATTACAATATATTGAGCAATGTTACTCCTCAATCTCCGCCAGTGACAGAAATAGGTAAACTTGGACAACAAAGAAGTAATGCATACGCAGACAGCAAGGTTAATATCACGATGGAAATTCACTAGAAAACATTGGATGGAAGATATGACATGATGAAATATACAATATACTAGAGACAGACACATGGGGACCTCGGTAGTTTAGTTGGGAAAACCACCGTTCGGACAACCCGTGCTCGATTCCAGCTGGAAGCAGTGTGAGTTGTACTCGTGGTTTGGAAGAGTAAACACCCCCGCGGTCGACCCAGCCGCTGGCAGATATTGGTACCAGAGTTGTACTCTATGAAGGTGAGGAATGCCGCCTCGCATTGTGAGTTTCAATGCTTGAAGCGACATTATCCAGAAGTCTCCGAACGCTTCTGGATAGGCGGCCGAGCATATTTATGTGAAAACTCGCGTGCTAAGACGCCAATTCAAGTCTCGTACTTTACATTTACCTTACAGGGATAGAAGAGCTTGATGCAGATCATTATCAAATAACAATGTTTTTTGTGTGAACACGCATGATACTCTTCTTATATATATTATATATTATATATTATATATAATATATATATATATATATATATATATATATATATATATATATATATGTATATATATTATGTATATAATATTTATCTACATGCAAGTATCTTTTCTATTATTGTTATCCTGGCTTGTCTTCCAAGACTTACTAGCATATATGATTAAACCTAAGGCATACAGTTTATTCTTTCTTTTCTTTCTAAAAATAATAATGATGATCTGTATAAAATAATTGCAATACATAGAATGCCATTCATGAAATGGCAATTGCAGAACTTACCAGTATGAACATGTATAGTTAGCTCATCGTATCATATGAATTGAATGGGAGGTACTGCTGGAAATGGGAAGAAACAATGTGATTAGAATGTTACTAATGTTAACCTAACTATCATTATCTTCTCAGATCGGCAGTTTGGTTAGCAAAACAGGGGGAGTAAGTAAAAGTATATATCAATGATACGAGCATCAATGGTTAATAGGGCTCGGATTTTTATGACCTAAACAATGTCAAATGAGCTAACAATCACCGAAATATGCTTGCATTTGTAACATAAAGCTGGCAATTTATCACATAAAAAAGAGAAGTAGACCAACATATGACAAATTAATTACCCTTTTCGTATTGAAATGTTAAATATCACCGCGAAAGCGTCTATATCCTCTGCTTCTAGCTCTGCTTTCATGTCTTTGTATTTGTTGACGAGCAATGTTTGATGCGGCGTATCAATCTCACTTTTATTCACTTTGTGGACATATTTATTCTCACTCAATGAGTGTGTTTTCTGTGTGATTCGATGAGCACGCTCAGAAAAGTCAAAGGGGGCTGTGCTTGGAGACAGTGGCTTATATTACTAAAGTCCTGAGAGTCTGACTGTGATCTGTTTTATTTCCGTCCCTGTGCGCCAGCGCAAGATTGACGAGCTGACAGCTTGCCTTCAACAATTACTGTGGGTAGCGGATGTGTAATGGACTGCGCTGACATTCTGAAGGCACTCAGGGTGGTAGTGCGAGCTAGGTATTTATTCAATGATCTTAAATCATCAGCCATATCCAGACTTTATGAACGTCAGGTCAGAACTAAAGATGCCAGAAAGGAGCAAGACGCGGGGAGACACAGACGAGTAACAAATCAACACATAACTGGAATCGTCAGACTCCGCAAACGGGGGAAAAAGGGAGGGGGGGTATACTCGGGAGAAAATGTGATCACTTAATGGCGTGTTCGATGTAGAAATTATCACTCGACTGAACTAATCTAAATTAAACACCCGAGTTGTAAACATTTAAGACAGGACAATGTCTGCGTTATTATCTTTGTCATCCTCCCAATGTTGCTAATAGTTCCCATTTTAGTGCGCCCTCACAGAGATTTCATTTAACGGCGGTACTAATTGGGAACATAGTGAACCTTGAACTTCGTGATCGGAAGCTTACATTATCAATTAGGATACTTCTGTCAAAATAAAAAAAAAATATTTCATTTTTAAAGCGAAGGTTGATGTCAGCACGAAAACACCGCTATGACATTTGCAAAAACAACAACAAAACCATTTTTAAACAAAGAAATAAACACCGTTAATCTCAAAACCAAGAAAAGGAAAATGTCGGCATGTGTCAATGGTGCGGGTTTTGACGGTTGTTGCTATGGTGCTGGAGTCATAGTGCAACAGGAGTCACCAGCAAGTGTTCGCATTTCATTTTTTTTTATTCATGTCACACAATCCATGATGTAAAAAAAAATCCCTCCATCTTGGTCTTTAACGTAAAATAATTACGTCTATTTATTAAAACTACGATGCAATGTTAATATTGTCGAATACTACGTTAATAATTATACACACAAGACATAGAATGTTACTTCAATTAAAGATTCTGAACAACTCTCGTGTTGAACACTTCATATGATAAATCAAATCTTGATGTTGTACAAAAGTGTATTCAACAAGTTCTTTAGTTACATTTCATAACTCGCCTGGATACAATTTTGATTTTTGCATTTTAATTCACTCAGTATCGAACGATATCGTTAATGAAAACCTATCTATATGTCTAAGGCTACTGCCGGTGTTATAACACTACAAATTCTATAGATAAAATTCAGTAGACAATACACACAACCATCAATTGTTGAAAATAATAAAATAATAATAATAATAGGCAGTTGTGTCGAGAATTTTGTTTTCTAAGATCACGTATCTTCTGCTTCAGGTGGAAGAATATGCATTACAAGTAAGTAATATGAATAAGCAATTGAGTAAATGGTTACAAAATGAAATATGCTTTTTCGGGCTCCAAAATTATCAGCTGCATGCTGCCTCAAATATGTTCATCACAAAATTATGACCAAAAAAAAATTATTTTACTTTCCTGATGGCTATGATAGGAACCAAAAAAAAAAAAAAACACACGGGAAAAACTTCCGAAGCGTTATTTATAGAAAATATATAGCATTTAAACATGCTTCTGATTAATCACATTGTACCACTAATGTGAATTTCTTGCACTAATAATTGACGGTTCAATACACAACGGCGGTGAAAAAAAATATGCTGTTCTGAAAGAAATATTGACAATAAGATTAAATTAATGTTTTAGAACTGCCTTTTAAAGTTAAATATGTATCTCTTAGGTCGCCAAAGTGATGAACGTAATACTTGGTGTAAGTTAAACATGATGTGAATGAAACAGAAAAGCTTCATGGTAGTGTTGAAGTGATATATATATTTTTTAACTACTACATAAATTAATACATGTACTGCATGGTATGTGCATAATGAAATACAATGTATGAAGTGAAAGAAATTGTACCAGAAGTTTCCGAACATCTCTTATTTTTAACGTAATAGGAACAACAAATATTATCAGAAGGATGCAAGAAGCAATCGGAACATGTGATAATCTTATGACTATTATGTAAAATCAAATGCAAAATGTAATGACCTTGCCACACATCACTATCGCCTTGTTTGACAAAGACCATTTTGAAAAACAACTGTGAAAGGAGACAAAATGAGATGTTAATTGATGAAAGAGATGAACATTTTACGTAAAATAATGGGCAGATCTTGACTTGCAGAGACCCAAAGATGTTGACTTAGTCAGAGAGACATTAGAGTGTTGAGAATATGTGTCGCCCCAACGACCCTAGAGTTATTGAATAAAGAAAGGGGTAAAGAGGACATTGTATTCTGAATATATGTAGTCAGTGCAGCAAGTCTATACAATCATGACAGATACAAACTCCATTAAACGTCATCTACGTAAAGTAACTCTCCTTTTTAAAACATCATCTACATCACGGGGAATACCGGTTGGCGTAGGCGATCATGTCAATCCATAATCTAGCCATCGTGCATCTTATCAATCTTGTTGATTTTTTTCCTTGTCAAGTCACCAATGTATTCTTCCTCATCTTTCCTTTTCTCATGATGTTCCCAAAAAATGTTGATTGTTTCTTTCGGATGTTTTTTATGAGCCCCTTTTCTGTGTTGGCTTCTTTTGCGAATGTCCTCATTGAACTTTTTACCTGTCCAGGAAAATGTTTACATTATTCTGAGAAATCCCATCACTGGGGCCTCTAATCGTCTTTTCATGTGTTCGTTTACTGTCCATGATTCGGTTCCATCTGTCAGACTTGGCTCTAAATAGCACCGATTAATGTTATTTACCACGCCTATTGACGTAGATTTGTTGCACAAGATGTTTTTTTACTTTCTAAAATTCCATTTTGGTCTGAGCTATTCTGCTTTTTATTGATGTGGTGCATCTCCCATCTGATGTTCTTATTGTCCCGAAGTGTTTGACGTGTTGATGTTTGTTTTACCTGTGACCTGCTTATTTTTATGCACATGCTGGTGATGATTGTTTCTTCGATATGACTACTACGTCTGTTTTCTTAGAAGAAATTTGTGAAGAAAGAATTAACAATTCAGACTAATGTACTTCTTTGAAACATAAAACATACGTTATATAGATAGTGTATACACAATGTGCAAGCCTAATAATTTACATGACAACTTTCATGTGCCGTCGCTGGTTTAGCTCTGAACTGTCGAGTGGAAGGTAACTGGGCTCTCAAACACGTGGCAGCAGTTTAACCGTTATTCTCCACTTCAACATAAACATAATGACATCTAACACAAGTACTGTCGTTGTACTGTGGGGTAATGATAGCCATTTTTTATGTTATTGTTGTGCAATATTATTTCTAATCAAAAATATATTTTTTCCTAGATTACGCATTTCGCAAACCGAGTGAGTGAAATGATTGAGAAATATCGTGTTTGTTTGTAATAACATTGTACAGATATGTGTCACACAAGAAAACATATCATTTCATTATTTTATGATCTAGATTTTTTAAAATCTAAAAAATGAAGAGAGAATATTGGTTCGATAAGGAGACAAGTGACAATTTGTAAACAAATGAAAAGAAAGGGATAATAACTCTGAGGAAGTGATCATGGAAAGTAAAATTCAGAGTAAACAAGACATACCAAAAGACTAATGTGGGTTGATAACATCAGGATATAGAATGGTGAACCTGGGCTTGTTCTTGATGTTCGAGACAACAAAGTGAAATGTCACAGGCAATGTTCGAAGAGTATACGCCGTACAAGCGTTCAGACACTGACAGATGATTCAAAAGTTGTGAACAAAAGTGTACGCTTGGACTTGTTAACATTTATTATCCAAATACACTACAACAATCAGCATTGCAATGTTTTTTTTTTTCCAAACCCTGTCTTATTAACTGCTCTCTAGCTGTATCTGTCTTAGCAAACTCTAGAGACATATTCTACATGTCTAACGTTCAATATTTCATGTTTATATAAAACATTGAAGAAAAAGAACATGGACAAAGAACATGTGCTTCTTTTGTGATAATTCACTTCTCTGTACACAATAACTTTGGAACCATGCCCATCTACATTCATCATCTATTTCGACGTTATTGATGAGTCATACATTCACTTGACTACGTTCCATCTTACATCACACCAACTCTATGTTTATCACTCTCTCTCTCTACACGATTTTCAAAATATACGGCTCTGGTCATCATCATCATCATCTTCATATACAGGTCACGTGTCGTCTGCAGAACGTTGCATTCAGATGTATATATCTGATAGAATGAATGTCTCTAGCCACATGTCTCAATTCTTCTGTTGTCATGTTCAAGATGTCCTTACTGTCTTGAAACCACCTGCTTCTTGATCTGCCCCTAATGTCCCGCCTAGGAACCGTGCCTTTCATTGTTTGTTTTTTTTCCAGCCTGCAGTGTCAATTAACGTGACCATTTATTTCATTTCTCTACATGTGCCTCGGGCAGCACGCTTGAAATAACGCGTTGATTGGGATGCTTTGTGAGGTGAATATATCACATGGTTTGTTGGCATCGAATAACATAGAGCATACATTATATAAATGGGTCTCTCTATGTGCATTTAGTGTATAGGAAAAAATTGAGAGTTTTGCTTGAATAAATATAATGTCTCCCGCATGCAGCTTATTGTTATTATGTGCAACATTATCATCAACTACAGTGCCTGCTGTGGAGCCGCGATAGCTCAGTGGTTAGTGAACTGGACTACAAAGGACAAGGGGTAGGGTTCGATCCCAACCGACGGCTTCCGGGTTCACCCAACCTTAAATGGGTACCAGATTTTTCTGGGAAAGTAAAGCTGCGTGGGCGTAATACCGACCACATTGCCCCGAAAATCATGTGTTCAAGGTCTGTAAAATATGGAGTCACTAACACCATAATCCCTATATGCCACTTGGCGTGACGGGGGTACTATACTTTTTTTTTTGTACAGTGCCTGCTGGCGTTTGTGATCATAGGCCACCACAACTCTCGATCTCGACAGTTCTTTATCATTTTTGATGTTGACCTTCTGCCCAGCCATTCTCTTAAGCTGTCTGTTTGCGATGTGCGGGGACAGTGTAATGACGAACGTGTCGTTTGTTCAATCCATTACTTTCTTGTACTTATACAATTAAACAGTACTTGTGGTGTAATCTCAATCATTTTCCTTGTAATGTCACTAACAATTTATCTTTAATTATTGTTAGGCCTTCTTATTTTCTTTGCGGCAATTGTTTTATTAAAACGTGTTCAACGTAAATGTGTGCTATATCTGTCATCATAATTAAAATAAGTACAGAATTTGTTTTATGTGTTGTTAATTCAAAAGAACATACATTTTATTTCAGGCTGTAGAACAAGAACGACTGGTATGATGTCAAACTTAAAACACCAAAAAATGAATTTTGTTATCATCATCATCATCAAATACAACGCCTGCTGGCGTAGGTGATCATGTCTCACATCAACTTTCTGTCGCGACAGTTATTTATCATTTCTGTTGCTGATCTTCTGCCAGACCATTCTCTTAAGCTGTCTGTTATCTTTTCTATTTGCTTCCTTCGATCTCTTCATCCTTCGATTTTCTTCCTCACATTGGAAATTAGCTCTCTTTTTGCTTTGGCCTCTTTCAGAACGTTTTCATTTCTCTTTTTAGCTGTCCATGGTATTCTCAAATGCTTATGTAAAACCACATGCCTACGAACTCCAGTTATTTTCTTGTCTGTTATCCTATTGTCCATGATTCATATCCATATGTTAAGATTGGCTCTTGGCTCTACATAACATTCAAGAACTCTTTTTGAACATTGAATTTTATTATAATAACAATGAAAATTAAAATATACAACCGCGCATACTTTTGCACAATATGCTTAACTAGAATGTGTCACTGGAGATCTGTAGTGACATGGTTCGTTAAACTATTGTAACAATAATTACACATAGAGTTTGTCATAATGTAATGGTAGCCAAACGATGTACGTGCTGAAACATCACATTTAGTTTTCTTTTCTTGCATCATCTTTCACGATACTTTGATGCCAGTTTATGTGCTACAATCTAGCACCATTTTATTTGACAATATTTACCAAAGACACGCGTGTTGGTATATTATTTTAAAGTGTGCCTTTTAATATCTGAGCGCACTATTTATGCCCCGTCCAACTGACAGGAAGTTGGGTAATTAGAGTCATGTTCTGTTCTTTTCTATTCATTTAATCAATGTTAATGATTCTGTTAATATAACCAGCCCATGCACCAAAGAAAAACTGGTTTCGGAATAGTACGACTAAAGAAGCGCAACTTCCCACAGGACTCTTGGACCCACATAATTACGCAGATAGCTCTACTACAAATGCCATCAAAAATGGAGGGGGTGGTGTATTCTTGACGCTGAATAATTATAACGAGATCACCAAGTCAATAGCTACTGGGAAATTCTCAAACAACTTTAAAGCAAAAACTGAGTCCCTCAGAGATGCTGCAACACTGGCTACTCAACACAAAAATAAATGCACAATAAATTGGTGATTCTGACTGATGCACTGTCAGTCCTAACAGCTTTAGAAAGCCCCAAGAACAATGAGCTAGATGACTTGAGAACAACCCTGGACCAACAATGCAATAACTTCCAGAGAGTAGTCATTCAGTGGATACCATCACGCTGTAATATACACGGGAACGAATGTGCAGACAAATTAGCTAAAGAGGGAGGGAGGTTACCACAAGAGAACCATCCGCTTAGTTATGATGAAGCCAAATCCATCCTCAGAGATCAGTACCATGAAAAATGGACACGAGTAAACCCAAAGCATAACGTGAGGGACAAATACCACCAACTATCAAGAGGGATCAAGTCATCATACTTCGCCTACGCACTGGCCACAACAGAATGAGAAACCACATGTTCAACAAACTCAAAATATGTACAACCAGCCTATGTCACTGTACACTAGACAATATGACAACAAAACATGTTCTACAGGACTGCCCCCAGTACACAGAGCTGAGAAGAGCAATGTGGTCCACACACACCTCCCTAGAAGATAAACTATATGAGGCAATCGAATCACTTAAACAGACATCTGACTTCATGAGAGAGTCTGGAATCCTTCTCTGATTGAGTCTTGATCGCGGAGAGAGAGAAAGAGAGAGAGAGAGATAAAGATTTAATCAATTTAACTGCAGTGGGGAATCCCCAAATCCGCTCATGTCACAAGTTGTCTCCCACGCGTATTGACTTTGACAAATGTTGTTGGCACGGTCGACTACCAAGCAGCCCTAATCTTGAACACAGGCGATGATCCTAATCATAGTTAGAGTCATCACTAATAATGTCGGCTGAGTAGTTGAAGCAGATAAGAAGATAAAAAAAGGTAGTAATCACTTTACAAAGGCTATCGGCAAGGAAGCATGACTTATTGGTCACTTACAACCTCTGCCTTTTCTATCACAATTTACTTTTGCAGGTCTTGAAATAAATCTGTATAATTATTAAAACAGCTGACTTTACAACAATGTCTCTGTGATTAAATGGTAATGATGAATCTTCCACATATCATGAATAGGCAGAAGAATCAACAAATCTTAAGATAATTTGTTAATGAGGAAGAAAAAATAATGCAAGTGAAATTATTTTTTTGTATGTCAAGAAAATATCATAATGTTATTCACTGAAGCGTCATAATGCTTGCTTGCGTTCGCCCGATGACTAAAGTATTCTAAGGTATTCATAGGCTGTAGAATTCCTTGTCGTAATCCGTCCTTAAAAGGACGTTAAATGGACGTGTCTGCGTTGTGCTGTGGTTTGCAGTATAACTGTTATATTTGCGCCTTTTGGCCCAACACATCCAACTTCAGCACGACATTTTTGAGTACCGGTTTGTCTTCCCTCTTCGATCCCTGCTCGCTTGGGCAGACTAGACAGGTTAGTCTGTTACTGGAGGCACCACGGAGAGGGCGAGCAGGGTCTGGATGGTTCTGGTTCACCGATCCTCGCGCAAGCCATCAGCAATGGGTCGCTGACAACTTCCAGCTCTGGTGCTGGGAGGCGCGCCTTCGCCTTCAAACGTCATAATGATTTTATTTATAAAAAGAAACACTATCTGAGGTACAGGCTGTATCCGGGGGCAAAAAAATGGGGATGTAGTATAGGACTGAACCTGGACATGGAAGTATCCCTGCTGACTAGGCGCACAGATGCATGTTTCAAACATTTTAAGGTTAGATTGGTTATCAAAATGTCTGTCTTGCGCTATTCATGTCCTTTTATGATGACTTGTTTGACTAATTATCGATACGAAATCAGTATCACTACGTTATTGATCAAAGCCGTCGGTGATCATCCCCTGTAACAGGCAAATAAAGATGTTTATTGAAAGATAGTTGAAAGATGCTGTCAAAGATAAAATATCATGTAATCTATTTCAGACAAAATTAAATTTGCCGAGTATGGTAAGTAATTTTAAATAGAACTGGCATGCATGAAGACCGATGATCTTAGTGCTTGATGGGGGCTTGAGAATTGTATCATTAAATATTTGGTGTTTCATGTCGCGATATATAAAAGCTTGTGTCTTCTATGTATTGCTTTGCCATCTGGTGCTTGTTGTTCTGGTAGTACACAAACCAACTGCCTATGTATGGTGACGCCAGGTTTCGTGCATTTACCTTGCGACATTCGTTGACGTGTCACTCATAAAAGGGCCACGGAAACAACGGTGCGAAAAAGTGTTGATAAATCCTGAAAAATGCATTAAAATGATATACGCTTTTTGACATGCAGAATAATAAGCATTTATTGTAATGTCAAATTAAAGTACTATTATACATTTTTAATTAAAGGCAAATCTCAATCAACAACACACACACTATATATATATATATATATCCAGAATGTCATAAGCGTAAGTAAATCTATCTATTGATCTTTCGAGCCGTAGCCGGTCCATAGGGCATAAACCAAGAAACTTTTTCTCTTATCTACATTTTTATTCTAGCAGTTTTAAATCCTTGTAAATATATTTTATCAAATCTCGCCATTTGTCTCTGTTCTGTGAAAGCAACTCTATCTCATTGAGGGAGCCGATTCCTGCTGCTCATGCCTCTCTGATCAATGTTCTTCTTAGTGTCTCTCTGGGTCGGCCTATTTTCCTCTTACCTGTTGTTTCCCACACGAGGGCTTGCTTTGTTATTCGGTTATTATCTTTCCTCATCACTTGTCATACATATAACCCTCGTCTATTTTTTTATTACTGTAGATATTAGTGATTAATTGGCAATTTCTCTAATTTCCTCGTTTGTTTTGAATTCCTTAACGCCATACCAAGTATTTTCCTCAGGCATTTATTTTCGAATGCGTTCAACTTTGTTTCTATGTCTCTTGCTGTTTTCCAGCTGACACACACACGCAAGGGTTGTTAGTACATTTGATTTGAAAAGTCTAAGTTTTGTTTTTGTGCTGATAAGTTTTGATTTCCACAACTGTTCAAGGTTTCTGAATGACATTGCTGCATTAGCCATTCTGATTCTAATTTCTTTACTTGTATCCCCTTCCCGATCAATGTGCCTTTCTAGATAGATAAAGTGATCGATCTCTTCCACTGGTTTGTTTTCCATGTACATTCTATCATCTTTTGGAACTAAGCTTTTCATGACTTTAGTTTTTTTATGATTGATCTCAAGCCCAAGGTTGCTGGCTATTGATGATAGTTCTTTTGTGTTTTCCTGCATCGTTTAATATGACTACTGTCATCAGCAAAGTTGAGGTCCTCAAATTGTCTCATTGTGTCCATTCGATGCATTTGTTACCCTGTTACCTTTGTAAGTATATAGGGAGAAGAAAAACATTTCACTGATTAGAACTGAATTTCTATAAACAAAATCACAATGTTTTTTTTTCTTCAGATTGTCAAAGCGATGAGAGAAAAAATAAATGTAAGTAACGTGTCCTTTAACTGGCGTTTCATTTGTTAAACAATCAGTGTCACTTTGATTATTTACAACCCATTACTTGCTTATAGGTTGTGGCATATATATATATATATATATATATATATATTAATATATATGGCCTTTTTCGTCTTGTCAGACGGTCTAGTGGAGGCTATTGCGTATTTTTTTGAGGTATTGTTTTTGCCGAACAGCTTCTCTCGTGGCTAATTCTACCAATGTTTGACAAACACACGCGGTCATATAATGAACAGGTCAGGCTCGCTGGTCCACAGGGTTTACCATCCTTTTTCATGAGTCTCTTCTCTTCTAAGTCCTGTCTTAGAACAGTCTCAAATGTTGTTATACCGTTCCTTATACGTGCTCTCCATGATGTGCGATCACTTGCCAGATGTTGCCAGTCATTTTCACAGATGGAGAAGTCTTTCAGAGATGATTTGCAGATATCTCTATATCGTAGTTTATGTCTGCCGATTTGTCGTTTTCCGTGTTTTAGCTCGCCATATAGTATTTGCCTAGGAATGCGTTTTTCTTCCATCCGTTGGACATGCCCCGGCCATCTTAGCCTTCGACTTCTGATCATCGACATGATTGTTAGGGTCTTAGCACGTTGCAGGACAGTTAAGTTGGTTATTTTGTCTTGCCATTTGATGTGCATTATTGTGGCATACAGTGCCAATTAAAAATACGATTAATTGCGTTCATACATTATTACATATATATATATGAATATATGCATTCATACCTGAAGATTAGTACAGATACAGAGCATCCATTGCACCACGTGTTCAACACAGGGAAAGGTGCCAGGCTAAAAAGAGGCAAATCATGGGTGGGCCGAGCAGAAGATGTCATCAAACAGGTCTGTGGGCTTACCAATATCAGCGTTGGTGAGGAGTGGATACCGGTGCCTACGTCATTCAAGGGGACTTTCTCGTGTATTGTCAGACTCGACAGGAAAAGTAGGGAACAGAACCCGGTCGTAGTTAATGATGAGGTCAACGGTCTCATCTGCGATAACACCGATGAGAAAGATGCAGTCATCTATACAGACGGATCTGTAAGACGACACCAAAGAAATGCATGGGCAATTACAGCACGCTCGGCAGGCAGAATAGTCAAGGAAGACAGTGGTGCATACGTCACGACCACGAGTAGCATGACAATGGAGGTGATGGCAGTGGCCAAGGCATTCAAATGGTTAGAGTCACAATACTACACCCACGCATGTATACTGAGTGATTCGATGAGAATGTTAAAACAAAAGTGGAGGCGGGCTTTGTACGTATGCAATGGGTAGAGTCGTTGCAGAAATCCAAAATACGTATGAACACCTTTGTCTATGTCCCTGGACATGCGGGAGTACGAGGAAATGAAAGAGCGGACAGGTTGGCTAGCTGCGCTGTCCTTGAGGACGGGCAACCAATGGATCGGGCGGACATCATCAATGCCCTCCGAGATGTGGTAAGAGCACAGGACTTCGACAAACACAGATCCACGTCACTTCTTCGGATGATGGAAATGGGAGTTAAGATGGGCACAGCCAGAAATTAGAAACTTAGTGGCCGTGTAAGAAGACGTATCAACCAACATAGAACTGGAGTCGTCAGTCGCTGGACACTGAGGGACTTGCTGAGGAGGGGATCTGAGCACCTATGGACATGTTCGGAGTGCAATGATGATGACCCGCAAATAACTCAATAACTCAATATGCATCCGTTCTTAAGTCAGTGTTTCTTGTTTATCTTTAATGAGCACTTCACTGCAATGTATTTCAGTCTTTTGCTCAAATGTCTATAAATCAATTATAGTATTCTAGATGGGGGTATTGTGGTTACCGGGACCTAGACAAACGCTCACCGCAGACAAGAATTGAGACACTGTCGTATGCTGATACTTCTTCTACTTTCATTCCTCATTTACCTTTCAGCTTCGAAGGTAGATATAATTTGCGGTGTTTTGCTCTTCTTTTCGTATCTGCTGCTGTTATGTTTCATACTATTTCTAATATTCTGTCAATTCATCTTTATCGTACTCTTTGGGTCTGGCATTCTCGCAGCCTTTATAGGAGGCTCATTGTGCTGTTTTAATCGTTCTGCCTTGGCACGTGGCCAACCCATTTGATCTGTTGTTCCTTTATATATTCTATGGCGGAATTTATTCCTAGTTTTTTTCTCACTTCTTCATTTCAGATTTTATCTCATTTCATATCAGGGGAGATTATTTTTCTTATTGCTCTTGCATTCCAAGACTACATTGGTAGCACAAATTTGGGATGAAGATTATATTTTTCTTCTATATGGATATATGCAAAGATATTGATGATTGAAGATCTATGTTGTTGTATCTCAGTGGTAAATACATAAATAAATAGCTATAAATAAAAAATATTATACTGAGCTATGGAAATATATGAACACGGTCATATACATATACCCAAAACGAATGAAAAACTGAATTCTTTTATAATATCAGATTGATCGTATGGCAAAGAGAATATTTGAAGTAAGTAACATGATTTTAAAATTCAGATACATGAACACATTTTAACATGTGTAATATATTATTTTCATTACTTTACTATGTGCATCGCCATATTTTATATTTATGACACATTATAATTGATATCTGTTGATAAAAATGGCGAGCAAATGACACATGCATCAATGAGTAATGTATTTGTTAACTAATCTGGTAACTGTAAATGTGTTAATGCGGTGCATTCTGTGTGTGCATGTACTTGTTTACTATAGGATGCGTGGACCTCAAGAATAGAGCGTTATCCAGCAAGCAGTGGCGATGATTTCTCCACTTTATGAAAACAAACATATTCCGTTTCTTTATCAGAATTCGTTGTGTGTTAGGCTGTTAGGATATATATTTAGTCACCATCTAGAGACTTTAGTCTTCTGACCTTTCTACGTTAACGTTCAGTGGTTGACTAACTCTTAAATCGACGTTAAATAAGCATAGATGTGCTGGCGATGTGGTTCACAGAAAACTGTTATTGTTATTGTTATTGTTATTGGCTATGGAAGGCCTCGGTATCACTGCAAACGAATTAAAATCCATAATTGCTCAACCACCCGTGCCAGTGGAATCATCCGAATTACTAACACATCTCCCAAACAAAGAAAGGTAACTGTAATTCCAATCGTAGCAGTCTCAGCACACGCCAAAAGACATAAGGCGAAACCGCGCAGAAAGTGAACACAGCCAACTGTTTCCCGTCATACGATATCATCATTCATCGTAAACAAGCGGGATATCGGAGCAGGATCAAAACGGATGAGACACACAGCTCACGGTGTGCACAGAGCACTTAACTCAGTAGCTCTTGCAACAAGCCGGGCTTGGAATATGAGGAAACTGCAAGAAGGAACACTTTTCAGACATAGCCTTCAATGGTTCCTGCCGCCTATCCACCATATACCATGGGAGTTTACGTCCTCCCGAAAATGATGATCGTCGTAGCACTTTATGATGTTAGGCCATCATTGATGACTCCAATTCCAAACATATAGACACACAGTGGTGGTAAGTTATCATTTCCAATCCAACAGAAGCCACATGACCTGTAGTTAGTAAAAACACAATTGATGATGTTCTCCGCTCCCTTCTTGTAGCTGCCGCCACACGATTCTGATGTCTCATTAACTTGGACATCATTCAAGAACAATGTCAGATGAACATTCCATAGATATGGCTTTGCTGATGAAGTGCTTGATGCAACAGTTGTATCAATCATAGTAGAGGCTCCTGGTATGTGGTCATTAGAAAACTGTCATGTTTGTATCGTCATGTTCAGTTCATAGATGTGCTGGCGATGTGATTCACAGAAAACTGCCATGTCTGTATCGTCATGTTCAGTGCATAGATGTGCTGGCGATGTGGTTCACAGAAAACTGCCATGTCTGTATCGTCATGTTCAGTGCATAGATGTGCAGGCGATGTAGTTCACAGAAAACTGTCATGTCTGTATCGTCATGTTCAGTGCATAGATGTGCTAGCGATGTGGTTCATCGAAAACTGTCATGTCTGTATCGTCATGTTCAGTTCATAGATGTGCTAGCGATGTGGTTAACAGCAAACTGTCATGTCTGTATCGTCATGTTCAGTGCATAGATGTACAGGCGATGTGGTTAACAGCAAACTGTCATGTCTGTATCGTCATGTTCAGTGCATCACACTTTTGTCCTTTATTACTGTGAGAGGAGGGGAGCGCATGTGTAATTTTTCTTTGATCCCTACTCACTTGATGGACTAGTTGATTTGTTTGCATGTTTCCTGAACTAAATTCGCACATATTTCTTTTTCTAGATATTTAGAACTGCATTACAGGTAAGTAATATGACCGAGGCACGTCCTGGATAAGAACACGAATTAGAGAAACTCTTATATATAACAACAAACAAACTCAATAAGGCATGAGGGATATCAAGATAAGAAGATAGTAATTAAACATTAGTTCACTTCCGAAGAAACAAAGTACATTGGGAATGAAAATAACCAAAAGAAATACTTCACACATAATACTATACTTTTCCACAAATAAAAAAATAAATGCTAAAGAGGGTTATTAATAATAATCAAAATAGCAAAAACATAAATGTCTTTTCAAAAACCTTTACAACGTTCTGAAAATATGATACATCGAAAACACAGATGATGATATTAAAACATCATGTATTTTGCACATTTACTATGTGTGATGTTTTAGTTGGAAAATAATGACATAAATATATAATACATGAGATTTAAAGTAAATTACTCCCGGTATTCATTACATTTAAAATGGATACGTTTTTTTTTGCAAATAAAACAAGCGTCCTACGCGTGTGTCTTGAAGCAAACGTCAACTTATAGCAGTGCTTAGAGTTCCGCGTTTAACACAAAGATATTGTCCACGTTACATTGATACGATTGCGAGACATGTAGTGGCGTCCTGTGAGCAAATATCAAAACTGTGCATGATAACCATTTATGGAAACAATCGCATTTTTCTTTTCCCATGTAATTTCTTGATAGTTCAGAATGTTATTATTCTAAGGAACTACAGTAATCTTCGATTCTATGGAATTGCTTCTTTCGATAGGGAATATTATTATACTTTCAGTTTCGAACACCACCGGACCATTTTAAAGAAAATATACTCATCATATACATTACTTTGTACCTAAAAGAAAGACAGTTATGAAAGTTGCAAAACCCACATTCTTCTTTCACAACTTTTCAGCTTCCTGTGGAGCATAGGTCTTCAACAAACATTCTCTGAGCCTTTCTGTTTCTTGTTATTCTTTTATGATCATTCCATGTCTTCCCCATGTCTTCTTGTTTGACGATATTAAAACAACCACTTATTTTAGAATAACACAAATACTATTATTCTAACACATCCATGAATGCTTAATTTGTCGCCTATTTTCAAGTCAAGATAGTCGTCCATTATGTAGGAGATATATTACAGTAGATACAACTGATGAATGAATTTCCTTTCATTGAATCACACACGTGATGACGTGCTGAAACATACCCGGATAAAACGGGAAAGAAATTCACTGCGCTGCTCAGTCGTGTGATTAATACTAATTGTCAAAAAAATGTCTGTTTATTTTTTAATTGGGTACCGTGTCCACACAGAAGGTTGGCAACCAAAGGCCATATTTTTTACTGTTTCTCCTGTCTCGTGGTGTCGTCGGATCATTGGTTCAGTTTTCGAAAGTTACAAATCAGCATTAATCGTGGTCATTAATTCTGCCTCGTCTAAGATGAATTTTATTGGCGCAGTGTGATATTATTATTATTATTATTATTATTATTAGGAGCAATGTTAACCACAGACAGTAGATGTACAGCAGAGGTGGGATGCAGAATGGTTTAGGCAAAAGCAGCTTTCGAAATAAAAAATTGAGGAAAATACCGTGCAATACATTTTTGACAAAAGAGACAAGAAAAAGAGTTATTTAATGTTTTGTAGAGCCAGTCTGAACATATGGGCATGAATCATGGGTAATAAGACAACAGACAAGGAAATCACTGGTGGCTGTAGAAATGTGGTTTTACACAATAATATTGAGAATACCATGGGCAGCTAAGAAGAGTAATGAAAACGTTCTGAAAGAGACCAAGGCAAAAAAGAGAGCTAATTTCCAAAATTGAGAAGAAACAATCATCATTTTATGGCCATGCAATGAGAAGGGAACAGCTGAAATATATTGTGAAAACTGGGACATTTGAGAGACGAAGAGATAGAGGGAAGCAAAGAGAAAAGATACCAAACAGCTTAAGAGAATAGCTTGGCAGAAGGTCAACAACAGAAAATATAAATAACTGTCGAGATCGAAAGTTGTAGAGATACATGATCACCTACGCCAGTAGACGTGGTATTTGATCACGATTATTAGTGCTCTATGTTTTAAATGTTGTTTATAAATATCTACATTTTGTTATTACTTAGCTTCACGAAGTCATTATTCAACCTCTGGATGTAAGTAATATAACCTAGAAGCGACAATAAATAATATATATACTATTTATTTCTGTATGGTGGACTGAATGAAGCGGATCACTTCAAATACTTAAAGATATATTTCATCAATTAGAGACATAGAGAAAGTGATATCTATACGAATAGCCATGTCAGCACAGGTATTCAATAGACTTATAAACATTTTAAGCTATACGAATTAATAACCAAACAGGACAATTTCAACTGATACAACAAGGAGTCAGACAAGGATGTGTTCTGTCGCCGGATTTGTTTTCACTTTACAGTGAACATATTATGAGATCAATTGTAGACAAAAAATGAATTGAAGTCAATGGTCACAACATAACAAATTTGCAATATGCGGATGTCACAGTCTTAATGTCTAGCAGAAACAGAGAGCGAACTACAAGAAATGATATATATAATAGTAAAAGAAAGCAACAAGAATGGTCTCATTCTGAATAGTAAGAAAACAGAAGTAATGGTCGTATCGAAGAAACAATCACCGCCAGCATGCAGCATACAAATAAACATGACAAATTTGAAACAAGTGCAACGCGTCAAATACCTGAGCACAATAATAACATCAGATGGAAGATGCACCACGGAAATAAAATGCAGAATAGCTCAGGCCAAAACAGCATTTCAGAAAATGAAAAATATATTATGCAACAAATCTATGTCAATATAAACGAGAAAGAGAGTTCACCGGTGCTATATAGAACCAATTCTGACCTATGGAAGCGAATCACGGACAGTAGACAAACAAATGAAAAGATGATTACAGGCCACAGAGATGGGATTTCTCAGAAGAATGTTGAAAGTTCCCTGGACAGCTAAAAAGACCAATGAGGAAGGTCTCACAGAGGCCAACAGAAAATGGCAGCTCCTAAAAAACAACAGAAAGAAACGATTAACATTTTTCGGGCACATCTTGAGAAGAGGAAAGTTGGAATGCTTGGTTACAACTGGCAAAATAATAGGACAGAGAGATCGCGGACGACAAAGAGAGAAAATACTGGATAGCTTGGTGTCATGGCATGGAAAACAGTCAACAACAGAACTGATACGATGCACTGTAGATAGAAGATTGTGGAAGGACATGATCGCCTACGCCAACCAGTATGGCACATGCTGATGATGATAAACAGTTGGCGTTCAACTAGCATCCATCTCAGAAACAAGCTCAAATGTGCGACCCATACTGTTTTATGCAGCAAAAAAGTGGAGAACTAACCATAAGATAGAAAGCAACTAATATGATTTGCAGGTCGCTGTCTGAAGAAGATCCGCTGGGACCAGCACGTTAAAAACAAAAGAAGTCGCCAGAAGCGAATGTTTAGCAAGAACTAACAACAATAATTAACAACATCAAACAAGAAGTAAAACTAAGGCGTTGGAAATGGTTAGTCCATGTTCTACGAATGGAACGGACCAGGCAAAGGCACCTAGCATTAACATGGACACAACCTGGCAAATGGAGAAGAGCCAGACCATTGGGGACATGGCGGCGAACCATACAAGGGCAGTGGCAGAGGCTGGAAGGTCTTGGCGAGAGTTGTCCATGCTTGCTTCAAACCGGAATTGGTGGATATCTCTTGTGCGTGTCATATGCTTCGTCCGGAGTTCAGAGCATTGAGAAGCAGAAGAACCGGTACACAAATATCACTTATTATACATATCATCGACCAACATTAGGTTCTTATTCTATACACAATTTGTCCACATAGTAAGTACAGTAAATGTGTGCATAACTAGCGAGCTAGAGGAACCATCAGTATTTGCACAATTCGTCATCGTCAAGGAAAATGATCATCTAAGGTGCACACTGACTGCTTTGGTTTCAAAGTTAAAACAGCGACTAATGTTTCAGTTATACACACTTGTTGAAATAGATCTGTGATATTTGTAGTGACGCAAACATGAAACAATTGCAGAAAAAAATTGAGATTGAATAAGTTACAATCTTCTAGGTAGCAAGATGAAGGATATGTATTATATATTAATGTGCAGATATATATGCAGATGTAATGAATCTACCATTAAAAAGAAATTAAAACATGGTAAACAGTGTAAAATAAACGTAAATATGGTATTTCTTGCAGCTAGATTCAGTTTTCTTCGATTTCACGACACGTGCTCAATTTATGCAAAAATCTTTGGCACATACACAATCAAACATGATTAATGAACTTAAAACGAAAACAACAGATATTTAAACTTTGTTTGCCTTTTTTTTCCTAGTGTTCGGAAAACGCAAGTGGAGAAAGATATTTGGAGGTATGAAAAACGGAGCAAATCAGAACTATAGCTGAAGGAATGAGTGCACGGCTGTTTGTTTTTGTCTCAAAGTATCAGTTATGTTCTAATCTTGAAAATGTATCAGAATTTTTGAATGACGGGTGCCCTAAGTCTAGAACATTCCGCTCATTTGTATGGAAGTGAAACCTGAAACGCCACAAACAGAAACATGAAATAGTTCACCTAATTTAAACACTTGTGTTTATTATTATGACATTTTATGTTCGTACCCAAAGGATGAAAGAATGTCAAATCTGTGATTTCACGGAGCACAATATTCAATGTTTAGCCACAAACGTATTTACATTCTAAAATATATCTTCTAATCTACTAACACCATCTTAGTAAAAATGGAAGAAATAAGACAAGCGAAGAGCACTGCCATATACAATAAAAAAGATAATGAAATAAGCAAAATGTGCAAAAAGGCAAAATATGACTGGCTCAGTCAAAAATGTATAGAAATAGAAACTATGGAAAGCAAACAGGAATTAAGAGGAATGCACACAGAAATAAAGGGAATGACTAATAAAAATAAAAAAGCCACATATGGTGGATACATTGCAGACAAAAAAAAAATTATAAAAGACAATAAGGATATTATAGATAGATGGCAGGAATATATAACATAAATATTTCACGATGAAAGGGACAAGAAACCAGTTATAAAATGTACATCAGGCTATAACATCTTAAAATCGGAGGTAGAAAAAGCTATACAAACAATGGAAAATGGAAAAGCAGCAGGACCTGACAGCATACAGATAGAGATGATACAGGCACTTGAAGATTTTGGCATTGAAGTGACTACATGCATATGCAAGACATATACCACACAGGACACATACCAAATGAACTAAAAACATCAACATTCATTGCATTGCCTAAAAAGAATGGTGCAGTTGAATGCAGTGATTTTAGAACAATAAGCCAAATGAGCCATGTTACAAAAATCTTGCTAAAAGTTATACAAGAAAGGATTCAGAATAAAATCACTACTGAATTAGATGAGAAGCAATTTGAATTTATGAAAAATTGCAGGACAAAAGAAGCCATATTCTGCATGAGAACATTAGTCGAAAAGTACACAGAAGTAAACAAACCAACATATGCCTGCTTCATAGACTACACCGAAGCTTTCAATAGAGTACACCACACATAACTTATAGAATGCCTAAAAGAGATACATCTAGATGACAAGGACATACGACTAATATGTAAACTATACTGGGAGCAAACAGCAATAATAAAATATAACAAAGAGAACTCTACACCCATTGACATAAAAAGTGGAGTAAGACAGGAATGCATCCTATCACCAAGCTTGTTCAATCTATACACTGAGCAAATCTTTAAAAACATCATAGAGATGCCAGGCCTACAAATTAATGGAAAGATAATCAATAACCTAAGATATGCTGACGATACTGTACTACTAACAGAGAATCCTACAGATCTACAACAATTAGTTAATGAAATAAACACGACAAGCAAAAAAATATGGACTTGATATGAATATCAAAAAGACTAAAACTTTGATCATAAACAAAGAAAATACTCAAAACCCACAAGTTGATACCAACATTAAAGGAATAGACCTGGAGAAAGTTCAGAGCTACAACTAACTTGTACATACTATAATCAGTGATGGAAAATGTACAGCTGAAATAAACAAAAGAATAGGAATGGCAAAAAGTAATTTTAATGTCATGAAGAACATACTATCTTCAAAAACACCAGGGCTACAAACTAAGTTTAGCAAAATGTTACATCTTCTCAATATTCCTATATGATGCAGAAACATGGACATTAGACAAGAAAACAGAACAGAGAATTGAAACCTTTGAAATGTGGATATATAGAAGAATAGGTAGAATTGGATGAAAGAAAAGAAAACAAACGATGAAGTCTTAAAACAACTAAAAATGAAAAGATAACTACTAAGCACAATTCAAACAAGACAAATGCGATTTTTGGGCCATGTTAAAAGACACAACAGGCTACTAAAAGTAATTCTGGAGGGGAAAATACAAGGTAAAAGAGGCAGAGGTAGACCAAGACTAACATGGACGAGTAACATCAAAAGATGGACAAATCAGCCTATGACAACCTGCACCATCAAAGCAAGAGACAGAGCAGAATGGCGCTCCATTGTAGCCAACCTTTGTTGCTGAGACGGCACTCGATAATGATGATCGTCTAATCACCGCTAAAGCAGAATGCTTTATTTTTATCTTCCTGGAGAGACACCACTGAGGAAATGAAACAACTAAAATATTAGAAATGTAGAAGCGGACATAGTTTAGAAACTACTGTTTTCTACATTTTTTCATAGCAACACACAGGTTTAGTCAAAAACTGTCGCCTTAGAAGACACCAATTTTGGGACAGTTATCCCCTTTACTTCAACATAAAGCAATACATATTAACTCCAAGAAACATCTCATGTAGAGTATATCCATTTAAACATTCTCCTGGCAATGCCAAAATGGTCACTTACAGTAAAGAATAGACAAAAAAAATGTTTGTCACAACAGTAATGAGATATCTGAGAAAAGCGCTTGTAGTGACCAGAAAAGACATAATAAAAAATGATATTAAACGAGAAAGTGTTGGCATTTAACTAAATCATGTTACATAAAAAAAAAACAAATAAACTTGTTTGCCAATCTATAAAGAATGCGTGCAATACCTTACCATACAAAGCATATACTTACACGAGGAGAAGAGAGAAACGCAGCAGGTAGACCCAGAGTAAAATGGACATACAACTTCAAAGAAGCGTTACAACATCGATTGACAATGAGTGAAGCCGCCAAAAAGGCTAGAACTGTAAATCACCATCGAACACTCGAACGGGTATACGAGGACGTGTAGAAAGAAACAGTAGATGAGAAAAGGAGTGCAATTTATTTGCCCAAATATTTTAAAATGGCAACCAACATTAATGACTGGCAGTTTTATATAAACACATATAATATAGTACATGCCCCCTACTGAGCTGAATGAGTGATAAATATATTTCGTTAAGAAACTTTCTCTATAACAATCTCATCATTGTCATCATCATCGTGTGCCCTCTCCGCAACGAAGGTTGGCTACCATATATCGCCATTCTACTCTGTTTCTTGCTGATGATGGTGCAGGCTGTCATAGATTGACATGTCCATCTTTTGATGTTACTTGTCCATGTTAGTCTTGGTCTGCCTCTACCTCTTTTACCTTGTATTTTCCCTTCCAATATTACTTTCAGTAGGCTGTTGTGTCTTTTAACACGCCCCACAAATTTCATTTGTCTTGTCTTAATTGTATTTAGTAGTTCTCTTTTTTTATTTTCAGTTGTTTTAAAACTTCATCGTTTGTTCTCTTTTCTTTCCATCCAATTCTACCTATTCTTTTATAAATCCACATTTCAAAGGCTTCAATTTTCTGTTCTGGTTTCTGGTCTAATGTCCATGTTTCTGCACCATACAGGAAAATTGAGAAGATGGAACATTTTGCCATTCTTAGTTTCAGCCCTGCTGATATTTGTTTTGTTGTTAGTACATTTTTCATGGCATTAAAATTAAATTTTGCCATACCTATTCATTTGTTCATTTCATTTTTACATTTTCCATCATTGGTTATAGTATTTCCCATGTAGTTGTAGCTCTGAACTGTCTCCAAATGTATTCCCTCCACTGTGACATTTAATTATAATAAAATTATAAATAATACAAATATAAAAATATAAACAATACGATCTCATATCTTTTATTTCAGATTTCAAATTTAGCAGAGCAAGTACGTCAAATGACATATGCAATAAAGAGATTAGATAAAAGACATAGTTTATGCATTCTTCATATTAACGATCTTGGAAACAACTCATTAATGTACATGTTGCTAAGCAGTGAAATTAACACAGAAAAGGAACACACTTTGTCTACTCATTAACGATAATATCCATACCACAATATTAGCCTCTACCGGTAATCTTTCATCGTGGATAGTTGCAGAACATGAATCAGATTCATCACGATTCCACCTTTCGTTATTGATTTAAGAGGAACATGATAGAACTGATATAACAACATTATTGTATTTAAATTATGGTTAGGGGACAGTTGGTGCGGGGCCCACACTGGCCGCTTAGCCAAGTCAGGTTTTTGACTACTGGCATTTGTATTGCAATATTGTTTCAAGTGATTCTTTCTGGTTTCTATTTTCGTTTGTGGAGACAGCAGTGGTCTAGTCGTATACATCGGACAATAAAATAAAAATGGTTTTGAACCCTACGCGCTGAGATAATGCTGCATACGACGGGCGATGGTGTTTAGTGGAAATATACAAGGTCTCCACTTTGACCCTGGATGGATGTATGATCAGCTTTCGACTTCAAATTTGCCAACATTTGACAAACCATCTTGAGGTGCGCGTGGCCGTGCGACTAAAACCACTGTTCCGCTGGCTGAAAAGCCGACGTTCGGTGTTCAAAGCCCGCGGTAAACACAAATATTGTTTTCTATCGGGTGTGAAATAAAAATCCTGAGTCTCACACGTCGTGGCGACTGCTTGACCAAGCTGCCTTTATCCCTCTGGCTCTATCGTTCCCCACCGTCATACACCAGCAATGGTACTATGTGACGTAAAGAGAGTTTTTTTTTTTTTTAAAGATAGTATCTTGAGGTCGGATCGAATATTTTATCGAAGTGGAAGCTTGACTTGGTTTCATGTGGCAGAGATTATATGGACACACCTACGCTTCATGAGGTCTATACCAGAAACGGCGTGGGTTAGTGGAGAATAGTCCGCCCCTGACGCCCTTTACGACGATCCTGAAGTGTCCATTTTGAGCTGCGCGCCATTTATACTTTTTAACGCGGCAGGTTTTAAAGAACAGTCTTAAATGAACGTACGAATAAGGGAATTGTACACTCAGCTACACTTTCAATAGACCAGCATAGACGATCTAGATGAACACTTCGTTTGTTGCTGGAACCAGAGTTGATATGGGGATGCTCCACCTGCAGTGAAATCATTCCATTATAAAGTGTAAAATCTTGAATTATGGAAAAGTAATAGGAAGTCCTGAACTGGACTACAAAGGACAAGAGGTCGAGGTTCGATAGTGATTCACGGCTGCCAGGTTCTCCCAGCCTTAAATGGGTACCGGATTTTTAAATGGGAAAGTAAAGCGGCACGGGTGTAATACTGACTACATTACCCAAACTTCATGTGCAGAAGGTCTTTAGAAGAAACAAAAAATGAAACTACGGTCACTAACACCATATTGACCTATACGCCACAAGGCGTGATGGGGAACTTTACTTTTCTTGAACAGGAAATCCTGGGTAAGAAAAACGATTCTAAAAAGACGATAGTGTTATATTGTCTATAAGTGCGAAGGATAAACTAAGAATATTATAATAGACTCGTTGTGTATACAATTATCATGAAAAGATATCAAGAGGAATGGACAAAGTAAAACACTACACGACACGACAAGATCAAAAACAAATAGCAAGGCACGGAATGAAATGAAGAAATTTGTGCGAGTGTAAGCAGCGTGCAAATTGTTTGATCAAGATGTGCTCGAGTGTCAGATGAAAGAAGGTAGATTAATAATAATAATAATAACAATAATATCAATAATAATAATAATACTGATAACAATGAAGATAAAACTAGAGTACCAATGTAAAAACTGAACCAATGTTTGTGAAGCAGCAGTTGAATCTACAGATACAAAGGTATCATGACAATCGTTTACTATCCGTGGTGTATGTTTATATCACAGCGTGGCACGTGGATCTAAAAATAATGAGCTTCTTTATATCACACGCTGGCACGCTGGCACGTGGATCTAAAAATAATGCGCTTGTTTACATCTCACTGTGACACGTGTATCTAAAAATAACGAGCACGTTATTCCACCGAAATGCAATGTGTCAGAAGAATGACAAGAAACAGCTTAAGGGACAGAGTAAGAAACACTGACCTGAGAAAGAAACTCGAAATTGAACCAGCCATCAATTACATAAAGAAACAACAGATAAATTGGTTCGGCCACATACCAAGACAAAAAGAACTAACAATGACTCAAGAGCCTTAAATAAACGCTACGAAAACGCCAGATTAAGAGGAATACCGAGAAAGAGATGGATAAAGGGAATACTAGAGTCACTAGGAGGAATAACATCAGAAGAGGCCAACAGAAGAGCAAAGAATCGCAGATTGTTTCTCCCCTCGACGCCAACGGCAGCAGAGGAAGGATAGAAGAGGAATAGGAAGAAGTTATACCACAATGTGGCTCGTATATATATAAATAACGAGTATATATATGTGAAAGGGACGGACAATGAATGTATGAGTGTGGAAGGGGGAGGGGAGCCGCGCAGTTCAATTCATTTTCGTTTGAAAAAAAAAAAAACATTTTAGTAGAAGAAGAAAAGGGATCACCAGGCAAACACACACACAAATAATGAAGCAACAATAACAATCATGATAACTCGACGGTTCATCACATTCAAATGACAATGAAATAAAGTATTCGAAAAGCAAGAACTATAAAGATTTAAACTTGAAAGAGAGCAAGAAAGCGAACGATGAGAAGAAGACGAATACAAGGTTAGTAGTTTATTTTGTTTTCTAAATGACAACTATCCCCGTCTCTCAGATTTTACAGAAGACAAAAGATGCAGTTGGTGTAAGTCACGTGATCTAGAAGTACCATTCATGGCGATAATAAATTGTAGGCATTTATATCCCTAACAAATTGAGACGTCTATTTTTTTTTTTATTTTTTTTTTTAACAATTGTGTTTTGATCCTTGCCGGTGATTTGTTACCTATAGATAGCGAGCAAGCACATGGGAGACTGCATATTAAAAATGTCGATCGCTAAAGCAACATCTAACATCGGTAACTCTATGTCGTTTGCATTGAGAATTCCAGTTTCAAGATGGCGCTGTCATATTTGCGTCATTCTTCTACCTTTCAGCTCCCTGTGGAGTATAATCTTCAACAGACACTTTTCAAGTCGTTCTGTTTCTTGTCATTCTTTTAAGATCATTCCATGTCTTCCCCATCATCGTCATCTCTGTTTCTATCTGTCTTCTCCAATAATTCTTTGGTCTCTGTCTTTTCCTCTGAGGATTCAAAAAAGGGCATGTTGTGTAATACTCTCAGTTGATTTCCGTAATGTGTGCCTTATTCAGCGCCATCGTCTTCGCTGTATCTCTTTATCCACTGGTATGTGACGGGTACATTCCCATAATTCTATGTTAGTGATTTGGTCCTTCCATTCACATTATTTTATGTTTGCGTCAATATTCACTATATCAATTTTGTTTTGCCGGAAAGCTGGTTAATTATATCTTTCCAATGCAAATAAGTGTATAGATAGGAAGTTCCACTGTTGGGATATTCGGGGTTGCAGCGGGTTACGTGCATGTGATCCTCCACAGTGAGCGCAATAGTGTGTTCTGTGTAGATTGCAAAATGTGTCATCGTTGGATTACTGGGCAATATGGCGGATATGCGACATGAACCATTGATCCATAGTCTGAAAAGTGTGCCTTGTTGCGGTTTCCTCATATTTCAAGTCAGGCTTGCTGCCGGAGTTACTGAGGTTAGTGCTCTGTGCACACCGTGAGCTGTGTTTTTCATCCGGGTTGCGTTTCGGTATTCCGATTGCTTACGTTGACTGATGATATCGTTTGAAGAAAAACAAATTCAGCTGAATTCATTTTTGATGCAACTTGACCATATATATTTTGGCGTGTGCTGTAGCTGATATGATGGGAACTGCACCTGCCTTTCCGTGTTTTGGTGCTTGGATGAGATAAATTTTAATTCGGATGATTTCACTGGCATGGGCGGATGAGCATTTATGAATTTTAATTCGGATGATTCCACTGACACTGGCGATTGAGCAATTATGAATTTTAATTCGGATGATTCCACTGGCACGGGCGGTTGAGCTATTATGAATTTTAATTAGGATGATTCCACTGGCACGGGCGGTTGAGCAATTATAAAGTTTAATTCGGATGATTCCACTGGCACGGGCGGTTGAGCTATTATGAATTTATTTCGCTTTCAGTGATACCGCGACCTTCGAATAACTATAATTTGAATGGCCTTTGGCGACTTTATAGACGGTTGGTAGCACGTAATCACGATAAGTTAGTAATTTGGTAAAATATGTGTGTCTCTTGTTGGGTGTTCTTTTTGCTGAACAGCTTCTTTCATGGTTGAATCTGCCAATATTGGACAGACAGATTCGATCGCAGAATGAACACGATTGTGTCGTGACGCCTGGCCAGCAGAATGAACACGATTGTGTCGTGACGCCTGGCCAGCAGAATGAACACGATTGTGTCGTGACGCCTGGCCTGCAGAATGAACACGATTGTGTCGTGACGCCTGGCCTGCAGAATGAACACGATTGTGTCGTGACGCCTGGCCTGCAGAATGAACACGATTGTGTCGTGACGCCTGGCCTGCAGAATGAACACGATTGTGTCGTGACGCCTGGCCTGCAGAATGAACACGATTGTGTCGTGACGCCTGGCCTGCAGAATGAACACGATTGTGTCGTGACGCCTGGCCTGCAGAATGAACACGATTGTGTCGTGACGCCTGGCCTCGTCTTCTTTCTCCTGCGCCTTTTGTCTTCTAAATTAGAAATCAACGCTATCCCGAAGGTTTTGCCACTTTTATTTGTGTTCTCTATGTGCTACGATCTGCATCCAGATTTTCCCAATTTCTTTCACTGATGGAGAATTCCGTCAAGGAAATCCTGCACGCATCTTTATATCTCAGCACTGCTCCGTCATTTGATCTCTTTCCATCCCTAAGTTTACTATACAATATATGTTTTGGGAATACGATTTTCCATTCTTCTTACATGACCCGGCCACGTTTGTCACCGTCTCCTAAGTGTTACCATGATCGATGGGAGTTTTGTGTATTGTAAGTCATTAGATTTGGTTACCTTCTTCAGCCATTTGATGTTCATTATCTTTCGAAGGCAACGCACATGAAAGCTGTTGAACATGTTCTACTGCCCTGCATAGGAGGTCCACGTTTTTGATCGGTATAAAAATGTTCTATGTACTCAGCTTTGATAAATTGCAATCTTAGTCATGAGTGTTATTTTTGTGTTGGTCCATGCTGTGTTGTGTATGTTTACCAAATGTCGAAGCTGCCTTTCCAATTCTGAAATGTATTTCTTCTTCATGGGAGACAGTGATTATGACCATAGAATCGAGATAGGTGAACTTTCTCACAGAGTGTAGCGGTATGTTATTTAATGACATAGCTGCGGTAATGTCTATCACTTGTTCAAGCACTACCGTCTTCTGGATACTTATTGACAGCGATGATAAATCACATGATCTAGTTAGACTGCAGGACAGATTCATCTTGAGCAAACAATGGTATACCACCAGCGCATAGAAACACATTGAATAGGGTCTCAGTTGTTTTAATTTGTGACCTAAAACGTGCAAGATTGAATAAGGAGCCGTCAGATCTTGTACGGATGTAGATGTCTCCAGAGACGGTTTCAAACGCATTGTGTAGAAGGGCAGTGAAACATATTCCAAACACGGTAGAAACATGGACATATCCCTCCACAATTTGACTCCACATTCCATCTCAAAGGGCTGGGACGATCTTCTGTTGGATTCTCTCTCTCTGCGATCAGGACTCAATCAGAGTAGGATTCCAGACTCTCACAAGAAGACAGCTGTTTGTTTAAGTGAATTGATCGAACCCACAGACAGAACATCATAATTAGAGTCTGTTAGATCCACTCAGATTGAATACTTGTTAAAACGTTGCACTGTGTTCTGTACCAGTGACTAACACTGACACACACGAAAATATGAGATATGACTAACACAGACACACACACACACACACACTAAGATATGAGATGTGACTAACACAGACACATTCTTAAATATGATATATGACTATAACACAGATACACACACTAAGATATGATGTATTATTAAACACAAACACACATATATATGAGACATGACTAACATAAACATGCACTCACAAAGATAGAAGATGTGACTAGCATAGACATACACACAAATATATGAGATATGACTAACACAGACATGCACACACAAAGGTATGAGATGTGACTAACATAGATATGCACACAAAGATATGAGATATGACTAACATAGACATGCACACAAAGATATGAGATATGACTAACACAGACATGCACGCACAAAGATACGACACATGACTAACACAGATACACACTGAGATATGAGATATGACTAAACAAAGACATACTCAAAGATTTGGTTATTTGGTTATGGAAGGCCCCGATATCACTGCAAACGAATTAAAATCCATAATTGCTCAACCGCCCGTGCAAGCGTAATCACCCAAATTAATATCTCCCAAACAAAGAAAGGTAACTGTAGTCCCCATCGTAGCAGTCTCAGCACACGGCAAAAGACATACGGAGAAACCGCGCAGAAAGTGAACACAGCCAACTGTTCCCTGTAATACGATATCATCATTCATCGTAAACAAGCGGGATATCGAAGCAGGATCAAAACGGATGAGAGACACAGCTCTGTGTGCACAGAGCACTTAACTCAGCAGCTCCTGCAACAAGCCGGACTTGGAATATGAGGAAACTGCAACAAGGAACACTTTTCATGCATAGCCTTCAATTGTTCCTGCCGCCTATCTACAATATACCGGAAGTTCACGTCCTTTGAAAATGATGATCGTCGTATTTAAAAAAAAATGTATAGCGCTTGATGATGTTAGACCATCGTTGTTGACTCCAATTCCGAACATATAGACACACAGTTAGTCGTCAGATTTACCCCGTCGCACATCAAACAGACCGTAAGATTATCGTACGACCGGTCTAGGGATGTATGATGAGCCATAATGATGACGTAGCACACAAAAAATGTCGTACACACAACTTTGCTCCCTTTAGATTCCTAATTACTCTAGTGAAAACAGCTTACGACGAACAAAACACGGTGCAAATTTCATAAAGAGTTAAGCTGTGTCTGACGAAGTACTTTACATTAATAAGTAACATGGAAATTACTTGCGTCAAGGAATCCCAACAAAGGCCATTAACTGCACCAATGTGACGTAAAGCGCAGATCAAGTCAAAACGTTGGAAGGTCGCATTCACAACACTTGATTTGTCAAAAAAGGACTGTTGCCGGCGTACAGCTTCGCTTTAGCGGCATAGGTGTACTAAGTAGCTCATCATTTATACTCTAACGCAGAAAAGTACAACGGAGAACCGAAATTAATCAGATCCCGAATGCACTGTCTGCAGCAATCAAGAGAACGTGACCTAGATCCACCATCTTTACAACGGAAGTCTATTGGTGAAATTTAACTCCTTGTTCAATCATCCAAACATTCATACATAATATGGAATGTGGTAGATAAATGTGTAGATTAACTCTTTCGGTACGGAAGCTTTTTATCAATGCAACCGAATAGATTTCAGAGACAAACAAATCAATATATTTATATTTATCTAACATATAGCATAGTATATATGAATCTTTAGATAATTGAAGAAGGAATTAGATTTCACCAATACCACGATGATTCAAGACATGTAAAAGAATATGGTTTGATGACGATTCACACCAATCAAATTGGATTGAGTAGTTGCAATTGTGTGATAATTACTTTATCATCTTGATCATCTTGAGTAATGTAGGAGGGCAGTTTACATTAATAACGTAATCTATGTGTCACTATATATGGGTATGGTAACAGTACGTCAATAGCCAGCATTCATGCAGTATGTGCCAGAACGAAAATAGTGTAGCATATGCTAATGTAGTAGAACAAATCATGAATTGAACGATAGTCAAATAACGTAATACACTATGATACGATAGCTACAGCGCAACGTAACTGTACAATTGTTGTTTTCTTAATGAATGTCTTTGTGCCAGCGTGTACCATAAAAACGCAGGTTATGTATCGTTAAATGAAGCGTAGGTTGGTGAAATATGTTGACAATCAGGAAACTAAACAAATATGTTTTTTTTTTATCTTGAGAGACAAGAGAGTAGATAACTAGTAATGTCATCCTTATATTTTCCGCCTTCTTCTGTTTAAAGTTGCTTATCTCATCAGATTATGCAACGAGAAATATGGTGTCCACAATATTTGACATGGGAGGTCAACACTCATGTGTTACTTGTCTTGTTATTGCCTTTCATTTTGAAAGCCAAGAGATAAAGGATTTGCTGTAATTGGAAGCCAAGCGATGAAGTAATTGCTTTCAGTGGAAGCCAAGCGATGAAGTAATTGCTTTCAGTGGAAGCCAAGCGATGAAGTAATTGCTTTCAGTGGAAGCCAAGCGATGAAGTAATTGCTTTCAGTGGAAGCCAGGCGATAAAGAAATTGCTTTCAGTGGAAGCCAAGCGATGAAGTAATTGCTTTCAGTGGAAGCCAAGCGATGAAGTAATTGCTTTAAGTGGAAGACAAGAGATAAAGTGTTTGCTGTCAGTAGAAGCCAAAATATGAAATAGCACCATCATCATTGAGTGCCTTCTCCGCAACGAAGGTTGGCTACCATGGATCGCCATTCTACTCTGTTTCTTGCTTTGATGTGCAGGCTGTCATAGATTGACTTGTCCATCTTTTGATGTTACTCGTCCATGTTAGTCTTGGTCTGCCTCTGCCTCTTTCACCTTGTATTTTCCCTTCCAATATTACTTTTAGTAGGCTGTTGTGTCTTTTAACATGCCCCAAAAATTTCATTTGTCTTGTCTTAATTGTATTTAGTAGTTCTCTTTTTATTTTCAGTTTTTTTTAAAACTTCATCGTTTGTTTTCTTTTCTTTCCATCCAATTCTACCTATTCTTCTATAAATCCACATTTCAAAGGATGCAATTTTCTGTGTGTTTTCTTGTTATGTCCATGTTTCTGCACCATACAGGAAAATTGAGAAGATGTAACATTTTGCCATTCTTAGTTTCAGCCCTGCTGATATTTGTTTTGTTGTTAGTATATTTTCATGGCATTAAAATTACTTTTTGCCAGGCCTATTCTTTTGTTTATTTCAATTTTACATTTTCCATCATTGGTTATAGTATGTCCCAGGTAGTTGTAGCTCTGGACTGTCTCCGGATGTATTCCCTCAACTGTGATATTTAATTGTAGGTCTTGAGAATTTTCTTTGTTTATGATCATAGCTTTAGTCTTTTTGATATTCATTTCTAGTCCATATTTATTGCTTGTTATGTTTATCACATTAAGCAATTGTTGTAGGTTTTTAGGATTTTCTGCTAGTAGAACAATATCATCAGCATATCTCAGGTTATTGATTATCTTTCCATTAATGTTTAGACCTGGTATCTCTGAGATGACTTTACAGATTTTCTCAGTGTATAGACTGAACAAGCTTGGTGATAGGATGCATCCTTGTCTTACTCCTATTTTTATGTCCATGGGTGTAGAGTTCTCCTTGTTATATTTTATTACTGCTATTTGCTCCCAGTACAAATTACATATTAGTCGTATGTCTGTGTCGTCTAAATTTATATCCTTTAGGCAGTCTATTAGTTGGTTATGGTGTATTCTATCGAAAGCTTTGGTGTAGTTTATAAAGCAGGCATATATTGGTTTGTTTACTTCTGTGTACTTTTCAATCAATGTTCTCATGCTGAATATGGCTTCTTTTGTCCCACTGTTTTTCCTGAATCCAAATTGTTGCTCATCTAATTTAGTATTGATTTTATTCTGAATCTATTCCTGTATAACTTTTAGTAAAATTTTTGTTACTTGGCTCATTAGGCTTATTGTTCTGAAATCACTGCATTCAACTGCACCATTCTTTTTAGGCAATGCAATGAAAGTTTATGTTTTTAGATCGTTTGGTATGTATCCTACATGGTACATGTCATTGCATATGTCTGTGATCACGTCGATGCCAAACTCTTCTAGAGCATGTAACATCTCTATCTGTATATTGTCAGGTCCTGCTGCCTTTCCCTTTTTCATTGTTTTTATAGCTTTTTCTACTTCAGATTTCAGGATTTTATAGTTGTATGTACATTTTATGTCTGGCTTTTTGCCCCTTTCGTCATGAAGTAATTCTGTTATATATTCTTGCCATCTATCTATTATACCTTTGTTGTATGTTAGCATTCTTCCCTGTTTGTTTGCAATACATCCGTTTCCTGCAGCTTTGTTTGTCTTTATTAGTCATTCTATTTATTTCTGTGTGCATCTCTCTTAAGTTTTGTTTACTTTACATAGTTTCGACTTCTAGACATCTTTGGTTGAGCCAAAGCCATTTTTTTTTCAGCTCAGAAAAAAGACAAAAAGAGACCATTTATGGATAAAAATCCTTCCATTTTGGAGAATTACATGACATCATAAATCAATGTTTTGGTGGGATGGGATTTGTAGCTGCAAGACTTCAGTTGGCCAACTACGAGCAGACTACAAGTTAGAAAGTGACTAATTTATCAGATTTATCTAATTCTCGTTTGTATTCGTGAAAGTACATGGTACAATCCAATACAATAGTCTCAATTTAGAATAAAGTAACTTAAAACTAAATTTCATGGAACTCAAAGCTCTCCATTATACAAGGATCATATGGTTTTGAGGCTCATACTTGTCCATTACCACAGGTAGCTGTTTGAGAAACTTAAGGCATTTCAACAAATAAGTACATAGACTACTTGATATAATTTTTTATGTCAACTTGTATTTTTCTATTTCTAGGTTGTAGATGATAGTCTTCCACTGGTAAGTTATTCTGACCAGCCAGTAGTGGACAGTAGGCATGCTGTAGAAAAAGGAAAAGAAAAGTGTGATTATTATTTTATCAATCTATCTACCTATTGACTATTTTAAGCGTAGCCGACACATACGGCATAGACACATATACTCTTTCTCTTATCTACATTTTTATTCTAGCAGTTTTTAATCCTTGTAGAGATCTTTTATCAAATCTCGCCATTTGTCTCGAGCAAATCTATCTCATTCAGGTAGTCGATTTCTGCTGCACTTGTCTCTCTGATCAATGTTCTTCACAGTATCTCTCTTGATCGGCCTCTTTTCCACTTACCCTGTTGTTTCCCACATGAGGGCTGCTTTGTTATTCGGTTATTATATCTTCTCATCACATGTCCAACATATGATCATCGTCTTTTCTTGATTACAGAAGATATTAGTGGTTGATTGGCTATTTCTTTAATTCCCTCGTTTATTTTGAATTCGTTCCACGCTATACCAAGTATTTTCCTTATACATTTATATCCCAATGCGTTGACTATTGTTTCTATATCTCTTGTTGTTTTCCAGCTCTCACGTGCATACGTAAGAGTTGATAGTACGTTTGATTTGAATAGTCTAAGTTTTGTGTTTGTGCTGATGAGTTTTGTTTTCCACAACTTTGCAAGGCTTCTGAAACACATTACTCATTAGCTATTATGATTCTAATTTCTTTACTTGTATCCCCTTCTCGATCAATGTGGCTTTCACGATAGATAAAGTGATCAATCCCTTTCAACTATTTTATTTTATTAATACGTTATTGAAATAGTTCACATATCCTAACATGTTAGTATACTTGGTAATTTTATTTTTTTACAACGTTCATTCTCCTAATTTTTTTTTTTCACGCTATTATGAATGTGCATTTACAAATATATTGTTCATTATATTACACAATCACAAGGGGCAAAAACAAGAGCCAACGGTGCATAGACGTATAATTGTATATATATATATATATATATATATATATATATATATATATATGTATATATATATATATAAATATACGTAGTATACGTATGTGTGTATGTTTTGCTCTACCTAGCTGTGTTGAAAACGATGTGTTATTTGAGCTAAAATATCATCCGTACATCAATTTCAGAATTATCAATTTGCACAAGGAGTACGTAATATGATCTAGCTATAGTATGAGTGTGAATTAGACATAATGAGATATATTTGTCTTCAAGAAACATTAATTGTGTGATGAAATCATGAAATATGCTACAAATATTACTCATGTACTCTTATTGCTCTGGTTCTCTTCAATGATCATTGAGTTAAAGAACTGTGCTGGAATGGCTTCGTAATTTAGTACCATAGTTAGTGACCTCGGTGAACATGTATTTCCACAACTTTCTTCAGTTTGTTATATCAACCATCTTTAGACATATTCTTATTCACATTACATTGGTTGTGGCCCTTGCTATTTATATACGTCCTCTCATCTTTAGTTATTTGTTTATCATCTTTAGTTGGTTGTTATTTCAACAACCTTGAGTACACGTCACAGCTTCGGATGAAAGAGATAGGAGTTAAGATGGGCACAGCTAGAAACGAGAACTGAGTGGGTCTAAAAGAAGATTTGGTTATTGGTTTTAGAAGGCCTCGGTTTCACTGCAAACGAATTAAAATCTATACTTGCTCAACCGCCGTGCCTATGGAATCATTCGAGTTAATATCTCATCTCCCAAACAAAGAAAGGTATCCTCAGACCCTATCATAACAGTCTCAGCACAGGCAAAAAAACATAAAGCGAAACCGCACACAAAGTGAACACATCCATTTGTTTCCTGTCATACGATACCATCATTCATCGTAAGCAATCGGAAAATCGAAACACAACACAAACGGATGAAACGCACAGCTCACAGTGAGCACAGAGCACTTAACTCAGCAGCTCCTGCAACAAGCTGGACTTAGAATATGAGGAAACTGTAACAAGAAACATTTTTCAAACACAGCTTTTAACGGTTCCTGCCGCCTATCCGCCATTTTGACCGGAAGTTCATAGTACACCTTATCAACAAGCACATAACTGGAGTCGTCAGTCGCTGGTCACTGCGAGACTTCCTGAGAAACTGATCTGAATGCCTATGGAAAGGTTCGGAGTGCACTAATGATGACCCGCAAATAACTCAACCAATTTAACATCTACGCCTAAGCGTTGTGGACGAAAGTTTGGTTAGCTACCAAATGCTAGAGTTAAACTCATTATTTGCGAAGACAACATGCATGGAAGCTGGTAGTCTTGCTCCTAACCTTAATATGTAGTCTTTGTTTCAGATCTACATAGAAGTGTGCTAAAGCATGTATCTTTAATAATTACAACTTATGTCATGAGTATCCGTTTCCGTTTGTCCTATGCTATAGGTTTGAGTTTCAATATACGTATATAAATAAATAAATAAATATATATTTATATATATATATATATATATATATATATATATATGTCATCATCATCATCGAGTACTGGCCTGCTGGCGTAGGTTTTCATGTCTCTCCACAATTTTCGATCTCGACAGTTATTTATCATTTCTGTTGTTGACCTTCTGCCAAGCCATTCTCTTAAGCTGTCTTGTATTGTTTCTCTTTGCTTTCCTCTTCTTCGTCCCTCAATTTCCCTAGTAGTTACAATATATTCCAGTTGTTACAATTTATTCCAGTTGTTACAATATATTTATTTATATATATGCATAGTGTTGGTGATTATGTGATCATAATTTTCATTAAAAAATATTCGCATATCTTATTTTAGATTGTTCAAATGTTAAACGGATTAATTACAGTAAGTATTATGACATAGAAGTGATATGATATGGGCAGGAAATCATTACATGTCAATGAATCACGATAGCTGGACTTATGCAAAGCTTGGACATATTAATATATCGGATAGGGAATGTATTTATAATTGCTGGGTGTGAAGCAGATATCACAATCATTTTGGGCCTTCTACATAGTTCTACCTAGCAGGGAATTGAAAAAAGCAATTGAGACTTCACTTTCAGCCACAGAACTCCTTGTCAGCGAATCCTCTTAATTACCAGAAAAAACTAAAATTAAAACCCAATTTTATTCACTTAAAATAGAACCACACTCTGCAAATGTTTACACTGTTCAAACATGTTATTTATCTACGTGATAATCTGTATGTACATACTGAGGTTTTGACACACATACATTTTTATTGGCCTAAATAATGCACACACACAAAAATTTACAAATATGTGTCTTAACTGTAAATGATGATTGGCCAACCACACAGAAATGACCTAGTTATATGAAATGCAAGAGCAGAACAGATCTTACTCAAATTTATTGTGAAATTATTGACTAATTACTGTTTTGTCTTGTTACAATAACAGCTTCGAGTTATCAACAAGTGTTTGGACAGAATTTACAGAAATACAAATTATAGGGACGTATAGTTTGCTGGCCTACCCCCTCCCCCTCCCACCCCCTCCAAAAAAATAAAATAAATATAAACAGTAATAGTAATAGCTAAATTGAAATGTATATATATATATATATATATATATATATATATATATATGTCATTATCATCACCAAGTACCGGGCCTGTTGACGTAGGTGATCATGTCTCTCCACAACTTTCGATCCCGGCAGCTATTTATCATTTCTGTTGTTGACCTTCTGCCAAGCCATTCTCTTAAGCTGTCTGTTATTTTTTTCTCTTTTCTTCCCTCTATCTCTTCGTTCTTCAATTTTTCCAGTTGTTACAATATATTCCAGTTGTTCTCTTCTCATTACATGACCAAAAAATGATGATTGTTTCTTCCTAATATTGGAAATTAGCTCTCTTTTTGCTTTAACCTCTCTCAGAACAACTTCATTACTCGTTTTAGCTGTCCATGGTATTCTCAACATTCTTCTGTAAAACCACATTTCTATACACTCCAGTGATTTACTTGTCTGTTGTCCTATTGTCCATTATTCGCGTCCATATGTTAAAACTGGCTCTACATAACATTTAAGAACTCTTTTTCTTGTTTTTATTGTCAAAAATGGATATATATAATTAATTAAAGTTAACGTATAATTTGTTATAAAATTACATAAATTGTTCAAATACGTATAATCTAATTAACGTATATATTTAATTAAAGTTAACATATATAACTATATGTTATTACGTTAACTAAGTTTTACAATATTAACAAACATTTGTTACTTCACGTTTTGCTACGTTAACTATCAACATTGAATTTACTCAGATGTCACATTTGGCGGAAACAGTAAGTAGTATGGTGCCATTGTTATGGATTGGAATACAAGGAATATGAATCTGTTGAACGTAACAGCACGGATTGGCTGAACTGATAATCTGTCTTTCTTCAAGACAGGAGACCGCTATTCGCATCCCAGCAGCGTCTACCATTTTTGTTTTTTTTTTTAATTTGGTATAAAATAACTCAGTGAATCCACTTGCTGAAGAGCTGATTGACTTTAGCTGGCCAGTCTATAACGTGGAAACGGGTTCAGGACCGTGCAACTGAGTGAGTGCACGTGAGTCTGTACTATCCACAGCAACGACTTTCAGCCACAAAATTCGGTTATATGTGGCTCCGGTCTACCAAAGCCGTGGGATAATGATTTAAATATATGTGGTTCTGGCCACCAAAGCAGTGGAATAATGCTGTAAATATATGTGACTCCGGCCTACCAAAGCAGTGGGATAATGCTGTAAATATATGTGACTCTGGCCTACCAAAGCAGTGGGATAATGCTGTAAATGTATGTGACTCCGGCCTACCAAAGCAGTGGGATAATGCTGTAAATATATGTGACTCCGGCCTACCAAAGCAGTGGGATAATGCTGTTAATATATGTGACTCCGGCCTACCAAAGCAGTGGGATAATGCTGTAAATATATGTGACTCCGGCCTACCAAAGCAGTGGGATAATGTTGTAAATATATGTGGCTCGGCCTACCATAGCAGTGGGATAATGTTGTAAATATGTGACTCCGGCCTACCAAAGCAGTGGGATAATGTTGTAAATATATGTGGCCCCGACCTACCAAATCAGTGGGATAATGCTGTAAATATATGTGACTCCGGCCTACCAAAGCAGTGGGATAATGCTGTAAATATATGTGGCCCCGGCCTACCAAAGCAGTAAGATAATGTTGTAAATATATGTGGCCCCGGCTTACCAAAGCTGTGGGATAATGCTGTAAATATATGTGGCCCCGGCCTACCAAAGCAGTGGGATAATGATGTAAACATATGTGACTCCGGCCTACCAAAGCAGTGAGATAATGCTGTAAATATATGTGGCCCCGGTCTACCAAAGCAGTGGGATAATGTTGTAAATATATGTGGCCCCGGTCTACCAAAGCAGTGGGATAATGTTGTAAATATATGTGGCCCCGGCCTACCAAGGCAGTGGGATAATGCTGTAAATATATCTTATTTTGTGAACTTTACTGACATTTAAGTGGAATATGATTTATTCTTCTTTGTGTCGTGTGTTCGACTTTCAATAGGCATGCACATGGTTCGATAACAATAGCGCCGACCGGTTGTGTTCAACCCGTATGTGAAAAGTATGTGACGGTAGATGGGGCGGAAGAATTAGAAATAATCAACGGCCTAGAAAGGGAAAACAGCAAAGTGTGTGGTACACATGAGGCATATTCAGAACACGAAAGGCGAATATGGCAGACCACAGTGAAAGAGATTGGAGCATCATCACGTAACATTCCAAAGAGAGCCATGAATTGTGGATTTATAGAACAATAGGTAGAATTGGATGGAAAGAAAAGAAAACAAACGAGGAAGTTTTAAAACAACTTAAAAGAGAACTACTAAACACAATTAGAGCAAGTAAAATTAAATTTCTGGGTCATGTTAAAAGACACAACATCCTAATAAAAGTAATATTGGAAGGGAAAATACAAGGTAAAAGAGGCAGAGGCAGACCAAGACTAACATGGACTAGTAACATCAAAACATGGACAAGTCAGCCTATGCTAATCTGCACCATCAAAGCAAGAGACAGAGTGGAATGGCGCTCCATGGTAGCCATCCTTCGATGAGGATACGGCACTCAATGATGTGTCCATTAGAATGATAGAACTATTAACAAATACATGAGTTTCACTGAAAGAAAAAAAATAGTTCTATAAAGTTAGATTAAAGAATAGTGACACTGCGATCTTCCAGGCATGTCGTAAGTGGCGACTAATGAGGTTGATTGATGGCTTCATCAGCCATAACTTTTCACATGAAACAGTGCCATATATTTTAGATTAATGAGCTCTGCAATATGTGCCACTTTGGCACGCAAGTTTTCTGTTTTTGAAATTGTGGTTCTGCCCTATGTGCCGCCTTCGGCTCGAAAGGACGATAGATATATAGAAAGTTAGATATTTCCGGTCTTGATATATGGATGTGAGCAAATGATCAGTCGAGTAACAGAAATGGTGGAGAGCATAGAAATATAGTTTCGCACATGAGTGTTTACATTACGATATACAAATAAAGCTAATGATAAGGTTTGGATATATGTAGAGGGTACAAGAAATATTACTTCCAAAATCATGATTTCTGAATTCATGAATGTACAAAGTCTGTGACGGTAGATGGAGCAGAAGAATCATAAATAATCAAAGGCTCAGTAAGCGAAAACAGTAAAATGTGTGGTACACAGAGGGTGTGTCTAGGAGACGAAAGACTAATATGGCTGATCACCGTGAAAGAGGATGGAGCCTAATAACGTAATATTCCAAAGAGAGAAATTTTAACTTATGTCATCGACGTTTTTAAAATAATTATAAACGAAAAGAGAACTACTAAAAACAATACAAATAAAACAAATGAGGTCTTTTCACATAAGAACGTCTACATATACACATTAACAAGACTTATAAACACTATACTACAGAGAAAGTTGCAATATTATAGCCACGTCCAAAACACTGAGGGCTGGGAAGATTACAAATGATTCCTGGACGACGCCACACGGGCAGACCGAGATGAACAATTATTTCAAGAAAACAAAGAAATATTGAACATGACATCAATAGATGTGGGAGATCTAGTACGAGGCTGATGTTATTTTAGACGGGCCGTGCTGGAAGCAGGGTTCACTGAAGGACATGCGACCTACACGAGGCTGTATTTACATTTTTTTGTAAGTTTCGGGCACATCATGAGAAGAGGAAAGTTGGAATACTTGGTTACAATTGGCAAAATAAAAGGAAAGAGAGATCGCGGACGACAAAGAGAGAAAATACTGGCTAGCTTGGTGTCATGGCATGAAAAGCAGTCAACAACAGAACAGATACGATGCACTGGACATAGAACATTGTGGAAGGACATGATCGCCTATGCCAACCGGTATGGTACATGATGATGGTGATGTGTAAATCTATATGTCCTGTGACGTCTTGACAGACAGTTAGCAGTCAGCAATCATGTTAAGTCAGTAGTTTGGTAAGCATATTTGTCCTGTCTTGACAGACAGTTGGCAGTCAGCAATCATGTTAAGTCAGTAGTTTGGTAAGCATATTTGTGTATTATGCTGGATTCTACTTTGCTGAACCGCTTCTCTCGTGGTTAAATCTGCGATATAGGACATATAAATGATCAGCAGAACGAACAAAACGTATTAGTGGTGACTGGCCTCTCCTTTCCTCTGCCCCTTTTGTCTTCTCATTTGTATATCAGCACTGTCTTTAGTAGAGTTAATGTTGGAGTATCATTACGGTTGTTTTCTATTCATGTCATTGTTTGTCGTTTCCAGATGTTTTGAAGGAAAATAAATAACATTTAATTAGAATCTTCGTTTTGAAACGTCATTTGATTGGTCTGTTTTAGAACTACCCCATCGTTATTTATTTTCATTTCGTCACAATTATGTATGTATGTTATAAACATACTGACTACAAAACACAATATGAATCTTAATTTATGTTTAATGATGACGCAAGGAGGAACATAATTTTATGAGCATATATTAACGAAAATTTAACGTCGCCATCATAATTTGATTAACGTGTACGATGTACTGTGATGTTTACTGACTATATTGGTTAATATCATTGATTTTTATATACGATTGTTCGGCATTGTGTTTAATATTATAACTAACAGTAATCCCAACTATCTAAGGTGACCAATGTGAGGGTAAAACTGCCAGTAAGTTACTGCATTATTTAGAACTGACATTTGTAACAACAAGGACAGATTGCTTAAATGTAACATGGGTCATTTGTGTAAATATAACAACAAGAAGATCTTGTGCTAAATGTAGCACGGGCAATTTGTGTAAATGTTACAAGGGCAATATGTGTAAATAAAATAACAAGAACAGCTTGTATTAAATGTTGCGCGGACAATGTGTAAATGTAATAACAAGGACAGTCTGTGTAAATATAATAACAAGGACAGTTTTAGTAAATGTAATAAGATCAATTTGTGTAAATGTGATAACAAGGACAGTTTGTGTAAATGTAATAGCGTGGGAATTGTGTGTAAATGTAATAGCGTGGGAATTTTGTGTAAATGTGATAACAATGACGGTTTGTGTAAATGTTACATGCACAATTTGTGTAAATGTTACATCAAGGATAGTTATTGTAAATGTAATAACAAGGACAATATGTGTAACTGAAATAACAAGAACAAAATGTGTAACTGAAATAACAAGAACAATATGTGTAACTGAAATAACAAGAACAAAATGTGTAACTGAAATAACAAGAACAATATGTGTAACTGAAATAACAAGAACAATATGTGTAACTGTAATAACAAGAACAATATGTGTAACTGAAATAACAAGAACAATATGTGTAACTGTAATAACAAGAACAATATGTGTAACTGAAATAACAAGAACATTATGTGTAACTGAAATAACAAGAACAATATGTGTAACTGAAATAACAAGAACAATATGTGTAACTGAAATAACAAGAACAATATGTGTAACTGAAATAACAAGAACAATATGTGTAACTGAAATAACAAGAACAAAATGAAAACTTTCTTCACCAACATCTCATTGTCTATCCTAATGTTGAGCTATAGTAGAAGCGTTTTTTGAGTGAGCGTCACAGCAATCATAGACATTTGCGTCTTTCAGAATAACACACCCTAGATGTGCATGATATTTTAGAGTAATGGATCACAATTGTCTTCGTTACTATTTGACTGGTTATCTTATTAGTAGTGGAGCTGCGAAGTGTTTACTAGGATGTGAATAGCTCTTATTATGAATATAAGTAGATGAGAACAATGTTAACCACATATGGAAGATGCACAACAGAGGGGTGATGTAGAATAGCTCAGGTATATGCAGCTTTCCGCACACACAAAAACAAACAGGAATAAGCTCCTCTGCAATCCATTTTTGACAATAGAAACTAGATAAAAGAATTCTTAAAAATTATGTAGAGCCAGTCTTAATATATGGATGTGAATCATAGACAATAGAACAACCGACACGAATATCACTGGAGACTGTAGAATGTGATTTTACAGAAGAATGTTGAGATTAACATGGGCATCTAAAAGAGTAATTAAAACGTTCTGAAAGAGGCCAAAGAGAGTTGATATCCAATATTAGGAAGAAACAAACATCAATTTTTGGTCGTGTAATGAGAATGGAACAACTGGAATATATTGTAACAGCTGGGAAAATTGAGGGACGAAGAGATAGAGGGAATCAAATAGAAGATATACCAGACAGCTTAAGAGAATAGCTTGGCAGAGGGTCAACAACAGAAATGATGAATAACTGTCGAGATCGAAAGTTATGAAGAGACATGATCACCTACGCAGACAGGCATGGTGTCTGATGACGATCGGTTCATTTGAAAGCCATGAGGCTCATTTGGACAGTTACGATTAGTTAACCGCACCCACGAGTTGTGGCACTGATTAAATAATAATGGAATCAATAACGATGATAAATAAATGTGTCTAAAATTGTATTTGTCACTAATAATTGCTTATGCTTTCATAGCATTTCGATGTGTTGAAGTGTATGCTGGACGTAAGTAAAATAATACAAGAGTGACATAAATATGAATTATTAATTGCAACGTCTTTATGAGTTACAATTCCTTTGGTTATTGTGCCACTGCCTTATCTATTACTTATACTGCTTGACCTTGTGAAATGTGGATTAGAGAAACACGACTTTCCAATTATGGAAAAGTAAAGCGGGCTGGAAAAAGCACGGTAGTTATAAATAACGTTTGAATGAGTTACTATTTGAAACATTATATTAGTTATATAGATCTAACATGAATAATAAAACATTGATCAAATAAAAATGTCAGAATATGAAATAAGGAATGCATGTACATTGACAACATAAAAATGTCAGAATATGAAATAAGGAATACATGTACATTAACAAAATAAAAATGTCAGAATATGAAATAAGGAATACATGTACATTGACAAAATAAAAATGTCAGAATATGAAATAAGGAATACATGTACATTGACAAAATAAAAATGTCAGAATATGAACGACGACATACATGTACATTGACCAAAACAGAATGTACCATCCAAGCACTAAGATGGTGATGAATTCATCATCATCGAGTGCCATCTCCGCAATGAAGGTTGGCTACCATGGAGCGCCATCCCTCTCTGTCTCTTGCTTTGATGGCCCCGGTTGTCATAGGCTTACTTGTATATCTTTTGATGTTACTCGTCCATGTTAACCTTTGTCTGCCTCTGCCTCTTTTACCTTGTATTTTCCCTTCCAAGAATACTTTTAGTATGCTGTTGTGTCTTTTAACATGCCCCAGAAATCGATTTTTTCTTGTTTGAATTGTACTAAGTAGTTCTCTTTTCATTTTTAGTTGCTGTAAAACTTCCTCGTTAGTTCTCTTTTCCTTCCATCCAATTCTAACTATTCTTCTATATATCCACATTTCAAAGACTTCAATTTTATGTTCTGTTTTCTGGTCTAATGTCCATGTTTCTGCACCGTATAGGAATATTGAGACCATTTTGCTATTCTTAGTTTTAGCCCTGCTGTTATTTGTTTTGATGTTAGTATGTTCTTGTTTGTATGCTAGTTTTTTTATGTTAGGTAATGAAATAATATTGGAATAAGTCATCATCATATGCTCAAGACAGCTACATAAGAATTAGTTAATTACTATTGTTTAAACTGTTTAGCTGGTCTTTCTACTTCAATTCTGGTTATATGGTAAACTAAGGAAAAAGCCCCGTCACGCCAAGAATATGGTGTTAGTATCTATACATTTTACAGATATTCGGCATATGCATTTTGGGGTAATGTGGCATTTCTAGCTATATATTCTTCACAAATACTGGTGATCAGCCATTCTCTCCATGTGGTGCCCATCTCGCTGGCGTAAATTCCTAATCTAAACCTCACTTCTTGTCGCTCCGAGATACCAGCAAGAACTGACTAAATTCAGGACCCTTGTCTGGTAGGTTGAGGTTGGTCACGTTACGACATAATCATACAATAATGAGACGTCATTCAAACTGACCAGCTCAGCGTGGATATTGAACTTGAGGTCTCGGTCATTGCCCTATTAACCCTATTATATCTTATGTCTCCTAGTACACCTTCTATAACCGAGGGTCTGATGTATATATTTATATATTATTTTATACATATTTATATATTATTTTATACATATTTATAGTATGGATCACATATTCAGAAAAAAATAAAAACAACATAATAATACTTAAAGAAATAATTCTGTTGAAAACAAACAAACAAACAAATCAGTAGAGCTAGAGTATATCCAGATCAAGATTGCTTTGTGTTGTATTTTTAAACAAAATGTCAAACAAAATATATACACTATCATCATCATCAAGTACCGGGCCTGCTGGCGTGGGTGATCAGGTCTCTCCATAACTTTCGATCTCAGCTATTTATCATTTCAGTAGTGGACCTTCTGCCAAGCCATTCTCTTAAGCTGGCTGCTATTCTTTTCTCTTTGCTTCCCTCTATCTCTTCGTTCCTCAATTTTCCAGTTGTTACAATATATTCCAGCTGTTCTCTTCTCGTTACATGGCCAAAAAAATGATGATTGTTTCTTCCTAATATTGGAAATTAGCTCTCTTTTTGCTTTGACCTCTCTCAGAACATCTTCATTACTCTTCTTAGCTGTCCATGGTACAATAGTCCTTATTGTAGTCCCATAATTTATTTGAAAATATGAAGTTATGAATTAATATTTGGACACATGTTTTAATGTTAATAATATGTAATTGTTTTCCATCTGTTAGGCCATCAAGGAAGGAGGTGACATAGAAGCAATAATCAAAACGGTTAGTTATATGAAATGGGATAGTATGGGGTAATAGATAAGACATCATATGAACTGAACAACTTGTTCATATTGTCACTCGTGTGTGTATGTGTGTGTGTGTGTTATCTTACGTTTTACCATGATATTGATGAACTATTAGCATCCAATCAAATTGGGAATTTATAAATAACAAGTAGCAGTGTAAACATGATGGAGAACCAAACTTTTCAATCGTCAGTTCAAACTCAGCAATATCTCATTTTAAATCTGACACCGAGCTGGCTGAGTTCTTCCGGTCCATGTAGGATTATTTGTCTTCTATTTATAAACGAAACAATAATGAATATGTTGATGACGAGTTATATGAAGATTAAGTTAGTAGTACTGTAACCTTGTTATTGAGTTATTGAGTTATTGTTTTTGAGTTATTGAGTTATTTGCGGGTCATCATCATTGCACTCCGAACATGTCCATAGGTGCTCAGATCCCCTCCTCAGCAATTCCCTCAGTGTCCAGTGACTGGCGACTCCAGTTCTATGTTGGTTGATAAGTCTTCTTACACGGCCACTAAGTTTCTCATTTCTGGCTGTGCCCATCTTAACACCCATCTTCTTCATCCGAAGAAGTGATGTGGATCTGTGTTTGTCGAAGTCATGTGCTCTTCCCACATCTCGGAGGGCATCGATGATGTCCGCCCGATCCATTGGTTGCCCGTCCTCAACGACAGCGCAGCTAGCCAACCTTGTTATTTTCTGTATTCAATGTTAACAGTTCATCACATCAACTGACAACAGAGTCGTCTATGAACAATCCTATAATAATGGCCACATCAACAGTTGATGATCTCTAACCACATGAGTCCTCCACGCACACTTTGTTCCAGGTGAACAGTTCATCAAATCACTTTACAACACAGATCGTCTATACTACGAGTCCTCCACACACACTTTGTTCCAGTTGAACAGTTCATCAAATCACTTTACAAAACAGATCGTCTATACTACGAGTCCTCCACGCACACTTTGTTCCAGGTGAACAGTTCATCAAATCACTTTACAAAACATATCGTCTATACTACGAGTCCTCCACGCACACTTTGTTCCAGGTGAACAGTTCATCAAATCACTTTACAAAACAGATCGTCTATACTACGAGTCCTCCACGCACACTTTGTTCCAGGTGGACAGTTCATCAAAACACTTTACAACACAGATCGTCTATACTACGAGTCCTCCACGCACACTTTGTTCAAGGTTGAACAGTTCATCAAATCACTTTACAACACAGATCGTCTATAATACGAGTCTTCCACGCACACTTTGTTCAAGGTTGAACAGTTCATCAAATCACTTTACAACACAGATCGTCTATAATACGAGTCTTCCACGCACACTTTGTTCCAGGTGAACAGTTCATCAAAACACTTTACAACACATATCGTCTATAAACTCACTGAACAATCCAAAGAATATAGTTCATATTAACAGTGGGTGATCTCTGGAAGCTCGAGTCTTCCATGCACGACTCGCTCAGGTGATCACTGATCAGCTGCCCTTTTCCTGTTCATCTCTGGCCAGCGGTCTCCAACCGTCAACCCACGCTCTCTTGGTCAACTTTCTAACTGCCTCCCAATCTACGTCATCGTATTTTTACGTCATTTTTCACTCTCCGCGCACTGCCTTGCTCTACCTATTGTGGCGTGCAAACAGTTTATCAAATCCATCTTCAATTCCGTCTCTTTACTTCTTAGTGCGCAATTTCGCGTCTACAGCAGAAGGGGACCATCAAAGACAGGAAAATAGTTGTCTAGCACGCAGTTAAGGAGACACGATCGCAAGATGACACTGGTCATCACTGTGACGTAGTAGAAACAGGGCTTGTCAAGGGGTGTGTCCGTAATGCTTGATTCACTCAACAGATCGCAGTCAGAGGCACGAACAACGAGGTATAGGTAATCATCAAAGTGAATCCTTACGTTGATGGTGTAGAACGGTTAATAATAGTAATAATAATAATACTAATGATAATAATAATACAATTAATGCATATTCCTAGAGTGACTGGAAAGATTCAAATATTGTAAAGCCAGTAAGTAAATGTATATACACTCTTCAAAAGAAATGCAATTCACATGAACTGCAATTATTTTTGTTGTTGTTTCATTGTGTGTAATCATTTAATAATGATTTGTCATTTAAATACTTCTTAAACCATGTCAATTAATGTTGTAACAAATTGGAACCACTCTAGGATATTTTTTTAAAATAAAAGGAATACGTTAGATTAGTCGCAGGGTATTTTAACTTATTTATGGTTACACTATATACGACAATAACGTAAGTGTCACTCAGAGACCAAAGTACAAATAGAAAAAAACCTGGTTCAATTAAACTGTGATTTCGATTGGAAAATTAGTTATGTCCCCGGTATCACTGCAAACGACCGAAAAACCACAATTGCTCAGCCACATCTGCCAGTGGAATGATCCAAATTAACATTTCATATCTCACTGAAGGATCAAAACAAAGAAACGTAGCTGCAGTCCCATCATAGCAGCTACAGCACACGCCAAAAGACATAAGGCCAAGCAACTGGACTGTCTTTTGTCACACGATATCATCATTCGTCATAACCAATCGAAATGCAATCCGCGTGAAAAAATACAACCCACGGTGTGCACAGAGCACACAACTCAATAGCTTCGGCCGCAAGCCGGACTTTGAATATTAGGAAACTACAACAATGAACTCTTTTCAAACTGAGCGTCAACGGTTCCTGTCGCATATCCACTATATTAGCTGGAAGTACTTAGAAAATTATATTGTCATATATGGTTTATGGAACGTCATGACATTAGAATAGCAGTTAATTATAAATAGAGTAAATACCATAACACAATGGGTCAACATAGGCTATAACAAGCAGTACCATCATATCTGAGATAACAGATTACGTGAGCACTCTATGATGTGAACAAACAGGACCGCAGAAAACACTCAGGCAAGATAGCTATATAATTACACAATTAGTTACTTTTTTCGACATGGTTGATTGTTTTCTGTTTTATTTGTTATTTTCTAGAAAATGTAGATTCAAGACACAAGGACTATGTCAAAATAAGTGACACATGGCAATAGGAAGAAGTGTTACGGTACAAGTCTATAAAAAGCCCACATGTGACTAATAATATCAGAGTTGTGGTCTCGATTTACTTGATGTTTCTATACTCAGCAAATTGTACCGAGAATTGAAAGTCCTCTGGAGATGAAGCGATTATAGCTTGTTTCATAAGTCTTGCCCAACTTTAAAAATCAATATCTTTTAAACCGCTTTTTGTATTTTTTTCAAAATTTGCATGTAAAGTTATAATGATTAGAACCCAACAGGGAATTAATTTCATTAAAAACAAACATTTGGTTATTATTATTGCTTATTTGATTTATATCAATTTATAACGACCCATTGATGTAGTCAAAACATAGTGTTTACAGTATTTAAGTTAAAAATAGCGATTACAAATCTATACACGCTGAAATTTACGATTTTTCACGCTTTCCGCGTGAGTTTTCTGACACAAATAGACACTTGTAGTAAACACGAGACATTGTGTGTTCCATTTCCGTTAATTCAGCGGCGTAACGTGGAACAATAACATTTATCATGAGTCTTAAAATGAAATTCTGCAGTTTACAAAACATCGCAATAAAAATGTATGACTATTTTTGCAAAGAGGCTAAACGAGGAAGATTATTTCATTCTTTAGAAAACCCTGAGAATAGGACAAGACACATTTTGGATTTATCTAAACGGTCATTTAATCGCTGGATTCAAGCACGTGACCGTCAATGTTCAAAATATACAAAATCACAAGGAAGAGCAAAAATGTTGGATAATTTCGACAGTGAACTTATTAGAAGTGAAATTCGCAAAATGTTGGGTATGAATGAAACTGTTACAATAAGAAAATTAAAAGTATCGCAGAAAAAGAACAACAGTATTGAAATATCAAAGTCTACATTATGGAGGAATGTGAGAGCTGCAGGCTTTACATTCAGAAAGTATCCCAATGGACGAAACATCATCTGTGAGAAGCCACATATAGTAGTCATGAGAAGCAAGTACTTACGTGAAGTAAAAGAGGTGCGCAAGCAAGGTTATGATATTGTGTACTTGGATGAAACATGGATCAATGCTCACCACACTAACCAAAGGGAATGGCAGTCATCAGATGGAAAGATTAAGAGATTAATACCTAGCAGCAAAGGACAGCGCTTGATAATTGCTCATGCAGGTAGTCGACAACATGGACTAAAACAGAATGCAGAGCTAATTTTTCTTTCAAAATCCATAGACAATCGGGATTATCACTCTGAGATGAATGGTCACATATTTAGACATTGGATTGAAAATTCTGTTCTCCCAGCACTAGATCGACCATCTTGCCTAATAATGGACAATGCAGCGTACCACAACATTGTTGCACTTGAAGACAAAGTCCCGACGTCATCCAGTACAAAAGATGCTATTAAGATATGGCTCACAAAGGAGCACATACAATTTAATAACATGTACTTAAAACCTGAATTACTATCTCCAGTAAAGCAAAAACAGAGGACAAAGATTTTTCAAATAGATAAGATTATCCAAGAGCACGGTCATATAAGTTTGAGGCTGCCACCTTACCATGCTCATTTAAATCCAATAGAACTAATCTGGGCAAAATTAAAAGGACAAGTGGCAGATGAAAATACAACATGCAAAATATGCGATGTAAAGACTCTTGCTAATCTCGCTTTATTAAATATAGACAAAGATTATTGGGCTAAATGTGAAGACCACGTCTTAAAACAGGAAGAGGAATATTGGAAAAATGATGGTTTGTGGAATGTTCAACCCCAAACAGTTATTAATCTTTTAGACTCGTCTGATTCAGAATGAAAGTATATAGCACCCACAATGTTGGCCCCTATATTACCTTAAATTATTTCAACAAACGGTCCTTTTAAGGACCACACAACTATGAAAATTGGACATACAGGTATACCTTGATATTATTATCGTCCGTCCTCGAACTGAGCAGACAATAATTCTCCTGGTGTTTTGTTTTATACAGTTATTTCCCCCATTACGGCCACGCCTTTACCTAGTGAAAATTAATCGTAGACCAGCAACTACTGTAATTTCTATTCTTTAGGGCTTCACAATTTACAATTTTGACAAACATCAAAGAAATATCGCCGCTTTAAGATAACTGCAGCTGCAAGATATTTGTTAAATATACATTTAAAGGGTCTTTTGCATTCTAATAACATTTGGAAAATTTCAACAGGATTTAACAAACGGTTAGAGAGTAATAGCGTTTTGAAGTTGGGCATATGTTTTGAAACGAGCTATAGTAGACAGTGTCCAATCATATGTTTGCTAAATGACATTTTTAGTGTAAGGAATAATTTAGATACAGCCGCTTCAGGCTAAATGTCAATATTCTAAGTAAAATTAGTTATATTTATACAGTTATCGCACGTACAATACATACAGCATGTCTTTGCTTTAAGTTGTTACAGATGAATGCTTGGCACAGGGTAATATAGTGATCGGTTACATGTCTGGGGGAATCTCATTACAAATTCCTGTGAGATCGATGCGTATTCCTTTACTGAAGCGGATTGTTAACATTCATTTGAACACTGCTTCACATTTTTCTACACATATCGATCTGACCTCTACACATATCGATCTGAAATTACAAAAAAATACACCACTGACTCAATTAATTTCCCAATGGCGCAGTACATTCATATTTAATTGAGACCAAACAAACAATTGAAACCTGGTTAGTGAAGTTTATAGAGTCGATGAGAGAACACTATGTGATGTTTCACTGCATCAACTCCTGTTTTACATTTGAATGTGCTGAACTATAGGTAAGAATTGTACATTAAACGTAGAGGTGTCTAAATGGTACATGCATAATAGGTGAACAAACTTAAATATTCAGACTGACAGAAGAACTGCAGACGATCGTGTACACTTGTTTCTCATCAACACCCTTTCGAATGTGGAAGCTCCTCTATTTCTCTTCTCAGTGCGATGTGATCTGTCGACTGATTAGCAAAGACCATTTCACTAATAGAAAAATCCCTCATTGATACGTTGCAATCACCTATATACCGAAGGTGTGGTCTATATGTATGCCTCTGGTAATCACTTATCTCTCCATACAGTAGCCACCTTGTGATGCGATGTATGCACATTCTTCTAAAATAACTTAACCACCTGAGTCCTCGGGATAAAACCTTTATCTATTTGTATGGAAGATCAGCGCATTGCAAAACATGAGAGTTATTGCACTGTACAATTTCGTGATGGATATTATGCGAAGATAGCGCGCTATAAAACTTGTTCAATATGTTTTGATTGCTGCATAACGTAAACCATTACAGGTTTCAGAATATTATACGTGAGCGTTTAATGCTTCCATCTGAAAATAACGGTTTTTTGTCCTGGGTGTTAAATTTGTGGCTGTAGATTTAAATTAGCAGAACTGTGGAACAATTTCATTAGAGCTACCGCTCAGAGTGTAGGTCATAGATCTCATGGATCGATCACTTGATAAATACTAGTTCAGTTTAATGTAAGCTAACGCTCAGAGTGTAGGTCATAGATCTCATGGATCCGTCACATGGCAAATACTAGTACAGTTCCATGTAAGTTAACGCTCAGAGTGTAGGTCATAGATCTCATTGATCCGTCACATGGCAAATACTAGTACAGTTCCATGTAAGCTAACGCTCAGAGTGTAGGTCATAGATCTCATGGATCCGTCACATGGCAAATACTAGTACAGTTCCATGTAAGCTAACGCTCAGAGTGTAGGTCATAGATCTCATGGATCCGTCACATGGCAAATACTAGTACAGTTCCATGTAAGCTAACGCTCAGAGTGTAGGTCATAGATCTCATGGATCCGTCACATGGCAAATATTAGTACAGTTCCATGTAAGCTAACGCTCAGAGTGTAGGTCATAGATCTCATGGATCCGTCACATGGCAAATACTAGTACAGTTCCATGTAAGCTAACGCTCAGAGTGTAGGTCATAGATCTCATGGATCCGTCACATGGCAAATACTAGTACAGTTCCATGTAAGCTAACGCCCAGAGTGTAGGTCATAGATCTCATGGATCCGTCGCATGACAAATAATAGTGCAGTTTCATGTAAGCTACCGCTCAGAGTGTAGGTCATAGATCTCATGGATCCGTCACATGGCAAATACTAGTATAGTTCCATGTAAGCTAACGCTCAGAGTGTAGGTCATAGATCTCATGGATCCGTCACATGGCAAATACTATTACAGTCCCATGTAAGCTAACGCCCAGAGTGTAGGTCATAGATCTCATGGATCCGTCGCATGACAAATAATAGTGCAGTTTCATGTAAGCTACCGCTCAGAGTGTAGGTCATAGATCTCATGGACCCGTCACATGGCAAATACTAGTATAGTTCCATGTAAGCTAACGCTCAGAGTGTAGGTCATAGATCTCATGGATCCGTCACATGGCAAATACTATTACAGTTCCATGTAAGCTAACGCTCAGAGTGTAGGTCATATATCTCATGGATCCGTCACATGGCAAATACTAGTACAGTTCCATGTAAGCTACCGCTCAGAGTGTAGGTCATAGATCTCATGGATCCGTCACATGGCAAATAATAGTGCAGTTTCATGTAAGCTACCGCTCAGAGTGTAGGTCATAGATCTCATGGATCCGTCACATGACAAATACTAGTACAGTTTAATGTAAGCTACCGCTCAGAGTGTAGGTCATAGATCTCGTGGATCCGTCACATGGCAAATACTAGTACAGTTTCATGTAAGCTACCGCTCAGAGTGTAGGTTATAGATCTCATGGATGCGTCACATGGCAAATACTAGTATTACTAAAAATAACTTAAATACTAGAATAACTATAATGGAAACAAAGAAAGCAATAGCTGTAAACATCCGTTGTTGCACCAACTCAACATCTCAAGACATTGACGTCTAGAAACTGAGGAAATATTGAAACAAATATATCAAAATAGTATATCTAATTACGAGATCTGAAAAATCACAATTACAATTTTCAGACATTTCTTGAATAAATGCACAAACCGCTCTGTAGAGTTGTTAGAGTCTTCCATTACCTGTTTGGATAATTAAAACCAGTATATATTACATCAAATCGTGGTAATGATCTCCGTGTCTCATTTACAACATTCATAAACGATAAACAAGAATACTAAACGTGGCACTCCTCAAATACAAAGGGTGGTAGACTACTTCACTACGACGAGTCTACTGTTTCTTCTTCATCTATGGCCAGGATAATTCATGAGAAATTGATTCTTGGTACTGTTTCATGATGGTGGACTAGGGACTGAATCATGGTTTTAGCGCCTGAGGCGCAGCGATAACTTGTAATAAGTTACATCATCGACCATAGGAGAGCATCACCGGGCGTTTGCGGCGCCGACAGTTCAGACAATAAAGTTTCCAATAACCTGATGGCTACTGGCGCCAAGTTAAACCGTGGCCTTCTGATACTCATGTCAGTCAACAGTGTAACGGCATCATAATCCTGGACGGGGCTGGGCAATAAAGGAGACAATTACGTCTTCCATTATATGTGTGTTGCATGTGCTTGCATGAGGTCCCCGGGCCAACAGGCACTCTTCATTTACGCCTATAAATGGTCGGTACAAGTAGTACTGTAGCCGGGAGATAAACGGTCGGTACAAGTAGTACTGTAGCCGGGAGATAAACGGTCGGTACAAGTAGTAATGTAGCCGGGAGATAAACGGTCGGTACAAGTAGTAATGTAGCCGGGAGATAAACGGTCGGTACAAGTAGTACTGTAGCCGGGAGATAAACGGTCGGTACAAGTAGTAATGTAGCCGGGAGATAAACGGTCGGTACAAGTAGTAATGTAGCCGGGAGATAAACGGTCGGTACAAGTAGTAATGTAGCCGGAAGATAAACGGTCGGTACAAGTAGTACTGTAGCCGGGAGATAAACGGTCGGTACAAGTAGTAATGCAGCCGGGAGATAAACGGTCGGTACAAGTAGTAATGTAGCCGGGAGTGGGGGAGACCTCGAGAAATGAGGGAAAGTAGGTGAAACGTGAGTCTCGGGATAGGTGAGATGATAGCCGTTAGTGGGGAGTCCACGAAAACTTAGGAACATATGTGAAGTGTGAGTCTTGGGATTAGTGAGAGGGTATAGTTTGACGAGTAAACAGAGACGTGGGTTGAGTTGATTGGAGGAAAGCAGAAGAAGCACTTTTTGATTGGACGATAGGAGGAGTATTTGAAGACGAGACACAAAGAAACGGAAAGTCTTTTGAGAAAGAAGTCACGCACCTAGGATTTGATAGGGGCAACAACGCCGTGTTTTTAGCTCATAGGGGCTGACAATGACACAAGCTAACTTGTAAGCTTATGGTCAGAGAGAGAAGTCACACACCTAGAGCTAGATAGTGGCGACGATAGCCCAAGCTAGCAAGTAGTGCTTAAGAGAACAGTCTTAGCAAAGTCGAACAGAAATAATGTAGAGCGACCTGAGAAGATAGATTAGCGTAGAAGTAGATATTAGGGAATTGTTCAATGGGGAATATTTTCCAACAAAACTGAGGTTAGGAGTTTTAAGTTGTGTGAGAGCCTAGGGTCTAGTGGCGAGTATTATTGCTACTGTGAAGTGTGACTGACCGTGCGGGAGAGAACCGTTGGTCATGTAATTACGTGTACATATGTTGTAGCTAGGCGCCAATTGTAAGACAGATGAATAAATACTTGTGTGTTCGCCTCAATATAGTGAAGTGTTATTTTTCTAACAGTCAGCTGATCACGCGAGGCGGAGTAAGAAATTGGAAAAATGTCGCGGGCACAAACTAAAGCGAAGTACTAAAATTAACCAAAGGACACGTGTGTAGACGTGTCAATTTCCCAGGCCAGCGGTTCGGGTTGGACCGAGTATCCATGTGTCACGAAAACAACGCCGCAGGCGACGTGTGTGTGGGAATCGTCATTCATCCACTTGAACTACGAGAGACAGTGGTGGTAAACAACATCACCCAGTGGTCTGATTCAGAGAGCGCCACCACCATTGTAACGTTAGCAGGAGGTGCTTGCTGCCGGTGAGCCACTACTGTCGGATGAACAATATCTGTCCGTCGAAGACACTTATAGACAATTTACGAGATACATTATGGTGCCATGGGAGAGCGTCAATTGCAAATTCTCCGGGGGCAGAGCCATTCTATTCGACTGAAGAGCACAGCAACGTTATGGGTTAAAGATAAGACAGGTAAGTAAAACTATATTCGAACAGAAGTATTGCGGAGAGTAAGTGTCGTTTTTTTGTGCCGAACATAAAGTGTAAGCCTTAGAGGCAAGGCTGAAGGAGGTCGATGCCTGGGAGTCATGACCCAGGCGGGCCCACCTTCCCTAGAGTGAAAAGAAACTAAAGGGCCGAAACACATGCTCGACGGGCCCTCGTCTGATGATCAGATTGCCTCCTGCTGCAAAGCTATATACAAATAGTTTCTTATTATTAATGGTTCAGAGTGAATGGGACTTCTGGTGAGCACATTATATGAAAGAGTGTCCCGGAATGTCAGCGAAACCTCCCCTGTGACGTTTTATATGCACAATATGTCGGGAACATGGCTCGAGACCACTGTTTATACAAGCTAAACATGTTCAGTTCACAATATTATACATTCATCATCAGTCAACATCGACATCACCGTTATTTAACATCATCATCATCATCATCATCGTCATTATTTTCATCACCATCAGCATCACCATCATCATCATCCTCAATGTTATCATCATCATCATCATCATCATCATCGTCATTATTATCATCATATGCAATACCGGATGGTGTAGCGATAATGTCCTTCCACAAGTTTCTATCTACACATTGTATCGTATCAGTTCTGTTATTAACTATTTTCCTTTCATTGCCAACCTGCCATCAAGTATCGTCTCTTTATGTCGACCACGATCTTTCTCCCTCCAGTATTATACTGTTGTGTTAAAGCTTGCTTCAAAGTGCCAACGATCTATTTGGACATAAATATGGGCCCTACAATCTACACAATGCTTATTTAAAATATATATTTTAATTTACATTTGATATCTATTTCCTCCTAGACTTTTCAAGAAGACATGTATAAACTGCCGACAGATGTAAGTAATAAGAACCAATATAACAGTTGGAGTAGGTGAAACATATTTTTAAGAATTAAATTGCGATGAAATTGTATATTTTATTATTATCTTATCTCCTTACCACGCCAACTTTATACGTTCTCTTCTTAATTAGTTCCAACAATTTTTTTAACATTCCCAAAATGACATCTCCATCAGCATCATGGTCATACCAGTTGGCGTAGGCTATCAGCTTCTTCCACAATCTTCTATCTACAGTACCTCCAGTATTTTTTCTCTTTGTCGTCCGCGATCTCTCTTTCCAATTGTTTTGCCAGTTGTAACCAAGTATTCCAAATTTTCTCTGCTCATGTTGTGCCCGAGAAATGGTGATTGTTTCTTGATAATGTTTTCATGAGCTCTCTTTTTGTGTTGGATTCTTTGAGAATGTCCTCATTAGTCTTTTTAGCTGTCCAGTGAACTTTCAGCATTCTTCTGAGAAATCCCTTCTCTGTGGCCTCTAATCGTCTTTTCATTTGTTTGTCTACTGTTCTTGATCCGCTTCCATAGGTCAGAATTGGCTCTATATAACACCGATGGACTCTCTTTCTCACTTCTATTGACATAAATTTGTTGCATAAGATATTTTTCATTTTTGGACATGTTGTTTTGGCCTGGGCTATTCTATGTTTTATTTATGTGGTGCATCGTCCTTCTGATGTTATTATTGTGCCCAAGTATTTGACGCGTTGCACTTGTTTCAGATTTGTCCTGTTTATTTTTGCACTGCATGATTGTTTCTTCGATATGACCATTATTTCTGTTGTCTTACTGTTCAGACTGAGATCTTTCTTGTTGCATTGTCAAAATGACACGGAGTGCTAAATAAGTTATACAGATCTATATAAAGTACAGTAGCAATAAAACAATTTTTCAGGATTTGACATGAACAGGCGTCGTACATAGCATGATTTATGTGTTTATTTGAGATGTGAAAGATGGCTGTGTAAATAAATGTGTGTTCTGATCTATTGTTTTAAATGTTCTATTAAAGATCGAAAATCTGAATGAAGTAAGTAATTTGTTGAATGGATAATAGTAATATAGAATAAATCGTTGCCCACCTCCATCCCTCCCCCCCCCAAAAAAAAAAAAAACAAACATCAATCGCAACGAGAAGGAGAAAGAAACAATAAATGGAATATTGCTTGTATAGTTCAGCCGTACTTCTGAAAACACTACACGTTTATGAAAATGACAGATATTTAGCGTGTATATTCACATTCGTTCTTTCCAAAATGTGTGTGATACCAGTCTTTCTAAATAGATGTTAAAGCTGGGAATACACTAAAGTTCTAGTAAAGAGACTAATCGCCTTACAGACTATATGTCTCTGTAGGCTTCTAAAAATATGCTCGCGCACACACACACACACGCATGCACCATATATATATATATATATATATATATATATATATATATATATATATACATCGATCCAAATAAGGACAAACGGGCACTCTCAATATAATAGTCATCCCAACGTTGTGCTACCATTGCCAGTACTGGACCCTAAATGCAAGAAAAATAACCTCTACTGAGATTAAATGTGTTAGATGAATGACAGGGCACAGAACGAGAGACAAGATCTGAAATTAAGAACTGAGAAAAAATATAAACTAATGTTAGTGTAATTTTCATGGAATTTAAATTGCTTATTTTGAATTCATATGCATTTGTTTATTTTAGTTTCATATTTTCCATCACTGGTAATAGTAATTCAAATGTATATCGACTCTACCGCTTTCAAAATAAGTGGGAAAAGCTACATTAAAATAAACGGCATTATCAACAACAATAAAACAAACACACAAAAAACACACACATATACGGTCCACTTTTCATGGAATACTCAAGAAATATTGCGAACAAACAGTGTAGAGAAAGCTTTAAATATATGTATAATTATCAAGTGCCAAAAAGGTGAGCAAGATGGCGACCAAGATGGCGGTTGTTTTATTTTCGGAGTTTAGTTTGTGTGATTAAAGTGATTGAATATAGTGTTTCCAACGGATTATAAATTTTGAAAAGTTGTGTAAAGTTTTCTTCTAAGGAGGAGGATAAGAACTGATAAGTACTTTTTAAAATGTAAACAGATAAAGTTTTATATTTATATATTAAACGATCGCATGTAAGACATTAGCGATCTAAAACGTGGGGGGAAACATCAGTCGGGTTAAACCCCCAACGTGTGTTTTTCCTTAAGTTAAGCCCTTAATTTACGACTGGCGCAGCAGGACGGTAATGGATACATGTTTTATGCTTAGAGAAATACGGGAGCTGCGATAGCTCAGTGGTTAGTGAACTGGACTACCACGGACAAGGGGTAGGGTTCGATCCCAACCGACGGCCTCCGAGTTCACCCAACCTTAAATGGGTACCTGATTTTTTTCTGGGAAAGTAAAGCAGCACGGGCGTAATACTGACCACATTACCCCAAAAATCATGTGCTGAAGTTCTGTAAAATATAGGGTCACTAACACCATATTCCCTATACACCACTTGGCGTGACGGGGCTACTTTACTTTTACTTTTTTTTAGAAAAATACACAGAAGATGGAGATATATAAACATAAAGTAGCAACGATAAATACATGCGGGATAAAAAATAAAGAAGTCGAACTTATAGAAGAAATGACAAAAAGGAAAATTAAAATACTATGATTAGTGGACACTAGAGTTTAATGACAACAGATAAAGAAAACACACATGAGCTATACGAAAATATTCTCAGGAGTCGACAGCACAGAAAGAGCAACACATGGAGTAGGTTTTATCATCGACCCAAAACACGGAAAGAACATTCTAGAAATAAAATACCATTCAGAAAGAATTATCACAATTAAACTAATAGAAGACGATCGAAAAACAAATTACATTCAAATCTATGCACCATGCAACAACAATGAAAGAGACAGCGAAGAATTCGATGACACACTGAGTGAAATTATTAACAAGATTGACGAAAGCGACGACATGCTAGTGATGGGAGATTTTAATGGAAGGCTTGGGAAACGCGACAGTGAGAACAGTGATATTTTAGGACCCTTTGGCGATAAAACAGCTGCAATAAACGAAAATGGAAGCAGACTGCTGGAACTATGCAATCAAAATGATTTATTTATCACCAACACATTCTTCAGCAAAGAGAGCAAGTTTAGCTCAGTGGTTAGTGAACTGGACTACAAAGGAAAAGTGGTAGGGTTCGATCCCAATCGACGGCTACCGAGTTCACCCAGGCTTAAATGGGTACCGGATTATTTCTGGGAAAGTAAATTGGCACAGGCTAAATACCGAACACATTACCTAAAAAGTCATGTACCAAAGGTCTGTAAAAATTATGGTTACTAACACCATGTTCGCAATACATCACTTGGCGTGACGGGGTACTTTACTTTTTTACTATAACAAGTGTAATAAGCATAGATACTGACAAACTGAAAGGTAGAAGTGGGCATCTAGAAAATTAAAGGCAAACCTAATTGTTTTTAATAAATGTGGAATGTACACTTACAATTAAAATGAACCTCACATTCTTCACAGAGCCTTAAAGTTATAAATGCCCCAATAAGTGTAAGTATACCGCTGTATACATAGCTCGAGTGTACGTACACAACATTCAAGTTATATTTTATGAATTCACTTTTTATTATTATTTCATTGTGCATGGATAGATACAAATGGCTAGCTATTTGTGTACACGGGTTATGTTCTTCTTTGCATGTAGAGAATGCACATTATAGTGTGTGTGTGCATATATATATATATATATATATATATATATATATATATACATTTATAAATAATTTGTTTACTGTGACTAGACTGTCCCTATAAATGGCAGCGAATTAGCAAATATATGGCAGACTATAATTGTGATGTTCTGTCTGTGGGGGCGATCTACACCCTTAGTCTGACAGCTGACTTCATGTGAGATTCTGAAATCATACTCGGATTGAGTCCTGATCTCAGAGAGAGAGAGAGAGCGAGAGAGAGAGAGAGAGAGAATGAGCAAATAACGTGATCTAGCAGTGATGTGTAAATGAAGTAGAAACTACTATAACATGGTCCTGCGTTAAATCAAATTCTTTTTTGATGTCTGGATTCAATAGATTAAATATTGCGTCGGGAAAATAACTTTTTTATTTACGGTTCCAACAAAACATTTAAAATTCAAGTTTGTAACTATGAGTGCTTCCAGACATAGGATAGGAAAATGAGGCAATGAGAATAATAGTATATAATGCACTTATTAATCATTTGAAATTAAAATAAAATATTTAATCTGTGATGTGGTAGCCAGTCTTGACCTAATTGTGAGAATCCTTAAGAGTAGAACTTTAGTTTTAAAACAATAACGTTGAAAGCACCAGAAGTGTAATGTTACAAATGAGTAATCAGAAAGTACGAAATGGGTCAGACCATTACAATTATATGTATTTATGTGAGCTGCAAGTGTTTAGTCGTTACAGCAATTATGTAATATGTGCTCACATTAAAAATAATATTAAATAAATTAGCTACATGCGAATAGAACATATCAATTACTACAGTAATATAGGTATTATATTGTCCTGTTATTAGACCACCCCTTCTTTAAATGGCGACGAATCAGTTAGTAATGCGACATAACGGTGTTATGCAACTACGCCGACTATGTGTTTTACTTTCTTGCTTTAAATGTCAATGTTTATTTTTTAGAATTATACATTGCAGAGATTAAAAATTGCATAACTTAACAATAATTTTATTTACTTCTTTGTGCGAAAAAGGAGAGAAATGATGTCATATATATTTATTTAAACCACGGTTAATCACAAGCATCAGTACAGACAGTGGAAGCCAATTCCAAGACCAGTCGGAATGATCTGTACAACAGTAAATGGCGCCTGCGGAAGGTCCAAACTGAATGAGGTGATGAGCAACACGCAGGCTACAGGGGTGGACTTGGATGGAAGCTTATTATTAATTGTTATTTGTATAATGTTAATCGTTACAACTTATATATTACATCCTAACTTCAGTAAATAATAATTTCTTAATAACTAGAACTTTGTCTTAAATGAAAGTCCGTTGGAGGAGAAGACACTTGTCATTAGTTCCACTCGTTTGAACAGTTTTGAAAGTGATAAAGTACCAATGCATATTAAAAATAAAACATATGTTAAAGATGTGCAAATTAGTACTTTTATAATGTTATTGCAAAGTTATTGCAATTAATATACAATACATTTTAAAGTATAAATAATTATTGTTATTGTCATTGTTATTGGTTATGGAAGGCCTCGGTATCACAGCAAACGAATTAAAATCCATAATTGCTCAACCGCCCGTGCCAGTGGAATCATCCGAATTACTAATTCATCTCCCAAACAAAGAAAGGTAACTGTAGTCCCCATCGTAGCAGTCTCAGCACAAGCCAAAAGACATAAGGCGAAACCGCGTAGAAAGTGAACACAGCCAACTGTTCCCTGTCATACGATATCATCTTTCATCGTAAACAAGCGGGATATCGAAGCAGGATCAAAACGGATGAGACACACAGCTCACGGTGTGCACAGAGCACTTAACTCAGTAGCTCCTGCAACAAGCCGGACTTGGAATATGAGGAAACTGCAAGAAGGAACACTTTTCAGACATAGCCTTCAATGGTTCCTGCCGCCTATCCACCATATACCATGGGAGTTCACGTCCTCCCGAAAATGATGATCGTCATAGCACTTGATGATGTTAGGCCGTCATTGATGACTCCAATTCCAAACATATAGACACACAGTGGTGGTAAGTTATCATTTCCAATCCAACAGAAGCCACATGACCTGTAGTTAGTAAAACCACAGGGAAAATATGATTTTGTGACCTTCACTGATTCACTCTTAGATGTGAATGTGTAGTTTACACAAGAGGAGAAGTTTTCAACTACTGTGATCCCATTTAAGGCAATTCTGGGATAGCAAGGAAAGTCTCCTTTATAGCAGCAGAACTTGATGTTCTCCGCTCCCTTCTTGTAGCTGCCGCCACACGATTCTGATGTCTCATTAACTTGGACATCATTCAAGAACAATGTCAGATTAACATTCCATAGATATGGCTCTGCTGATGAAATGCTTGGTGCAACAGTTGTATCAATCATACTGGAGGCTCCTGGTCTGTGGTCATTAATATCACAGACGGCACATGGTGTTGTTATATTCAGTATTTCTTTCTGGGGTGTAAATATGTGGCACACACATGGAGAGTGGTTTGTGGTCACAGTAACCCCATTAAAGGCAATTCTAGGATAGCATGGCATAGCTGTTTCAGAACAGCACAATCCTATGATGTTTTCTGCGTTCGCTATAAAGCTGCTGCTGCTACACAATCCTGGCCAATTATAAGTGTGGACATTATTCACTTGCAATGACGAAACTGCTTTGTTTACATCATAAACCTCTGGAAGCGAATCATTTATGGGACTAATAGTACAATTTATTCTTCCATCGGGGATATCTTCATTGAGTCCCCAAAAAAAAGGTCTTTGGTTAAAAAGCACATATGCTTTTGAGTTAAACACACAATGAGCCCACTTCATAGATTCAAAATGATCCTTGCCAATGCCATCCGTTTGCACAAGTTAGGTCCTTAGCTACCAACGTCACAAATGTCTGAAACGAAGCCATCCAATTAACGACTTTATCTACAGCGAAGGTTAACGAACTGTGAACAAACATTTATGTTCAAACCATTGAAAACATTTTCAAAAATCTGCCAACTCGCAGCAATAAAATATATCGTGTTGTTCAATGTAAACATTGCTTAGTCCATAGCTCGAATATAAATAAGCTGCCATTTTGGTGCATCCCATGACGTCAATATTTCTATATAAATAATTAAGACCCATGAATTGTTCTGCTATTAGACTACCTTTTCTTTAAATAACGATGATCGGTAACTAATGTGATCTAACAGTGTTATAATGTGATCTAACAGTGTCATGTATAACGTGCCAAAACGACAACATTTAGTTACATCTGTAACATCGTGTCACAATTGAATGCGATGGTTATGTATATGCACACGGATCTGTATGTGGGAACTTCTAGTTATGCATTCTGTGCGCGCACATTTTCTTGTGTACATTGTCGTGCACATTTTCTTGTGTGCATTGTCGTGCACATTTTCTTGTGTGCATTGTCGTGCACATTTTCTTGTGTGCATTGTCGTGCACATTTTCTTGTGTGCATTGTCGTGCACATTTTACATTCTGTCCACATCCATAGTTTACAGGGAAGTCATTTAATTCTTTTTCTTTGTTTGTTGTTGTTGTTGTTGTTGTTGTTGTTGTTGCTTATTTCTCTTCTAATTTCGGAATTTTAATTTTAAAAAATTATTTATTGTTTTTATTTTAAATACATTTCTGTGTTTGTGTTGTTTGTCTATTCCTGCTGAAGACTTATTGAGCTGAAACGTTGTTCTAATGTGTGTCATCCACTTATTACGTAAAGCTGTAACCACACATATTATATATATAACTTTGTTTTAATTTCTCCTCACAACTGATTGCGTAGTTTACAACTTGTTTATTGAAGAGATTAAATCGTGCTTTTCAATTTCTAAGTGTATTGACGTCCAGCTGTGTCATAGTATGTTGTTTTCTATCCATCCATATACATGCATTTAGAAATTTAAAATACGGATTATTAAGTAAGATGATTAAATATGCTTTATGACTTTGTCCGTAAATTAGTGATATCCATTTTTGAATAATCCTTCAATACAACCTTGTTATTTTTAGAAAAAAAATATTTTGTTTTTATTCCGATTATGGCCTACTAAACTGTATCTATATGGCATATTTGTATTTTAATTGATCAGTTTTGATAATGCACATATAGCCATACGTCTGAATAGACAAACTGTAAACAATAATACATGTATGTTGAATGATGTAAACGATTGCAAACAAAGAACCATGATGACTTATATAAAAAGAAGCATGTGACAAATCATGATAACAAAAGAATTAGTAGACTAGTCATTGGTACTCACTAACTGAAGGGTAGAAAGAAACAATTAAACAAGTAAAGGAAAACATATATTTGTAACAATTTTAGAAAACATCCATACATTAAAATAAACCTCAAACACTTCACAGTGTCGGCGCATTGTAAATCCTCGAAAAAGGGTAAGTAAGCTGCTGTATCATTGTGAGTTTAACTTTACTACATGATATGTGTTCACTGTTGATTACTACAGGGCGTTTATAAAGTCGCAATGCAGTGAATTGTTTTGTGAAATTACAGGAAAGTGTGACGTAATTTTGTATATATTTTTCATCTAGACACTATTGCTTTTGGCTGGCGTGTTTTGGGTAAAGTGGCTGTTCACACGATGAATACTACGCAAATACTACATGGTGAACTAATACACGGAAAGAGACAAATCGGCAGTCCGAAGCTACGATATAAAGATAGATGTAAATCATCTCTAAATGACTTCTCCATCTGTGACAATGACTGGGACTTCTCTGAGATAGCAAGCACATCATGGAGAACATGTATTAAAAAAAATGGCAAAATACCACTTGAGACTGTACTATGGCAAACCATGGAAAAAAGAAAACAATCATAAACAAAAAAGATGGAAAACCATGTGGACCAGTGGGCCTGATTTGTTCATTATGTGGCCGAGTGTGTTTGTTAAACATTGGTAGAATAAGCGACAAGATAAGCTATTCGACCACAAAAAATTCTCCAAATAAAAATACACAATAACCTCTTCGATACCGTTTGACAATACAAAAATGGTCATTTATATATACAATGCTTACTTGTTACTAGGCTATCGTTCGCGACGAATTAGTAAGTCATGTAATCTAACAGTGTTGTGCAAATGATGTCGCGACTATTGTAATATTTCTGTCAAGTTCAGCTGTACGCCTTTTGAATGTAATAGATTAAATATTGGTTTAAAATAACAAACAAGTTCCGTTTGCAGAAAGAAATGTAAACGTATTGTATAATGTGTGCTTTAACTACATACGATGCAAGACAAAGAATATGCAAGTGAGTTAATGCAAACAATGAAATACTATTATGTGATACATTTTCTATTTTTCTTTAGAGATGTAATTTATTTTTTCACTGCTGTGTTGACTTATGGTTGAGAATTCTAAGCATTAGAATAGTAGGTTAAAAATATAATGTGTGATATTGGAAACAAAGCTAATTACAACTCTAAGACAATATGAAAAGAGCACAAGAGACTTCAGAAAACAGATTATATAAAAAATAATATATTTAATCACTTTTCAAATATCAGAAATAAGCGATTTCCTTTTTCATAAATTGTTTACTCTGTCAATAGAAAAGGAAGAACTACTGAAACGCATTGTAATAAATGGGACAAAAATAAGGGACACAGATATAGATAGAAACAAATAGAGAGAATTCGGAACTCCCTCTAACGTGCATATATCATACAATGAGGAATTTTAACATCACAATGAAGCATGTTAAGCAAAAGAAAAACGGACACTTCAGTGTACAAACACGTGTGGATCATATATGTAAATATAGTAGAAAAGTAGAGAGAAGCAGGAAAGAAGAAAAAAGTAAAAAATCTGGAAATACAAGTTCAATTAATCATGGTTAGTTCCGTGTCCGTTGCAGAATGTATCATTCGTCATAGCCAGTCTGAAAGAATATCTAGCTCTAGCCAGAACGACTTAATTTGTTGAGATTTTAAAGATCTCTGTGATATCGTGAAATCATTTTCTTCTTGGCCATTTATTAAAATGGCTTGAATAATTTTGAATGTGATCCAGAAGTTGAAAATCTGTTTCTTTTCTTTGAGCTGCATCTCAATTTTTGTTTAATTTTTACATTAAAAATGCGAATATTTAACACAATTTAAAGAAATAATAATTTAATACTTTACGTTAAAAAATAATAAATATCTCACTAAAGTCATACATTTAGCCTTTGTTCCTGTTATTAGACAAGCCCTTCTGTAAGTAGCTAAATCAGTATGTAATGTGATCTAACATTGTTATGTGTTCGGTACCAAGTCCTTACAACTTACTCGAGTTCCTTTTCAATGTAACTGTATAATTGTTTACCTGTCGGTCCAGAAATTAGTGATGAACAGTGTTGTTTTGTTGCAGATAGAGGTATGCCAATGCCATATACATCATGAGATCTTTAGTAGAAAGTGTCATATAGGTGAAAACAGATCGATAACTATGTTTCATAGATTATACGAAAGCATTTGAGAAATCAAAACACCACGTAATAAACAAAATTTAAGAAGACTTTAACGTTGTCAGCAAAGAAATAATAATAAAGAAAATGTACTGGGAACAAATCAAGAACTGGAAATCTATATTGAATGTCCCAACAAATAAAACAAAGTGTTAGGCAAGGTTGTTTACTGTTATCTTTTGCATTTTGTATGTATGGTGAGATTATCTTAAGACCATTAAGGCCATTGAATTCATCTGGAGGTCATAATGTAAATAACCGCATGTATGCTGATGTTACAGGCTTAATCGTTAAGAGTGAAAATGAGTTAAAATACAAGTTAGAGCCTCAATAGAAAAAGACATAAGTAATGGTAGCAACAAAGAAAAAGACATTACCGCAAAGCATAATACATATAAATGGAACAATATTAAAACAGGTAAAATAATTTAAATATATTGGAATAATGTTAACATTAGATAGTAGATGTACAACAGAGGGGAGATGCAGAATAACTCAGGCAAGAGCAGCTTTCCAGAATAAATGATGAAGACACTGTGAAATCCATTTTTGACAATAGAAACAAGAAAAAGATGTCTTCAGTGTAATCAAGAACTAGTCTTAACATATGGGCGTGACTCATGGAGAATACGACAACAGACAAGAAAGTCTCTGGATGCTGTAGAAATGTGTTTCACAAAGTAATGTTGAGAATACCATGGACAGCTAAGAAGAGTAATGAAAACGTTCTGAAAGAGGCCAAAGCAAAAAGAGAGCTAATTTCCAATATTAGGAAGAAACCATCATCATTTTTTGGCCATGTAATGAGAAGAGAACAGCTGGAATATATTGTAACAACAATATTGAAGCAGGGCAGAGGGATTCAAAGAAATGATAGCAGACAGCTTAGAAGAATGGCTTGGCAGAAGGTCAACAACAGAAATAATAAATAACTGTCGAGATCGAGATTTGTGTGTGTGGAAACATGGTCACCTACGCCATCAGGCATGGTACTTGATGATGAGTTATCTTTCATTTTTAGTTGTTTTAAGACTTTGTCACTTGTTTGTGTTTTCTTTCCATCCAATTCCTCATTTCTTCTATAAATCAAATTTCAATGGCTTAAATTTCCTGTTGTTTCTTTGTGTAATGTCTATGTTTCTGCAACATACACTAATTCTGAGAATATATACCATTTTACTATTCTTAATTTTAGCCCTGCTTTCATTTGCATTGATGTTAATATATTTCTCATGGCATTACAATTTATTTGTATTATTTCATTTCCACTCTTTTGCGTAGTTTTGGTTTACATTATTTTTCTAACACTGGAATGTCCAAGGTAGTTGTAGTTTTTAAATGTCCTCGGTCTATTCCTTTCCTTTCACGTTGATATTCATTTGTAGGTTCAGTGTGCTATATTTCTTTATGATCTTTATGATCATAGCATTAATATCTTTGATAGCTCTATCTAATCCATAGTATAGGTTGGGGCATTATTACTATTATCATAAGGTATTATTGTATGTATGCATATTATTATTTGTAGTTAAACCGCTGTATTGAAATACGTCCATTTCCATGAAGGAAATCATGTTGTTTTGTTAAAATGGTTTAATTAAATGTGAATGTGATCAAAAGATGTCATTGTGTTTATTTTCATTTATGTCTCTTAAATTGTTGAATTATTGTATCTATAATTACTTTCACAAATGTAACTATTTTATACATTTTAAAGTAATAAAATATGAGATCATTTATATGCGAATAAAATTAATCCTTCAAAAAAAGCAAAGAAATGATTCATTTCTTTTATTAGACAACCCTTTCTTCTGTAAGTGCCAACAAATCAGTATTTAATATGATCTAATACTATTTATTGTATGAAATCTATACACATTTCACGATTTATCTGTTCAATTTTTAATTATAATTATTGTTTACAAAAATATCAGTAAATGTTTGCAATTGTAATTTCAATGTATATATGATATCATTACACCACCTAACTCTTGGTCTGCCCCTGAAGTTTAATCCATGGACAATGCTTTCCGATATTGTTCTTTCCTGTATGTTGTATTTTTACGTGGTCTTATTATGTTAATTCCTCAGCAGAATATTGTTTATACGTCACAATTTCTTCGTTTTTTTTAACACGTGTCCATTCTAGTTGTGAACGTAACTGGCGTTCCTAAAGTCAGCCAGTTATTGAAATCAAAGGTTGGTTTTTCTCTTTCGACCACCTTACAATAACACTTTCATTATCTCTGTCTGGATAGAAAATGCATTTTACAATTGTTATCATGAACTAATCAATGTATGGTTTTAAACTGTGCGATATAGAAATACAACGCTGTTATTAATTATGAAGGTCTGAATAAATGTGAAGGATATCAATAAATGTTTAGGAATATGTTTACATATTTGTAAATATTAGTTCAATGCCATTTATATCATAATATCTTTAGTAGAAAGAGCCATAGAGGTGAAAACAGATCTATACCTATGTTTCATAGATTACATCAAGGCATTTGACAAAGTAAAGCACCAAGAAATAATCAAAATTTTAGAAAGCATAAACGTAGTAGACAGCAAAGATCTAAGAATAATAAAGAACATGTACTGGCAACAAAGAGCGGCCATAAGACCTGGAAACCAATTGAGAATGTTTCAACAAATAAAACAGGGTGTTAGACAAGGTTGTGTGCTGTCGCCAGATTTGTTTAATATTTATAGTGAGATTATTTTATGATCCATTACGGGCATGCCTGGAATAACAATTGGAGGTCATAATATAAATAATCTAAGTATGCTGATGATGCAGTCTTAATCGCTAAGAGTGAAAATGAGTTTCAAGAAATGTTGGGCATTATAGTGAAAGAAAGCAAAAATAAAGGACTCAGCCTTAATAGCAAAAAGTGGTAACAACAAAGTAAAAGACATCAATTCAGTGCAAAATAAAGACATGTGGAACAATATTAAAAAGATAAATGAATTTAACTATTTGGGAACTTTGTTAACCTCAGACGGAAGATGTACAAAAGAGGTGAGATGCAGAATGGCTTAGTCAAAAGCAGCTTTCCAAAAAAATGAGGAAGATACCATGCAATCCATTTTTGACAATAGAAACAAGAAAAAGAGTTCTTAAATGTTACGTAGAGCCAGTCTTAACATATGGATGTGAATCATGGACAATAGGACAACAGGCAAGAAAATCACTGGAGTCTGTAGAAATCTGGTTTTACAGAAGAATGTTGAGAGTACCATGGACAACTAAGAAAAGTAATAAAGATGTTCTGAGAGAGGTCAAAGCAAAAAGAGAGCTAATTTTCAATATTAGGAAGAAACAATCATCATTTTTTTGCCATATAATGAGAAGAGAACAACTGGAATATATTGTAACAACTGGAAAAATTGAGGGACGAAGAGATAGAGGGAAGCGAAGAGAAAAAATAACATACATCTTAAGAGGATGGCTTGGCATAAGGTCAACAACAGAAATGATAAATAGCTGCCGAGATCGAAAGTTGTGGAGATACATATTCACCCACGCCAGCAGGTCCGGTACTTGATGATGATGATATATTAGTTCAGCTGCATTCATTACGTGAGACCATTATTACTGTAATTATTACTTGTAGTTATACCATTTTATTGAAAGACATCCGTTCTGTGGATGGTAAACATGCTATTTATTAAGATGCTTTTAAGAATGCCAAATGTGATTGTAAAGCTATAATTATTTGTATTTGTGTGATGCGCATCTTAATTGTTGTTTAATTGTTACCCGAATACAGGTCGATATGGCGGGTAGGCGGCAAGAACAATTGAGGGTCGGTCTGAAAAGTGTTTCTGCTTGCAGTTTCCGTATAGTCCTGGTCCGGCTTCCTGCTGGAGTTACTGAGATTATGGCTCTGTGCATACCGTGAACGGTGTGTTTAATCCGGATTGTGTTTCGATATTCCGATTGCTTACGATGAATGATGATATCGTATGAAGAAGAAGGACAATTCAGCTGCGTTCACTTTCGTTGCCCTTTGGCCTTATCTATTTTGACGTGTGCTGTAGATGTTGTGATGGGGACTGCAGCTGCCTTTCTTTCTTAGGATCTGTCAATGAGATGAAATGTTAATTCGGATGATTCTACTAGCACGGGTGGTTGATTAATTTTTCCTCTTCTACTTCTTCTATCATTCCTCCATTGCAATTGGCGTCGAGGGGAGATATAATCTGCGATTCTTTGCTCTTCTGTTGACCTCTTCGGGTGTTATCCCTCCTAGTGACTCTAGTATTCCCTTTATCCATCTCTTTCTCGGTCTTCCTCTTAATGGAGAAACAATCGCGATCATACAGACATAACGTTGAGCAATTACGAACTTTAATTTGTTTGCAGTGATTCCGGGCCTTCGCATGACCATGACCATAATTATTACATAGAAAAATGTAAATAGTTAACGCAATTTAAAGTAACTATAATTTAATCATTTACATGCGGATAGTAATATATATCTCATTAATATAATAAATGTATCCTTTGTTTCTGTTATTAGACTACCATTTCTGTAAGTGGCGACAGATCAGTGTGTAATGTGATCTAACATTGTTATATGTACGGTACCAAATGTGTTCAACTTACTCGATTTCATTTTCAATGTTGTTTTATTTTATAAATGAGTGTGTTGGGGATATTAAATGTAGCAATATTTAAAAATAGCTTGTAATTTATGGTTGTTAAGAATGAAATAAGTTTTTTTGGAATTATATGTTCAAGATTGTTGTGGTGTCTTCCAATCACTTTCTTCGTGCTCTGTCCTTCCAGGAACCGCGCCTTCCATTATTCTTCTTTTGAGCCCGCTGTTGTCTTTTGACGAGACCATAAAATGATAATTTCTCTCCACATTGTTGTTTATAAGTCAATTGTTGTTAACCGTGTATATATGTTTGTTCTAGTTGTACTATGTTATCTAGTAGTTAATATGTTTGTTATAGTTGTAATATGTTATCTAATTAATATGTTTGTTCTAGTTGTAATATGTTATCTGGTTAATATGTTTGTTCTAGTTGTAATATGTTATCTAATTAATATGTTTGTTCTAGTTGTAATATGTTATCTGGTTAATATGTTTGTTCTAGTTGTAATATGTTATCTAATTAATATGTTTGTTCTAGTTGTAATATGTTATCTGGTTAATATGTTTGTTCTAGATGTAAAGAAATTCACATTCAAAAAGAGATCCTGTCATTCACATCAGACACTGTTTTCGCTTTCGACCACTTTACAATATCATCATCATCATCATCATCATCATCATCATCTAAACAGAAGTCATGAATGTCGCCAAAAATAAATAGAACATCAACACAACTATAGAAGGCAGACAAGTAAAACAAGTAGAGGAATTCAAATACCTAGGAAAAACGATAATTCCCAAACAGCAGAGATAGAATCAAGATGCAACAAAGCTTGTCAAATCATCGGACAGTTACAACCACTATTGTCCAACAAGGAAATAACTCTGGAGGCAAAACGAGCACTATACAATACAATCTTCATCCCAACGTTGTGCTACCAATGCCAGACCTGAACCCTAGATGCAAGAACAATAAGAAAAATAACCTCTACACAGATCAAATGTGTTAGACGAATGACAGGAAACAGTCTGAGAGATAAGATCAGAAATGAAGAACTCAGAAAAAAGCTAAGAATAGACCCCGCCATAGAATATATAAGGAAACAACAGATAAAATGGTTTGGCCACGTGACAAGGCAGAAAGAACAAAACACAACACAACGAGCCTTCAACAAACGTTGTGAGAACACCAGACCCAAGGGTTGACCACGTAAAAGATGGGTTGATGGAATATTAGAAGCACTAGGAAACATAACAGTAGCAGAGGCGAACAGAAGAGCAAAAGACCGCAAATTATATCTCCCATCGACGCTGAAAAGCAGATGAGGAGGGAAAGAAGAGAAGATCATCATCGAGTGCCATCTCCGCATCGAAGGTTGGCTATGGTTGGATGATGGTGTTAGTGACATGGCAAAAAGTAATTTTAATGCCATGAAAAATATACTAATAACAAAGCAAATATCAGCAGGGCTGAAACTAAGAATTGCAAAATGTTACATCTTCTCAATATTGCTGTATAGTGCAGAAACATGGACATTAGACAAGAAAACAGAATAGAAAATTGAAGTCTTTGAAATGTGGATTTATAGAAGAATAGGTAGAATTGAATGGAAAGAAAAGAAAACAAACGATGAAGTTTTAAAACAACTGAAAATAAAAGAGAACTACTAAACGCAATTAAGACAAGAGAAATGAAATGTTTGGGTCATGTTAAAAGACACAACAGCCTACTAAGAGTAATATTGGAAAGGAAAATACAAGGTAAAAGAGGCAGAGGCAGACCAAGACTAACATGGACGAGTAACATCAAAATATGGACGGGTCAATCTATGACAGCCTGCATCATCAAAACAAGAAACCGAGTAGAATGGCGATCCATGTTAGCCAACCTTCGTTGCGGAGAAGGCACTCGATGATGATGGTGTTAGTGACTATAAATAGTATAGAACTTCAGCACATGGTATTTGGAGTAATGTGGTCGATATTAAGCCCGTGCCGCTTTACTTTCCTAGAAAAACACTGGTACCCAATTACGGCTGAGTAAACCCAAAATCGTCGGTCAGGATCGTACCGGACCTCTTGTTCTTTATAATACAGTTCTCTAACCACTGAGCTACCGTGGCTCTAAACCATTAAGACTTTTATTATTATTATTATTATTATTACACGCATAATGTTAAATGTAGTTAAACCATTGTCTTCAAAGAAATATATTCAGAGGAATGTAAACTTGTCATTTTTGAAAATGGTTTCGAGAAATGTGAGATGTAGTTCCGTTTATTTCGGTGAGCCGGGTCTCTTGAGTTATTTAGTTGTAAATCGATAATATAATAATTAACACAAAAGTAATACTAATTCAATTATGTACATGTGAATGTAATGAAAACCTCACAGAAGTAATAAATGTATAATTTGTCCTGTTATTAGACTACCCGTTCTGTAAGTGCTAACAAATTAGTATGTAATGTGACCTAAAGTGTTTATCGTACCAAATATATGCAACTTACTCGAGTTACTTGTCAATGTCTATTTTAATGTTTGGTTACACAAATATAAATACATGTTTGCAATTGTAATTTCGAGATCTCTATGATATCTTGAAACCGCCTACTTTCTGGTCTACCCCCGAAGCATCATCCATGCACAATGCTTTCCGTAATTGCTATTTCATGTAGATGTCTTTTGATGTGGCCTTGTTATGTTAATTTCTCCGCAGAATATTGTTTATATGTCACGCGTTTTTTTTTCTTTTCACTTATGTACATTCTAGTTGTGAAGTGAGTTATTGAAAACAAAGATTGTTTACGCTTTCAACCATCTTACAATATCGCTTCGATTATCTCTCTCTTGATAGAAAGTGTATTACATATGTTGTCATAAACAAATTACTGTATGGTTTTAAACTGTGCGATAGAGAAATCCAACGCTGTTATTAATCATCAAAACAATACAAACAATAATATGTTTTGAATAAATTTGAATGTTATACAAAATGTATAGGCAAATGTTTACACATTAGTATATATTATTTTAATTGAATTTGTTACTTAATGCCATTATTACTATTACTATTACTTGCATTTAAATCATTGAGTTGAAAGACATCCGTAGCGAGGAATGTAAACATTCTATTTATTAAGAAGCTTTGAAGCATTTTTCAAGTGATCATAAAGCTGCACTACTTCTTATGTACGTAGGATACATTTTATTTGTATTTTAATTGTTACATAAAAAGTGTTAATAGAGAACACAATTTAAAGTGACAATAGTTCAATCCTTTACATGCATATACAATAAATACCTCTCTAAAGTAAAACATGTATATTTTTTTTTCCTCGCATTAGACTACCTCTTCTGTAAGTAGTAAACATCTCAGTATATAATGTGGAAGACTAAGATGGCTGGGGCATGTCCAACGATGAAAGAAAAGCGCAATCCTAGGCAAATACTATATGGTGAACTAATACACAGAAAAAGACAAATCGGCAGACCTAAATTACGATATAGAGATATATGTAAACCATCTCTGAAAGACTTCTCCATCTGTGAAAATGACTGGGAACATCTGGCAAATAATCGCACATCATGGAGAAGATGTATAAGGAACGGTATAACATCATTTGAGACTGTGCTAAGGCAAAACTTAGAAGAGAAAAGACTCATGAAAAAGGATGGAAAACCCTGTGGATCAGCGAGCCTGACTTGTTCATTATGTGACCGCGTGTGTTTGTCAAACATTAGTAGAATTAGCCACGAGAGAAGCTGTTCGACAAAAACAAAACTTCAAAAAATACACAATAGCCTCCACTAGACCGTCTGACATGACGAAAAGGGCCATATATATATATATATATATATATATATATATATATATATATATATAATGTGATCCAGTGTTATATGTATGATACATATCTATAAAACTTACTCCTGTACATTTTAAAATATTTTATTTTTAATAATGAAGCGTTGAAGAGATTATATATTGCATAATTTAAAAATAGCTTGTAATTTGTTGTTGCAAAGATAAAAATAAGTTCCTGAAAATATTTGTTCGAGATCGGTGTGACGTTTTGAAACCACTCACTTTATTTGCCTTGTGCGTGTGCATATTCTATGAACCACGCCTTCCTTTATTATTTGCAGTCCACTGTGTCTTTTGACGATACCGCAATACGGTAATTGATCTGCAGATTATCGTTTATAAATGAATTTTAATTCAACGTGTACATTTATTCATTCAACGTCTACATATGTTCACTCAACGTCTACATATGTTCACTCAACGTCTACATATGTTCACTCAACGTCTACATATGTTCACTCAACGTCTACATATGTTCACTCAACGTCTACATATGTTCACTCAACGTCTACATATGTTCACTCAACGTCTACATATGTTCACTCAACGTCTACATATGTTCACTCAACGTGTACATATGTTCATTCTAGTTGTAAAGGAACTCAAGTTCTAAAAGAGGTCCAGTTACTCATATCAAACACTGTTTTCTCTTTCGACCACAATATCACTTCGGCTTATCTCTCGAGTCAGAAAGTGTATTACCTTTGTTATCATGAGTTATACATTGTGTGGCTATACTCTTTGTCAAAGGAAGGCACAGCCGTTATTAATTATTACGATTTTAATACATTTAAATGTTATCAATAAATGTGAATGCATATGTTTACATATTTCTATATATTATTTTAGCTGCATTCATTAATTTAAACTAGTATTACTATTATTATTATTATTGTTATTACAAGTATAATAATTAATATTATTATTTGTTGTTAACACATTTCGAGAAATGGAAATATGTCAAATATTAATATTAATGGGAGAAATGTCAATATGCACAAATAGCTATAACACTGTTTATTTCTGTGAGCTGCATCGTATTAGTTGCTTCATTGATACATCACAATTGTAACATAACTAACCTAATTAGTAAAAGTGTGTACATCAACAACATCGGTACAGTCACAACAGCAGCAGGCTACGCTGATAACTTTGAAGTTACATCACGATAAAGAAAGGGATGCATACCATCTCCCCTAATATTTATTATATACATTGACTATACATGCTAGTTAGCCAACTCAGTAAAGACAGAGGAGATCAACGAGCTTCTATTCGCACACGAGCATGCACTAATACGTGGAAACATAGAGGACCGAAGTTAGACTATACAGCAAAAGTACTCAATGCAACACGTGAAACAACATCAGGAAAATAGAAGTCATGAATATAGCAAAAGAGACACATAAAAATAACATAACGATCCACAACATACAAATAAAACAAATGGATGAATCCAATTTATCTAGAAATTCTAGTGCCCAAAATAATTCAAAAACAGTAGAAATAGACTGAAGATGCAACAAAGCTTGTCAAATGATAGGACAGCTATCATCACTATTGTCTGGAAATGAAATAAATCTTGGGTCAAAACGGGAACTCTAATATAATCTTCATCCCAACGTTGTTCTAACGCTGCCTTAGATATACTCTAGTTGCAAAAACAATAAGAAAATTAACAACTACCAATCGTCAATGTGTTAGACGTAAGAGAGTAAACAGCTTCAAAGATAAGGAAAGAAATAAAGCAAAATGTTTTTTTTTAATGTATCCTTAATACTCGTCATAGAAAACATAACGACACAAAAAAATGAAATGGTTTGGGTGTGTGACCAGGCAGAATGTTCAAAACACAACACAACGAACATTCGAACTTTGCGAGATCACCAGCTTCAAGGGTTGACCACGAAAAACATGAATTGATTGAATATTAAAAATAGTTCTAAACATAGCAATGGAGACGAACAGAAGATCTAAAGACCGCCCAATATATCTCTCCCTAGGGTGAAAAGTATATGAGGAAGGAAAGAAGAAGAAAAGATTTTTAAAAATATAAATATTTAACACATTTGAAAGCAGTAATAATTCAATCCATGTCATGTGAATATAACAAATACCTCACTAAAGTAATAAGCATAAACTTTACTCCTATTATTAGACTACCACATCTGTAAGTGACGACAGATCAGTATGTAATGTGATCTAACATTGTTATATGTACGGTGCCAAATCTATACAACTCACTCGATTTCCGTTACAAAATCTATTTTAAAATGTGTACATTGTATAGATTAAGTATTGCATAATTTAGAAATAACTTCTAATTTATAGTTGCAACGAAATATATAAATTCTGGCAATTATATGTTCAAGATCTATGTAATTTTTTTAAAAAGTTATCTAGTTAATATGTTTATTCTCGATGTAATAGGTTATCTAGTTAATATGTTTGTTCTAGTTGTAAAGAAATTCACATTCAAAAAGAGATCCAGTCATTCACATCAAACAATGTTTTAGCTTTCGACCAATTTACAATATAATCACTATCATCGAGTGCCATCTCCGCATCGAAGGTTGGCCACCATGGAGCGCCATTCTGTTCTGTTTTTGCTTTGGTGTTGCAGGTTGTCGTAGGTTAGTTTGTCCATATTTTGATGTTACTCGTCCATGTTAGCTTGGTCTGCATCTGCCTATTTTACCTTGTATTTTCCCCTCTAGGATCACTTTTAGTAGGCTGTTGTGTCTATTAATGGCCCAAAAATCGCATTTGTCTTGTTTGAATTTTGTTTAATGGTTCTCTTTTCATTTTTAGTTGTTTTAAGACTTCATCGTTTGTTTTCTTTTTTCTTCCATCCAATCCTACCTATTCTTCTATATATCCACATTTCACAGGGTTTAATTCTTTGTTCTGTTTTCTTGTCTGATGTCTATGTTTATACACCATATAGGAATGTTGAGAAAACATAATATTTTGCTAATATTAGTTTTAGCTCTGGTGTTATTTGTTTTGATGTTAGTTTGTTCTTCATGACATTAAATTACTTTTTGCCATTCCTATCCTTTTTTATGGTTTACAATATCACTTCGGTTTATTTCTCGAGATAGAAAGCGTATTACCTTTTGTATGATGAGCTAATCAGTTTGTGGTTATACTCTTCGTTGGAGGAATACACCGCCGTTATTAATTATTAAGATTTGAATAAATATGAAAGTTGTCAATACATCTGTAAGCATATGTGTACATGTGTGTACATATTTTAGTTGCATACATTACATTAAACCATAAATACTAAAACAATACAAGTAAAGAGCCCCGTCACACCAAGTGGCTTATAGGTATTATGGTGTTAGTGACTATAAATTGTATAGAACTTCAGCACATGGTTTATTGACTAATGTGGCCGGTATTAAGGCCGAACCGCTTTACTTTCCCAGAAAAAAAAACTGGTACCCATTTACGGCTGGGTAAACCCAAAAATCCGTCGGCCAGGATCGTACCGGACCTCTTGTTCTTTGTAATACAGTTCTCTAACCACTGAGCTACCGCGGCTCTAAACCATTAAGACTTTTATTATTATTATTATTATTATTATTATAAGCATAATGAATAATATTATGCTTTGTAGTTAAACCATTGTATTCAAAGACATGCATTCAGAGGAATGTAAACTTGTCATTTATGAAAATGGTTTCGAGAAATGTGAGATGTAGTTCCGTTTATTTCGGTGAGCCGGGTCTCTTGTGTTATTTAGTGGTAAATCGATAATATAATAATTAACATAAAAGTAATAATAAGTCAATTCTTTACATGCGAATGTAATGAATACAACACACAAGTAATAAATATATAATTTGTCCTGTTATTAGACTACCCCTTCTGTAAGTTTTAACAAATTAGTATGTAATGTGACCTATAGTGTTTATCGTACCAAATATATGCAACTTACTCGAGTTACTTGTCAATGTCTATTTTAATGTTTGGTTACACAAATATAAATACATGTTTGCAATTGTAATATCGAGATCTCTATGATATCTTGAAACTGTCTATTTTCTGGTCTGCCCCGGATGCATAATCCATGCACAATGCTTTTCGTTATTGTTATTTCCTATAGCTGTCTTTTGACGTGGCCTTGTTATGCTAATTTATCCGCAGAATATTGTTTATATGTCCAATGTTCTTCATTTTCTTTTTACATACGTTCATTCTAGTTGTGAAGTTAGTTATTGAAAACAAAGAATGTTTTCACTTTCAACCATCTTACAATAACACTTCGATTATCTTTTAGGATTGAAAGTGTATTACTATTGTTGTCATTAATTAATTACTTTATGGTTTTAAACTGTGCGATAGAGAAATCCAACGCTGTTATTAATCATCAAAACAATACAAACAATAATATGTTTTGAATAAATTTGAAGGTTATACAAAATGTATAGGCAAATGTTTACACATTAGAATATATTATTTTAATTGAATTCGTTACTTAATTCCATTATTACTATTATTATTACTTGCATTTAAATCATTGAGTTGAAAGACATCCGTTGCGAGGAATGTAGACAATCCATTTATTATGAAGCTTTGAAGCATTTTGAAAGTGATCATAAAGCTGCGTTTCTTCTTATGTATGTAGGATACATTTTATTTGTATTTTAATTGTTTCATAAAAAGTGTAAATAGTCACCACAAAGTGACAGTAGTTCAATCCTTTACACGCATATATAATAAATATCTCTCTAAAGTAAAACATGTATAATTTTTTCCTCGTATTAGACTACCTCTTCTGTAAGTGGTAAACAAGTCAGTATATAATGTGATCCAGTGTTATATGTACGATACCATATCTATACAACTTACTCCTGTACATTTTACACTATTTTATTTCCAATAATGAAGCGTTGGAGAGATTAAATATAGCATAATTTAAAAATAGCTTGTATTTTTGTTGTTGCAAAGATGAAAATAAATTCCTGGAAATAATTGTTCGAGATCGGTGTGACGTTTTGAAACCACCCTCTTTATTTGCCTTGTGCGTGTGCATATTCTATGAACCACGCCTTCCTTTGTTCTGTCCAGTGCACTTTGTCTTTTGACGAGACCGCTATATGGTAATTTATCTGCAGATTGTCGTTTTAAAGTGAATTTTCATTCAACTTGTACATATTTTCATTCAACGTGTACATATGTTTATTCAACGTCTACATATGTTCATTCAACGTCTACATATGTTCATTCTAGTTGTAAAGGAACTCAAGTTCTAAAAGAGGTCCAGTTACTCATATCAAACACTGTTTTCTCTTTCGACCACAATATCACTTCGGCTTATCTCTCGAGTCAGAAAATGTATTACCTTTGTTATCATGAGTTATACATTGTGTGGCTATACCCTTTGTCAAAGGAAGGCACATCCGTTATAAATTATTACGATTTTAATACATTTAAAGGTTATCAATAAATGTGAATGCATATGTTTACATATTTCTATATATTATTTTAGCTGCATTCATTAATTTAAACTAGTATTACTATTATTATTATTATTATTATTATTGTTATTACTAGTATAATAATTAATATTATTATTTGTTGTTAAAACATTTCGAGGAATGGAAATATGTCAATTATTAATATTAATGGAAAAATTGTCAATAATCACAAATAGCTATAACACTGTTTATTTCTGTGAGCTGCATCGTATTAGTTGCTTCATTGATACATCACAATTGTAACATAACTAACCTAATTAGTAAAAGTGTGTACATCAACAACATCGGTACAGTCACATCAGCAGCAGGCTACGCTGATAACTTTGAAGTTACATCACGATAAAGAAAGGGATGCATACCATCTCCCCTAATATTTATTATATACATTGACTATACATGCTAGTTAGCCAACTCAGTAAAGACAGAGGAGATCAACGAGCTTCTATTCGCACACGAGCATGCACTAATACGTGGAAACATAGAGGACCGAAGTTAGACTATACAGCAAAAGTACTCAATGCAACACGTGAAACAACATCAGGAAAAAAGAAGTCATGAATATAGCAAAAGAGAAACATAAAAACAACATAACGATCCACAACATACAAATAAAACAAATGGATGAATCCAAATTATCTAGAAAATCTAGTGACCAAAAACAATTCAAAAACAGTAGAAATAGACTGAAGATGCAACAAAGCTTGTCAAATGATTGGATAACTATCACCACTATTGTCCAGAAATGAAATAAATCTTGGGTCAAAACGGAAACTCTAATTTAATCTTCATCCCAACGTTGTTCTAACGCTGCCTTAGATATACTCTCGTTACAAAAACAATAAGAAAATTAACAACTACCAATACGCAATGTGTTAGACGTATGAGAGTAAACAGCTTCAAAGAAAATGTTAAGAAATAAAACAAATGATTTTTAAAAATGTATCCTTAATACTCGTCAGAGAATACATAACGACACAAACAAATGAAATGGTTTGGGTGCGTGACCAGGAAGAATGTTCAAAACACAACACAACGAACATTCATTAAACGTTGCGAGAACACCAGCTCCAAGGGTTGACCACGAAAAAAACGGATTGATTAAATATTAACAATAGTTCTAAACATAGCAATGGAGACGAATAGAAGATCTAAAGACCGCCCAATATATATCTCCCTACGGTGAAAAGTATATGATGAAGGAAAGAAGAGAGGAAGACACTTTTTTTAATGTAAATATTTAACACACTTGAAAGCAGTAATAATTCAATCCATGTCATGTGAATATAACAAATACCTCACTAAAGTAATAAGCATAAACTTTACTCCTATTATTAGACTACCACTTCTGTAAGTGACGACAGATCAGTATGTAATGTGATCTAACATTGTTATATGTACGGTGCCAAATCTATACAACTCACTCGATTTTCGTTTCAAAATCTATTTTAAAATGTGTACATTGCAGAGATTAAGTATTGCATAATTTAAAAATAACTTCTAATTTATAGTTGCAACGAAATATATAAATTAAGGCAATTATATGTTCAAGTGAGCTCTTAAAAGACATCAGAAAGAAGCAATCAACATTTTTCGGGCACATCATGAGAAGAGGAAAGTTGGAATACTTGGTTACAACTGGCAAAATAAAAGGAAAGAGAGATTGCGGACGACAAAGAGATAAAATAATGGATAGCTTGGTGTCATGGCATGCAAAACAGTCAACAATATAACTGATACGATGCACTGTAGATAGAAGATTGTGGAGGAACATGATTACCTACGCCAACCGGGATGGCACATGATGATGATTTGTTCAAGATCTATGTAACATTTTAAAACCATTTTCTTCTTCATCTCCTACTGAGGCATCGTCCAGGAACCTTGTATTATATTATTTTTCTTTCCAGCCTTTTTCATGTCTTTTGTCGTGCCCGTAGTATGTTAATTCATCTGTCGAATATTGTTCACAGGCCACATTTTCCTTGTCTGTACATATGTTCATTTTAGTCGTGTGTATGTAACTGATGTTCTTGAGGTCAGCCATATATTCATACCAAACGCTGTTTTCACATTCTAACCCCTTACAATAGCACTTCGAGAGCCGCGATAGTTCAGTAGTTAGTGGACTCCAATACAGAGGACAAGAGGACGAGTTTGATCGTGACCGACGGCTTCCAGCTTGACCCAGCCATAAATGGGTACATACATATTTTTTTCTGGGAAAGAAAAGCGGGACGGGCGTAATACCGACCACATTACCCACAAGATCATGTGTTGAAATAATTTTAAAATAACACCTTATTGGCTATACGGCACTTGGCGTGACGGGGCTCTTTATTTACTTCCAATAGGATTTCGATTATCTCTTTCTAGATAGAAGTATAATGTCATTGTTATATATGGCCCTTTTCGTCTTGTCAGACGGTCTAGTGGAGGCTATTGCGTATTTTTTTGAGGTATTGTTTTTGCTGAACAGCTTCTCTCGTGGCTAATTCTACCAATGTTTGACAAACACACGCGGTCACATAATGAACAGGTCAGGCTCGCTGGTCCACAGGGTTTACCATCCTTTTTCATGAGTCTCTTCTCTTCTAAGTCCTGTCTTAGAACAGTCTCAAATGTTGTTATACCGTTCCTTATACGTGCTCTCCATGATGTGCGATCACTTGCCAGATGTTGCCAGTCGTTTTCACAGATGGAGAAGTCTTTCAGAGATGATTTGCAGATATCTCTATATCGTAGTTTAGGTCTGCCGATTTGTCGTTTTCCGTGTTTTAGCTCGCCATATAGTATTTGCCTAGGAATGCGTTTTTCTTCCATCCGTTGGACATGCCCCAGCCATCTTAGCCTTCGACTTCTGAGCATCGACATGATTGTTAGGGTCTTAGCACGTTGCAGGACATTAAGTTGGTTATTTTGTCCTGCCATTTGATGTGCATTATTTTGCGGAGACATCGCATGTGGAAGACATTTAGTCTTTTTTCCTGGTTTGAGTATGTTGTCCAGGTTTCGGATCCATATAGTAGTGTGCTAAGCACACAAGTTTGATATATTAAGAGTTTAGTCTTTTGAGTTAGTTTCGTGTTGTCCCATGCCCTTTCTGTGAGTTTGCCGAAGGTCGTAGCTGCCTTACCAATTCGACAGTTTATTTCTTCATCAAGAGAGATGGTTTGCGTAACTGTGGATCCAAGATATGTAAATTTCTGTACTGATTCTAGTGGGCAGTCTTTTAGAGTAATAGATATAGGTTTGAAGTCACCTTGATTTAGTATTACTGTCTTCTGAACATTAATTGACAGTGAAAAAAGGTCGCATGCTTTATCCAGGTTGTTGATCAGCGACTGTAGGGTGGCCTCACTATGAGCGACTAGGGCTGCATCGTCAGCAAATAAAAATTCTTTAAGTAGGGCAACATTTGTTTTGGTTTTTGCTCTTAGTCGTGCTAGGTTGAACAGTGAGCCATCTGGTCTAGTGCGAATGTAAATATCTCCTGAGCTGTTTTCGAAGGTGTAATTTAGGAGGGCAGCAAAAAATATACCAAAAAGGGTGGGGGCGAGGACACATCCCTGTTTCACTCCTTTGTTGACTTTGAAATTCTCTGATGGACTCCCATCAAAATGGACTTTGCCATTCATGTCTTCATGGAAGGAAATTATCAGCCTAAGTAATTTAGGAGGGCAGCCTATGCCTTCTAACACCTTGTAGAGACCATCTCTGTTTACTGTGTCGAATGCCTTTGTGAGATCCACAAAGGCAATATAGAGAGGCATATTTTGTTCCCGACATTTTTCCTGCAGTTGTCTAAGAGTGAAGATCATATCTATGGTTGATCTCCCGGATCTGAAACCGCATTGGGACTCGGGAAGCACACGTTCTGCAAGTCTATGCAGGCGATTAAGTACGACTCTAGCAAAAGCTTTGCCTGTTGTGCTAAGGAGAGAAATGCCTCTGTAATTATTGCAGTCGCCCCTGTCTCCTTTATTCTTGTACAGCGTTATAATCTTGGCATTTCTCATATCATGAGGTATTTCTCCGTTTCTCCAGCATTTAATTAGCAGTTTGTATAGGTGTGGAAGTAGTACGCTTAGGTTGTCCTTTAGTACATCTGTGGGAATGTTGTCATTTCCTGCAGCTTTTCCTCTTGAGAGGGCATTTATAGCGTCAGCAAGTTCGTTCATAGTAGGCTCAACATCCAGTTCAAACATTGTAGGATATTTGGGTATTGATTGTGCTAGAGCTGTGTTTGCTGGTCTGTCGTCACTGTATAGATTAGAGTAGTGTTCAACCCATCTTTGCATTTGTTGTCCCTTGTCAGTAATAGGTTCTCCAAACTTGGATTTTAGGGGGGCTAATTTTGTTATTTTTGGTCCAAGGGCCTTTTTTATATTGTCATGCATGGTTTTTGAGTCGCCCCTTGTTTTAGTAAGTCCAGGGCACATGGTCCTTACGTTCCATGTGCCAAGTTTAAACATTGGTGCTTTCTTCCTCATTTCACTTTGCCTACTCTGCCTGGGCACAGGATATGGAGATAGTGCTTTGCCCAGTCGCACTATCCCCCTCTCGACTTCGTTTCAAGGATTTCCGAAGGAGGGACAAAGTCCATACGTTCGGAATTGAAAGAAGGTGCAGGGGATGCCAGAAAGACGGTTAACGCCGTCCACTGCCTTAGGGTCCCTCCCTCCGGATTTTTACTCTGGGTGTACTCCCATAACCTTCGATTCTAACTAGAAACTAATCCACAAGGTAGTGGAGGGTTTTGTGGTCGAAGTTTCCCTTCTTCTAGACGGGTTGCCAGCCATGGTTTACGAGTCCCGTCTACCCGGAGCGATATCTAAAGATACGCCTTTGTCAGGCTCAAGTGCCCGGACGTCCGAGAGAACACGTTACCGGTCAGTGCAAGGCTAGAAATTGCTCCAATGCACAAGTACCAAATCCGTGAAAAACACATCACTGAAACAGTACATAATCCAATTAATGAATAAAACATCCATAGAATGAATTGTCGGCATAGGACTTCTCCACACAATAGCAGTTTACTGCGTAATTAAACACAAGAATCGAGAGCTAAAGTAGCTTCGCTGCTTACTAATGTCATTGTTATCATGCATTAATAACTGTATCGTTATATGATTCAGCAGAGGAATCCAACACTGTTATTAATTATTAAGATTCGAATGTATGTCAAGGTCATCAATAAATTCATATGTATAAATTTGCGTATTTGTATTTATTAGTTTAGTTTCATTCATTATTTTAAAATATAATTACTATTTATTATTACATGCATTATTTTTTATATTATTATCGTTATTGTTACTAGTTTTAGTTAAATAATTGTATTGAAAGTTATTCGTTCCGAGTAATGGAAATGTCATTTACTAAAACGCTGTGGTGAAATTTTACTGTGATCAAAAAGCTGTAATTATATTTATTTATGGGGGCTGCATCTCGTCAGTTGTTTAATTGTTACATTAACAATGTAAAGTTGTAAGAGAATTTAAAGTAAAAATTATTAAATCGTTGACATGCGAATATAATATATACCCCACTAAAGAAATAAATGTATCGTTTTTCCTGTTATTAGACTACCACTTCTGTAAGTGGCGACAAATCAGTATTTAATGTGATCTCACATTGTTATGTGTACGTTAACACATCTGTATAACTGACTTCAGTTCCTTTTAAATTATTATTTTAAATGTGTACATTGCACAATTTAAATGTTTATTTATTTTAAATGTATACGTTAACACATCTGTATAACTGACTTCAGTTCCTATTAAATTATTATTTTAAATGTGGACATTGCACAATTTAAATATTGCACAACTTAAAAACATCATTAAATGTATGGTTGAAGAAAAAGTAATACATTATGGCACGTTATATATTCAAGATCTCTGTGATATCATGAAACGACATTCTTCTTCGGCTGCTTCTGTGCATTGTCTAGGAACCATATTTTCAGTTATCATTTTTTGTAAATTATTTTGCATGTGATCTTTCTAGTTGTAACTGACGTTCTCAAAGTCAGCCAGTTATTCATATCAAAAGATGTTTTCGCACTCGACACCTTCCAATCAAACTTCCATTTCTCTCTTGAGATGGAACGTGTTGTTCATCACCATCATTGAGTGCCGTCTCCACATCGAAGTTTGGCTACCATGGAGCGCCATTCAACTCTGTCTCTTGCTTTGATGGTGCAGTTTGTCATAGGCTGACTTGAACGTGTTGTTACCATGAATTAATCATTGTATATTTATACTGTTCAGCAGATGAATATACCGCTGTTTTATTATGATCTGAACACATGTGAAGGTTATCAATTAATATAAAGGCATACGTTTATATATTTGCATATATTGTTTTAGTTGCATTCAGTACTTGATACCAGAAATGCTATTATTATTACAACATGTAGTTAAACCATTTTGTTGAAAAAACATACTTTTGGAGAAATAGAAACATGCCATTTATTACGATTGTATGTTGTGATTTGAATGTGACCAAACAGCTTTAATTATATTCATTAATGTGATATGGATCTCGTTAGTTGTTTAATTTTTAAATCAACCACGTAATTATGTAACATAATTTCAGGTATTAATAATTATTTTCTTTTCTTTACGTACTAATATAATATCTATGTAACTAAAGTAATTAATTATTCTTTTTTTCTTGTTATTAGACTACCACTACCGTAAGTGGTGACAAATAAGTATGTAATGTACTCCAACAGAGTTTACGGGACCAGATGTATGCAAAGTACTCGAACTGTAATTCTGTTTATTTCAGTGATCTGGATCTCCTTATGTGTTTAATTTTAACATAACAAATGTAAACATGTATCACAATTTAAAATAATAATAATTCATTCCTTTGCATGCGAATATATTAAATACCTCAACAAAGTAATAAATGTATCATTTCTTCCTATTAGACAATCCCTTCTTTCACTTTGGACAATTCAGTATGTAATGTGATCTAACATTTTTATATGTAAAGTATCAAATCTTTACAAATTACTTGAGTTTCTCTTCATTGTTTATTTCTAAATGTATGCATTACCCTGATCAAATATTGCATAATTTAAAAGTACATTTTAATGTATAATTGTAAAAAGATAAATAAATAGATTAGATTCTTGCAATTATATTTTCAAGATATCTGTGATATCTTGAATCCACCCTTTACTGGGTCTGCCCCAGACACATCGTCCAGTAACCAAGCCTTCCATTATACATGCTAATTTGTGGTATGAAAAGTATTCATAAATTCGTGTAGTGATATACATATGTATATTTGTGTGTGTGTAAACTATACATGCTGTCTGAATTAGACACATTCAATTAAAAAATCCAAAGACAATTATGGGATAGCAAATATTATAGAATCCAGTTTTATCATTTGAAATAACTCCACTTTTTATTCAGTGATGTCTGTTTATTCAGTGATGTCGTTTATTCAGGGATGTCTGTTTATTCAGTGATGTATGTTTATTCAGTGATGTCTGTTTATTCAGTGATGTATGTTTATTCAGTGATGTCTGCAGGCAGTCTTCAGTTCAGGCGACTAGAGAAGTAGTTGGGAAATATAAAAAAAAAAACGTCGGTGGGCCACGTTGATGTTACAGAATGTGTGAGAACTCCAAATACCAGTGATGTTACAGAATGTGTGAGAACTCCAAATACCAGTGATGTTACAGAATGTGTGAGAACTCCAAATACCAGCGATGTTACAGAATGTGTGAGAACTCCAAATACCAGCGATGTTACAGAATTTGTGAGAACCCCAAATACCTGTGATGTTACAGAATGTGTGAGAACTCCATATACCAGAGAGAAATAAATACAATTTTTCATAATTTATTGACAGGTCCATGTAAAAAATAACAAGTGACAGATACTTGAAAAAGATTGTAATAAATGACCAAAAAATCAAATAGCGTCGAGGAGAGAGGCACACACAGATTGAGAGAGAGAGAGAGAGAGAGAGAGAGAGAGAGAGAGAGAGAGAGAGAGGGTCAGACAGGGGAAAATTCCCTTATCGTGCCAGTAGTTCGAATTTAATGAGTTTGAAACAAAAACGGAAAAAGGTGAACATTAGTGTTCTCTCCCTTTATTGTACAAACACATGAAGTTAATCGATTAAAAACTTCAAAATAATGACTTAATAAAGAAGAAGCATGAAGGAAAAATAAGAAAACGGTGATACAGCAAGAAAATACATAGGATAGGTTTGTTCTAGTTATGAGAAACTAACGTTTAAAAAAAAAGACCATGCATTATTATATACGTTGTGTTTGCTTTTGATCGCCTCATCGATTAATCTCCCGATATCGATACTGTTTGTAAATGTTTTCCGATATGGATACTGATAGGAATGGCAAAACGTCATTTTAATGTCATCAAGAACATAATAACATTAAAACAAATAACACCAGCGCTAATACTAATAATTGCAAATTGTTATGCCTTCTCAATATTCCTATATGGTACAGAGACATGGACATTAGAAAAGAAAACAGAACAGAGATTTGAAGCCTTTGAAATGTGGATATATAGATGAATAGGTAGAATTGGATGGAAGGAAAAGAAAACAAACGATGATGTTTTAAAACAACTGAAAATGAAAAGAGAACAACTTAACGGTCGGTCGTAATTTAACTACTAAACACAATTCAAACAAGACAAATGCGATTTTTAGGCCATGTTAAAAGACACAACATCCTAATAAAGGTAATCCTGGAGGGGAAAATGCAAGGTACAAGAGGGAAAGGCAGTCCAAGACTAACAAGGACAGGTAACATCAAAAGATGGACAAACCAGCCTATGATAACCTGCACTATCAAAGCAAGAGACAGAGCAGAATGGCGCTCCATGGTAGCCAACCATTCTTTTCGGAGATGGCACTTGATGATGATGATGGATACAGTTTACCAATACTATTATTATAATGCCCTAAATTAGTGTCATTTTAAATTGGTCAAATTGTAAGACAATGATGCGTCCTCTCACCACTCCTCTCATCATATATATGGACCCAAACAAAATCAGGAAACAAACAACAATAAGGAAAAATCACATAATAACATAGAGGTAGAAAACTCCAACATAAACGAGCTACTCTTCGCAGATGACCAATGCCTAATATGAGAATGAAAACCTGCTACAACAGCATTTAACATCTCTAGATAAAAGCTGCACAAACTACAATATGAAAATTAACACAGCAAAAACAGAGGCTATAAGAATAAGCAAATTAAGACACCCATTAAACATTAAGATTAAAGATAAAAAAATAAAACAAGTAGAGGAATTCAAGTATTTAGGCACAATGTTCACAGAAGATGGAAAACTAGACAGAGACATTGACATGATAATACAAAATGCAAATGCTGTCACATACCAGCTTTTACCATTGCTAAGACATCCAAATATTTTATGCCAGCTAAACAACAAATAATAAATAGCATTTTCATACCAACTTTGTGCTATGAAAGTCAAAAAATGACCATTTCTAAATCCCATTTAAGAAAGATCAATACATGTGAGATGCGATGCTTGAGAAAAGTAACAAACAACACAAGAAGAGATGGAATACCAAATGAAACAATAAGAAAAATGGTAGGAACTAAACCCTGCCAAGAAAATATAGAACAACAACAACTTAAATGCTTTGGCCACCTGGTCAGAATGAATCCTTACCAATCACCATCGAGGGCGTTCTTCGTGAGAATGCATGGAAAAGACCAAGAGGAAGACCCAGAAGAAGATTGATAGATGCAGTGACAGAGCATGTAACAACAAAGGACAATCACTAATTCACTCAGTTCGAGCAGCTCAAGAATGACAAATGATATAAACCACGACACCTTTTAGGTATCAGTGAAAAGAGAAAAGAGGAAGAGGAAGAATGAATGCAAAGATATCGTTAGTTATTAACATTTGTTAAAATAAATGTTAAGGCCATCAGTAACTTATAAATAAAGATATAACTGTATATACATAAATAGTAAGTATAGTATTAGGAAGAAACTGTCATTATTTTTTTAAACCATAAAATAAGAAGGTAACAGCTGGAAATCTTGTGACAACTGGGGAAATTAAGGGACAAAGAGATAGAGGGAAGCAAAGTGAAAAGATGCCAAACTGCTAAGAGAATGGTTTGGCAGAAGATCAAAAGTAGAAATGATAAAATACTGCCCAGATCGAGATTTGTATAGAATCAGTGTCACCAACACCAGCAGGCATGGTGCTTGATGATGATGCTGACACGTTTAGTTGGCATTCATTACTTAATAACATGAAACAGCTTGTATCAGTGTTCTATTGCTTGGGCAGAATAACACGAAACAGCTTGTGTCAGTGTTCTATTGATTGGGCTGAATAACATGAAACAGCTTGCATCAGTTTTTTATTGCTTGGGCGGAATAACATGAAACAGCTTGTATCAGTGTTTTATTGCTTGGGCGGAATAACATGAAACAGCTTGTATCAGTGTTCTATTGCTGCGCAGAATAACATGAAACAGCTTGTATCAATGTTCTATTGCTTACGCAGATTAGCATGAAACAGCTTGTATCAGTGTTCTATTGCTTACGCAGATTAGCATGAAACAGCTTGTGACAGTGTTCTATTGCTTGGGCAGAATAACATGACACAGCTTGTATCAGTGTTCTATTGCTTTGCGCGGAATAACATGAAACTGATTGTATCAGTGTTCTATTGCTTGCGTAGAATAACATGAAACAACTTGTATCAGTGTTCTATTGCTTGCGCAGAATAACATAAAACAGGTTGTATCAGTGTTCTATTGCTTGTGCAGAATAACATGAAACTGATTGTATCAGTGTTCTATTGCTTGGGCAGAATAACATGAAACAGCTTGTGTCAGTGTTCTATTGCTTGCGCAGAATAACATGAAACAGCCTGTATCAGTGTGCTGTTGCTTGCGCGGAATAACATGAAACGGCTTGTATCAATGTTTTATTGCTTGCGCGGAATAACATGAAACAGCTTGTATCAATGTTCTATTGCTTGCGAAGAATTATGGAAAAGTACTAGTCAAATACCATTGGATAGAGAGATACAGCGAAGACGATGGTGCTGGCTAGGAAACACATTGCGGGAGCCAATGAGATTTTTACACAATATGCACTTTTCTGGTATCCCCTAAAAAATGTACAAAGAGGATGACCAAAATATTCTTGGATAAGACATATGTAAGCAAAGATGAAGATTGTGGAGAAGACGTGGAATGAATTTAAATGAATGGCAAGAAACAGAACGGCCTGGAAAGAATTTGTTGAAGACCTTTTTTCAACAGGGAGTTGAAAGTGTTGAAGACCTACGTTCAACATGGAGTTGAAAGTGTTGAACACCTATGTTCAACAGGGAGTTGAAAGTGTTGAAGACCTATGTTCAACAGGGAGTTGAAAGTGTTGAAGACCTATGTTCAACAGGGAGTTGAAAGTGTTGAAGACCTACGTTCAACATGGAGTTGAAAGTGTTGAAGACCTATGTTCAACATGGAGTTGAAAGTGTTGAAGACCTATGTTCAACAGGGAGTTGAAAGTGTTGAAGACCTATGTTCAACAGGGAGTTGAAAGTGTTGAAGACCTATGTTCAACAGGGAGTTGAAAGTGTTGAAGACCTATGTTCAACATGGAGTTGAAAGTGTTGAAGACCTACGTTCAACATGGAGTTGAAAGTGTTGAAGATCTATGTTCAACAGGGAGTTGAAAGTGTTGAAGACCTATGTTCAACAGGGAGTTGAAAGTGTTGAAGACCTATGTTCAACAGGGAGTTGAAAGTGTTGAAGACCTATGTTCAACAGGGAGTTGAAAGTGTTGAAGACCTACGTTCAACATGGAGTTGAAAGTGTTGAAGACCTACGTTCAACATGGAGTTGAAAGTGTTGAAGACCTATGCTTCACAGGAAACTGAAAGCGTTTGTTGAAGAGCTATGCTCCACAGGGAGCTGAAAGCGTTTGTTGAAGAGCTATGCTTCACTGGAAACTGAAAGCGTTTGTTGAAGAGCTATGCTCTACAGGGAGCTGAAAGTGTTTGTTGAAGAGCTATGCTTCACAGGAAACTGAAAGCGTTTGTTGAAGACCTATGCTCCACAGTGAGCTGAAAGTGTATGTTGAAGACATATGCTCTACATGGAGCTGAACGTGTTTGTTGAAGACCTACGCTCCACAGGGAGATGAAAGTATTTGTAGAAGACCTATGTTCCACAGGGAGTTGAAAATATTTGTTGAAGACCTATGCTCCACAGGGAACTGAAAGTCTTTGTTGAAGAATACGCTCCACAGGGAATTGTAAGTGTTTGTTGAAGACATATGCTCTACATGGAGCTGAAAGTGTTTTTTTTTAAGACCTATGCTCCACAGGGAGTTGCGAGTGTTTGTTGAAGACCTATGCTCCACAGGGAAATGAAAGTGTTTTTAAAGACCTATGCTCCACAGAGAACTGAAAGTGTTTGTTGAAGTCTTATACTGCACAGGGAGCTGATAGGTAGAAGCATTTTTATTAATTGCATTATTGTATTGAAACATCGTGTTCGAGGTATGGAATCGTTCCATGTACAACATGATTAGAGTAATTTTGAAAGTGATCAAGAAGTTATCAACTTATGTATCTCCGTGAGTTGCATTTTATTAGTTGCTCCATTGTTACTTCAGAAATATAAATATTGGCTCAGTTCTAAAGTAATATTAATAAAAGAATCTATATGCGAAACATTATGTCTATTAATAAAGTAATATATGTATTTGTTTTACTGCTATTAGTTAAACGCAAACTTAAGTGGCAACATTTATGTAAGTAATGTGATTTAACATTTGTCGTGATATGATGCGATACGATTTTAACCACTCGATTATAACGTTATTTATATAAATATTTATGTTTATTTATATCATATATTATTTTATATATATATATATATATACATATATATAAATTTATTTCACGAGACACAGAGTGTATTATCATAACTTGTTTATTTTATTTTGTTATTGTTGCTACTATTATTGTATGTTAATATGATATTACTATTATTAGTAATATTAATATATTTATGTTGTAGAGAAAACACATATTTTGGGACCTACGTAGTTTTAGGTAGTTAGACATTAGACAAGAAAACAGATCAGTAAATTGAAGCCTTTGAAATGTGGATTTATAGAAGAATATGTAGAATTGAATGGAAAGAAAAGAAAACAAAAGATGAAGTTGTAAAAAAACTAAGAATGAAAAAAGAACTACTAAACACAGTTAAAACAATACAAATGCAATTTTGGGGCATGTTAAAAGATACAACAGCCACATAAAAGTAATATTGGAAGGGAAAATAAAGGTAAAAGAGGCAGAGGCATATCAAGTCTAACATGGACGAGTAGCATCAAAAGATGGACAAGTCAACCTATGACAATCTGCATCATCAAAGCAATTGAGAGTGAGGAAAAATTAAAAAATAGAAAAAAATGGTTTGTAAGAAGCTTTACGTGATAAGTGGACGGCACAGACTAAACGACGTTCCGGCCAATTGAGAGTGGAATGGCGCTCCATTGTAGCCAACCTTCGATGCAGAGACGGCAATCAATGACGATGATGATGATGATGATGATGATGATGATGATGATGATGATGATGATGATGATGATGATGATGATGAGGTAGTTTTAGAACTAAGATTTCGCCCATTGGATAAGACAATACTTGGTGCAAATTCTACTTCAGATGGTCGGATATGTTTACGTTCTACCTTATATTACTTCGTGGTAACTTCCCCGATGTCAGGATTGTGAGAACTAATGTCGTCTCTTCTCTGATAACATTTAAGACAGGACAGTTAGGGCAGTGAGAGTACGATAAAAATATCTGCACTTCGGTGCAATTGTTATGCAATTTTCGCTGTGGCCCGCAGATATTTGATGATGCAAAAGAATGATGATAATCCCACCGACCCCCTAAAACTAGCAATGACAATGGTCTCAAATTGCAATGCTAATATAGATATGTGTTCCACAACATAATACAAGTGCAATGATGTTTCACCACATATTGAGATACCAACATTGTAATATTTTGTTATAAAGTGATAGAAAATTACGCTTAATTTATATAATAGGAAAACAAAGAAGTGTTTCTTTGTAAATTAGCAACATAAATGATTAACTGATAAGCAGCTAGAGAAATCAACCACATAAATAGTCATGGGTAGGCAATCACAATCACCTACATAAGTAAGAATGGGTAGGCAATCACAATCACCAACATGAGTAGGCATGGGTAGGCAATCACCAACATGAGTAGGCATGGGTAGGCAATCACAATCACCTACATAAGTAGGCATGGGTTAGGCAATCACACTCACCTACATAAGTAGGTATGGGTAGGCAATCACAATCACCAACATGAGTAGGCATGGGTAGGCAATCACAATCACCTACATAAGTAGGCATGGGTTAGGCAATCACACTCACCTACATAAGTAGGTATGGGTAGGCAATCACAATCACCTACATAAGTAAGCATGGGTGGGCAATCATACTCGCCTACATAAGTAGGCATGGGTAGACAATCACAATCACCTACATATGTAGGCATAGGTAGGCAATCACAATCACCTACATAAGTAGGCATGGGTAGGCAATCACACTCACCTACATAAGTAGGCATGAGCAGGCAATCACAATCACCTACATAAGTTAGGCATGGGTAGGCAATCACAATCACCTACATAAGTAGGCATGGATAGGCAATCACACTCACCTACATAAGTAGGCATGGGCAGGCAATCACAATCACCTACATAAGTAGGCATGGGCAGGCAATCACAATCACCTACATAAGTAGGCATGGGCAGGCAATCACACTCACCTACATATTTAGGCATGGGCAGGCAATCACACTCACCTACATATTTAGGCATGGAGATTCATGACGATGATGATTACGATGACAATTATTATACTCTTGTTGAATTGTACAAGACGCTCTATCACAGGAGGTCGTGATCTATCATCCGACAGTTAGCTTAGTTAGCTGAGCTGGCAGTGTTTCCTAGCTAGCGGCAAAGCGCAGTGCCAAAGACTACGAGTTAAATCCTGCTTTGGACCATATATTGTTCTTTGTTTTTTCTCTGTTGTTGAAAATTTGTCATTTTTTCCGAGTGATGTAAACATAAGTCTTCCTCTGAAATGATTCGTCTTTCATCCGGTCAGGACTCAGCACAACTATTTGTCACTGTTACTTTAGTTAATTTACAAAGCAGTATCTTTCCAGAAAGATAAAATACGCATATATTTTCTGTTTTGCATTCAGATAGATTAAAAGAATATGTATCTTGAAATACAAGTATCATGTGCCGTATGCCTAAAATTAAAAGTATGGTCACTGACACGATATTCCCTATACGCCACTTGGCGTGACGGGGCTCTTTACATTTATTTTTATATGGTATGTGGTGTCCTGACAGAAGGTTGTTAGCAAGCAATCATGTAAAGCCAGTAGTTTAGTTAAAAACGTTAGTGTTTTATGCTGGATGCTTCTTAGCTGAACAGCTTCTCTCATGGCTGGATATGCCACTATTGGACAGACAGATCCATCCGCAGAACGAACAAGATGTATTAGTGGTGTCTGGCCTCGTCTCCTTCATCATGCACCTTTTGTCTTCTGAATTTAATATCAGCACTGTCTCAAAAGTTGATGTGCATTTTTTAATATTTGTTCTCCGTGTGCTACGACCTGCACCAGGTTTTCATAGTTTCTTTCGCCGGATTGAGAATTCCCTCAAGGAAGCTCTGCAAACATCCGTATATGTTAACACTGGCATGCCATATCGTTTCCTTCCGTCCATAAGTTAGCCATTTTTGTGGGAATACCATTGTTTGCTATTCTTCTTACGTAACTCAGCCACATTAGTCTACGACACCTAAGTGTTGACATGATGAATGGGGTTTGGCTCGTTGTAGGACATTAACGTTGGGTACTTTGTCCTGTCATTTGACGTTTATAATCTTTCGAATGTAACGTACGTGAAAGCTGTTGAATCGTTTCCCTGCCCTGCATAGGTAGTCCACAATTCAGATCCGTATAGACGTGTACTAAGCACACAACATTGGTAAATTTAAACTTTGGTAAATGTGGTGTTAGTCCATACTCTATCTTTAATTTAACCAAATGTGGAAATGGTCTTTCCAGTTAGGTAATGTATGTCTTCTTAAAAAAAATATATTGTGTTGTTAAACATTGATTATTGCATCTCGTTAAACTCTGAAATATACATTATTATGATTTTCGTGTTACGAACATTACCTATACAAATGTAAATGTTGTCTTTACTTGAAAATGATCATATGTGTAGGTTATGTACACAGGTTAAACCACTTCCATAAAATATCAATATTAAGAATGGATAAATGTTCTAAACACAAGATAGCATCAACATCATATAAATGATGCAAAATGTCCACGACTAGAACTAAAATGCTGTATTCCGATTAAAACAAAAAGTTGTGTCCGCTGTATCGGTACCTGCTTGAACGACTTGAGCAGCCTCCCAACGATAACAAACATACAGGACACATACAAAATACAGACAAGATTGTTGGCGCTCCTTGGTAAACATATATAAAAATATAAAACACCTTGCAAGAAAAGAGAAGATGCAAGAATAAAGACTTACAACAGTATTAATACCAGTCTCAAATACATCATCGTCATCACATGCCTGCTGGAGTAGGTGATCATGTTTCTCCACAACTCTCAATCTCGATATTTATTTATCATTTCTGTTGTGGCCTCCTGCCAATCCACTCTCTGAAGCCGTATAGACTCATGACTCTTTGTTTCCCTCTGTGCCTTCGTCTCTCACTTTGTCCAGTTGTTTATAATATATTCCAGCCGTTCCCTTACAATTGCCATGATCATAAATGATGATTGTTTCTTTATAATATTGGAAATTAGCTCTCTTTTTGCATTGGCCTCCTTCAGAACGGTTCAATTACACTTCTTTGCTACATATAATATTAGCATATAAGTATATTATTTCTTTATCTGTGCACTCGCCGTCTTTGGGTAGTGAGACTGAACTGTATCCCTATTCAATAACAATAAGAAATACTCATGGTTAATATTAATTATATTACACTAATTAGGAACTCATTACATCTCTTGTTATACTGCCATTAAGAAAAATAGTAAACATTAATTTAATCAAGTAATACGAGTGGAGTAATATTATAATTCAAGAAATTGTGCGTATTTGTTTATATTTTTAGGAGCAATTAGTTATATGTACTACAGATGTAAGTAGTTAAGTTAATATATAAAGCGCTATACTTAATGCTTTTACTTGTCAAGGTAGACATGTGAATGAAAACAAAATAGAAGCAAGGCTGCAAAAACTAGTGCCAAGTTACGGAAAGAAGCAAGAATGAAGACTTCACAAAGTATCGAAGCAACATTACATTAAAGTTATATATTTTGCAGAAAATTATTTATAGATAACAAGACTATTTAAGTATTTTCTTTGCTATGTTCCCTTCTCAAGCTTGTTCCTATAACACATCGATTTATATCAGGTGATAAGCAGGTACTATTATTATAATTGTTGTTAATAATAGTATTGATGGCTTTGTGGTCTGTTGTTATGTACCTAGAAACTTGTAAGCTGACACCCTTCGTCCCACTGCTGCGCAATGATTAAAGTTGGTATTTCTGATTTCCCTTGTAGTTCCGTGTAATGTTTCATTTATCAGATCTTTCAGGAAGTAGAATTGCTATCAGTCAACTTTGGACAGTCAAAAATGTCATCTTCTACTGTTTCATGTGGGTGTTCACAGACTGGACATGCTGGAGTTTGAGTTCTTGGTCTAGAACTCAGACGTCAGCCGCTGGATAAGAAGGTCCTGTATTCAAATCACGTCTCGGGTGATTGGAATCACTAACTTCGAATTAATGGTTTCTTCATCGATTTACTCTCACCGGGACTATGTGTAGTGGGGTACTGTTCATAGCCTCGTCAGATACTGGCGAAAGGCAACACGTACGATGTGCCTAATGCAAATGTTACAGAGCTTTTTGTAATTAATCCTCAAAAATTAGAATAGGCAAACATGCATCCGCACAAATAAACAATAATAAGCAGTCAGTCTACTTGTGTCTAAGACAGTTGTTTAGAGCCATAAGGCGTTGCTACTACAATTTGTTGTTAACTAGCAAGGTCTCCAAAAACAAAATTATGATTGATCGTTTAAGAACCGTATCCATGAACTTCCGTTTCCAAGATGGAGGAACGAAGTTCATGTTCTCTCTATTGCTGCAGAAATTGCATTTGAGGACTGATTAATTTCGGCTCTCCATTGCAATTTGCGATCGTTTATAGGCTGCTTTCATTAGAGTAATCAAGAATCTATGGGCGCAGCCATTTTTGTGTGTGCTACGTCATCATGATGGCTCATTGTATATCCATAGACTGGCCATACGCTAATCTTACGGTCTGTTGTTTGATGTGCGACGGAGATACTCTGACGACTAACTGTGTTTTATATGTTCGGAATTGGAGTCAAAAACGATGTCCTAACATCAACAAGCGCTATACATTTTAAAAAAAATATGACGATCATCATTTTAGGTCGACGTGAACTTCCAGTCATTATAGTAGTGGATAGGTGGCATGAACCATTGAAGGCTATGTATGAAAAGTGTTCCTTGTTGCAGTTTTCTCATATTCCAAGTCCGGCTTGTTGCAGGAACTATTGAGTTAAGTGTTCTGTGCACACCGTGAGCTGTGTGTTTCATCCGTTTTGATCGTGTTTCGATATTCCCTTTTTCACGATGAAAGATGATATCGTATGACAAGGAACAGTTGGCTGTGTTCACTTTCTGTGCGGTTTCACCTTATGTCTTTTGGCTAATGCAGAGACTGCTGTGATGGGTACTACATCTACCTTTCTTTGTTTTGGAGATGAATTAGTAATTCGGATGATTCCACAGGCACTGGCGGTTGAGCAATTATGGATTTTAAGTCGTTTGCAGTGATGATGGGGCCTTCCATGACTATAATCATAATCCATGAACACATTCTGATTGATCGTTTAAGAACGGTATCCAGGAACACATACTGATTGAGCGTCTAAAACCCGTATTATGGATATTATTATTAACTCATTCATTGCGTTCATTAACCCTTCTTTTGGTTTGAAAAATATCGTTAAAATAATCTTACCACAATATTGTGAAACTTTTATAAACCATAAAGTATTATGTGTTACAATTCAATGCTTTAGTAATTAGTACATAGTTCAGTGTACATAGTTTGATGTTTATACTTAAAAAAAAAACTCGTTATTTATTTATAACATAAGCTGTAATCTCTCTTGGTGATCTACTATATGTCGGGCTTTTGTGTCATCTCCAAAAAAAAGGAAGGGTATTACTATTTTATTACTATTTATTAATATTTATTAATAGTGTATCTTTCTCTATTTTGTTATCTTCTTTCTTTTCTCTTTTCACAGATGCATAAAAGGTGTAGTGGTTTATATCATTTTTCGTTCTTCAGCTGCTCGAACTATCTGAATTAGTGATTTCCTGTGTTTGTACATGTCTCTGTCACTGCATCATCCATCTTCTTCTGGTTTTTCCTCTTGGCCTTTTTTTCACGCATTCTCGAGAAGAACGCCCTTGATGGTGATTGGTAAAGAATCATTCTGACCAGGTGACCAAACCATTTAAGTTGTTTTTGTTCTATATATTCTTGGCAGAGTTTAGTTCCTACCATTTTTCTTATGGTTTCATTTGATATTCTATCTCTTCTTGTGTTGTTTGTTACTTTTCTCAAGCATCGCATCTCACATGTATTGATCTTTCTTAAATGGGATTTAGAAACGGTCCATGTTTGACTTTCACAGCACAAAGTTGGTATGAAAATGCTATTTATTAATTGTTGTTTAGATGACATAGAAATTTGTTATTATTGCTAATTTTCATTTCGTTTTTATTAATATAGCAAAATAATTTTTATTTACCTTTCAGACTGGGACACTATCAGTAAGTGAAACGATTAAAAGAATTGTGAATATAAATAACCTTCACTGATGGTGTTGAAACATGTAAGTGTCGATCTTAATTTAGCAACTTACCACCGATGTTTATGTCATAAGGCGGACTTTTGCTATATCCTCTTTTCTCTTGATTCGTTTTCTTAAAATGTTAACTAAATCGGTTTTTTTCAGTAATAATACTAAATACAAACGTTTGATAATGCGGGAGAACGGGGAAATGAAAGAGCGACAGGCTGGCTAGCTGCGCTATCGTTGGGGACGATCAATCAGTGGATCGAGCAGACTTCATTAATGCCCTCCAATATGTGGGAAGAGCACAGGACTTCGATAACCACGAATCCACATCACTCCGTCGAATGAAAGAGATGGGAGTTAAGTATGGCACAGCCAGAAACGAGAAACTTATTGGCCGTGTAAGAAAACGTATCAACCAACACAAAACTAGAGTCGTCAGTCGCTGGACACTGCGATACTTTCTGAGGAGGGGAACTAAGCATCTATGGATATGTTCGAAATGCAATGATGGTGACCTGCACATAACTCAATAAAGCGTTGTTGTTCCTGGAGAGAAAGAGAAGACGTTATTATGCATCGGTAATGTCAACATATTTATGCTGATGAAGGTAATATTCAGGTCTAGATAATGACAGTGACAATGCGTTACTTTGTTTGAAATAGCTGAATGTGTGCATGTTATGTTAATTAGATTAGACTTTTTGATTCCCTGTGAAATTGCTGAATGTGTACCTATTATGTTAATTAGAATAGACGTCTTGATTCCCTGTGAAATAGCTGAATGTGTGCATGTTATGTCAATTAGATTAGACTTTTTGATTCCCTGTGAAATAGCTGAATGTGTGCCTGTTATGTTAATTAGAATAAACTTCTTGATTCTTTTGTGAAATAGCTGAATGTGTGCATGTTATGTTAATTAGATTAGACTTTTTGATTCCCTGTGAAATTGCTGAATGTGTACCTATTATGTTAATTAGAATAGACGTCTTGATTCCCTGTGAAATAGCTGAATGTGTGCATGTTATGTCAATTAGATTAGACTTTTTGATTCCCTGTGAAATAGCTGAATGTGTGCCTGTTATGTTAATTAGAATAAACTTCTTGATTCTTTTGTGAAATAGCTGAATGTGTGCATGTTATGTTAATAGAATACACTTCTTGATTTCCGTGAAATAGCTGAATGTGTGCATGTTATGTTAATTAGAATAGACTTCTTGATTCCCTGTGAAATAGCTGAATGTGTGCATGTTATGTTAATTAGAAAAGACTTCTTGATTCCTGGTGAAATAGCTGAATGTGTGCATGTTATGTTAATTAGAATAGACTTCTTGATTCCTGGTGAAATAGCTGAATGTGTGCATGTTATGCTAATTAGATTAGACTTCTTGATTCCCTGTGAAATAGCTGAATGTGTGCATGTTATGTTAATTAGAATAGACTTCTTGATTCCTGGTGAAATAGCTGAATGTGTGCATGTTATGTTAATTAGAATAGACTTCTTGATTCCTGGTGAAATAGCTGAATGTGTGCATGTTATGTTAATTAGAATAGACTTCTTGATTCCTGGTGAAATAGCTGAATGTGTGCATGTTATGTTAATTAGATTAGACTTCTTGATTCCCTGTGAAATAGCTGAATGTGTGCATGTTATGTTAATTAGATTAGACTTCTTGATTCCCTGTGAAATAGCTGAATGTGTGCATGTTATGTTAATTAGAATAGACTTCTTGATTCCCTGTGAAATAGCTGAATGTGTGCATGTTATGTTAATTAGAATAGACTTCTTGATTCCCTGTGAAATAGCTGAATGTGTGCATGTTATGTTAATTAGAATAGACTTCTTGATTCCCTGTGAAATAGCTGAATGTGTGCCTGTTATGTTAATTAGAATAGACTTCTTGATTCCCTGTGAAATAGCTGAATGTGTGCATGTTATGTTAATTAGAATAGACTTCTTGATTCCTGGTGAAATAGCTGAATGTGTGAATGTTATGTTAATTAGATTAGACTTCTTGATTCCCTGTGAAATAGCTGAATGTGTGCATGTTATGTTAATTAGAATAGACTTCTTGATTCCTGGTGAAATAGCTGATTTTGTGCATGTTATGTTAATTAGAATAGACTTCTTGATTCCCTGTGAAATAGCTGAATGTGTGCATGTTATGTTAATTAGAATAGACTTCTTGATTCCCTGTGAAATAGCTGAATGTGTGCATGTTATGTTAATTAGAATAGACTTCTTGATTCCCTGTGAAATAGCTGAATGTGTGCATGTTATGTTAATTAGAATAGACTTCTTGATTCCCTGTGAAATAGCTGAATGTGTGCATGTTATGTTAATTAGAATAGACTTCTTGATTCCCTGTGAAATAGCTGATTGTGTGCATGTTATGTTAATTAGAATAGACTTCTTGATTCCTGGTGAAATAGCTGAATGTGTGCCTGTTATGTTAATTAGAATAGACTTCTTGATTCCCTGTGAAATAGCTGAATGTGTGCCTGTTATGTTAATTAGAATAGACTTCTTGATTCCTGGTGAAATAGCTGAATGTGTGCATGTTATGTTAATTAGAATAGACTTCTTGATTCCTGGTGAAATAGCTGAATGTGTGCATGTTATGTTAATTAGAATAGACTTCTTGATTCTGGTGAAATAGCTGAATGTGTGCATGTTATGTTAATTAGAATAGACTTCTTGATTCCCTGTGAAATAGCTTAATGTGTGCATGTTATGTTAATTAGAATAGACTTCTTGATTCCCTGTGAAATAGCTGAATGTGTGCATGTTATGTTAATTAGAATAGACTTCTTGATTCCTGGTGAAATAGCTGAATGTGTGAATGTTATGTTAATTAGAATAGACTTCTTGATTCCTGGTGAAATAGCTGAATGTGTGCATGTTATGTTAATTAGAATAGACTTCTTGATTCCTGGTGAAATAGCTGAATGTGTGCATGTTATGTTAATTAGAATAGACTTCTTGATTCCTGTGAAATAGCTGAATGTGTGCATGTTATGTTAATTAGAATAGACTTCTTGATTCCTGGTGAAATAGATGAATGTGTGCATGTTATGTTAATTAGAATAGACTTCTTGATTCCTGGTGAAATAGCTGAATGTGTGCATGTTATGTTAATTAGAATAGACTTCTTGATTCCCTGTGAAATAGCTGAATGTGTGCATGTTATGTTAATTAGAATAGACTTCTTGATTCCCTGTGAAATAGCTGAATGTGTGCATGTTATGTTAATTAGAATAGACTTCTTGATTCCCTGTGAAATAGCTGAATGTGTGCATGTTATGTTAATTAGAATAGACTTCTTGATTCCTGGTGAAATAGCTGAATGTGTGAATGTTATGTTAATTAGAATAGACTTCTTGATTCCTGGTGAAATAGCTGAATGTGTGCATGTTATGTTAATTAGAATAGACTTCTTGGTTCCTGGTGAAATAGCTGAATGTGTGCATGTTATGTTAATTAGAATAGACTTCTTGATTCCTGGTGAAATAGCTGAATGTGTGCATGTTATGTTAATTAGAATAGACTTCTTGATTCCTGGTGAAATAGCTGAATGTGTGCATGTTATGTTAATTAGAATAGACTTCTTGATTCCTGGTGAAATAGCTGAATGTGTGCATGTTATGTTAATTAGAATAGACTTCTTGATTCCTGGTGAAATAGCTGAATGTGTGCCTGTTATGTTAATTAGAATAGACTTCTTGATTCCCTGTGAAATAGCTGAATGTGTGCATGTTATGTTAATTAGAATAGACTTCTTGATTCCTGGTGAAATAGCTGAATGTGTGAATGTTATGTAATTAGAATAGACTTCTTGATTCCTGGTGAAATAGCTGAATGTGTGCATGTTATGTTAATTAGAATAGACTTCTTGATTCCCTGTGAAATAGCTGAATGTGTGCCTGTTATGTTAATTAGAATAAACTTCTTGATTCTTTTGTGAAATAGCTGAATGTGTGCATGTTATGTTAATTAGAATACACTTCTTGATTTCCGGTGAAATAGCTGAATGTGTGCATGTTATGTTAATTAGAATAGACTTCTTGATTCCCTGTGAAATAGCTGAATGTGTGCATGTTATGTTAATTAGAAAAGACTTCTTGATTCCCTGTGAAATAGCTGAATGTGTGCATGTTATGTTAATTAGAATAGACTTCTTGATTCCTGGTGAAATAGCTGAATGTGTGCATGTTATGCTAATTAGATTAGACTTCTTGATTCCCTGTGAAATAGCTGAATGTGTGCATGTTATGTTAATTAGAATAGACTTCTTGATTCCTGGTGAAATAGCTGAATGTGTGCATGTTATGTTAATTAGAATAGACTTCTTGATTCCTGGTGAAATAGCTGAATGTGTGCATGTTATGTTAATTAGAATAGACTTCTTGATTCCTGTGAAATAGCTGAATGTGTGCATGTTATGTTAATTAGATTAGACTTCTTGATTCCCTGTGAAATAGCTGAATGTGTGCATGTTATGTTAATTAGATTAGACTTCTTGATTCCCTGTGAAATAGCTGAATGTGTGCATGTTATGTTAATTAGAATAGACTTCTTGATTCCCTGTGAAATAGCTGAATGTGTGAATGTTATGTTAATTAGAATAGACTTCTTGATTCCTGGTGAAATAGCTGAATGTGTGCATGTTATGTTAATTAGAATAGACTTCTTGATTCCTGGTGAAATAGCTGAATGTGTGCATGTTTGTTTAATTAGAATAGACTTCTTGATTCCTGGTGAAATAGCTGAATGTGTGCATGTTATGTTAATTAGAATAGACTTCTTGATTCCTGGTGAAATAGCTGAATGTGTGCATGTTATGTTAATTAGAATAGACTTCTTGATTCCTGTGAAATAGCTGAATGTGTGCATGTTATGTTAATTAGAATAGACTTCTTGATTCCCTGTGAAATAGCTGAATGTGTGCATGTTATGTTAATTAGAATAGACTTCTTGATTCCCTGTGAAATAGCTGAATGTGTGCATGTTATGTTAATTAGAATAGACTTCTTGATTCCCTGTGAAATAGCTGAATGTGTGCATGTTATGTTAATTAGAATAGACTTCTTGATTCCTGGTGAAATAGCTGAATGTGTGAATGTTATGTTAATTAGAATAGACTTCTTGATTCCTGGTGAAATAGCTGAATGTGTGCATGTTATGTTAATTAGAATAGACTTCTTGGTTCCTGGTGAAATAGCTGAATGTGTGCATGTTATGTTAATTAGAATAGACTTCTTGATTCCTGGTGAAATAGCTGAATGTGTGCATGTTATGTTAATTAGAATAGACTTCTTGATTCCTGGTGAAATAGCTGAATGTGTGCATGTTATGTTAATTAGAATAGACTTCTTGATTCCTGGTGAAATAGCTGAATGTGTGCATGTTATGTTAATTAGAATAGACTTCTTGATTCCTGGTGAAATAGCTGAATGTGTGCCTGTTATGTTAATTAGAATAGACTTCTTGATTCCCTGTGAAATAGCTGAATGTGTGCATGTTATGTTAATTAGAATAGACTTCTTGATTCCTGGTGAAATAGCTGAATGTGTGAATGTTATGTTAATTAGAATAGACTTCTTGATTCCTGGTGAAATAGCTGAATGTGTGCATGTTATGTTAATTAGAATAGACTTCTTGATTCTGGTGAAATAGCTGAATGTGTGCATGTTATGTTAATTAGAATAGACTTCTTGATTCCTGGTGAAATAGCTGAATGTGTGCATGTTATGTTAATTAGAATAGACTTCTTGATTCCTGGTGAAATAGCTGAATGTGTGCATGTTATGTTAATTAGAATAGACTTCTTGATTCCTGGTGAAATAGCTGAATGTGTGCATGTTATGTTAATTAGAATAGACTTCTTGATTCCTGGTGAAATAGCTGCATGTGTGCATGTTATGTTAATTAGATTAGACTTCTTGATTCCCTGTGAAATAGCTGAATGTGTGCATGTTATGTTAATTAGAATAGACTTCTTGATTCCCTGTGAAATAGCTGAATGTGTGCATGTTATGTTAATTAGATTAGACTTCTTGATTCCTGGTGAAATAGCTGAATGTGTGCATGTTATGTTAATTAGAATAGACTTCTTGATTGATTCCCCATGTGGTTACTAGGACCATCACGGCGCTGGAGAAGGGAACATAGCTACTGTTACCTGCCACGAATGTCGTAATAGGCGAACTTGAGGTTTGAAATTGTCATCTGTGCAGTAGAGTAGGACGTGCACGGAGCGACGTTGGCAACTTAATTGATCTATGTATTCTGGGAAATGCCGTGACAAGTGGTGGAGTATATATGGTGTGTTCCTGAGTGCGCGGCTACATGGATATAATATGATAGACTAGGCTCTTGATTTGGCTTAGCTATCACTCAGTTGTTTAGAATCCATGTTATAATATCGTTAAGTTAAACATCAACAGTATGCAATCACTTGATGGTCTCTAGGACTTTTTAGAGCCTTTCTGCTCAAGGTGTCTTTGTAAAGATATTATAAAACATATGGCATTGTTACTAACATCAACTATTACCTATACAATGTTAACCTTCTGTATATGCTGGCTGTATTTACCTGTATTTAATGCGGAGAACGTGCACATAATAATATGTGGCTTATTTAATAAGAGATAGCATCATAACATTATCTGAGCTGGTTTCTCTTAGTGAAGCTGCAACATACAAATTTATGCTTATTTTCCCGTGGTTTACCCATTTTTAAGCGAATCTGCATTATGCCATGTATATGTTCATATAATGGCTCTATTTAATTTAAACTATTAATAAATAATATAAATAACACGTCTTTACGATTACAACTTTAATTAAAATGTTCTCTTGGACCGAAGACAGCACATAGGGCGGAAGTTATAGTTCCACAGTGTCCAACTGATTGCTAGTTTTCGCAGGTTTATAGTTGCTTCTAAATCCGAAGGTTGATCCTATCCTAGTAATTCCTCTGTGAGTTTCTCTTTGTATTTCTTGATTTCTTCCACATTGTTTCAATATGAATGCCTGATGGAGAAGTCTTACTTCATCCATTCTGAAGACATGAGCAATGTGTTTCCAATTACTTCTCCTATAAAGCTCTACACGTACACTTGTTTAATTTTGTCACTTGTATGTTTTGTTTGAAATACATTTACATGTTGTATTCACTGATCACAATTCATGCATATTCTTAGTTTAACAAAGTCATGAATCGACTGAAGACAGTAAGTAATCAATTCTATATCAAGGGACAATATTAATAGTAACAATTTACTTGTCTTGTTTCTTTCTCATTTTTCTTTTAACCTAGAGAGGAGCTATACGACACACCTCTTCTCTTGTTACCAACTCAGCATTTAGCTGTTTCCAATATTGATTCATTATTATTGAATGTCGCTTTTTTATTTGAATACAGCAACTTTTATATTTGTTGCTACGCAAGTGCTTTTCGAGCATGATTTGCATATGGACTTCCAAGCGAAATATATAAATAATAACATAACCGAATGAAGCAGAATTAATAATCGTTTATCTTTAGCAATATAACATGAACGTTTTGAGACAATGCCTGAAGAATAAAACGTGGCCGATGAAGTGAGATGCAGCTGTCTCTTTATTGTGTTAAATATTTGATTCCACGTGAAGAATAGTATGTGGGCTGCATTTGTATGGGATTCATCAAATACATCTATCTAAATGTTTATAATATCATCATGGGCCATTCACAATTTGATGGGCATTCGTTCAGATTAAGCAGACTTTACATTACACCAATAATTCAGCATAATTAATTGACAGCTTCATGGGTTTTTATATTAAAACAAAACAAGCCAGCGACATTGCATTCCCCCACAGACAAAATGGCTGTGCTCATCTCTACTTAGTCCAACCAATCCAGTTCTGTAAAGACGAACGAACAAATACGAAGTTCTGTATATATTTTTTTCATCCACGTAATTTATATGGACCTTGATAAAATAAACACAATAAACTATATGTGTTTAAATATGTTATCACGTCTTATCATTTTCAATATTCCTAAGCATGGCAAATGAAATTAAGAGAATTAACCAGTCATTATTCTGAGACTTACTGTCTCCTGTCTCAAAAACATGATTTGTGTTTTATGTGTTCGCCAGCATTCACTTCAGGCAAAGTCCCTTTAGACTAGGAACTGAATGTTGCGCGTTAATTCGTTTTTCTCTGAGTGCCGTGTACGCAGAGGTCCCTCGCCACGCAGGCAGATACACCCGTCTTTGAAGGTACCCATATTTTCTTCTGCCGACGAATAAATAACGTTTCAAGCCAGGCCTCGCTGCTGAGACCAGGGGTGATTGCCGCAGAGAGACATTACGAATACAAACCAAAACTGATACAGCTGGAACTCGTGACTGAGACCAGGGGTGATTGCCGCAGTGAGACATTACAAATACAAACCAAAACTGATACAGCTGGAACTCGTGACTGAGACCAGGGGTGATTTCCGCAGAGAGACATTACAAATACAAACTAAAACTGATACAGCTGGAACTCGTGACTGAGACCAGGGGTGATTGCCGCAGAGAGACATTACAAATACAAACCCCAACTGATACAGCTGGAACTCGTGACTGAGACCAGGGGTGATTTCCGCAGAGAGACATTACAAATACAAACTAAAACTGATACAGCTGGAACTCGTGACTGAGACCAGGGGTGATTTCCGCAGAGAGACATTACAAATACAAACCCAACTGATACAGCTGGAACTCGTGACTGAGACCAGGGGTGATTGCCGCAGAGAGACATTACAAATGCAACCCCAACTGATACAGCTGGAACTCGTGACTGAGACCAGGGGTGATTGCCGCAGAGAGACATTACAAATACAAACCCCAACTGATACAGCTGGAACTCGTGACTGAGACCAGGGGTGATTTCCGCAGAGAGACATTACAAATACAAACCAAAACTGATACAGCTGGAACTCGTGACTGAGACCAGGGGTGATTTCCGCAGAGAGACATTACAAATACAAACCAAAACTGATACAGCTGGAACTCGTGACTGAGACCAGGGGTGATTTCCGCAGAGAGACATTACAAATACAAACCCCAACTGATACAGCTGGAACTCGTGACTGAGACCAGGGGTGATTGCCGCAGAGAGACATTACAAATACAAATCCCAACTGATACAGCTGGGATTCAAACTCACAGCCTCACTGTCTCGAGACCGGCGTCTTGCCTCGAGACCAAACAGTCAGTCCGGAAACAAAAGCATGATATAACAATTTGCGATAATACAAGACGAAAAAAATGAGGTAGACGAAAAAGAAGACGAAGTGGACCAAAGAATTTGTAAAAGTAAATAGAAGAGATTATATATTTGAGAAATTAAATAATTAGTTGGTGGAAAAAAAAAAACACCTTTAAGAAAAAGTGAAGTAATTGTTAATAAACTGTCTCTGTAATCTGCGAGAGCTGTGCAGATTAGGCGGTATTGTTCACACGTTGTGTTCAACATACCATACAATGTCTGCTATCATATCAACATATTTCTCTCTGTGAGCTTTGCGTTCATACTTTGTCAACTCGAAGTTTTTTTTTTGCCATAAAACTAATAAGATAGCCTCGATAGCTCAGTGGTTAGTGCGCTGGAGTACAAATGACAAGAGGTCGGGTTTGATTCTGATCGCCGGCTTCCGAGATCACCCAGCCTTAAATGGGTACCGGATTTTTTTTTTCTGGGAAAGTTAAGCAGCACGGGTGTACTACAGACCACACTTCTCTAAAAGTCATGTGCCGGAGGTCAAGTCAAATTATGGTCACAAACACCATATTTTCTATGCGTGACGTGCCGTGACACGGCTCTTTACTTTTTTTTAGTGAAACTATTAAAGTACGGGTACCATAATCAGTTCTGCCTCTACGTATAGAAAAGCGAGGGACACATTTATTCGCACCTACTGTCAATAGTAGTGTTAACGGACAACATATGATATTAATTATATATGAGGACATCCACAAACAATACATTATTACATCATTTATTGAATAGTTCAAGGTAATGACATAAATTTGTATTTTATTAACAGACTAAGGTATTCTTTTCAGCTGTCGGAGCATGCAATCACAGTAAGTGATAAGAAAAAGATTTGAAGTAAATAAACACGGTAATGACTGTATGTCACAAGTTACTTAATGATTACAAAAATTGTGGTGATATACGTCTGTTCGTCATTTATTACATTTATTGCTATTGAAACAATTCTAAGAAATATTTAGGAACAACATTCTATGAAGAAAACAAAATGATAATAAACCAAAGGTTCTTGCATCAATCAAAGAACACATTTGACAGCTGGCCCCCTTCTACAATGCTAGATCATGACAATAAACATACAGAAACATTAAATACATAATACATATATACAGGGTGTTTTTAAAGTCGCAGTGCAGTGAATATTTCTAATATTCAGTAAATGACGTAATCATCATCTACGTACCACAATTTTGTAAACCACATTTATGAACAAACCGCTGCTTCCTTTAAGGTTTTATTTACGTAAAGGACGGGCACTACGCTACTTTCACTGTCTCATTGCTTGAAGGAAATGGTGCTGACGATTGAAAACAGGGTATTTCTGGTTGAGCATGTTTTTCGTAATGGCGGTAAATATACGGATGAGGTCATTAGACAATTCGTGAGGAAATTTCCAGACTCACAAGTCCCTCACCAAAATTCTGTTACAAATTGATCAAAAAGTTTCGTGAAACCGGTAGTGTGATAGATGCATACCGATCTGGAAGACCTTCAATTTTACAAGACCAAATATGGAACTCCAAGACAGAATTACAATGAGTCCAAATGCATCTTTAAACCACTTGTCTCAACAGGTGCAAATATCTAAGAGTTCTGTTCACAAGGTTTTAAGAAGTGAACTACACTATCGTCCATACAAATTAACTGAAGTGTTTCAACTCCAGAAAGAGATTATGAATCCCGTTTAAACTACTGCATGTGGTTTCAGAATTTTATTTATGAACATGGCGCTGCCATCCTTGACGTCACTTTTTTCACTGATGAGGCCTGGTTTCATTTATCCGGTTATGTGAACAGTCAGAAAAATCGGCTGTGGAGCAGTGAAAACCCCCATGAATTTCATCAAGTGCCGCTTTACGATCAAAAAGTCGGAGTGTGGTGCGCTATAAGTCGTATGCGGATAATATGACCTATATTTTTTACTGAAACAATAAATGCAGAACGTTACCGTACTTTAATTCTGGAACCGTTCATAGCACACCTTACAGAACAGGAAATTATGGAATCCTGGTTTCAGCAGAATGGGGCAACAGCACACACAGCCACAACAACACTCAATTATTTAGAAAGCATATTTGCAAAACGCATTATTTCACGTGGAATCTGGCCTGCTCGTTCACCAGATCTAACACCCCCAGATTATTATCTGTGGGGGGCATTGAAGGGGAAAGTTTATGAAAATAATCCGCAGACAATTAATGGCCTAAAGACTGAAATAGTAGACAAGATTAAACAAATATCACCAGACATTATTCTGAAGGTTTTCGCAAATATGGAAAGACGAATCACGACATGTCTTGAGGCCCGTGGTGGACATTTTCAACATATGCTTTAGGCACAACTTTATTGTGTTAATACCAACATTACCCATTATAAGCTCGCCGATAGCAGTCAAGTATATTTGAATAATACCATTTATTTTACAATTTGTGTGACGCATTAGTTAAATGCATTTCTGGTGACGTTTTTTTCTTCCGAGAGTAGAAATTCACTGCACTGCGACTTTAAAAACACCCTGTATTTATACCACTAGTCCCAAACTGACTGATTAACTCACAACTACAAATCACATAATAATGTTAATCACTGCAGAATTGAGATACTTTGAAAAAAAAAAAAAACTGTGGAAGTAACGAAATGTTCCCTTCACGCCTTGCTACGTGTTAGTGGCCATATTTTTCTTTGAACACGACACATGTGTAGATGATATGGTCGGTATCACGCCAGACCGCCTTCCATCATCATCATCATGAAGTAGCATGTCTGTTGGCGCAGGTGATTATGTCTCTCCATAACTTTCGATCTCGACTGTTATTTATCATCTCTATTATTTATTGACCTTCTGCTAAGTCATTCTCTTAAGCTGTCTGGTATCTTTTCTCTTTGCTTACCTCTATTTCTTCGTCCCTCAACTTTCCTTATATATTCAATATTCCTCCTTATTTTATTTGTAAAGCTGCTTTTGCCTTAGCCATTCTGCATCTCACCTCTGTTGTACATCTTCCGTCTGACGTTACCAAATTCCCCACATATTTAAATGAATTTACCTGTTATAATATTGTTCCATTTGTCTTTATTGTGCAATGCGGTCATGTCTTTTTTCTGTTTCGTTACCATTACCTCTGTCTTTCTGCTATTAAGGCTGAGTTCTTTATTTTTGCTTTCATTCACTAATATGTATAACTTGTCTTTGAACTCAATTTCACTCAGGTATATAATATAAAATGAAAAAAATGAAGGTATTTAATCTAAGGTGATATATATATATATATATATATATATATATATATATTGGTTATTGGTTATTGGTTATGGATGGCCTTGGTATCACAGCAAACGAATTAAAATCCATAATTGCTCAACCGCCCGTGCCAGTGGAATCATCCAAATTACTAACTCATCTCCCAAACAAAGAAATGTAATTGTATTCCCCATCGTAGCAGTCTCAGCACACGCCAAAAGACATAAGGCGAAACCACGCAGAAAGTGAATACAGCCAACTGTTCCCTGTCATACGATATCATCATTCATCGTAAACAAGCGGGATATCGAAGCAGGATCAAAACGGATGAGACACACAGCTCACGGTGTGCACAGAGCACTTAACTCAGTAGCTCCTGCAACAAGCCGGACTTGGAATATGAGGAAACTGCAAGAAGGAACACTTTTCAGACATAGCCTTCAATGGTTCCTGCCGCTTATCCACCATATACCATGGGAGTTCACGTCCTCCCGAAAATGATGATCGTCATAGCGCTTAATGATGTTAGGCCATCATTGATGACTCCAATTCCAAACATATAGACAACACAGTGGTGGTAAGTTATCATTTCCAATCCAACAGAAGTCATATGACCTGTAGTTAGTAACACCACAGAGAGATATGATTTTGTGACCTTCACTGATTCGCTCTTAGATGTGAATGTGTAGTTTACACAAGAGGAGAAGTTTTCAACTACAGTGGTCCCATTTAAGGCATTCTGGATAGCAAGGCAAGTCTCCTTTATAGCAGCAGAACTTGATGTTCTCCGCTCCCTTCTTGCAGCTGCCGCCACACGATTCTGATGTCTCATTAACTTGGACATCATTCAAGAACAATGTCAGATTAACATTCCATAGATATGGCTCTGCTGATGAAATGCTTGGTGCAACAGTTGTATCAATCATACTGGAGGCTCCTGGTCTGTGGTCATTACTATCACAGACGGTACATGATGTTGTTATATTCAGTATTTCTTTCTGGGGTGTAAATATGTGGCACACACATGGAGAGTGATTTGTGGTTACAGTAGTCCCATTAAAGGCAATTCTAGGGTAGCATGGCATAGCTGTTTCAGAACAGCACAATCCTGTGATGTTTACTGTGTTCGCTATAAAGCTGCTGCTACCACACAATCCTGACCAATTATAGGTGTTGACAGTATTCAATTGCAATGACAAAACTGCTTTGTTTACATCATAAACCTCTGCAAGCAAATCATTTATGGGACTAATAGTACAATTTATTCTTCCATCGGGGATATCTTCATTGAGTGCCCAAAAAAGGTCTTTGGTTAAAAAACACATATGCTTTTGAGTTAAATACAAAATGAGCCCACTTCATAGATTCAAAATGATCCTTGTCAATGCCATCCGTTTGCACAAGTTAGGTCCTTAGCTACAAGGTCACAAACGTCCGAAACGAAGCCATCGAATTAACGACTTTATCTACAGCGAAGGTTAACGAACTGTGAACAAACATTTATGTTCAAACCCTTGAAAACATTTTCAAAAATCTGTCAACTCGCTGCAATAACATATATCGTGGTGTTCAATGTAAACATTGCTTAGTCCATAGCTCGAATATAAATAAGCTGCCATTTTGGTGCGTTCCATGACGTCATCATATATATATATATTATATATATATATATATATATATATATATATAATATAAAGTGATAACTATAGGTATATAATATAAGGTGAAAAATATAGGTATATAATATAATCTTATAAATTTAGGTGTATATTATAAGCTGATAAATACTGGTATTAATAAAAGGTGATAAATAGAGGTATATAAAATGAAACGTACATATATATATATATATATGTATATATATACATATAACATACTCTTATAAATATAGGTGTATACACCGCCTTTCTTTTCATTGGATGGGATGGTACTGGTCTGGTCAGTTTAATTTTGAGGGTAACTATTCCTATGTAGTAGTTTTGGTGGGCCTCTGTAGCCTTATTTGGGAAAACCACCCGAATGGGCTAAACGATAAACGAAACTGTTTTATTCTCGTTGGAAGCAGTGTGAGGCATCAACGTATTTCTCTGGGAAGGTGAGGAATGCCGCCTCGCATCGTGAGTTACGATGCTTGAAGCGACACTACCAGAGACCTCCGAACACTACTGGAAAGGTGACTGGGCACATGAGTCAAAATTCGCATGCAAGACGTCGTTTGAAGCATTACTCGTTCTTCAATTTTACATGTGTACGAATGTTTATGTATTATAAGTATATGTAAAAATGACTATAAAATTAAGATTTATCTATTTATGTTCATTGATACTGTTAAAAAAAAACTGCAGAATGGTTCAGGCAAAAACAGCTTTACCAAAAAAATGAGGAATATACTGTGCAATCCTTTTTTGACAATTGAAGCAAGAAAAAGAGTTATTAAATGTTATGTAGTGCCAGTCTTAACTTATGGATATGAATCATGGACAATAGGACAACAGACAAGAAAATCACTGGAGTCTGTAGAAATGTGGTTTTGCAGAGGAATATTGAGAATACCATAGACAGCTAAGAAGAGTAATGCAAACGTTCTAAAAAGGTCAAAGCAAAAAGAGAGCTAATTTCCAATATTAGGAAGAAACAATGATTATTTTTGGTCATGTAATGAGAAGAGAACAACTGAAATATATTGTAACAACTGGAAAAATTGAGGGACGAAGAGATAGAGGGAAGCAACGAGAAAAAAATAACAGACAGCTTAAGAGAATGTCTTGGCAGAAGGTCAACAACAGAAATGATAAATAACTGTCGCGATGGAAAGTTGTGGAGAGACGTGATCACCTAAGTCAGCATGCCCGGCACTTGTTGATGAATAAAAAAGTGTATGCATAAATTATTATATCCTACATATATTTTTTATATAAACTTTACCGATAAAACAATGACATGCTGGTTTGAGGCTGTCGTATTAATATATATATATATAATACATATTTCTAGCAATAGTTGATTTCTAAAAAAAAAAGGTTAATTGTTATTTCTTTTTAGCTTCTGAATTGGATGGAATCAATAGAGAAAGTAAGTGATATGATGCACAACTGACGTGAACATCAATGCGGACTTATGAGATATATATCAATGAGAATAAATCACTTATAGCTGGGGAAGCAATTCAGAAAATAATTAACTATTGAAAAATATATCATCATCATCAAGTACCGGGCTTGCTGGCGTAGGTGATCATGTCTCTCCACAACTTTCGATCTCGGCAGCTATTTATCATTTCTGTTGTTGACCTTCTGCCAAGCCATTCTCTTAAGCTGTCTGTTATTTTTTCTCTTTGCTTACCTCTATCTCTTCGTCCCTCAATTTTTCCAGTTGTTACAATATATTTCAGTTGTTCTCATCTCATTACGTGACAAAAAACGATGATTGTTTCTTCCTAATATTGGAAATTAGCTCTCTTTTTGTTTTGACCTCTCTCAGAACATCTTCATTACTCTTCTTAGCTGTCCATGGTACTCTCGATATTCTTATGTAAACCACATTTCTACAGACTCCATTGATTTTTTGTAAGAATATATACTAACATCAAAACAAATATTAGCATGTAAAATCTAGAATAGCAAAAAGGTAAACCTTCTTAAAATGTATGCATGGTGAAGAAACATGGACAGCAGAACAAAAACATGACAGAAAATAGAAGCCTTTGAAATGCGAATATATAGAAGAAAAGTAAGAATCGTCCATGTTAGTCTTAGTCTGCCTCTGCATAATTTACCTTGTATATACCCGTCCAATATTACTTTTAGCAGGCTGCTGTGTCTTTGAACATGTTCCAACAATCTCATTTGTCTTGTTTTAAATGTGTTTAGTAGTTCTTTTTACATTTTTAGATGTTTTACGACTTCATCGTTTGTTTTCTTTTCTTTCAACAAATTCTTTATATTCTTCAATAAATGCACATTTGAAAGGCTTCCAATTCATGGTATGTTTTTCTTGTCCTTCATTTGTTCAGCCTTTCATCTATTCTGAAGAAAGTGATCTGACCAATGTATAAGAAAGTTGTCTCGTATGAAAGTAATATTGTGAGAAATAAAAGTACCACATTGCGATTCATTACTTGACAATCTGTCTACACTTTAAGCATCTCAACAAATGAAACAATGATAGACAACTCTGCCTTTTAATATCCAGATAGCCACCGACGAGTTCCAACTTTTGTTTCAAAGTTCGCAGTTTAAGAAATTTTCTGTGGATTTAGACAATGACCGTTTGTGACTACCTGATAATAATTTACTGTTAACAAGAACAGAAGTGACACGACTGCTATTTTATAGTTTTTTAGATGAACCAGTACACAAAAGCATTCTGATTGAAGTTGCAAGCCCAGTAAAAGTGTGCTTTAGTTGTTGATAAGAGCCCACTCCCCAACTTCTCAAATCCCTTCCTCATTCCTTATTTGGTTGGGAAGGTTATGTATGAGTTCTCTCTGCGTGAACCACCCTTGGTCTCAGCAGCGTTGCCCGGCTTGAAACATCAGTTACTCATCGATGGGGAAAAAAAAAATCATGGGTACCTCCGACGTCGGCGTTATTTGCCTGTGCGGCGAGGGACCCCTGCGCACACAGCTGGCGGGAAAAATGGATTAACAAGCAACATTCAGTTCCTAGTCTCTATGGACTTTGTCATAGTTGAAAGTTGGCGAACGCAACAACAACAACAACAATCCCGTATCTATTTTCCTGGATATCCATGAACATATGAGGCGAGGAATACCCACTGCAACTGCAGAGCTATTCCCATCATTAGTCTTACTCAAAGACCGTTAGACCAGCACTACCACCGGTGTGTCATTATTATTTGATTCGTCGTTATTCCCATCGTCTTTTACGTTGAATTACGGAGACGCGGATTCTTTAAAGTTTATGTAGCGTGCGTTGCAATTCGTTATGGCGTGCCACAGTGATCACATACATTCATTGTTGTATGTCTTTGTGATTCATATAGTTAACAACTTCGATATTTAGATGTATTCGCTGATATGTACTTTTCAAAACAAAAGATCTTATATTTGTGCTTATTCTTAAAATATTTACACCTCAACCATTTACACATCGACGTTTACACAGCGACCATTTACACAGCGATCATTTACACAGCGGGCTGGAAAGAACATTAATGGAACGTATGCTTTCTGGTCGACGCATGAAGGGCAGACCAAGAAGAAAATAGTTTCATGACATCAACGAGGTATTTAACATGACAACAGAATAAGTGGGAGATCTGGCTTTTGACAGAGATTCTTTCAGAAGAGATGTGATGATTGGAACGTTGTGTCGGAGATCTGCCTAATAATAGACATTCTTTCAGAAGAGCTGTGATGAATGCAACGTTGTGTGGGAGACCCGGCTAGTGACATAAATTCTTTCAGACGGGCTGTGATGATTGCAACGTTGTGTGGGCGATCTGGCTAGTGACAGAGATTCTTTCAGAAGAGCTGAGATGAATGCAACGTTGTGTGGGAGATCTGGCTAGTGACATAAATTCTTTCAGACGGACTGTGGTGAATGCAACGTTGTGTGGGAGATCTGGCTAGTGACATAAATTATTTCAGACGGACTGCTGTGAATGCAACGTTTTGTGGAGATTTGGCTAGTAACAGAATTTCTTTCAGACGGACTGTGGTGGATGCAACGTTTTGTGGGAGATTTCGCTAGTGACTGAAATTCTTTCAGACGGACTGTGGTGGATGCAACGTTTCGTGGGAGATTTGGCTAGTGACATAAATTCTTTCAGACGGTCTGTGGTGGATGCAACGTTTTGTGGGAGATTTCGCTAGTGACTGAAATTCTTTCAGACGGACTGTGGTGGATGCAACGTTTTGTGGGAGATTTGGCTAGTGACATAAATTATTTCAGACGGTCTGTGGTGGATGCAACGTTTTTGGGAGATTTGGCTTTGTGACATACATTCTTTCAGACGGTATGTGGTGGATGCAACGTTTTGTGGGAGATCTGGCTAGTGACATAAATTCTTTAAGGCGGACTGTGGTGGATGCAACGTTGTGTGGGACATTTGGCTAGTGACTAAAATTCTTTAAGGCGGACTGTGGTGGATGCAACGTTGTGTGGGACATTTGGCTAGTGACTAAAATTCTTTAAGGCGGACTGTGGTGGATGCAACGTTTTGAAAAGTCATGCGACCTGAATATGATCTTACTCTTTAAGGACACAAACGCACTTTTAATCGTTCATCTAATGCTTATTGTTCTTCTTTAATAATACATTATATGGTCTTTTATATCTGTTCAGTGATATTCAGAAATTACTGTTAATACGCCACTAATGTCCTACATAAAAATGAATACATATTTGCCACTTTGACTATGACAAATATATGCTTGAATGTTTGTCTTTCTCTTATTATAATTATTATGACATGTGAAATTATATTCATAATTAATCTGATTTCTTACTTGGCATTGCTGAAAGATTTCAGAACATATCATATTGTACATAATACGAGATATACATTTTAAAAAATGGTTAACTATAAAACAAAAACAATATACTGCTTGAATCTGTGCTGAGTTTGATATTGTGTGTTGATAATAGTAATTATTTTTATTTAGAATTGTGTTATTGAAATAAATATCTTCAGAAATCAAAACTTAAAAATGCAATGTCTTATTAGGTTATCCAAAAGGGAAATGGAAACTGTCCGTATGTAATGACGTAGACACGGAAAAATGCATATGTAACTGGAATCGTTATTTAATGTATTTTGTAATTTAATACTTGTTCAACTGTAAGTTGATAAATATCAGCGATTTGACCATTATTTGGCTGTGATAATGAACTGAGGTACTTGAAGATAAATAATGTTACATTATGGTTATTATTGGATGTATGTGTTTTATGAAAATATACATATAGAAGTGAAGCGTTTGCAGTCATAACCCGTTTGCAATGTGAAGAACGTGATTCATTAGTTGTGTAAACAATGTCTGTAAATGATTCCTTTTTCGAGTTATAAGCAAAAATTGGGAAGCCATTATATCAAAATCTCAACAAGAGACATTAGGGAATATTAAAGTCACTAGAAATCGTATGTGTAAAATAAAAGAAATAAAAGTACAAGAGCGGGAATTATATAACTCACATTCATTGAAAATGAAAAGAGAAAATAACGAAGAATAGGTGACACGTTATTTGTTTTCTGTAATTAGGTTATTCATATACAAACACAGTTTCCTAATACAGTTATCGACTGAACAAAATAATACTGAGCATTTTGTTATTTTTAACTTCTAGGATGAACGTTTAGGTCTGACAAATGAGATGACAGAGGTAAGTATCCAGCAAGGTAGCACTTTAGATATAAACAAACACATACATATAAGAAAGTACATCGAGAGAGTCTCTTTTTTAACTCTTATGTTTGTATTATATCATTATCACGACAACGTAGAATGTATTATAAGTTTTTTTTTTTTGGAAGTGGCAATATACATTCATATTAGAATGTGAAACAGAGAACGATATGACTTATCTTATATCGGGGTTAAGATCAGAGAAGTAAAGTGACAATATGTGAGATAAGATGCCTTAGAAAAGATGTGAAGAAAATACGATAAGGTCATGTAACGAACGATGAAATCAGAAACACCATTGGAAATCGACCGGTAATCGAATACATAGAGAGATAAAAATGAAACTGGTTTGAACATTTAATGTGCATGAACCCCTCAGCAACAGCGTCAAGAGCTTATAATAACACAATGGAACAACGAAGAAATAGAGAAAGACCAAAATGAAGTTTGATTGTGGGGATTTCTCCGTGGAATCCTGAACCTTCCTGAATTTCTATTTTCTGTAGGTTGTATAACAATGTCTGCCTAGCTATGCTGGCATCAGGCTGACTTCATGTTGTACAACCTATCCACAATTATAATTATAATTATTGGCTCGATTGACTCTTGTTTTCTATTTTCCCAGTTGATTCCATTGTCGATTGTTCCTACCAACTAATTTCCATCACTTTACAACTGTTTGTCGAATATGTTTAGTTGTAATGCCCAAAACAAAAGTCTCTGAGTCTATTTTAGAGGGCTATTTTAAAGAACATGCAATGTCCGACCTTGTCACCGAAATTTCATCTGTCTTCTGTATACCGTAGGTTGTTTATTCCCCCCCCCCTTTTTAATCCCAGAATTTTCGCAGTTGTTCTTAAACTAGTTTTGTTATACAAATAAAATAGATTTGATGGTAATACGCATCTCTGGCGCACTTCTCCTCGTGTGTGTTGATACTCTCAATGTTTGTTTCAATTCTAGTGCTGCTTCATGTTTCCAGTTTATGTGATTAATAATCCTCGTATTTTCACTCTACATTGATATTTTTTAAGCGTCTTTTGTAAATAAAAAATATAATTTCCCACAATACAAATTAATTTAAATATCTGGAAACATTGTAGATCTCAGATGGTAGATGTACAACATCGGTGAGATGCAGAATGACTCAGGCAACAAAATGTTTTCCAAAAAAAATGAGGACGATACTGTGCAATACATTTTTGACAATAGCAAAAAGAAAAATAATTCTTAAATATTATGTAAAACCAGTATTAACTTATGTGATCATGTGAATCATGGGCCATATGACAACATACAAGAAAATCACTGGAGTCTGAAGAAATGTGGAATATGAATTACACAAGAATATTGGAAATACCATTGACAGCTAAGAAGAGTAATATATACACGTTCCGAAAGAGGATAAATCAAATAATAGCTAATTTACAATATTAGGAAGAAACAATCATCATTTATTGGCTATGAAATGAGAAGGGAATAGCTGTAATATATTATGACAACTGGGAGAATTATCTATTACGGTTCAAATGTTCACGATATAAAATCAGATCGATCACAGTAAACCGTTTGAGATGGATCATGGAAGTTGCCGATCGTGTGAAGAAAGTGATAGTTTAGGTAGCAAACATAATAATTGTTCCCCATCATGTCGTACGCTGATTAACCCGCAACGTTGAATTATTTCCATTAAATTGAATGCGAGAATGCACGCTGCCTTGATTAATTGAACAATTGATAAATAGGTATATTTTAGAAAGAATATCACTGGAACTAAAGTCGCAAATATTATGTTTCAGATTGCATTTGTAACAAACGAAGTAAGAGGCGTACTATTTGCTATGTGCATATGCGATCTGTGTAAAAACAACATACACATGTGATAATTATCTTTTCAAATATGTCATCCCGCTGTATAATGTGATAATTAAGTGTGATTCAAAGCCATATATGAAGATTGTTGGATCGTGTCGTCTACGTTGATTTCTGTGACATAAATATGTGATTGAAATGTTTGAAACTGGTATCTAGTTCCAGAATGAAGAAACGCAATCTGTGATATCATATATGTGGGTTCAAGATTTGTGAGGAAATTTAGAGTGAAACCCGCGCCAGTCCTCCTCTACTAAAAAAGTGGAATTTAATAAAATACTGACGAGAACACGTACGATTTACTGTCAGCTGATGGATACTGCAGACATAGACAGACAATTGGCATACATCTCTAGTATCATGCACTGAGATCTGACAGTGAAACTGACGATTTGATAAGAGAGAGAGAGAGAGAGAGAGAGAGAGAGAGAGAAAGAGAGAAAGAGAGAGAGAATGGGATAGAGAAAAAAGAGTGGGGGGTGGGTGTACACAGGTTCAGCAAAATGAAAAACTACTTCTCCGGAACAAATTGAAGAAATCATTTATTATTGCCTTATGTAGTTTATCAGAATGAACCAGTTGTAGCAATTGCAGATGTAGACCGAATTGACAAAGAAAATAAAAGAAGAGGCAGGGATTACAATGAATTATTGGGTTCGAATGAACATGGCCGCATAATAGAGGCTGAACCACTTCACTAATCTGAACAATAAGTCACTCAATGATAGAACCTAACATAAACAAGTAGTTGGAGAAATGACAATTCGTAGAATGTATTTAAAGCCACAATGCTATTTGTTCAGATATTCATAAAAGAGTAGAATAGGAAGTGAACTAAGTTTGAATATTTTGTTAAACCAATTACCTATATCTTCTCAGATAGTTGGTGATATAAAAAAAGCACTTGGGGTAAGTAATACGATATTAAACAAACGAACGAATATGAATACTAATTTTTGTTAGCGAATTATAAGTTAAACATTATTACTTTATTCAGTTTGGTTCAATAACTGAGAATGGTGTATACATTTGTATCAGCCTGTCCAGTCACATTGTGTACGCGGGGAACACAGGAGAGTGTTTAAATGATTATTATCAAACAAGACATTCGTTGGATCTACGTAAACATATTTTACAATGCTCAAATAATGAGAATAAAGTATGCCTTCTAAATGAGTCATTTTTGACATCGTATCAGACGCCTTTAATCAACATTTTTTTGGGCACATCATGAGAAGAGGAATGTTGGAATACTTGGTAAAATAAACTGGAAAATACAACTGGCAAAACTGGCAAAATAAAAGGAAAGAGAGATCGTGGAAGACAAAGAGAGAAAATACTGGATAGCTTGGTGTCATGGCATTGAAAACAGTCAACAACAGAACTGATACGATGCACTGTAGATAGAAGATTGTGGAGGGACATGATCGCCTACGCCAACCGGTATCGCTCATGACGATGAACAGACGCCTTCAGAATCAGTTTAATGTATTTCTACATTTAAAGAGTCATATATATATATATATATATATATGTGTGTGTGTGTGTATACTCTTAGTATGTTTGTATATGACCTTTGGCGTTTTGACATACGGTTGATAGCAAGCAATCATGATACGGCAGTAGTTTGGTAAAGCATTAGTGTCTCATACTGGGTGCTGCTTTACTGAACATCCTCTCTCGTGGCTGAATTTGCCAATCCTGGACAGACAGATCCATCCACAGAACGAGTAAGGTGTACACGCGGCACCCGGCCTTGTCTCTTTTCTCTTGCGCCTTTTGTCTCCTGAATTTGACATCAGCACTGACTAACGAGGATGGAATTGACATGCAGCTTGCTTGCTATGCCTGGGCCAATAATATGGAGATAACGCTTTGCTCGAAACGCACTACCCCGCTCTCGTCTCCTCTTTGAAGCGTTCCGAAGGAGGGACTAGGTCTTTACGTTACGAAACAACATTTAGAGTAAACCACTATGTATATCTTGGTAGTAATATAGATCAATAGTGTGAAATAAATAAAGAGATAAGAAGCAGCAACAAATTGAAAACACCGGGAAAAAATATGGAAATCAAAAATACTGAGCAAAGAAAGCTGAATTAGAATATTCAAGTCTACCATATTTTAATCCTTAACTACTCTTGTAAAAGGTGAAAAACAACAACAAACAAACGCTGCTGAAGACAAATGGCGCAACATGAACAATGTGTACCACGTGATGGAATCAAAATTATATTGAGATCATAAAAAATGAACATGCAACCAACTATCTTATCTACAATTAGGAAGATTTGAGGGATATGTGTCGGACATATGTTGAGAATGGACAACTAGAACATTCCAAAACAGGCTCTTCTATGGGAGACATCAGGATACAGAAAATGAGGAAGACAAAGAGAGGTACTAAAAATAAAACAATAACACTTGTAAGAGAAACAAAGTTGGCAGATCGACTGACTCATTAGATGAGATTGAAGTTCTCGTCAAGACTAAAGATGGGTGGCACGATGCGCCCTATGCGAAGTCTAGCGGGCGGGAAGAATCAAAAACGTCATATAAAAGACACACCCCCTTCACACCCCATTACGTCCAGAAAAAGGTTTCTCGCGGCATCAGCAGGAAACAGGCACCACGTTTAAATATTGCATACAAGTGAACAATTATAGTCATATATATATATATGATCACGGAGTAGAAGTATGGTATGGTAGAAGCATTTCTACATGTAGAAATGTGGTTTTACAGAAGAATGTTGAGAGTACCATGGACAGATAAGAAGAGTAATGAACACGTTCTGAAAGAGGCCAAAGCAAAAAGAGAGATAAATAATATATTAAGAAGAAACAATCATCACATTTTGATCATGTAATGAGAAGAGAACAGCTGGAATATAGTGTCACAGCTGAGACGAGCGAGTGACGATGCGATAGAGAGGAAAAAGAGAAAAAAATATCAGACAGGTTAAGAGAATGGCTTGGCATAAGGTCAACAACGGAAATGATAAATAACTGTCGAATCGAAAGTTGCGGAGAGACATGATCACCTACGTCAGCAGGCATAGTAATTGATGATGATGATGATGGTATATACGAGTATATATAATGTTTTATCAGCGTGTTTAATCACTTATCACTTGATACGACTAAACTCATAGTTTTATTTGGAAAACTAAATTATTTCTCTCTGAACTTTGATCTAGGAACAATCCTTTAGAAAAAGTAAAATATCCTTTAATATAACAAAATCGCGTGTACATCTGTAGTTATCGTTAAGGAACTGGAAAACACAAAATAGAAGACATCTAGAAGCAGCACGCATAATGACAATGTCAATGGAGAAAGTCGTCATTAGTGTCCACATGTAAACATCAGTAGACAATACATTCATCTATTTGTGTTCTACAAGCATTACGTTACTGGTAATCTTCTACGTTTCTACATCCGGTTTTCAGATCGAACCTCTTATAGCTCAAGTATGTATACACATATACATGGAAATATAATGTCATACATATATGTGTGCTTAAACGTCATACTTACTTGTGTATAACATACATGTGTAGCGAGAGTGTATGTGTTCTGTATAAAGTGGTAGGTCTAATGCTTGATAACAAAGATCGTCCGACGCAGAGAGTCTAGAATCTCTGCCCTATATACTGTCTTCTGCTTTAAAGGCTATATATATATATATATAATGACATATTTACAATGATAATTTATTTACATTCGACCGTCTATCTAGACGTGTTTAACAAAACAGCCTTTTGATTATGGTTATTGTTATGGAAGGCCCCGGTATCATTACCAACGAATTACAATCCATAATTGTTCACCAGCCCGTGCTAGTGGAATCATCCGAACTAATATCTCATAACAAAGAAAGATAGTTGCAATCCCCATCATAGCAGTCTCAGCACACGCTAAAAGACATAAGGCGAGACCACACTGAAGGTGCACACAACCATTTGGCAAAATGCTAATTGGCTAAATCTTTGACAGCATGCGAATTGGCAAACAGGAAACTGACAATTGAAACAAAGGCCGCAGACTACAATGCCTGCATCATAAGTGTCCGTCTGTATGGTAGCGAATCATGGACATCTTGTGCAGAGCAAGAAAGAACGCTAAGTGCATTCTATATGCGAGGTCCGCGGCGCATGATTGATATCATGTGGAGGGATAGGTGTTGAGGCCACCTCCACAGCAAGTCCCGCAGTGTCCAGCGACTGATAAGTCCAATTCTGTGTTTGTTCATGGGCTTTATAGTGAACACACATTTGTTTATTCAGTGACATTAACAAAAATATATTCCGTAACATTATAGGGGAAGAAACCCAAGTGGTATTACCTGCAATATTACTAGCAAAAGTTGAATTGTTCTGGTATGCGAGTATAGGTATCATTATTTATTCTACATGCATTATTATATTTATATAATTAATCATATATTATATTTGTTAGAAACGTGATTTGTTACTTTCGCTCTCTCTCCCCAGTGCCTCTAATAAGAGGGTCGATTGAGTAAGAGAGGTCTAGTCTTTGACCTTCTGTCAGTCTCAACAGCATCCAACTGATATTAAAGGGGGAAAAATAACTTCACGCATTTTCACTTAACGGGTTTGTCGAGGGGGTGGGAGGGAATTGTAGGACCGGAGAATTAAAACCGCTTGTTGGCAGATGGTGCTCGTAAACCTGGGAGGGCAGACCATCTAAGGGCAGAATACCCCTACAGAAAAGACAATCTGCTGCCTTGCAGAAAGATTGGGGACAATCAAAGGCTAAGGAAAGCAAACCTGAAAAAATGCTGGCTGAAATCGGATGCACTGGGTCACTGGCGCAGAACACAGTGCAACGTATTAACGGGTGTTCAGTCAGAGTGGATCTGGCGAACTCTAAATGTGATGTTCTGTCTGTGGGGGCGATCAACACACTTAACCTGACAGCTGACTTCATGTGGGAGTCTGGAATCCTACTCTGATTGAGTCCTGATCGCAAAGAAAAGAAGAAGAGACGTTGTTAGTCCACCTTATTCTGCGTCTTTCATGGGCTCTTCTTACATCTCATCTTGGGGGACTAGTTGGTTTCGAGTTCAAATCTCAGCTGAACCTATTATTTTTATTTATGATTTCTCTTTGTGGCGACCACCTCTCGTCTTAGCAGCGAGACCCGGCTCGAAACGCCAAAATTACTGTTCGACCGAAAAAAAATATGAGTACCGCCGAAAACGGAGTTATCTGCTTGTACGACGAGGGACCTCGGTGCCCAATGCTGCCAGGAAGAAAATGCTATTAATACGCAGAATTCAGTTCCTAGTCTCTAAGTATTTTGCTAGAGGTGAAAGCCGGCAAACGCAAAGAAAAAAAAAACATCACTTTCAACATATATTCTCTATGGTATATAATCTCTGGGCATTCATTCCAAAAGAGAAAACTATTGTAATTGTTGTCTCTGTTGTTTATAATTTATTCAATGCTAAATTCAATTTTCAATTTTCATTCAGATTCACTCTCTCTATTACATTATTTCTAATTCATATACACATTATATTCTCTCCTAGATTGCAGAAGTGATGAATGGGATGCTTGCAGTAAGTAACATGTCCTGACACTAAATAATAAACATAACATTTTCATAACTATTTTGTGTTACTTGTTCATCTCTTTCTGATCACAAATTGCCAAGGAGTGTCATTTGTACAGTGAGCTCAGTCAAAGATGCTGATATCGACATAAATGATTATCGGTCGAGAAGCAAGCGCACACATGCTCGACTGTTGTATGTCTGGCAGACATTAAATTATCCCTGTAGATGTTGCTTTTAATAGTTGCCGATTATCGTTATATTCATGTTCTATGTTTTTTGTTTACGATATATTTTACATTACATAAAAGCAATGTTAACGGTATAATCTCGCTACAAGGGGCCTACATAGGGGACATATGTGGCCAGAGAATAAAGGCCGCTTGATCTGGTCTGTTCCTCCGAGGTGTTCGGTTCTGAGTCTGTATTAACTCAAACAGAAAAGCAAAACGATTGACCCTACGGGTATACGAACCTTGATTCTCCTTCTTTAGAGCATGATAAGTTATTGAATCGGCCACCAGCTCCTCACCGTTTACTTGAGAAGTAATACAATCGATGTATTGTCGATGTTGTTATCATGTTTTCAAGACTGAAATATCATATCATGTTTTCTCAGATTACACATTTCTCACAAAAAGTAAGTAGCATTGTTTAGGAAAAAAATTCATTGATTAAACACATGGTTATTTGTGGGCTGGGTAGTCTAGACGTAACACGTCGACCCATACCAGGCGTAACACGTCGACCCATACTAGACGTAACACGTCGACCCATACTAGACGTGACACGTCGACCCATACTAGACGTAACGCGTCGACCCATACTAGACGTAAAACGTCGACCCATACTAGACGTAACACGTCGACCCATACTAGACGTAACACGTCGACCCATACTAGACGTAACACGTCGACCCATACCAGACGTAACACGTCGACCCATACTAGACGTAACACGTCGACCCATACTAGACGTGACAGGTCGACCCATACTAGACGTGACACGTCGACCCATACTAGACGTGACACGTCGACCCATACTAGACGTAACGCGTCAACCCATACTAGACGTAAAACGTCGACCCATACTAGACGTAACACGTCGACCCATACTAGACGTAACACGTCGACCCATACTAGACGTAACACGTCGACCCATACTAGACGTAACACGTCGACCCATACTAGACGTAACACGTCGACCCATACTAGACGTAACACGTCGACCCATACCAGACGTAACACGTCGACCTATACTAGACGTGACACGTCGACCCATACTAGACGTAACACGTCGACCCATACCAGACGTAACACGTCGACCCATACTAGACGTGACACGTCGACCCATACTAGACGTGACACGTCGACCCATATTAGACGTGACACGTCGACCCATACTAGACGTAACGCGTCGACCCATACTAGACGTAACACGTCGACCCATACTAGACGTAACATGTGGACCCAAAAACAGGAAGAACCTGGGTTCAAAGCCCACCAGAAGTGGTGGTTATTTTAAATGAAAATAAAAAAATAATTCGTGTTTTTGGTTTAAATGACATTATCCTCCCCTGTTCTCTGTAGTAGTGAGATTTAATATCTAACCTTCTTGGATAACGGCAATAAACAATAGGTCCCGTGTGCACTCGTGCACGTTAAATAATCCCTGTCAGTTAAATTAGAAAAGGGTAAGCCATAATTATAGCCACTGCTCGAATAAAATTGTCACAAGTGAAACCTACTCACCTTGTGGATCCCAGGCCAGTGTACGGAGTTCGTACACGGGGGCGAGAATTCTCCTCGCTTTATCGAGCAGGATACCGGAGCTCCTATGGATTCCTTCCGTGTGCATAGATAATGATTTTAAGAATAACAACAACATTATTAAATGTGGGCAGTGAATAAAACCAGAAATGGACATTATATCGACAAGACGTGATAAGTTGTGAGCACAAATGGACTAAATATTACACGTGAATTTGTTGTGGAAAGGAAATGTCACAAATGCAATCTACGACATGTGATAAATTAGAAAATGCTCAGTTGTATTACCCATTGGAAGTGATGGTGAAAATGAAGACACGTATGTGCGCCCCAAAGGCCAGTTATACCTTAGATGCAAGTTTTCGAAAAATAAAATATATATTTTACTGTGTGTTTGCTTGCGCTCGCTCGATAACTAAAGGAATGCACCTCTTCATCATCCGCCCTTAAAAGAGCGTTAAGTTGCGTGTATACATTGTGTTATGGTTTGTATTAATACTGTGATATTTGCGCCTTTCGGTCCAACACATCCGACTTAGCATGTGATTTTTCAGTACCGGGTTGTCTTCCATCTTCGATCTATACTCACCTGGCCAGGCTAGACAGGTTAGTCTGTTCCTAGAGGCACCGCAAAGATGTGGAGCAGGGTCGGGATGACTTTGGTTCACCGATCCTGGCGCAAGCCAAGCGCTATGGGTCGTTGACAGCTCTCAGCTCTGCTACTGTTAAGCACCTTGTCTGCATTTTACTATCGGAATTACATGTCCAAAAATGTTTTCAAATAAAGACAGAAATTAAAATCACAAAACAAGAATTGAAGCTACTCATATATTTAACAATTAACCAGTGTATAGACTTAATGAGAAGTCTAGTACCATAACGTTTACTGTTCCAATCATTGGATCAGTTTAGTGGGACTACAGAGATGGTGTTATTGCAGTGTTGTTGCCAGGGGCCGATACTGCTATTGCCGCATGTAAATATATAAGTAAATAATGTACCATGTCTCTGTATTGTATTATTTTACGCACAGTTTTCTAAGAATAGTTAAAAGGACCGTTATATGTTTATTACTTTGAAAAGATAGTATATTCCCTATTGCAGGTTGCAGAATCACAAAAACGGGTAAGTACTTTAATTTAGAGAAAAAGGTGATCGGAATAAGGAAGAAAAGAAAATAATCGTGTAGAGATTTATTCGAGCAACAATGTAATCATCAGCATTGTTATGTGTCGTACCGGTTGGCGTAGTCGATCATGTCCTTCCACAATATTCCATCTACCGTGCATCGTATCACTTCTCTCGTTGACTGTTTTCCTTACTATGATACCAAGCTATTTCGTACATGTTCTCTTTGTCGTCTTCCTTGTATAGACTTCCTTATCAGTGAGCTTGCCCCGGGCAAGCTATCCCAACAATTGAAGTCAGGCCCCACTTCTGTGATACACTTGATGTAACCGCAGTCCAGCTGGATGAAGATTTGTAGTCGAACACATAACGCATATTCCGCTAACTATCGCTCAGCCAGTTGACTTTCACAGCATTGGTGACACTCTCGGTGATCTCACAGAGCCTCAATTTCCAATCATGCAATTGATTATCAAATTAATAACATAATTTGTCTTTTTTTTTTCTTGATTTTGCTCATCAAATGATCGTGTTGCTTAGGAGCGTATGCAATCTATGTTGAGCCGGAAGATACATCTCGCATGTCTAGTGCTATCGAAATGTGATGTGTCCGTCAGCTATTTTATTTCAAACCTGCCAGAAAAAAAAAACAGAAAAAAACGAACATTAATAAGAACAAATATTTCACTAATCGGAACATAACATTATTTAATCAGAAAATAGCATTATTAAGAAGCAATATTCTACTAATCAAAATGTATCATTAATATGGAGTTCTATTCACTAAGAAGAAAATAATGTAAACGTTCTGAAAGAGTTTAAAGCAAAGAGAAATTTAATTTCCAAAATTAGGAAGAAACAATCATTTTGTGGTCATGTAATGAGAAGAGACACAGCTGGAATATATCGTGGTAATTGGGAAAATTGAAAGATGAAGTGATAGAGGGAAGCAAAGACAGAAGATACCAGACAGCTTAAGAGAATGGATTGGCAAAAGGTCAACAACAAACATGATAAATAATTGTGGGAATCGAAAGTTGCGGAGAGACATGACGCCAGCAGGCACGGTTCTTGATGATGAGTCCACTATCAACGACATAACCATACCATGTTATAATTTCACTTGTGACACTCGATACAACATCAAATATTGCAGCGACTATACGATATGCAGACCTACGATTAACAAATTAAATACCACACTTCATAAATTGATTTGTCACATCTCATGCAGATTGTAGAACACAACGGATGATAAGTTGTATTATCTAGAACTTGACAGGCTGTGAAAAATGGCACATGAAAGTAATGACCCATCATCCTGCAACGATCTAATGCGGGTACACGTTTCTTGAAAAATGACTACAACAAACTACCACATAAATTAGAGCGTGTACTTAAAGACTCGTCAAAGCAGCGAGACTAATTGGCCACATAATATGAATACTATTAGAAGCACTCAATAACAATTTCCTTCTTCTGTAGCTGGATAAACTTTCTTGTGTACTAGGTTGTGTCATGACAGTTTTCATGTTTGTATTATAAAACATCTTCTTTTTATAGATAAACACTGTTGTATATTGTAGTAGAAAGAATATTTGTCCTCGCATTTTCGTACCCCTACTGTATCATTAATTAATGTGATTATTCATTTTGATATACTTGGAGAAAGGTGTCTCCTCGGATGCATTTGTAGGTAAAGTTATAGCTTATGTAAACACAGAAATAAAACACGTAGCAGAAAAACACATACACGATACCTACCCACATGACTCTTGGTCCCACATATACACAGATGGCTCTGCTACAAATGCCACCAGAAATGGAGGGGGAGGTGTGTTCTTGACGCTGAATAACCAGGACGAGATCACCAAGTCAATAGCTACTGGAACATTCTCAAACAACTTTAAAGCAGAAACTGAGGTCATCAGAGATGCTGCAACACTGGCTACTCAACACAAAAATAGCATGTACAATAAATTGGTGATTTTGACTGAAGCACTGCCTGTACTACCAGCTCTAAAAAGCCCCAAGAACAATGAACTAGCAGACTTGAGAGCAACCCTGGACCAACTATGCAATAACTTCCAGAGAGTAGTAATTCAGTGGATACCATCACACTGTAATATACACAGGAACGAACGCGCAGACAAATTAGATAAAGAGGGAGGGGGACTACCACAAGAGAACCATCCGCTCAGTTATGATGAAGCCAGATCCATCATCAAAGGTCAGTTCCATGAAAAATTGAAACGAGAACACCCAACGCATAACGAGAGTGACGGATACCACCAGCTATCAAGGAGGGATCAAGTCATCATACTTCGCCTACGCACTGGCCACAACATAATGAGAAATCACATGTTCACCAAATTGAAAATATGTACAACCAGCCAATGCCACTGTATGACCCCCCTTCGTCCACCTAGAATTTATCCCCTTCGTCCTTCTAGTGACCATTATAATCTTTGTAAGGATGTCCATGATTTCCATAGACGTATGCGCTTGAAGCTCCATTGCTGTGGCACTACTGCTACTTCCTCCTTAACCACCCTTGTAGACGAGTTTTCTCGCTTCCACTCCCGTAAATCGGATGGATCCCTCAACCCGGCGCATCCCAGGCCTTGGATCACTACATAAATGTCACCTCACGTGAGATACAACAACTGTGCCCTAGAAAATCTCTAATTTATCTCCCTATGAGCTTCGGGACCTCTCTAATCTCCGCCGCCGAGAAGACATTGTCATCAAACCGGCAGATAAAGGGGGAGCGGTGGTAGTTTGGCGCAGAGACTTATACATTTCAGAGGGTAACAAACAACTATCCAATACCATGTTTTATAAACCCCGTCCTGACGACGCTACGGTCCCCCACAATAAGCAGGTCCAATCTACCATCAAGGAACTGATACGTGACCACCTCCTTCCCTCTAGCGCGTCTCGCCTTATTATCCCGAATAGTGGTCTTGGGAAATTATCTTTCTATATGCTCCCAAAATTCACAAATTACATCACAAATGAGCGACACTGTTAGATAATACTTTCTTTATTACGTGTAAATAAACACAACTTATCAAAAGAAAAACGCAAATGCTGTCTGATGTCGCCTTGAATTTATCAACTGAGGAATGACGAAAGCAAGCCGCCATTTTCTGAGGCTTGTTATCATCACAACGTAATCGATAATACCATATGAAGTGGTTTGATAAAGACAAAAAGAGGACAGCCCATGCTTATATCGATAAGACACTGGCACCGTAGACTCCATTCAGACACCCTTCACTGACATGGTCCACGCAGCAAAAGGAAGCAACTCGACTAGCTGTACAATAAAATATGTCCATCAGAACCTAATTGATGGGCTGGTTTATTGAGTATTGATGACGAATCGATATCATTACATTACTGATCAAACGTATCGTCCCCGTGCTATTTATCAGACAGCAAACAGAATGCTTTGAAGTTCGAAGTGTGAGGCTGATATTGTCACATTAAAGCAATACTTGTTTGTTTCAGTTGAACGTGTCAAAATCCGTAAGTTATTTGATCTCAAGTTCAATAGAAACAAAGTAGCACCGATCTGGTGTGAATGCAACATATTTCCTGGACTATAGAATGATCTACAACTAAATGTTTAAAACGTGTTTGACATAAATGAGTGTCCTATGTAACGTTTGTTCTTAAGGATGCTAATTCACAAACAAAGCAGTAAATTAATATTTAGATAAATAAATTTGGCACAGAGAATTTCAAGAAAGAAAAGAAAAAACAATATTTAATATCATCATCAATATAGACCATCAATATCTATCTATCTATTGTCCTTTCGAGCCGAAGACGGCACATAGGGCAGAACCACAATCTCAAGAACAGAAACCTTGCGTGCCAAAATGGCACATATTGCAGAGATCACTGCTTCTAAAATCTATGGTCTGTTTCCATAACAATGCTTTTTACAATGACAGCTTGTCAAGCCATCGATCAACCTCCTTAGTCGCCTCTTACGACATGCCTGGAAGGTCACAGTGTCACTATTCTTTACATCCCACGTAATGAGCCCCGGTAACACACGGGCATGATCAGGGTTTCTCCGTGCCAGGTAAGTACCATCAATATAGACCATCAATATAGACCATCAATATAGACCATCAATATAGACCATCAATATAGACCATCAATATAGACCATCAATATATTAACCAAAATATACACGTTTAACGTCATGCACATTCCAAATATCTCAAGTATTAGGCACAAAATCAAAAATCAAATGGAAATCACATGTTTTTCCAACGCGGCAAACTCAGAGTCCTTTCTATTTTTATTGTAATAGTAAATACAAAACGAAAACCACATTTTTATTGTGTACCGTTAACGATGTTGCAGAAACATGGACATTAAACAAGAAAACATAGGAATTGTGAAGCCTTTGAAGTGTGAATTTATAGAATAATAGGATGGATTGGATAGAAAGAAAAGAAAATAAATGATGAAGTTTCAAAATAAATACAAATGAAAAGAGAACTACTTAACATAATTTGAAACAAAATAAAGGATATTTTGAGGCGACTTAAATGATGCAACAGCAAAAGTAATCTTAAACGGTAAAATAGTGGTAACAGTGACAGAGACAGGCCGAGACTAATATAGACGTGTAACATCAAAAGATGAACAAGTTAGCCCACGACAACCTGTGCTATCAGAGCAAAAGAGAGAGCGAAATGGCGCTCCACTGTAACCAGTCTTCGATGCGGAGACGACACTTAGTGATGATGAATGATCTAATCATTTTTTGTTTCAAATTTCAAAGAGGCCCCTCTTCAATGGCCTACAAAAAGAACATAAAAAATACTCATGGAAGAGTTCAGCCTGTTTCACACAGGACAACAGCAGAAACAACATGCGGATATTTGTGGGAAAGGAAAGTTGTGATAAGATCGGTCACTTTATTCGATTTATCTCGCAACCATGAAACCATGAATGTTTCACTATGACTTATAATTAAAACTGACACAATTGATCAAGTTAATGTTATTTCACTTAAATGGGACTTAAGCGATTATGAAAGTAAGCCAAGTGTTCCGCGGATATGCGCTATCACTAATTACACCTAAGTAGAACATGTAACAAATGATTGCTAAGACACCTAACTTTAAACTAGATATTACGATCTCATGACTTCTATTTCAGATTGTACAACATGCACAAAGTGTAAGTTATGTGACATGAGCAAGCGTTACATATACGTAAACCTACTCTATACTGCCCACAATTTTCGTCATTTTTTTACATTTTCGGCTCATGTGAGATAATGTGATTTCCTCTCTGGCGGTTTCAAAACGCGCGCTTTAAACATTGCGGATAAGTAGAATAAGATCCGCTCTGAATGATTAAACTATATATGGATCTGACTGTAGTAAAAGACACAACAGCTTACTAAAATTATTCTTGGAGGGGAAAATACAGGGTGAAAGAGGCAGAGGAAGACAAAGACTAACATGGACGAGTAACATCAATTGATGGACAAGTCAGCCGATGACAACCTGCACGATTAAAACAAGAGACACAGTAGAATTTCGCTCCGTGGTAGCCAACCTTCGTTGCGGAGATGGCACTCTATGATGTTCTCTATTGCCTTCTCTTACCTTAACATCTATAACTAGAAATCTACTCTAATTATTTTTTTTAAATATCATGAACTGATTATCCACATTTGGGTATGTTGGGGGGACTTATACAACTAGGAAGTAATGAGGGATAAAGGCCGCTTGTCTAGCGCAGTCGTGACACAGTGTTCTTGTCTGACTGCTCATTATACACCATTACTGCTAATGCAGATGAAGCGCAATTACAATGTTATTAGAGTTTTCCAACAGTCCAGACTGAGGCTTCAGTAACAACAATAAACAGTGGAACCCATGTCTTGGCATGTTTTCCCACACATTGAACCTCACACAATTGATGTGAAAGTTACATTCTAAAAGTAGTTTATATTTTGGATTGTGATCACTTTTTTCGGTTCATCACGGCAGTTACGAAGTCAAGTGAGAGTACACAATTCGGATTCTTTGACAATTTCTTGTGCTCGGCACAACTACATACACTTTGCTAGTGATACTTCAAGTAATATATCTCTCGAGACACTGGGATTTGTATGAACGAAGTTGTGACCAGACCATGGAACAAATAGACACACTAGGTCGTGAGTCTAGGCATGTAAGAAAGAGACTCTAGTGGAAGAAGAAACTGTATATAGAGTAAATAGTTTTGGAAATAGACGATGAGTTGGTAGAGGCGTTTATTAAAGATCAGAAGAAATAAAAGTAAAGATAAAGTAACGAGACTTGTATCGGCCTATTAGGACGCGAGTTATCATCCATATGTGCTCGGCCGCTTTTCTAGAAGTGTTCGGAGACTTCTATATAGTGTCGCTTCAAGCATGGAAGCTTTTGTTCCCTGGTACCCATTCATGTCGCGGCTGGGTCGACCGCGGGCGTATTATTTTCCCAACCAAGAGTACAAACCACATTTTTTCCAGCGAGAATCACACTCGGGTTATTCAAAGAAATAAGTGACCAGATTCTCAAGATCTACACAGGGGCAGTAAGTAATACCATAGCCACATTCATCAATGGAACAGGGAATTAATAAATGGAACATTTCCTTTGCAGAAATAAATATTATTTGTTTGTTTGTTAAGATCTGGAGAAAAGGGAGACAATTGTGAGAAATAACAACTTATCAAGGATGTGTTAACTGGAGTCATTAATGTCATCGTATGTGACCTTATTATGTGATTAATTCGCCGATAACCAGGCGGCAATGATAGTAACATATTTCTAAGTCAAGAATCATGTCATTAATATCCTCGTAATTTCAAGCGAGAGGCAAAAAAATTAATGAATGAAATATGGAGGGAAACTTCCGAGGTGATAGATCATCGAATCATTTCAGGGAAAGATTTTTGTTTACTGAATTCCAAATAGAAACAAATAATCATAAAGAAGGAAAAAGAAGGAATAATAGTTTGTCCGAAGCAGGATCGAACCCGTACTCATTGAAAGAACAAATTGTCACGAGGAACCAAACGCTAGCGCACACGGCCAACTTGTCTATCCAACAGATTAAAACAAGTATCTTATTAGTGTATTGTTAATCCGTTTTATATTTACTTCAATTTAAACATCTGAGGACATTGTTAATCTCAGGTGGTAGATGTACACCAGAGGTGAGATGCTCATGCAAAATTAGCTTAAAAAAATTTAGAAATATACTGTGCAATCCATTTTGACAATATAAATAAAAAATAAGTCTTTAAATATGATGTAGAGCCATTGTTAACATATGGATGTGTATCACGGACAATAGGCCAGGCAAAATAGTCACTGGAGGCTGCAGAAATGTGGTTTTCTTCTACAGAAGAATGTTGAGAATGCCATGGGCAGTTAAGAAGAGTAATGAAAACGTTCAAAAACATGCCGAAGCAAAGAGAGTTAATTTTCAATATTAGGAAGAAACAATTATTATTTTCTGGCAATGTAATGAGAAGGGAACAACTTTAATATATTGAAACAACTGCAAAATTAAGGTAGGACAGAGGTAAGCAAAGGTAAGTAAAGAGAAAAGATTCCAGACAGCTTAAGAGAATGGCTTGGCAGAAGGTCAACAACATAAATGATAAATAACTGTCGAGATGGAAAGTTGTGGAGAGACATGCTCACCTACTCCAGCAGGCTTGGTACTTGATGATGATGACCATGATTTTGTTAACAAAAGTCCTATCCCTCAACAAACAATATGTAAATACAGACAGACGAGAATAAAGATAGAATGATCGACGATATACATGATCAAAACGATTGAAGAAAAAAAAACAACTCCAGTAAAAGAAATAAATCTATTAACAAATTGTTATTGTTATTGGTTATGGAAGGCCTCGGTTTCACAGCAAACGAATTAAAATCCATAATTGCTCAACCGCCCGTGCCAGTGGAATCATCCGAATTACTAATTCATCTCCCAAACAAAGAAAGGTAACTGTAGTCCCCATCGTAGCAGTCTCAGCACACGCCAAAAGACATAAGGCGAAACCGCGCAGAAAGTGAACACAGCCAACTGTTCCCCGTCATACGATATCATCATTCATCGTAAACAAGCGGGATATCGAAGCAGGATCAAAACGGATGAGACACACAGCTCACGGTGTGCACAGAGCACTTAACTCAGTAGCTCCTGCAACAAGCCGGACTTGGAATATGAGGAAACTGCAAGAAGGAACACTTTTCAGACATATTAACAAATATTAGAACCAACTGTTGTCATTTCTTATTATCTGGAGCAGCATAAGAATGGAACCTGAAGGAGAAGTGATAACTTCAAGAGTTTAATCACAATCCCAATGTCTTCTCAGATTATGACGATTATGAAAGAAAGAAAAGGAGTAAGTAACGTTTGCTTTCAATGACTATATATAAATTGTATTCTCCTTCTTTCAACTCCCTGTGGAGCATATGTCTTTAACAAACGATTTTAAAAGCCGTTTAGTTTCTTGTCATTCTTTTAAGATCATTCATGTCTTTCCCATTATCGTCATCTTTGCTTCCATCTTCTCCAAGAATATTTTGTTCTTCCTCTTTGTCTTTTTATTGGGGATCCAAAAGAGGACCTGTTGTGTAATACTCTCTGTTTACTTCTGCAATGTGTGTCATGTCCATTGTGTAATACTCTCTGTTTACTTCTGCAATGTGTGGCATATCCATTGTGTAATACTCTCTGTTTACTTCTGCAATGTGTGTCATGTCTATTGTGTAATACTCTCTGTTTACTTCTGCAATGTGTGTCATATCCATTGTGTAATACTCTCTGTTTACTTCTGCAATGTGTGTCATGTCCATTGTGTAATACTCTCTGTTTACTTCTGCAATGTGTGTCATATCCATTGTGTAATACTCTATGTTTACTTCTGCAATGTGTGTCATGTCCATTGTGTAATACTCTCTGTTTACTTCTGCAATGTGTGTCATATCCATTGTGTAATACTCTCTGTTTACTTCTGCAATGTGTGTCATATCCAGCGCCAACATCCTCACCATATCCAATGGTAATTTGGACTGATATTTTTCCATAATAGTAATTTTGCCCTTTCATTGACATCAATTTTTTTTCTGCGCAAACATACATTAATGAAGGTCTGTATCTTTATGATTATCATTTTTGTTGTTCTCCATGTTTCACAGCCATATAATAGGACTGACATTGGAGTTGAACATTTCTATTTTGTGATATATGAATAAGGAAGGATAATAGGTACACTTTGAATATTGTATTATTTGCTTACATTGTGTGTCATCCAATGTGAATGACTGGCTGTTTATCCTCGCTGTTTAATTAGATGTTTTTTTTATGAAGTTTAGTTTACGTTGTGATGTTATGAAGTAAGATTGTGACAATTATGGCAGATCTACACTAATTGCCAATATGTGTTATACGTACACTAAGACACGGACGAATATTTAAAACGAACTGGAGAAACCAGAAATGTCATCAAAATCATAAAAAAGAGACAGTCTACATTTAGTGGACACGTCGAACGAAAAGATGACACTGATAAAAGTATAAGAGCATGCAGAATGAGTGAACAGAGAAAAACCAAGAGAATATACATATTGAACAGCTTATCAAATGTTTTAACAACAAATAGCAGACTGAAACTATGACATGCACTAAGGACCGGATGATGTTGAGAGAGATGATCGCCTACGCTTACTACCATGGCACAAGGTAATGAAGATGATGAAGATAATAAAACACGGTTAAACAGCAGGTTAATCAAGGATTAATTAAGATATTGGGAAAAGCATGTTTCTGTGGGAGAACAAGCTATACATATATAGACAATGACAGAAAATTGTAAAACAATGCTCGACATTGTTAAATATAAAATTTGAAGTAAAACGGGAAAGAAAAAAACATGTTAGATTGTACCAATATGTTTCAAGGACTTTATCAATTTGGTTGAAGTTGTAAAGTATGAAATTCGACATTTTATAAACGTTGTATTGCTTCCATTGTTATTCCAGTGTTTACATTTCACATGTGTATAATATGACTTCTGATAATCTCTTAATATCGTTAATTTTGTCGGATAATTGTGATTGACTTTTCAAGCCTGATAACGTTTTATTTTGAACAATGTGATGAATAATTGTATATGGTTGTGCACGATTGATGATTTGATGCTGGATCTCGTAGTTCTTGGTTGTTTCTTCGTCCCAAGGTTGAACCTTCATTGGTAATGGTTCTGGGGAGCGATGGTCTTGGTCTGCCTTGTTTCTTTTTTTAAGCAGACGGTCTTTAAATGAGTAACGGGGAAGTTTTTCTTCATTCATTCTCAGAATATGACTGATATATTTCCAACGCCTTTTTCTTATAAAGTTTGACACCTGTTCTTGTTTATATTCGTCTCATATCAGTTCGTTTGAATTGCATTCTTTGCAGCTTATATTTGAGAATCTACTTAGGCATTTCTTTTCACAGGCATTATATTTCCTTTCTGTTCGTATTTCTTTTCTATAGTCTTGGTGGAACTTTGACATCCAAATGTTAGCACTGGTGACACCATCTATCTGTTACCCTTTCAAGCCGAAGACGGCACATAGGGCAACAAACATAGACAATTATGTCGGACGATATTTCAACTGTAAGACCTTCCACACGATCTGTATTGTGTCTCACCACACAGCTCTGTGTCTCACCACACAGGTCTGTGTCTCACCACACATCTCTGTGTCTCACCACACAGCTCTGTGTCTCACCACACAGCTCTGTGTCTCACCACACAGCTCTGTATCTCACCACACAGCTCTGTGTCTCACCACACAGCTCTGTGTCTCACCACACAGCTATGTGTCTCACCACACAGCTCTGTGTCTCACGAACACAGCTCTGTGTCTCACCACACAGCTCTGTGTCTCACCACACAGCTCTGCGTCTCACCACACAGCTCTGTGTCTCACCACACAGCTCTGTGTCTCACCACACAGCTATGTGTCTCACCACACAGCTCTGTGTCTCACGAACACAGCTATGTGTCTCACCACACAGCTCTGTGTCTCACCACACAGCTCTGCGTCTCACCACACAGCTCTGCGTCTCACCACACAGCTCTGCGTCTCACCACACAGCACTGCGTCTCACCACACAGCTCTGCGTCTCACCACACAGCTCTGCGTCTCACCACACAGCTCTGCGTCTCACCACACAGCTCTGCGTCTCACCACACAGCTCTGCGTCTCACCACACTCTGTTTTGGGGAAGTTCTTCAAATCTCGACGAGGGATGCCTGCTGTTGTTAATTATCGCTTTAATTGTCTTTTTAGTGTCTCTCTTGGTCGGCCTCTTTACTTTTACCCGTTAGTTTCTATTTGATGATCCGCACTGATATCACACAGAGGTTATCAAATCTTAGTACAAAATAAAGTCAATAAACATTGTTATTGCCTTTTAGGAAAAATAATTAATGTTTGGTGGTTTAGCCATAACTCGTACCAGTGAAAGAAGCATTAACCTATGCCAGGGAAGCGCTAAACGATTATGCTAAACTAACCGTTTACCAATAAAGTGGGCATCGCAAACCTTTGAAGGAGTCCAAGTGTAGCTTTTAATTATGTGCCAGGATGGTTTAAATAGAAACAAAGAAATAGTTGAGACATTGCCAGATCAAGTTTACAGGGAATCAATAAAGAAATTGTGTACGCAAGAAGTCACTTTTGTCGAACAAGTTAGATTTAGGAAATAGGTGACATGGCCTGAGCGCCATCTTCTGAAAGCAAACGTGACAAATAATAATACTAATAACAATAAAAATGGGGGTGTGTTGAACAAGGTTTATCATAGGATTGATGAAATCTTATACGAATTTCAATTAAATCGAATTATTTAAATTGTGAACCTGCATGAACTATATGAAGGAAATGAATCGCGAGTAAACAATATATGAATAATTATAATTGATTGAAAGTATGATTGTAAAGGGGCGTAGTTCAAGTAATGAGAACGTGGATCTAGAGAGCAACAAAGTGAGGGCTAGATAACATGTGAAGCAGTTAAGACCAAAATGGGGAGAGAAATGAAAATCAAGATCATATGTATTTTTTTATGTTAGAGTTATTCACACTTATCAGTGACCTTAATAACAACAACGACAATTACAATTATAAGATACGCGTCAGCTGTTTAACAACAATAACGATACATGCGTTATCCACAACTGTTTGTTTTCATAACAACGTGACAGTTTAGAATCTTGGAAGTGCTGCAGTATTTATTTACCGACGATATTCCGAGCCTTGTACATTCCAGTCATTCGTAGAATTGATAGTTTATAGAAGCTGTTTGAAATGGCAGAGAACAGTAACATGTTTATCAACAGTTCAAATTGATGAATATGTGATGTTTTAGAATGTAATACTCGAAGTAAAACTATCACATAATGGCAAATATGAGAGTTTCCCGTGTGCAGTAATCACATTTTAACCACAAACGTTGTCTTTGTAATTCTAAGATACAACTTCTTATAATCACTTTCAATGTGTAATAAAAGAAGCACATGCAATGTATGTTCATAGAAAGATACGAATGGGAAAATGAACTAATGTATCAATGACAAACAACTGTGTATCTTTCTAATTGAAATGTAACATTCTCTATGTCAGCTTGAAAAACTGCAAAGCAACGAAGTAAGTTATGCTAAACATAGCGAACAACAAACAAATGATTAATTTTTTTATATTTTTTTTTTGCATTCACAGTATGTCTTGAAATATTTAGTTGTTTAAAAACGTATGTCTCGAAATGCTTATTTGTTTACAAACGTAGGTCTTAAAATGTTTATTTGTTTACAAACGTAGGTCTTAAAATGTTTATTTGTATACAAATGTAGGTCTTAAAATGTTTATTTGTTTACAAACATAGGTCCTAAAATGTTTATTTGTTTACAAACGTATGAAATACATGTTTGTCGTCTGTCCTTTAATGCCCTGTATGGGAGTGAGAATGGCTGTTTTTTTGTGTTTGCGCATGTCATAACTCTAACGGAATCATTCGGACTGAACTTTGTGGGAATGACACTTTTCCCTTTATGTCAACACCACGAAGCATGTGCTCGGGTGTCCATTGCCTTACACGCATATATTCTCCCACTTCAGAGGTACTGTAATTTACATCGTACTATCATTGAGACCATCATGCAGCATAAAAATATGACAAATCTGAAATAAGTGCAACGCGTCAAATACTTGGGCACAATAATAACATCAGATAGAAGATACACCAGAAAATAACAAGCATAACAGCTCAGGCCAAAATAGCTTTTCAGAAAATGAAAAATATATTATGCAACAAATCTATGTCAATAGAAATGTCAAAGAGAGTTCATCGGTGCTATATAGAACCAATTCTGACCTATGGAAGCGAATCATGGACAGTAGACAAAATGAAAAGACGATTAGAGGCCACAGAGATGGGATTTCACAGACGAATGTTGGAAGTTCGCTGAACAGCTAAAAAGACCAATAAGGAAGTTCTCAAAGAGGCCAACACAAAAATGGAGCTACTACAAAATATTAGAAAGAAACAATCATAATTTTTTCGGGCACATCATGAGAAGAGGAAATTTATAACACTTGGTTACAACTGGCAAAATAAAAGGACAGAGATCTCGCGGACGACAAAGATAGAAAATACTCCATAGGTCGGTGTCATGGCATATAAAATAGTCAACAACAGAACTGATACGATGCACTGTAGATAGAAGATTGTGGAAGGACACGATCGTCTACTCCAACCGGTATGGCACATGATGATGATGATCATTGAGACAGTAAAAGAGTTTTTAGTAGATTATTTGTTTCACAGTCGATTTTACCCGCACAGAGCCCACATTTGGCCTACTCTTTAAGATATTTCCAACTTCCAACGGTTCTTTAACGTGCGCAAATGCACACGGGACATACCGATCATTTGACGTTATTTGAGAGACATCTTACAACATTACCCAAAGATCAGGGAAGGATACAAGCCATAAAGAAATTAATGATTCTATTTTTTTAAATATTTCCACCGACATTTTATTGGAATCCAACCTCCTTGTAAAGGGGCCGTAGTCTTACCGCTAGAGCGCCCAGCTCCAGGGGTGTGTGGATGTTACTGAATCAACCTGAACATCACAAGAGAATAATAACAAGTGGGTCATTAGAGTTTTGCAGACAAGACATCACTCTCTGTTTCAAACATAAAACTGTCAAATCGTGTCCTTTATATTTTTGTTTCAAATATAAACGAGAAGTTATCCCATGAAGATGTTTTCTTTTAATATTAGTCACCAATTTACTCTTCTACATATCTCATTCATATATTATTTAATGCGCATTAGTGGTGTTTTATCCATTTACTATTAAATATACATAGTTTCTAAGTCAATGTTAGAAAGAAAAAGTAAACATGGACAGAGCCCCTTACGGTATAGGGAATCTGGTGTTAGTGACCACAGTTTGTAAAGACCTTCAGCACATGACTATCGCGGTAATGTGGTCGGTATTACGTCAGTGCCGCTTTACTTTCCAGAAAAAAATATGGTACCCTTTTAAGGCTATGTGAAACCGTAGCCGTCGACCTGGATGGGACCCGACCTCTTGCCCTGTTCACTAATCACTAAAGACCTGCCAGTATTCAGGTCTACATTTCACACACATGCATATTGAGAAATAACGCTTTATTTCATTTCTCATTGATGACTAATTGTTATTTTAGAACAACCGCGATTATAAAATGCTAACATTGTTTAAAGCTTGATGCTTACCTTTCCTCAGTTCTACCATGAGGAGCACGTAGCTTACTCGGTATGTGCTATGACATCAAGAAAATAATGCTTATATTACACAAAACGAATTACTTTCTTTCTCTCTCTCTCTCTCTCTCTCTCTCTCTCTGCGATCAGGACTCAATCAGAGTAGGACTCCAGACTCTCGCACGAATACAGCTGTCTGTTTAAGCCTGTTAGATCCACTCCGATTGAATACCTGTAAAAACGTTGCACTGTGTTCTGCGTCAGTGGCCCAGTGCATCCGATTTCAGCCAGTATTTTGTTCAGGTTTGCTTGCCTTAGCGTTTGAGTGTCCCCAATCTTCCTGCAAGGTAGCAGATGATCTTTTCTGTAGGGGGATTCTGCCCTTAGATGGTCGGCCTTCCCAGGTTTACGAGCACCATCTGCCCGAGTCACTAGAGGTGACTAACACAGACATGCGACTTGTAATATGAGGAAACTGCAACACGGAACACCTTTCATGCATAGCCTTCAATTGTTCCCGCCGCCTATGCCCATATGCCGGTAAGTCACGTCCTCTTAAAAATGATGATCGTCGTAGCACTCGAATTACTTTCTAATACATGCATCGCTCAATATTTTATTTTCTTATTCTTATATATCTGCATGCTGTAGTGTAAATCATTTGGGAAGAACGATGAAGAGTTCTCGATTATTAACCATTATATATATTTTGACAGCAACACATGTTTTCTACCTAAAAGAATCAGGATAGAGAGCAATTGGAAAAAAATAGGTAATCAGAATAAAAGACACACACAACCAGAACACATGTTTATCTTGTCAATGTCCAGAACGTCACTGCATCCAAACGCGATGCGACCAAAAGAACAAGCAAGGGATAATCATCCATGGTTTTTGGAGAAAGCGTAACGATTTCTGGATAATGAGATGTTCGCACGACAAGGCGAGTAGTCTCGGCTACAGTATCGCATACCCCTAGACCACACCAAATGCAGAATGCAGACAACACAAATGAAATAGTGTCCAGCCAGACATATTTTTGACAACTGATAACGTAAGGCGCATTGAAACGTGTTGGTCTATTCCTTGTTAATCATTTAGTTCTTCGTCTCTTTTGAATAGATTGTGAATATTCTTTTAAATAGACTTGTTTCTATCTTGACTTGCTGTAGTATATGATGACTTCGCGTTTTGTTTATTCTTCCTATTCATAATCATAATATTATTAGGCCGTCTCATCCACTTTTAGACACATTCCTAAATTAATTCTCATCATTTCAACCTGGAACATCGACACAGGCTAGATGTATACTATTTTATGAATATTCAGATTATATCTTTGTTCGAGGTTACTGTTATGTTAACTTTACTTGCCGGTGTGGATATCGCAATCACACAATCCTAGAAATTGCATAATACCACACATGTTATGTCTTGGCTATCTACACTAACTAGGCTATCTTGTCTACGTCCGTGAGGACACACGCAATCTGTTAAGATATTCACTTGTTCTCGTAAGGATATTGCTCGACAATATTCATCTTGCTAACTAGTTATTCGTCTTTCTCTCAGCGCGGTAGTGAGTGAGTGACTTTCTCTCATCGTGGTTGTAAGTGAGTGACTTTCTCTCAGCGTGGTTGTGAGTGAGTGACTTTCTCTAACGTGGTTGTGAGTGAGTGACTTTCTCTCAGCGTGGTTGTGAGTGAGTGACTTTCTCTCAGCGTAGTTGTGAGAGAGTGATTTTCTCTCAGCGTGGTTGTGAGTGAGTGATGTTTTTTTCAGCGTGGTTGTGAGTGAGTGAGTTTCTCTCAGCGTGGTTGTGAACGAGTGACTTTCTCTCATCGTGGATGTGAGTGACATTTTCTTAGCGTGGTTGTGAATGAGTGGCTTTATCTCAGCGTGGTTATGAGTGAGTGAGTTTCTCTCAGCGTGGTTGTGAGTGAGTGACTTTCTCTCAGCGTGGTTGTGAGTGAGTGATTTTCTCTCAGCGTGGTTGTGAGTGACTTTCTCTCAACGTTGTTAAAGAGTTTCTTTTTCTCAGAGCGGTATGAATGACTTTCTCTGGGCGTGGTTATGAGTGACTTTCTCCCTGCGTGCTTATGAGTAAGTGACTTTTTCTAAGCGTGCTTATGAGTAAGTGACTTTCTCTCAGCGTGATTGTGAGTGAGTGACTTTCTCTCAGCGTGTTTGAGAGTGAGTGACTTTCTCTCAGCGTGGTTGCGAGTGGGTGATTTTCTCTCAGCGTGGTTGTGAGTGAGTGACTTTCTCTCAGCGTTGTTATGAGTGACCTTCTCTCATCGTGGTTATGACTGACCTTCTCTCAGCGTGGTTATGAGTGACTTTCTCTCAGCGTGAACATGAGTGACTTTCTCTCATCATGGTTATGAGTGACTTTCTCTCAACGTGGTTATGAGTGACTTTCTCTCATCATGGTTATGATTGAATTTCTCTCAGCGTGGTCATGAGTGACTTTCTCTTATCATGGTTATGAGTGACTTTCTCTCAGCGTGGTTATGAGTGACCTTCTCTCACCATGGTTATGAGAGACCTTCTCTCAGCGTGGTTATGAGTGACTTTCTCTCAGCGTGGTAATGAGTGACTTTCTCTCATCATGGGTATGAGTGACTTTCTCTCAGGGTGGTTATCATTGACTTTCTCTCAGCGTGGTTGTGAGTGACTTTCTCTCAGCGTGGTTATGAATGACTTTCTCTCAGCGTGGTTATGAGTAACCTTCTCTCAGCGTGGTTGTGAGAGGACCTTCTCTCAGCGTGGTTGTGAGTGAGTGATCGTCTCTCAGCGTTGTTGTGAGTGAGTGACTTTCTCTCTTTGTGGTTGTGAGTGAGTAATTTTTTTATCATCGTGGTTGTAAGTGAGTGACTTTCTCTCATCGTGGTTGTATGTGGGTGACTTTCTCTCAACTTTGTTGTGAGTGAGTGACTCTCTCGGCTTCTCCGATTTCGACGTGTCTCTTTGTCTCTTCATATGCCTCACTCTGTGTGAGTGGCTCTTTCGGTGTCTATCGTTATACCCTTTCTGTGTCTATCGCTGTACACTCTCTGTGTCTATCGTTGTACCATTTCTGTTTCTATCGCTGTACACTCTCTGTGTCTATCACTGTACCCTTTCTGTGTCTATCGTTGTACCCTTTCTGTGTCTATCACTGTACCCTTTCTGTGTCTATCGCTGTACCCTTTCTGTGTCTATCGCTGTACCCGTTCCGTGTCTATCGTTGTACCCTTTCTGTGCCCATCGTTGTACCCTTTCGAAGTCTATCGTTGTATCTTTTCTGTGCCTACCATTGTACCCTTTTGTGCCTTCTGTTCTACCCTTTCGGTGTCTCTCGTTGTACCCTTCCGGTGTCTATCTTTGTATTATTTCGGTGTCTATCGTTGTACCCTTGATGTGCCTACCCTTGTACGCTTTCGATTTCTGTCGTTGTATCCTTTCAGTGTCTATCGTTGTATCCTTTCGGTGTATATTGCTGTACACTTTCCCTGTCTATAGTTGTATCATCTCTGTGTCTATCGTTGTATCTTTTCTGTGCCTACTTTTGTACCCTTTCTGTTCCTACCGTTGTACCCTTTCGGTGTCTATCGTTGTACCCTTACGGTGTCTATCTTTGTACCCTTTCTGTGTTTCTACCCTTGTACCCGTTGTATGTCTATCGTTGTACCCTGTCGGTGTCTATCGTTGTACCCTGTCGGAGTCTATCGTTGTACCCTCTGTATGTCTATCGTTGTACCCTGCCGGTATCTATCGTGGTATGTTGCTTGGTATCGTTTCTTGGCCTCTATGTTAGACTGTCGGTTGGACGCCTCCATTTTGCGCCCCTGTATAGGCGCCCCTGTATAGGCGCCCCAGTATGCGATATTCTTGTAGAGTATCCAGTGTATGCGTCTCCCTCTGTCTCTCTTTCTCTCTCTCTCTCTTGGCGTGTCTGTTTGTCTCTGTCCCCTCGAAATTGAGATTCTCTCTTCTTATATGACAACAACTTACGGCCGTTGTTATAACCTAATCTTCTAGGCATCTAATAATCAATTGTTGACCTTCCTGTGTCTGCCTCCTACGCTGCCTGGCAACTCCATACATTTATATGCCCAAGCCTGGCCTTGGTGTCGGCTTCTGCCTCTAATGTCCAGCTTTACACGTTTATAGCGTTATTGATGTTCCGAGGTCGCTTTGATGATCTGAGGATTAATTTTCGTCAGAATGTTGACATGAGTATGTGACGTCACACGCAGAGACAACAAGCAAACACAGTATCATACACGAGGCACTCACGTAAAACCTTAAGATAACCATTGACCATAAAAGCCTTTGTGATGTCCTATTATAGAATATGACATTTGCCGTCATGACAGACGGTTAGTAGCAAACAATCATGATAAGTCAGTAGCTTGGTAAAATATGAGTATGTTATGCTGGGTACTGTTTTTCTTTAAAGCTTCTCTCTTGGCGAAATCTGCCAATAAAATGATGTTAACGAGCTTAATACTAATAATAATAGCATCACACGAATAAACGAATGCATACCCAGTATCATGTTAATAGACTCACACGAACATAAACAAATGAGGAAAAACGTATAGTTCTCACTAAAAAGGTCATATATTTTAACTTTTTTTACATTTTCTTCCAGGTATTTAAATCTGCAGAAAAAGTAAGAAATATAAAATCTCACAGATGTGAACTCCGTAGAAATTATTTAATGAAATATTCACATGCCCATAATATCTGCTACACACATATATTCTTTAATTTCATTTGCACTACCATTTGTGTCTTGCATTTCTTCTAGTGCCTTTAAATAAGAATATACAATGTCTGCGTTACGACTGGTCACAAATTGTAGACACAACCAATTATCCCCAAATTGAAAGTATCGAATGATCAACTAAATTCAATATTTCTTATTTTATGCAAAAAAAAAACCCAGTCAGGTAATAACATTAATCAGAATGAAACTAGAGTGAATGGAAGAAAACGAGGGATATAATGTGATTATTTCATGTTACTACCATTGAAACAAGCACAACAGTTTATCCAGTTCAATTATAACAATACAATATGAAATAATATGCGGGGAGTATAGCAGCAGAAACATAAAATAGTATTGAGCAGCTAGACTAACAGAAAGACGTGACAAACAACAACGTTTCGACAAAAGCCTTCTTCAGACATAGCAAGCACACTGTTTACATTAAACACACAAGTCTAAGGCTGAGAACACTACACAGCTTTACAAAAAGGTGGAAAAAATGGAGGAAAAGACGGTGGCTAGAATTTACCTAGAGCCTGGTTAAAAGATAATAAACTATTGATTTTTCATCAAACAACAATAATCAAATATAAGAAAGATAACTCTACATCCATTGATATAAAAAGGGAAGTAAGACAAGAATGCATCATATCACCAAGCTTGTTCAATCTATACACTGATCAAATCGTTAAAAACTTCACAGACATGCCAAGCCTAAACATTAATGGAAAGATAATCAATAACCTAAGATATGTTGATGATACTCTATTACTAAAGGACAATATTCAAGATCTACAACAATTACTTAGGGAGCCGCGATAGCTCAGTGGTTAGTGAACTGGACTACCACGGACAAGGGGTAGGGTTCGATCCCAACCGACAGCTTCCGGGTTCACCCAGCCTTAAATGGGTACCGGATTTTTTTCTGGGAAAGTAAAGCAGCACGGGCGTAATACTGACCACATTACCCCAAAAATCATGTGCTGAAGGTCTGTAAAATATAGGGTCACTAACACCATATTTCCCTATACGCCACTTGGCGTGACGGGGGTATTTTACTTTTTACTTTTACAACAATTAGTTAATGAAATAAACATGACAAGCAAAACATTATGGATTAGATGTGATTACATGAAACAAAAGACTAAAACTATGATCATGAACAAAGATAATGCTCAAAAACTACAAGTGAATATCAAAGTTGAAAGAATATACGCGGAGATAGTTCAGAGCTACAACTACCTTTGGCATACTATAACCAGTGATGGAAAATGTAAAACTGAAATAAACGAAAGAATAGGAATGGCAAAAAGTAATCTTAATGTCATTAAAAATACACTAATATCAAAACAAATAACAGTAGGTTTACAAATAAAAATAGCAAACTGTTATATCTTCTCAACATCCCTAAATGCTACAGAAACATGGACATTAGACAAGAAAACAGAAAAGAGATTTGAAGCCTTTGAATTGTGGATATATAGAAGAATAGATAGAATTGGATGGAAAAAAATAAAACAAACAATGAAGTCTTAAACAACTAAAAGTGAAAAGAGAACTACTAAACACAATCCAAAGAAGACAAATGAGATTTTTATGGCATGTTAAAATACACAACATCGTAATAAAAGTAATATTGGAAGGAAAAATACAATATTAAAGCGGCAGCGGGAGAACAAAACTACTAAAATGGAGGAGTAACATTAAAAGACGGGCAAGTCAGCCTATAACAAGCAGCACCATCAAAGCAAGGAGTGGAATGGGGCTCCATGATGGCTAATCTTCGATTCGGAGACGCCACTCAATGATGGTGATGATGATTAACCTTTTCAAACATATTTTTGTTTTCCCCACTAGAGTTTTAAACAATATGTTTAAAATACAGGAAATGACGTCAGACGTGTCTTGATGGTTTATGTAGTGCATTAAGAGTCTGTGTGGTCAAAATCATGACACTGTAACATCATGATCTTTTCGTGTCACACATATTTTAAAAATGATTGAAACTAACCACTCAAATAGTGATTTTAACTGCAACATGTAAGGAAAACGTCATTGGTAGTCAATCTGCTCTACTGATGGCTTATTTTTGGAGAACTCTATACATGAGAAATCATGTAGTTGTATTTGTAATTAGTCGAAGTCCCCGGTATCACTGCAAACGAATGGAAATCCATAATTGATCAACCGCCCATGCGAGTGGAATCATCCGAATTAACATAACATCGCTTTGAAGGATCCAAACAAAGACACGCAGCTATAGTCCCCATTATAGCAGCTACAGCACACGCCAAAAGACATAAGGCGTAACCGCACCGAAAGTGAACGCAGCCAACCTGTAATTCGTTATAGGTTATCATCATTCATCGTAAACAACCGGAATATCGAAACACGATCCGGATGAAATATATAGCCAATGGTGTGTACAGAGCACCGAACTCGGTAGCTTCTGCAGCAAGCTGGACTTGGAATATGGGGAAACTAAAACAGGGGCGACTTTTGAAACATAATTATTTAGTTATTTGCTGTTAACGTATTATCAATTTTGCTAATGACATTAAATAAGTTATCATTGCAAGTAGTTTAAACCTTTTATTCTTAATTGTCATCACAACTATCGTGCCTTCTGTCGTTTCTCCTTCCTTTTATTTCCTCTTAATCTGTGTAAAGTTTTCTTTTTTATTCTGTCATTCTATGCAATCCTAATATATATGACTTTTGAAGTTCAATCCTTGCACTCATGTTGTCACTTTCAGTTTACATTTATCATATGTATCATTTTTAGTTCAAGGGTTGAACAATTATTTCCCGTAGGTGTCACTAGTACGTTTTATTTCTCTTCATCTGCATCAGTTCAATCGTTTTGCTCTCTAACTGAGCGATACTATTTGATCATACTTTCTTTCCAAATAAATAAGATACCCTAGTTGTATCGACATTTTTAGTGAATACAAGGCTATAAATTAGAAAAATGACAAAAGACAAACAATCTAAAAATGTCATATACAGTCAAAAGAGGCTGGTCATATGTTGTCAATGTAAGGAGAATAAACAAGAACCGAATCTGAAAGCAAGACCTAAAATGGGAACCAAAGAATAAAAGAAAGAGTGTGGCCTAGAAAGACACTAACATGTACACTAGGTGAGAGGTAAGCATTATCTCACATGTCAAGACTGACAGTCTCGCACACACTAGGGATATGTTTAGACATAGGCCATGTGTAAGGTCTGACACTTAATAGCAAACTTCGTCAGGCATACAAGAAGATAAACAATAATGCTGACATATGTGCCGTATTTGGTGGCAATAGTTAAATACGCACAGATGTACAAGTGAAAGCTCAAGCCACAATACAAGAGGAAAGACTTCCACTGTGCTGTACATATGACGTGTGATAGTTAATACAAATAAATAGGTAAGCGTATTATTTTTAGAGCTCCTAACTTCTGTCGTCTTAGATTGTGAATGTGATGAACAGAGACGATAAAGTAAGTAACAAAATATCTTCTCTTCTTCTACTTCACTTCCTCTCGTATCCGTTCGGGTGTGTCGAGGTAGATACATACTAGTGGTTCTCGCTCTTTTGGTGGCTTCTCTCATTGCCAATTGATGTTGTGGCACACCTTTAATATTGTCTGTCCATCTTACTCTGGGTCTGCCTCTTGCTCTTCTTCCATCTCATCTTTTAAAATATGATGTGCATGGTAAGGAATCACACGACATTATTTCTACATGGCAGTTTATTTGTTGATTCTGTATGTAGCTTAGGATTGGTTCAATGCCTACTCTTTCTCTTATAATATCATTTGAAATTGCCGACTCAACGAGCTTTCAACAAACCTTGTGAGAAAATCAGACCCAAGGGCCGACCACAAAAAAGATAGGTCGATGGAATATTAGAAGCACTAGGAAACATAACAGCAGCAGGGGCGAACAGAAGAGCAAAAGACCGCAAATTATATCTCCCCTCGACGCTGAAAGACAAATGAGGAAGGAAAGAAGAAGAAGAAGAAGAAGCATTGCCGACCCTGTACCAGTATTTGTCTTGATCGTGCAGCCATTTTTTTCGCTGCGTGAATCACTACTTCATCAACTTCAAACATTGTTCCAAAGGGGACATATTTAAGTGGACCAAAGAGATGGAAATCAGATGGTGCCAAATTAGGGTTGTATGGTGTATAGGGGAGTACAGTCCAACCCAAACTGGTGATTGCTTCCCGTGTTTTGCCAGCCTTGTGTGAGGGAGCACATTGTCGTGAAGGAGAAGCAGGTCTGCTGGATTCTTGTGGGGCCGAACTCTGCGAAAACTTTGACTGAGTTTTCTCACTGTCTTAATGTAAGCTTGAGAATTGATTGTCTCTCCTCTTGGCATAACATCCACAAGAATCGCACCTTCTATGTCTTAATGTAAGCTTGAGAATTGATTGTCTCTCCTCTTGGCATAACATCCACAAGAATCGCACCTTCTATGTCTTAATGTAAGCTTGAGAATTGATTGTCTCTCCTCTTGGCATAACATCCACAAGAATCGCACCTTCTATGTCTTAATGTAAGCTTGAGAATTGATTGTCTCTCCTCTTGGCATAACATCCACAAGAATCGCACCTTCTATGTCTTAATGTAAGCTTGAGAATTGAGTGTCTCTCCTCTAGGCGTAGCATCCACAAGAATCGCACCTTCTATGTCCCAAAAGACAGTGACCATGACCTTTGCAGCTGAAGGAGATGCCTTGAATTTCTTTCCTCGTGGTTAGTGGGGATGTTGCCACTCCATTAACTGTCTTTTAGCCTCAGGTTCAAAATGATGTGCCCAGGTTTCGTCACCTGTAACAATCTTAGCAAAAATGTTCTCTCCATCAACTTTGAAACGCTCCAACAGTTCAGAAGAAATCGCTCGTGCATGGATAACGATAATGCTTTCTTTCATGTATATCGAGAATGTCCCCATTCAAATATATAAATAATGCCCCCGTTCAAAGATATACAGAATGTCCACTTTCAAAAATATAACAAATGACCGCGTTAAAAAATGTAACGAATGCCTCTGTTTTAAATAGATTGCTAATGTCCATATTAAAAGATATCGAGAATGCCCATGTTCAAATATATTGAGAATGCCCATGTTCAAAGATATTGAGAATGTCCATGTTCTAAGATATTGAGAATGTCCATGTTCAAAGATATCGAGAATGCCCATGTTCAAAGATATTGAGAATGCCCATGTTCAAAGATATTGAGAATGTCCATGTTCAAAGATATTGAGAATGCCCATGTTCAAAGATGTCGAGAATGCCCATGTTCAAAGATATTGAGAATGTCCATGTTCAAAGACATTAAGAATGTCCATGTTCAAAGATATTGAGAATGCCCGTGTTCAAAGATATTGAGAATGTCCATGTTCAAAGACATTAAGAATGTCCATGTTCAAAGATATTGAGAATGCCCGTGTTCAAAGATATTAAGAATGTCCATGTTCAAAGACATTGAGAATGCCCGTGTTCAAAGATATTAAGAATGTCCATGTTCAAATATATTGAGAATGCCCGTGTTCAAAGATATTAAGAATGTCCATGTTCAAAGATATTGAGAATGCCCGTGTTCAAAGACATTAAGAATGTCCATGTTCAAAGATATTGAGAATGCCCGTGTTCAAAGATATTAAGAATGTCCATGTTCAAAGATATCGATAATGCCTCTGTTCATAGATATCGAAAATCCCATTGCTCCCACCGTTTGCTGATATGCGACTATTGCCTGGTCTCTGTGAGGTTCCAAAACTGAGCAAATAAACCGAAAACTTAGTCAGGCTAAGTTAACACTAGAACCCGCGATAGCTCAGAGGCTAGTGAACTGGACTACAAAGTACAAGAGGTCGGGTTTGATCTTGATCGACGGCTTCGGGGTTCACCCAGCCTTAAATTGGTACCGGATTTTTTTCTGGGAAAGTAAAGCGGCACTGGCGTAATATTGACCACTTTACAACACAATTCTTGCGCCGAAGGTCGGTAAATATGATGGTCACTAACACCATATTCCCTATACGCCGCTTGGCGCGTCAGGGGTACTTCACTGTTTTTTAAGTTAGCACTCATGCCATAGCTTCTGACCCAGCGACGCTGCTGATTGCATTACACATTAACATTTCATACAAGCGGCTTTAGATATATGCTCCCACAAAACTGTCCGATCCCAACCAGCGGCTTCCGGGTTCACCCATCCTTAAATGGGTACATAATTTTTTTTTTTTCTGGGAAAGTAAAGCGGCACGGGCGTAATACCGACCACATTACCCCAAAAATCATGTGCTGAAGGTCTGTAAAATGTAAGGTCACTAACACCATATTCCCTATAAGCCACTTGGCGTGACGGGGCCTCTTTACTTGTTTACTTTCTACTAACAAAACTAAGATCAATGATATCACCGTACCTATCAAAGTTCACACAACAGTCTGTAACACTATACATCATGATGTGGTTGTTATGTCACGTTGCGTCAATGTACATAACCTGATTACAAATAAAAATCAGTTGTTTCTTTTTAATCTATCATCGTCAAGTACCGGACCTAATGGCGTAGGTGATCATGTCTCTCCACAAATTTCGATCTCGACAGCTATTTATCATTTCTGTTGTTGACCTTCTGCCAAACCATTCTCTTAAGCTGTCTGTTATTTTTTTTCTCTTTGCTTCCCTCTACTTCTTCGTCCCTCAATTTTTACAGTTGTTACAATATATTCCAGTTGTTCTTTTCTCATTACATGGCCAACAAATTATGATTGTTTCTTCCTAATATTGGGAATAAGCTCTCTTTTTGATTTGACCTCTCTCAGAACATCTTCATTACTCTTCTTAGCTGTCCATGGTACTCTCAGCATCTTCTGTAAATCCACATTTCTACATACTCCAATGATTTTCTTGTCTGTTGTCCTATTGTCCATGATTCACATCCATATGTTAAGACTGACTCTAAATAACATTTAAGAACTATTGTTCTTGTTCCTATTGTCAAAAATGGATTGTATAGTATCTTCCTCATTTTTTGGAAAGCTGCTTTTGCCTGAGCCATTCTGCATCTCACCTCCTTTGTACATCTTCCGTCTGAGGTTAACAAAGTTCCCAAATATTTAAATTCATTTACCTGTTTTAATATTGTTCCACTTGTCTTTATTTTGCACTGGGGTGATGTCTTTTTCTTTGTTGTTACCATTGCCTCTGTCATTTTTGCTATAAAGGCTGAGTCCTTTATTTTTGTTTTCTTTCACTATAATGTCCAACATTTCTTGTAACTCATTTTCACTCTTAGCGATTAAGAATGTATCATCAGCATACCTTAGATTATTTATATTATGTTTTCCAATTGTTATTCCAGGCATGTCCCTTATGGATCTCACAATAATCTCACTATAAATATTAAACAACCCTGGTGACATCACACAATCTTGCCTAACACCCTGTTTTATTTGCTTTAATCTAAACACGCGAGTAAATGTTAGAACTTCCCGAAACATGGCGAATAAGATCGAAGGTATTTAGAGAGTTCCATCCCTAAGACTATTTTTCGGTGTTTTGACAGTTTTCTTTTCGATTCATTTGAGTGACGTGGAATTGGAAGTAACTGTGGGCGCGCGCTTTTCCAAGATGTCGACACTCGCTTATCCTTGATGTCGACACGCACTTTTCATTGTCGAGACGCTCTTTTCCATGATGTCGACACGCGCTTTTCCTTGATGTCGACACGCACTTTTCATTGTCGAACCGCTCTTTTCCATCATGTCGACACGCGCTTTTCCATGATGTCGACACGCGATTTCCATGATGTCGACACGCGCTTTTCCATGATGTTGACACGATCTTTTCCATGATGTCGACACGATCTTTTCCTTGTCGACACGCGCATTTTCCATGATGTCAACACGATCTTTTCCTTGATGTCGACACGATCTTTTCCTTGTCGACACGCGCTTTTTCCATGATGTCGACACGATCTTTTCCTTGATGTCGACACGATCTTTTCCTTGTCGACACGCTCTTTTCCATGAAGTCGACACGCGCTTTTTCCATGATATCGACACGACCTTTTCCATGATGTCGAAACGCGCTTTTCCATGATGTCGACACGCGCTTTTCCATGATGTCGACACGCGCTTTTCCATGATATCGACACGCTCTTTTCATTGTCGAGACGCTATTTTCCATGATGTCGACACGCGCTTTTTATTGTCGACATGCGTTTTTCCATGATGTCGACACGCGCTTTTCCATGATGTCGACACGCGCTTTTCATTGTCGACACGCGCTTTTCCATGATGTCGACACGCGCTTTTCCATGATGTCGACACGCGCTTTTCCATGATGTCGACAGGCGCTTTTCCATGATGTCGACACGCTCTTTTCATTGTCGACACGCGCTTTTCCATGATGTCGACACGCGCTTTTCCATGGTGTCGACACGATCTTTTCCTTGTCGACACGCTCTTTTCCATGATGTCGACACGCTGTTTTCATTGTCGACACGCGCTTTTCCATGATGTCGACACGCGCTTTTCCATGGTGTCGACACGATCTTTTCCTTGTCGACACGCTCTTTTCCATGATGTCGACACGCTCTTTTCCATCATGTCGACACGCGCTTTTCCATGATGTCGACACGCGCTTTTCCATGATGTCGACGCGCGCTTTTCCATGATGTCGACACGATCTTTTCCTTGTCGACACGCTCTTTTCCATGATGTCGACACGCTCTTTTCCTTGTCGACACGCTCTTTTCCATGATGTCGACACGCTCTTTTCCTTGTCGACACGCTCTTTTCCATGATGTTGACACGCTCTTTTCCTTGTCGACACGCGCTTTTCCATGGTGTCGACACGATCTTTTCCTTGTCGACACGCTCTTTTCCATGATGTTGACACGCTCTTTTCCATCATGTCGACACGCGCTTTTCCATGATGTCGACACGCGCTTTTTCATGATGTCGACACGATCTTTTCCTTGTCGACACGCTCTTTTCCATGATGTCGACACGCTCTTTTCCAAGAAGTCGACACGCGCTTTTTCCATGATGTCGACATGCACTTTGCCGTGATGTCGACACTCGCTTTTGCATAATGTCGACACGCTTTTTTCCATGATGTCGACACGCTCTTTTCCTTGTCGACAAGCTCTTTTCCATGATGTTGACACGCGCTTTTTCCATGATGTCGACACGCGATTGTCATTGATGTCGACACGCTCTTTTCCATAATGTCGACACGCACTTTTCCATGATGTCGGCACGCGATTGTCATTGATGTCGACACGCGCTTTTCCATGATGTCGACACGCACTTTTCCATGATGTCGTCACGCCCTTTTCCATGATGTCGACACGATCTTTTCCATGATGTCGACACGCGCTTTTCCATGATGTCGACACGATCTTTTCCATGATGTCGACACGCCCTTTTCCATGATGTCGACACGATCTTTTCCATGATGTCGACACGCGCTTTTCCATGATGTCGACACGATCTTTTCCATGATGTCGACACGCGCGTTTCCATGATGTCGACACACGCTTTTCCATGATGTCGACACGCTCATTTCCATGATGTCGACACGCCCTTTTCCATGATGTTGACACGCGTTTTTCCATGATGACCACACGCACTTTTCCATGATGTCGATACAATCTTTTCCTTGTCGACAGGCTCTTTTCCATGATGTCGACACGCTCTTTTCCATGATGTCGACAAGCGCTTTTCCATGATGTCGACACGTGCTTTTCCATGATGTCGACACGATCTTTTCCATGATGTCCAAACGCGCTTTTTCATGATGTCGACACGCTCTTTTCCATGATATCAACACGCGCTTTTCCATGATATCAACACGCGCTTTTTCCATGATGTCGACACGCGCTTTGTCGTGATGTCGACACTCGCTTTTGCATAATGTCGACACGCTTTTTTCCATGATGTCGACACGTGCTTTTTCGTGATCTCTATACGCGCTTTTCCATGATGTCGACACGCTCTTTTCGTTGTCCACACTCTGTTTTCCATGATGTCGACACGCGCTTTTCCATGATGTCGACACGCTCATTTCCATGATGTCGACACGCCCTTTTCCATGATGATGACACGCGCTTTTCCATGATGTCGACACGCACTTTTCCATGATGTCGGCATGCTCTTTTCCATGATGTCGACATGTGCTTTTCCATGATGTCGACACGCTCTATTCCATGATGTCGACACGCGCTTTTCCATGATGTCGACACGCTCTATTCCATGATGTCGGCACGCTCTTTTCCATGATGTCGACACGCTCTTTTCCATGATGTCGACACGCGTTTTTCCATGGTGTCGACACGCTCTTTTCCAAGATGTCGACACGCTCTTTTCCATGATGTCGACACGCTATTTTCCATGATGTCGACACGCGCTTTTCCATGATGTCGACACGCGCTTTTCCATGATGTCGACACTCGCTTTTCCATAATGTCAACACGCGCTTTTCCATGATGTCGACACGCGCTTTTCCATGATGTCAACACGCGCTTTTCCATGATGTTGTCTGAAATTGTCGAGCACACAACTGACTTGTCTCGAACTGTTATTAAATCTTGCAGTCGCCAACCATCAATACAAAATTGTGCATGTAGCCCTAACTTAGCAAAGACTAATACATTTGCTTAAACCGTTTCTGTTGTTGTGCTGGCTGAACATGCAGACAGCTTACTTTTACAACAAATATATATTACTTTATGGCGGTTTTATAAATGTGTAGCTTACCTGCAAACTTACGTGAAAAATAATATATCTCATATTCAAATGAGATAGTCTATCTATTGACCTTTCGTACCGTAGCCGGCTCATGGGGCGTAGACCAAGATACACTTTTTCTTATCTAAATTTTTATTCTAGCAGCTTTTAGTTCTGTTAAATATATTTAACAAATCTCGTCATTTGTCCCTGTTCTGTGCAATCAGCTCTATCTTATTGAGGGTGAAGATTCCAGCTGTTCTTGCCTCTCATAAATGTTCATCTCAGTGTCCCTCTGGGTCTTCCTCTTTTCCTCTTACCTGTTGTTTTCCACATTAGGGATTGCTTTGCTATTCGGTTATTATCTATTCTCATCTCTTGTCCAACATATGACCATCGTCTTTTCTTTATTACTGAAGATATTAGTGGTTGATTGGCGATTTCTCTAATTTCCTCGTTTCTTTTGAATTTATTCCACGCTATACCAAGTAATTTCCTTAGACATTTATTTTCAATTCCACTGGTTTGTTTTCCATGTATATTTTGTCGTCTATTGGAATTAAGCTTTTCATGAGCTTAGTCTTTTCATGAATGATCTCAAGCACAATTTTGCTGCCTATTGATGTTAGTTAATTTGTGTTTTCCTCCATCCTTTTTATCTGACTGCTGATGAGAACTATGTCATCAACAAAGTCGAGGTCCTCCAAATGGTCTCCTTGTATCCATTCGATGCCCTTATTTCCAGTGCAACATTTCTTCATTATGAAGTTCATAACAACTCCAAATAACAAAGGTGATAAAATACATCCTTGTTTAACCCCAGTTTCTATTGGGAAACATTCGCTCAGTCCTTCCTCTATTCGAACTGCACATGTGTAACCATCATACATGCCTTTAATAATATTTATGATTTTTGATGATAAGCCATATTGCTTCAGAATTTTCCACAAATAATCTCTATGAATACTGTCAAATGCTTTTTTGAAGTCGGTGAAATTAAGTACAAAATGTTTTTGCTTTTCAATGTGTTCCTCCAACATAAGTCGTAGAGTAAAAATGTGGTCAAGGCAGCTTCTCCCTTTTCTAAACCCAGCCTGTTTTTCACGCATTACTGTATCTATTGAATCCTTTATTCTATTTAGGATGATTTTGCAGAATAAATTTTTGGCAACTGACTAAAGTGTCACGCCTCTCTAGTTGTTACAATATCTGAGTTTGCCCTTTTTTGCAATCTTAACAATTATTCCTTTTTTCCATTTATGAGGCGTCATCTTCTCTGCTTTCCAAATGATGTTGAAAATTTTCTGGAAATGTATTAAATTATGGCTATTAATTGCCTTGAGGATCTCAGCTGTTAACTTATCCTCTCCAGCAGCCTTGTTGTTGGCCATACGATTTAAGGTGGTTTCTATTTCACTCAAGGTGAAGTCATCTAAATTTACATCTAATTCTGCTGCTGGTGTTTCAGCTTCAAAATCTATTAAACTGTGGGGTAGTGGACGGTTAAGAATTTCTTTGAAGGGCTCCGCCCAACGGGCTTTTATGTCTGCTCTTGTTGTTAGCAATGATCCAGATTTGTCTAGAATTGGTGTTCCACAGGATGTATTGGTGTGTGTCAGCATCTTTTGTACAGTATAGAGAGTCCTGTTGTCTCCTGTAATTACAGAAGTCTCTGCTTTATCTGCCAAATTGTCTATATAAGCTCTTACATCTCTTCTTGCCGAGCTTTTTACTTTAATGTCAAATTCTTTGTATGTTGTTTTTGCCAGGACCTTTCCAAGATCTGTCTTTAAATTAGTCATGGCTTTCTTCGCTTCCCTTCTTTCTTTGATGTATGTCCATGTAGTGTCTAAAATTCAAGCTCCCTTTTCCATTTTCTTCAGTCCGGCACTTGATTCTGCTGCTGTCATTAGTATTTTGCTCTGTGAGTCCCACTTTTCATTAATATCTAAGTCTATTTCACCGAGTGCTGCATAACAATTACTTTGCACTATGTTAAAATTTTCCTGATGGATTCATCTTTCAGTTTGCAACTATCAATTGTATGTGTAGTTGATCTCTTCTGTTGGCTTTTAAATTGTAATCTTACTTTCCCAATGCACAGGATGTGGTCACTATTAACATCAGCACCTCTGTATGCCCTTACATCTATCAATTTAAATCATCATTAATAGATGTAAATGAGATAGTACATCATATACAATCGGGGCTTGTATCCTCATTTTTATGTAGACGGACACGTGCAAAAACTGCGATAAATGTGATTGTCTCCGACACCGAATTACTGAAACATGTTGATGGCGTAATGTATGTTATTAGAATAAATGTTAAAATCATCAATGTATTATGTAGATGACGTCACACAAAGTACAAGACACATATTTTACATTGTTTTGAAAGAACAGGAAGAAATGAATCACGTGAATGAGAAACGTAATCACATTAATAAATAACATATTGACTTTGTCTAGGGTGATGCCACGGCAAGGAAAAACTCAGAAGTAAGTTGTTTGAGCCGTCATAATATCATGCATAAGGAGTAGTCGGATAGGAAACAAATAAGAAAAGTAACGAGTTTAATAGTAATTTACATATTGCGTTTTATCTCATTACAGAGCGCAAGTATTTGATCATACACACACGGTCTGAATGAGATTATAAGTAAGGGGAGGTCTTTCATCTGCAAAAACCACCATTTGAATACACGGCGAATATAAATGTAAGAGTAAACACTGGTCAACTACCCAAATACTTTAGACGTGAAAACAGTTTATCTATAAAAATTAGTTTGCATAAAAAGATTATTACTTAAAAAAAATCGGATGCGATTTTGAGATGTACACTTCCAGTTATGTGTTTATGGTCTATGGATAGGTATGTAAACGTTAGTACCAGGATTGGATCATTTGGGCCAATGGCCTAAATAAAACATTTGTGGAAAGACATCATGCAAAACATAATCATTTCTACATTCCCTTACTGAATGAGCAGTATAGCTCCTAAAGGAAAACATTATTTTGAAATAATTTTGGATTCCATCTCTATCACGTGCAAGTCAGAAGTGGCCAGGACTTGTGAACACTGCAGATAAATGCTTCCTATATGTGCGTTGAAGGGGATTAGCATCACAAAAGCAATTAGATTTTCATATTTGAAAAATGCATGGAATCGGCATCTCAAAATCACTCAGGAATGGTGTACTTCATCTATGAAGCAAATATCTATTCGAAGATTCGTGTACTACGACGCTGATTCAAGTATAGTGCTTTACTTTTACTTTGCCTTTACTTTAACTTTACTTTAACTTTGCTTTGGCTTTACTTTATATTTATTTTAATTTACCTTTACTTTACCTTTACTTTATCTTTATCTTTACTTTACCTTTTCTTTACCTTTACTATACCGTTACTTTACCTGTAATGTAACTTTACTTTACATTTACTTTACTTTTACCTAACCTTTACTTTACCTTTACATCTATTGAAAATGTGTAGACTATTACAATAAAATACACACATAAATGCATACTGCTTGCTTAGTTGAACACGTAGTGAGTATTTAGAGCCATCGTTGATAACTGTACTTCAAAACTTCAAATGATAACTGTAACTTTACATCTTTATTTTCAGATCATACATTTTGCAAAAGAGGTAGGTTATGGGAAAGATAATATATATATAATAGATAGTGGATATTTGAAAAACGCACATGTACAATTATGTTCTTAGAAATAAATAATCTGCTTTATGACAATGAAGGAGGAGTCTCGGTGGCTGAGTGGTTAGTATGCTCGCTTCCTAGCCAGAAGTGTTCGGGCTCGATCGCAGCAGTGGCGGATTTCTTTTTGGACTAACAAGGCTGCGGAGTTCACCTAGCCTCTAAAAAAATGGGTACCAGAGATTTTTCTGGGATGTTAAGACGGCGTGGTGTAATATCGGCCACATCACTCAGGAATCAGCCGTGGTGGTCATAGAAAAATATTGTCACTAACACCATATTCTTCACACGCCTAGCAAGGCGGGGTTTATTTTTACGTTATGACAAGCATAACAACTAAATAAACTGACAGAGTTAGATAATTATATTATGCCATTGTCTAATATTAATACATTCATAAGAAATGTTTATTGTAATTTAATATTGTAACACAATGAAACAGAGAGATCAAAGAAACTGATAACCTGTAAGATACCGAGAGACAATGGCTGCGATCTCCGACTAGTACAGTCACTGCCAAGAAGGAAAGGAATGGCAAACTACCTTCTTAAATTGCCTGGGATAATCATGAACAATCATAACCTTATATTTACAGCTAACGACGTTAATGGGGACTTCACAGCCACCTCGTCCGGTAGGGAGCGTCATGTACTACAGGTGACACCCGATCGTCATCAAGCAACTGTATGCAAAATCAAAAATAAAGAGACATTAGCAATAGGAACTTGGAACATTAGATCAGCATTCCAGGTTGGAAAACTAGAAAACATCAGCCAAGAAATGAAGAGAATGAAATTGAACATCTTGGTACTATGTTAAATGAGATGGACAGGAGCAGGATTATTACAACGCGACAGTGGAAATGTAATTTACTCTGGGGGAACCACACACGAAAGAGGTGTAGGCATCATGTTAGAAAGAGAATGAAGCAAAACAGTGAAATGATTTTGGCCAGTATCAGACATAATTCTGCTAGTAAAATTGAGTGGCAGACCAATGGATATCAACATAATTCAAGTTTATGCACCAACAAGTAATAGCGAAGAAGAAGGCATTGACACTTTTTACGAGGAGCTAGAGGCGACCATGGAACAGTGTAAATCCCAAGAAATAACTATTATATTAGGGGATTTCAATGCAAAGGTAGGAACAGCTAAAGTACAAAATGTGACCGGGGGGGGGGCATGATCTTGGAGAGACGAATGAGAGGGGGGATAGATTGATAGATTGGGCAAAGACACATGCCATGATTATATGTAACACCTGGTTCAAACAACACCCTATCGACTATGGACATGGCAAAGCCCAGACAAAAAAGTACACAATCAAATTGATTTTATACTGGTACAGAGAAGATTTAGGAATGGGCTAACATCGGTTAAAACAAGGACAGGAGCAGATTGCAATAGTGACCATGTACCAGTAGTTTGAAAGATAAGAATAAAACTGCGGAAGGCACAGAAATCACAAAGAAATATAAAATTAGAAATAGATATGCTAAGAGTAGATAAACAGATGAGTGATAAGTACAGCACGATAGTACAAAATAGATATAATGCTATGGAGAAAATACAGGACATCCAGGAGCAGTGGGAAATGCTCAAACAATCGATTCAACTAACATAAAAAGAAGTAATACCAGTGACTAAAAAAATCAACAAAAAGAAATGGATGACAGAAGAAATATTACAACTAATGGACGAAAGAAGAAAACATAAGAAAAAAGTACAGACATACAAAATATTGCACAAAGAGATCCAAAACAAGTGCAGTGAGGCAAAGGAGGGATGGTTAAAACAGAAATGTGAAGAAATGGAAAAACAACAAAAGAAAGACTCAAAATGTATGCACAATCAGCTAAATGAATTAACAGGAAGAAAGGATGTCAAAGTTTCAGGATGTGTGAAATCAAAGGAAGGAAATAAAATAATGGGACTGGAAAAAGACAATGGAAAGATGGACAGAATATATCAGTCAACTCTATGATGATGAAAGACCAGAATTAAACAATTCAAATGAAGACACATGACCACCAGTAATGTCGAGTGAAGTGGAGGACGCAATTCAACACATGAAAAGAGGCAAAGCTCCAGGTCCTGACAATATAACAATCGAAGAGATAAATGCATTAGGAGAGCTAGGAGTACAAGTCATAACAAAATTACTCAATGACATATATAACACTGGACTCATACCCGAAGATCTAATAACATCTATCTTTGGAGCCATACCGAAGAAGTCAGGAGCCACTGATTCTGAAGACCACATCACTATTAGTCTCATGTGCCATATGACTAAAATATTACTAAGAATAATCATGAGACGTGTAAGGAACAAAATAAAACCAGAAATAAGTGAGGAACAATGTGGATTTGTGGAAGGAAAGGGCACCAATAATGCAATATACATCTTAAGAACATTGATACAAAGATCTATAAAGGTAAAGAAAGATCGATATATGTGCTTTATAGACTACACGAAAGCATTTGACAAGGTAAAGCATGTGGAAATAATCAATATGCTGGAGAAATTAAACATTGATGGCAAGGATTTGCGAATAATAAAAAAAAAACATGTACTGGCAACAAACAGCAGCTATACGAATTAACAACAAACAAAACAATTCCAATATATAAAACAAGGAGTCATACGTGGCTGTGTTCTGTCGCCGGATAGATATTTGTTTTCACTTTACAGCGAATATATTATGAGATCAATAGTAGACAAAAAGGAATTGAAGTCAACGGTCACAACATAAATAATTTGCGATATGCGGATGACACAGTCTTAATAGCAGATACAGAGAACGAACTAGAAGAAATGATAGACATAATAGTAAAAGAAAGCAACAAGAAAGGTCTCAGTCTGAATAGCAAGAAAACAGAAGTAATAGGTATATAGAAGAAACAATAATCACCATCATGCAGCATAAAAATAAACGAGACAAATCTGAAACAAGTGCAACGTTTCAAATACTTGGGCACAATAATAACATCAGATGGGAGATGCACCACAGAAATAAAAAGCAGAATAGCTCAGGTCAAAATAGCATTTCAGAAAATGGAAAATAACTAATGCAACAAATTTATGTCAAAACAATTGAGAAAGAGAGTTCATCGGTGCTATATAGAACCAATTCTGACCCATGGAAGCAAATCATGGACAGTAGATATACAAATGAAAAGACGATTACAGGCCACAGAGATGGGATTTCTCAGAAGAATGTTTAAAGTTCCCTGGACAGATAAAAAGATCAATGAGGAAGTTCTCAAAGAGGCCAACACAAAAAGGGAGCTCTTAAAAACATCAGAAAGAATCAATCAACATTTTTCGGGCACATCATGAGAAGAGGAAAGTTGGAATACTTAGTTACAACTGGCAAAATAAAATGAAAGAGAGATCGACGACGACAAAGAGATAAAATACTGGATAGCTTGGTGTTATGGCATGGAAAACAACAGAACTGACACGATGCACTGCAGATAGAAGATTGTGGAAGGACATGATCGCCTACGCCAACCGGTATGGCACATGATGATGAGTAATTGTTCAATGGGATTTTTAAAGAAAAACATTTACTGATAACAGGCGGTTTTTGAATCTTATATTTAATTGAATTATTACGCTGGATTAACAAATTTTATTTTCTGGACTTTTCCAAGCTCATCATCAACTTGGCTGTTGGTAACAATAGTGCCCCCGTTTAATCAATCAGTTATTTTTGTGTGATTAATTTTACATTCCTCTCACGTAACCCTGCCACATTTGTCACCGACTCTTAAGTGTTACCAGGATAGACGGGGCTGTAGCTCTTTGCAAGACGTCAGTGTTTGGTCTTTGTACCGTTAGAACGTCAACTGTATTTGTGTTTATGTCGACACATATGTGTTTTGTATGTTAATTGTCCTCACGTAAGCACTCATGTATATCTTAGATTATGGATACTATGAACGGATATTTGAGAGTAAGTAATATTATATATAACAGAAGTGGTTGTGTATTATGAAACACACATTGAAATCACCTCCCTATACTGTTTGCATTTCTTATACCGTCAATGATTTGGCAATTATACATGAGGGCTAATGAATATTGTTTGTTTGTTTGTTTGGCTCATCACTGCTGCACAAAGGACTAATCCATAGGTGCTCAGTTATCCTCCTCGAGAATAACGGAGACGAATCCTTGCCCTTGTGCACGAACTCCATAGCACGGCCTTTGATCCACGGTGTGACCAGGTTTCTGCTGACAACTTTGCCTCGGCAGCGGCCATATTTGCGAACTACTGTTCTCGAGTGTAACTGCCAATGGATCTTTAACATCCACTTGTTCACATAGGACCTCCTGTTTATTGTTGATAATTGCGAGGACCGGACATTGGATCTCACTACCACAGAAATCAGGGTAGGGAAACGTCACATGTAAACCACAGATTAATTGCTCATATTTTTGAAAAGAAAAAAATGTTTTCTGGTCGGCTTTCAACCCGGGTCTTTCCTATCCTGATGGCAACGTCATACCTCTAGACTACACAGTCCCCTGAGTCTGCATTCTAGAAACACACGGGCAACGTCATAACTCTAGACTACACAGTCCCCTGAGTCTGCATTCTAGAAACACACGGGCAACGTCATACCTCTAGACTACACAGTCCCCTGAGTCTGCTTTCTAGAAACACGCGGGCAACGTCATACCTCTAGACTACACAGTCCCCTGAGTCTGCATTCTAGAAACACACGGGCAACGTCATACCTCTAGACTACACAGTCCCCTGAGTCTGCAGTCTAGAAACACACCGGCAACGCCATACCTCTAAACTACACAGTCCCCTGAGTCTGCATTCTAGAAACACACGGGCAACGTCATACCTCTAGACTACACAGTCCCCTGAGTCTGCAGTCTAGAAACACACCGGCAATGTCATACCTCTAGACTACACAGTCCACTGAGTCTGCAGTCTTGAAACACACCGGCAACGTCATACCTCTAGACTACACAGTCCCCTGAGTCTGCAGTCTAGAAACACACCGGCAACGTCATACCTCTAGACTACACAGTCCCCTGAGTCTGCAGTCTAGAAACACACCGGCAACATCATACCTCTAGACTACACAGTCCCCTGAGTCTGCAGTCTAGAAACACACCGGCAACATTATACCTCTAGACTAAACAGTCCACTGAGTCTGCAGTCTAGAAACACACCGGCAACATCATACCTCTAGACTACACAGCGAACTGAGTCTGCAGTCTAGAAACACACCGGCAACATCATACCTCTAGACTACACAGTCACTTGAGTCTGCAGTCTAGAAACACACCAGCAACATCATACCTCTAGACTACACAGCGAACTGAGTCTGCAGTCTAGAAACACACCGGCAACAATTACGGCGGATATTTGCAATCTATGAACCATTAGCTATAGCTAATGTTTGAGCAGAACAAGTACACGATCGCCTGTATGAATGTGGCATGAAGGAATGGAGGAATGCAATGATAATGTCCGTATAGTAAAGCATGGGAAATAAATAACTGAATTACAAATGTTAAATATGAGACTACAAGATGAGACAGCTTTTCAAGATATGAATGAAATAAAACAAAAAAATAAGTATCAAATCGTATTATCAAAAACCAGTTTATCTATTGCCACTGGAGAGAGAGAAATATAGAGATACGAGCTAAAAAGCTGTATCTAAGCATTTAGCTTAGTATTATTAAAATGGGTATGCGACTAATATTGTCTTTCTAATTTATGTATATTTACAAATTAATGTGAAACAAAACAGCAACATTTTATAGAAATACAAATACTTACATAAACACACACTCGGCATACAGCGTCGACAGTATGATGCTAAGAATTGTCAAAGAACACACATCAACAACACACATGCATGCATCTACACCGACTGCCATAATATGAAGCAGCAATAAATATTAGATTATGGAAATATAATGAGAAACCGCATGTTCACAGCAATCAAACTAGTAACTACAAGCCAATGTATTGAATAGCATGACAACTAAACATGTCCTACAAGAATGTCCCCAGTACACAGACATGAGGAGGACAATGTGGCCCACAGCCACCTCCTTGGAATAGAAACTATCACCCAATGACTGAAACAGGCAGCTGCCTTCATAATAATGTCCGTAATCCGAGTCTCAATGAGCCATGATCGCAGAATAAAAAGAAGTATAAATTTAGAGACTAAGATGGATAGAATAATGGTTAAATATTATCACAGGAATACACATAAGAAATGGCACATTATTTTGTTTTCTAAAATGGACGTAATTCATATGTAGACAATACAATACAAGAAAAAGTTAAAAGCAAATCCTGCGGCGTATGTACTTTGTTGATACGCGTTGTTGGTGTTACCTGAAACATCATTAAACACTTATACAACAAGGCGTGCGAACATTTGTTTGAAAACCCAGTCAGTTACTACCAATGGTCGCTTGTAGTCCTTTCTCAAATGTCCATTAACATAAGAAAACCAAGTTACACGAACGAGACAAGTGCCGCAACTCTTAACGTTCTGACATTTACTAAGATCATTACTGAGTTTAACGTCAAGTAAAAATAGCTCAATCAGAGAATAGAATACATAGAAATGCTGCAATATTTTTTTTCTCTGCTATTGACTTTAAAATAGTGTACGGATATCGTCTGGAATGGTTGGAACACAACTGATTTTAGCATCAAGAAAACACTGTCTTCCCACGTTAAACATCTCAATAATGATGGGATCGACATCTCGTAGCGTTAAATGTTATCCCAATGCTAGTCACATTCCCCACCAACCAGGAAAATCGTTAAAGTTTTTTTCAGACTAGAAAAACGTAACAAAGAAACACCGAAGAACACAACACAAATGTAGACATGTTAGTACTGTAGTCACATTCTACATTCGATGTAAAGTAGTTTACAGTTTTTTTTTCGATTTTTCCCTAATAATCGCAATTTTAAACTCATTTGTTAACGTTATTGATTTAATTGTGGGTTATCTAAATTTACACCCCGAACATGCGCATAGGTGCAGAGATCCCCTTCACAGAATCCCCAGCATGGTTATGATTATGGAAGGTCACTGTATCACCGCAAGCGAATTAAAATCCATAATTTGCTCAACCACCCGTGCCACTGGAATCATCCGAATTAATATCTTAATTCCAAAATAAAGATATGTATCTGCAGTCCTATCATCGCAGTCTCCGCACACGCCAAAAGACATAGGGCAAAACCACATAGAAAGTGAACACGGTCATCTATTCACAAACTTACGATATATTCATCCACCATAAGCAATCGGAATATCGAAATACTATAAACACAGACGAAACACACAGCTCAGTGCACAAAACACGTAACTCAGTAGCTCCTGCAACAAGCCAGACTTGGAATATGAGGAAACTGCAAAAAGGAACACTTTTTCAGACATCCTTTAACGGTTCCTGCCGCACGTGGGCCATATTAACCGGAAGTTCACGTCCTCCTGAAGATGTTCATCGTTATATTGTGTTTCATGTATAGCGCTTGATGATTTTAGAACATCGTTTTTGCCTCCAAATCCAGACACATAAAACACAGTTAGTCGTCGGATTATCGTTATCGTACATCCAACAACAGAATGTAAGCGCTCAGGTCTCCCCTGAAATGTGATTTTGTGATATGGTAAACCAGTTCACAAGTCTACACTCGATCTCACTCTTAGTAGCCCTCTTGAGTCTAGACAACATACCTCCTGACTAGCATGACATTATGGGAGCCACACCGAGTCTGTAAAGTCATGAACAAAACTCCGTCATTTCGCCTTTCATTATAAGGGTACCGCCGGTTTAGGGATATACGATCAGCCATCATGATGACGTAGCACACACAACAATAGATGCGCCTCAACGCCCGAATACTTCAAGAATGCAGCCAACAACGCACGAAATACCGTAACGATGGTGCAATATCCCTAAAGTGAAAACTTCGGTTGACGTGGCAGTGCAGTCCATATTAGTGAGTTGTAGTTTCAAATAATTGGCGTCAAACAATTCCAACGACAGCCATTGAACAGCACTCAATGTGTTGACGCAAACCGCATATCAACTCCAATATGAAGGAGGTCGCATTCTCAACACTTGACTTGCCAAAGAGGAATATTGTCATGTGCATGACTCAGCAGCACCGCAAATCTGTTAAATGCAACATGAGGTTGACTTAACGCAAAAATCTACATTGGACAGCTGAAATTAATCAGTCCCCAAATGCAAATCCTGCAGTGGTCGAGAGAACATGAACTTCATTCCATCATCTTGGAACCAGAAATCCAAGATTCGTCCGTCGACTGACAAACCCAGTTCTGTGTTGGTTAATACGTTCTATTTAGCGTCCACTAAACCTCTCATTTTTGGACGTATCAACCTTTACTCCCATCTCCATCATCTGAAGGTGAGACGTGGAAGTTATGTTCCCTTCCCGCATCGCGGAGGATAATACTGACATCTACCTGCTCCAGTTGCTGACCGCCTTCAATGACAGCACCGCTTTCAAACCTGTCCGATCTTTTATTGGTTATGTCTAAATTCTAACTGAGACGTTCCCTTTTTCGGGATCTGCTTAAATTCTTGAAAACAATGGACTCAATTGTTTTTATAAACAGCAATAGGTTTAAATAAATCAGTAACTTTGGATGTCATTAATTTCTAGGATTCAATTGCAAGCCCTCCAACAGATGTATCAGTGGTAAGTTGTATGTGTAAATATGTCAATAGATTAGCAGGTGTAAACAGATATATATATATATACATATATATATATATATGTATCCTTCCTCCCATATACATCCTTCCTCCAATATAGGTTACTCCTCTCATATACATTTCACAGGCTCATCTTATATTAGGCCTCTTTAGCCACCGGCTTTATACAGATTCCATCCTACAATCTGCCTACAATCTGCCCTCACAATCTCTCTTCCTGAGACACTCACTCCTTCTAAAGGCCCCTCCCCCCTTTCTGAGAGAACAATACTCACCCTTACCTACCATCCTCACAATTTAACTGCTATGAAAATTATCAACAGTTACCGGTCCATTTTCTACTTTGATCCCACCACTCATCAACTTTTTCCGTGATCCCCCTGTGGTTGCCTCGAAACGCGACTCGAATTTCAGAGATATTCTGGTTAGGAGCCGACTCCTATTTAATATATGATTATTTTGAGATTGTTGGTAGATCTTTATTTCGCAAAAGACAGCATGATGCTCATTTTGCTGACTCAGAAATAACCTCCGTTGTTCTTATTTGCATCCCCCTCTTAATTACTAGCCTCATTAATATGTTGCAGAGGGGCGTTGTCGTGAGTCCTCTGATACTAGTTTCCACAGAAAACACTCTAATCTTGACCGGCCCTGTCTCAGCCCTGTTGCAAGATCCTGGTATCTGGCTAATTTAAATAGATGATGTTCTCCTAACATGGATTTGAAAGACACTGTGGGCTCTATTAAGATGACTTGGGACATATCTGATGTGCAATGTTGGGACGTATTTGAAGTCACTTGTTGCACTTTTGGTTCCTCCCTCGTCGTTGGAGATCACTTGTCATTTCCCATTCATTCACCATGTCCGGGATCGTTAATTCATTCCAGTTGTGTTGCTTGGTGCGTGCGGCCTCTTTAGCTTTCAAAATATAAGCATTTGTAATGGCCAGTCGAATTTTAGTGTTGACTTTCATCAGCGCCATGTCCAAGATGACAGCTAGTTCGTTCTGCATTTGTGTCACAAAGTGTACGCTCTTGGCCTAGCATTGTCTTGCATAATGAAAGAACGTACTCCATTGTATGCATTCCATTCCAGGGAGGACATCAGTTGTTTCCTATATTTCCGTAATTCTCAAGGTTGCATTATGATGGTAGAAGGTCGTACATATATATGATTACGTCGGTGACTTAACTGGTCTATCCTAGTCTGATGGAGAAGTTCGGTGACTTAAGTGACCTATCCTAGTCTGATGGAGAGATTCCGTTACTTAACTGGTCTATCCTAGTCTGATGGAGAGGTTCTGTGACTTAAGTGGTCTATCCTAGTCTGATGGAGAGGTTCTGTGACTTAACTGGTCTATCCTAGTCTGATGGAGAGGTTCCGTGACTTAAGTGGTCTATCCTAGTCTGATGGAGAAGTTCGGTGACTTAAGTGACCTATCCTAGTCTGATGGAGAGATTCCGTTACTTAACTGGTCTATCCTAGTCTGATGGAGAGGTTCTGTGACTTAACTGGTCTATCCTAGTCTGATGGAGAGGTTCCGTGACTTAAGTGGTCCATCCTAGTCTGATGGAGAGGTTCTGTGACTTAACTGGTCTATCCTAGTCTGATGGAGAGGCTCTGTGACTTAATTGGTCTATCCTATTCTGATGGAGAAGTTCCGTGACTTCCCCGGTTTGAAACTCAGCCTGCACCAGACGATGAGCACGTAGAGGCGATCAAGTATCCTCAGGAACTGGTTTACTTCTGATTAGAACTGTGACGTCATCCATATATGCTTTAATTGTTGACATGTAGTGTCCATCTCCAAGGTCTGGACCTTTTGCAACTCATGCTGCTTTCAGTATTATTTGGATCTCCACAACGAAGAGTATTGGCAAAATTGTACAGCCCAACGCAATGCCGACTTGCAATGGTATACATTTGGCTGGCTAAATCCTTTGTGGAGAAACGCACCGAGAAGACGGTAAATTACAGATTGAACATGTACGTCACACTCTGGGGTACATAGTATATTCGAAGAGCTTGCGAAATCAACTGATATTAGAAATGAGAGAGATATATGATTATTTTGACACATCGAAAGTTGTTGTGGGCAATTGATCCGGGTAATCGCCTATGCGTTGCCGTAAAATGTAGTTGGACACAGCTGTTTGCTTTAATCTCATTATGGCATTTTAGTTATACTCTTGGAAACTGTCCACGGTATATGGAGGAAAGTGTCCTGAGCCTAGACAATTATACATATTCATAAACATGTTTTAATTGAAGGTGCTTTAATGTGTGACGTCACACACTGAACGTAAAATGTTTATCTAAAGTAACGAGCCATGTTTGAATATAACTTTTTCTGTTAATAACCGTAACAACTCATCATCATCATCATCGATTGCCATCTCCGCATCGAAGGTTGGCTACCATGGAGCGCCATTCTGCTCTGTCTCTTGCTTTGATGGTCCAGGTTGTCATAGGCTTGTTTGTCCATCTTTTGATGTTACTCGTCCATGTTAGTCTTGGTCTGTCGCTGCCTCTTTTACCTTGTATTTTCCCCTCCAGGATTACTTGTAGTAGGTTGTTGTGTCTTTTAACATGGCCCAAAAATCGCATTTGTCTTGTTTAAATTGTGCTTTGTAGTTCTCTTTTCATTTTTACTTGTTTTAAGACTTTATCGTTCCTTTCCTTTCCAAAAGACCGTACAAAAAGATCAAACTTTTATAAAACCATAGAGTTTCTGCAATAATCAGTTTAGAACCACAACAGTTGTTAACCTTTGTTAACTTGTGTTAACTTTTGTTAACTTTTGTTAACTTGTAAGATAGAGCTTCCTCTAAACACTTTGAATGAGTAATGCGTGTATGAGTGTGTGTGTGTTATTATCGTGGAATTATACAAAAAAGCAAATTAACTCAAGCATTATTGACAAACAAACTGTGAGAAAAATGAGGTGGAAAATACAATCATAAATATATTAAATGGTTCAATGAAAGGGAATGGACCTTTCCAATATAAAATGTTGCAATGTTTCTCCTGTTACGCTTGAAGGTCAACGTATACACTTGTAACCAGCTCCCTGCATGAGTCATCATCATATGCCATACCGGTTGGCGTAGGTGATCATGTCTCTCCACAATCTTCTATCTACAGTGCATCGTATCAGTTCTGTTGCATGTTTTCCATGCCATGACATTTCCTCTCTTTCTCGCCCACGATCTCTCTTTCCTTTTATTTTGCCAGTTGTAACCAAGTATTCCAACTTTCCTCTTCTCATGATATGCCAGGAAAAAAATTTTGATTGCTTATTGATGTTTTTTAAGAGCTTCCTTTTTGTGTTGACCTCTTTGACAACCTCCTCATCGGTCTTTTTAGCTGTCCAGGGAACTTCCAACATTCTTCCTAGAAATCCCATCTCTGTGGCCTCTAATCGTCTTTTCATTTGTTAGTCTACTGTTCATGATTCACTTCCATAGGTCAGAATTGGTTCTATATAGCACCGATGAACTCTCTTTCTAATTTTTATTGACATAGATTTGTTGCATAAGATATTTTTAACCTTCTGAAATGCTATTTTGGCCTGAGCTATTCTGCTAAAATTTATGTGGTGCATCTCCCATCTGATGTTATTATTGTGCCCAAGTATTTGAAATGTTGCACTTGTTTCAGATTTGTCTCGTTTATTTTTATGCTGCATGATGGTGATGAATGTTTCTTCGATATAACCATTACTTCTGTTTTTTTTACTATTCAGACTGAGACCTTTCTTGTTGCTTTCTTTTACTATTATGTCTATCATTTCTTGTAGTTCATTCTCTGTCTCTGATATTAAGACTGTGTCATCCGCATATCGCAAATTATTTATGTTGTGACCGTTGACTTCAATTCCTTTTTTTGTCGACTATTAATCTCATAATATTTTCGCTGTAAAGTGAAAACAAGTTAGGCGACAGAACACAGCCTTGTCTGACTCCTTGCTTTAAATATTGGAATTGTCCTGTTTGGTTGTTAATTCGTATAGCTGCTGTTTGTTGCCAGTACATGTTTTTTTTTTATGATTCGCAGATCCTTGCCATCAATGTCTAATTTCTCCAGCATTTTGATTATTTCCACATGCTTTACTTTGGTAAATGCTTTCGTGTAGTCTATAAATCACATATAAGATCTTTCTTTACCTTTATAGATCTTTGTATCAATGTTCTTAATATGTATATTGCATTATCGGTGCCCTTTCCTTCCACAAATCCACATTGTTCCTCACTTATTTCTGGTTTTATTTTGTTCCTTATACGTATCACGATTATTCATGCATGAGTAATGAGATAAAAAAAAAAAACTGTGTTGAAGAAAATTAAAAACAAAACACTTTTTCCCCCCAGGTGTTTCAATTTGCTCAAAACGTAAGTAATGCGATTAAAGAAGATAAATGAGTGGGCATATGTACAGTCGAGAAGACAAACATGTAGGCAGACAGACAGTTAGGGAGGTAGTTAGTGGGAGATTGGTAGGTAGTTTGGTAGATATTCAGCTAGACAGACAAATACATATATACAGGGTGTTTTTAAAGTCGCAGTGCAGTGAATATTTCTAATATTCAGTAAATGACGTAATCATCATCTACGTACCACAATTTTGTAAACCACATTTATGAACAAACCACTGCTTCCTTTAAGGTTTTATTTACGTAAAGGACGGGCACTACGCTACTTTCACTGTCTCATTGCTTGAAGGAAATGGTGCTGACGATTGAAAACAGGGTATTTCTGGTTGAGCATGTCTTTCGTAATGGCGGTAAATATACGGATGAGGTCATTAGACAATTCGTGAGGAAATTTCCAGACTCACAAGTCCCTCACCGAAATTCTGTTACAAAATTGATCAAAAAGTTTCGTGAAACCGGTAGTGTGGTAGATGCATACCGATCTGGAAGACCTTCAATTTCACAAGACCAAATTATGGAACTCCAAGACAGAATTACAATGAGTCCAAATGCATCTTTAAACCACTTGTCTCAACAGGTGCAAATATCAAAGAGTTCTGTTCACAAGGTTTTAAGAAGTGAACTACACTTTCGTCCATACAAATTAACTGAAGTGTCTCAACTCCAAGAAAGAGGCTATGAATCCCGTTTAAACTACTGCATGTGGTTTCAGAATGTTATTTATGAACATGGCGCTGCCATCCTTGACGTCACTTTTTTCACTGATGAGGCCTGGTTTCATTTATCCGGTTATGTGAACAGTCAGAACAATCGGCTGTGGAGCAGTGAAAACCCCATGAATTTCATCAAGTGCCGCTTTACGATCAAAAAGTCGGAGTGTGGTGCGCTATAAGTCGTATGCGGATAATAGGACCTATATTTTTTAATGAAACAATAAATGCAGAACGTTACCGTACTTTAATTCTGGAACCGTTCATAGCACAACTTACAGAACGGGAAATTATGGAATCCTGGTTTCAGCAGGATGGGGCAACAGCACACACAGCCACAACAACACTCAATTATTTAGAAAGCATATTTGCAAATCGCATTATTTCACGTGGAATCTGGCCTGCTTGTTCACCAGATCTAACACCCCCAGATTATTATATGTGGGGGACATTGAAGGGGAAAGTTTATGAAAATAATCCGCAGACAATTAATGACCTAAAGACTGAAATAGTAGACAAGATTAAACAAATATCACCAGACATTATTCTGAAGGTTTTCGCAAATATGGAAAGACGAATCACGACATGTCTTGAGGCCCGTGGTGAACATTTTCAACATATGCTTTAGGCACAACTTTATTGTGTTAATACCAACATTACCCATTATGAGCTCGCCGATAGCAGTCAAGTATATTTGAATAATACCATTTATTTTACAATTTGTGTGACGCATTAGTTAACCGCATTTCTGGTGACGTTTTTTCTTCCGAGAGTAGAAATTCACTGCACTGCGACTTTAAAAACACCCATACATATACACACATATAGATATATAGATAGACAGATAGATATATAGATAGATAGATAGATAGATAGATAGATAGATAGATAGATAGATAGATAGATAGATAGATAGATAGATAGATAGATAGATAGATAGATAGATAGATAGATAGATAGATAGATAGATAGATAGATAGATAGATAGATAGATAGATAGATAGATAGATAGATATATAGATAGATAGATAGATAGATAGACGGATGCATAGACAGATAGATAGATAGATAGATAGATAGATAGATAGATAGATAGATAGATAGATAGATAGATAGATAGATAGATAGATAGATAGATAGATAGATAGATAGATAGATAGATAGATAGATAGATAGATAGATAGATAGATAGATAGATATATTAGATAGATAGATATATAGATAGATAGATAGATAGATAGATAGATAGATAGATAGATAGATAGATAGATAGATAGATAGATAGATAGATAGATAGATAGATAGATAGATAGATAGATAGATAGATAGATAGATAGATAGATAGATAGATAGATAGATAGATAGATAGATAGATAGATAGATAGATAGATAGATAGATAGACGGATGCATAGACAGATAGATAGATAGATAGATAGATAGATAGATAGATAGATAGATAGATAGATAGATAGATAGATAGATAGATAGATAGATAGATAGATAGATAGATAGATAGATAGATAGATAGATAGATAGATAGATAGATAGATAGATAGATAGATAGATAGATAGATAGACAGATAGATTGATATATAGATATATTAGATAGATAGATAGATAGATAGATAGATAGATAGATAGATAGATAGATAGATAGATAGATAGATAGATAGATAGATAGATAGATAGATAGATAGATAGATAGATAGCTAGATATGAATGTGGTTAGGTAGATATCTAGATATGTAGACATGAAGGCATGTAGATTGTTATGTAAGTAGTTAGGTAGATGTATAGTTGGGTAGATAGGAAGGTACATAGGTAGAGAGAAACATAGTCAGACAAGAAGGCGTACATATATTTTATACTTTAAAAAAATATAATGTCAATATGTATTTTTAGAGGGCAAAACAATCATCATTTTTTGGCCATTTAATGTTAAGAGAACTGGAGTATATTGTAACAACTGGAAAAATTGAGGGATGAAGAGATAGAGGGAAGCAAATAGAAAAAAATAACAGACAGCTTAAGAGAATGGCTTGGCAGAAGGTCAACAACAGAAATGATAAATAGCTGCCGAGATCGAAAGTTGTGGAGAGACATGATCACCTACGCCAGAAGGCCCGGTACTTGATGATGATGATGATGTGTTCTTAGAGCGTTTGATTGCGTTCGCCCGATGACTAAAGGAGTACACCTCTTCATCATCCGCCCTTAAAATGACGTTAAGTGGGCGTGTCTGCGTTGTGTTGTTGTTTTCAGCTGTGATATTTTTACCTTACGGACCATCACATCCGACTTCAGTACTGGGTAATACTTTGAGTACTGGGTTGTCTTTCCTGTTCAATCCCTACTCACTTGGCCAGACTAGACAGGTTAATCTATTACTAGAGGCACCACAACTGAGAGGTGGAACACGGTCTGGATGGTTCTGGTTCACCGATCTTGGGGCGAGCCAAAAGCTGTGGGTCGCTGACAACTTCCAGCTCTACTGATCTGAGGCGCGTCTTCGCCTTAAGGAGAGCGCGAATGTGCTAACTGAAAGTAAATTGAGAGGCGGTTGTTTGATGCATGAATGAGTTGATGTGTGGGTTGATGTACGGAGAAACAGATAGACAGATGTCTCTTACAATTGTTTGACTTTAATAAAATAAATAATCTGTTTGATTCCTTAGAGCGCCAGTATGCTCACGGAAAAACTCATTGTAAGTAATACGACCCAGAGGTATATGTGCTAATGAAGTTCCAAAATTGAAATGAAAGTCAAAACATTGCCTTTTTAATCGATAGTTAGTAATTAGCTCAGTGAATAATTAAAATAGTGGCATAATCATTGCAACTCATCTCAACCTAAAGTGATATTCGAGTGAATGTGCAAAGACAGACATAGCTAAGAATTGTGTGCTTACTTTTGACATTAACATGTATATATTTTTTTTTTAATGAGAAAAATTCATTTCATGTGAATCAATCAATTAGTAGAAAAGAAATTATCAACTACAATAACACTTCACGTCGATATAAAAATATACATTTAGCAGTGGTTTGATACACATACATCAGCGCATTAATGGTCACATTTTATCGTAAACAATATAACGTTGCTTCATTGCATTTTTTAAAAGACATATATATATATTTTTGTTTAGATGGAGCATTTTGCTACGAGAGTAAGTAAATTTAATTATAGTTACTATACATATGAGCAACATACTCCTGTAACTAAATTGAGTATGTCTGAATATGTGAATGATTTATTCGATAAATCATTGATTCTATTTCAAATATTTTTGGCCTCTGTGTTGCAATATTATTTTCCTCTATATCCTTGCTTTATTTATTCTTCCAAGTTTTCAATTCCCGCCATGTGTTTAATCTTACCATTTCTTAGTATGTGGCCATCTAAGCATGACCTTTTCCTTTCGATGTTGGCAGTCAATGTTTGCCTTGGTTTCTTAACAACATTATATTTAATATCCCTTAGGGGCGGGTGCTTGATGGTATATAGGTTGATGTTGATTCAAGGATCGAAACCCACCTTATAGGTGATACATGTTCTCTTCTAATGTTTCATCGTGGCTTTACCGGCGTCTAGATTCTTGACTCATCATCGTCATCAAGTACCCAGCCTGCTGGCATAGGTGATCATGTTTCTCCACAACTTTCGATCTCGACAGTTACATATCATTTCTGTTGTTGACCTTCTGCCAAGCCATTCTCTTAAGCTGTCTGGTATCTTTTCTCTTTGATTTTATCTATCTCTTCGTCCCTCAATTTTCCCAGTTGTTACAATATATTCCAGCTGTTCTCTTCTCAATACATGGTCAAAAATGATGATTGTTTCTATCTAATATTGGACCTTAGCTCTCTTTTTGCTATGGCCTCTTTCAGAACGTTTTCATTACTCTTCTTAGATGTCCATGGTATTCTCAACATTCTTCTGTAAAACCACATTTCTACAAACCCCAGTGATTCCAGATTCTTGAGTAGTGAGATCAAAGAAAGAGTGCTCTCTGATAACGGCGGAAGACAAAGGCTGCCATATTTGCAATCTCTGCTCGTTGAAGACCACTACATAGTTGAAAGTAGCAAACACCTCAGCCTACATGGCTGTTGCTAAGTCACAATTGTTCATCAATTTAAAAAATGCAATTCTTCCCGTGCAGTAGATGGATACGTTTGACAGAAAGGTGCTGACATTACTGGACGGTCCCGGTATCACTGCAAACGAATTAAAATCCATAATTGTTCAACCGCCCGTGCCGATGGAATAATCCGAATTACTATCTCATCTCCGAAACAAAGAAAGGTAGATGTAGTCCCCATCATAGCAGTCTCAGCACACGCCAAAAGACATAAGGCGAAACCGCACAGAAATAGCTGTTTGTTGTAAAATAACGACATCTACCAGCACCACATAATAAACGGGTGAAAGATGAAGAAGTAGAACTTTCAATAAACATCATCATGTTCCATCAAAAACTCATCTCCTCTTGTTATTTCCTAGACTAGTCTCGGACAAGTTAGTGCTATCAGCAAAGTTAGAATGGTTCAGCTGTTTATGTTACAAAGAAATGTGCATATTGTGACTTCAATGTGTCTTTGTCACAAACAAAACGAATTAGACGGATAGCAGACAATCCTAAAGATCTACAACAATTACTTAATGAAATAAACATTACAATAAAAAAATATTGATTAGATATGAATATCAAAAAAGACTAAAACTATGATCATAAACAAAGAAGATACTCAATACCCACAAGTGGATATCAAAATTGAAGGAATAGACCTGAGGACAGTTCAGAACTACAACTACATTAGACATACTATAACCAGTGATGGAAAATGTACAATTGAAATGCGGCTCACATCTTCACCAAATAGTATAGAGATGTATGCGGCTCACATCTTCACCTAATAGTATAGAGATGTGTGCGGCTCACATCTTCACCAAATAGTATAGAGATATATGCGGTTCACATCTTCACCTAATAGTATAGATATGTGTGCGGCTCACATCTTCACCAAATAGTATAGAGATGTATGCGGTTCACATCTTCACCTAATAGTATAGAGATGAATGTTGGCTCACATCTTCACCAAATAGTATAGAGATGTATGCGGCTCACATCTTCACCAAATAGTATAGAGATGTATGCGGCTCACATCTTCACCAAATAGTATAAAGATGAATGTTGGCTCACATCTTCACCAAATAGTATAGAGATGAATGTTGGCTCACATCTTCACCAAATAGTATAGAGATGTATGCGGCTCACATCTTCACCAAATAGTATAGAGATGTATGCGTCTCACAATTTCACTAAACAGTTTATAGATGTATGCGTCTCACAATTTCACTAAACAGTTTATAGATGTATGCGTCTCACAATTTCACTAAACAGTTTATAGATGTATGCGTCTCACAATTTCACTCTACAGTTTATAGGTGTATGCGTCTCACAATTTCACTAAACATTTTTTAGATGTATGCGTCTCACAACTTCACTAAACAGTACAAAGATGTATGCGTCTCACAATTTCACTAAACAGTATAGAGATATAGATGGTTCAAATCTTGCAATAGATACAGAGTGATGTTACAGACCTTGGTAAAGAGGAAGCCTTACATTCACTGTGACATGTAGTTAATTGTTATGATGATGGTGAACATTAATGAAAATGTGATGCATCTTAGTAACTTTTCTTTCAAAACTATTCTACACCTTCTAAGGTGATCGATGCTATGAACAGTTCAATACCGGTAAGTAATTGAATGTGATTATGAAGAGAGAATAGTTAACTTTGAATGGTTTAGATTTCTATATGTTTGTTGACGCTAATAATAAATGTAGTCTTCGTTAGTCATATTTGACTATACATTTTGCAGCACCACCATGACATTACATATATATATATATATATATATATATATATATATATATATATATATATATTTATTTATATCCGTGTTTTATCCGTTTCTATCAATCAGTCTGCTTATTGTTTGAGTTGGAGCTATATAATGTGTTTCCGAAGACAGCAGTCTGCAGGTATCTTTTCCCATACTACCAGTTTTATGTTCAGAGCATTCATATCCCGTTTACACACCTCTATAATTAGTAGTTTTTGGCGCCCCCTATTTCTTCTGCCATTTACAATTTGTTCATACAATTAATTACATAGTGGACAGAATTAGCTATCTATGGTTATTGAATCAATGCTGCAACAGACAGGCTTGTATTACGATCATCATCATCATCAACTACTGTGCCTGATGGCGTATGCGATCGTGTCTCGCCATAGCTTTCGATCTCGACAGCTATTTATTATTTCTGTTGTTGACCTTCTGCCAAGCCATTCTCTTAAGCTGTCTGGTTTCTTATCTCTTTGCTTCCCTCTATCTCTTCGTCCCGCAAATATATACATTGTTACAATATATTCCAGCTGTTCGCTTCTCATTACTTGGCCAAACAATGATGTTTGATTCTTCCTAATATTAGAAATTAGTTCTAATTTTGATTTGGCCTCTTTCAGAATGTTTTCATTACTCTTCTTATCTGTCCATGGTATTCTCAACATTATTCTGTAAAACAACATTTCTACAGCCTCCATTGATTTTCTTGTATGTTATCCCATTGCCCATGGTCCGTGTCCATTTGATAAGATTAGCTCTACATAATATTTAATAACTCATTTGTTCTTATTTCTATTGTCAAAAATGAACGGCACAGTATCTTCCTTTTATTATTTGGAAAGCTGCTTTTGCCTGAGCCATTCTGGATCTCACCTCTGTTATACATCTACCATCTGAGGTTAACATTGTTTACATATATTTAAATATATTTACCAGTTTTAATATTTTTCCACTTGTCTTTATTTTTCGTTGCGGTTATGCTTTTTTTTTTATTTGTTACTACTTTGCTGCATTACTATGGGAAATTATAAAGCCAGCAGGATAAGTGCTTTCAACACTGCGGTAGATTTTAGGAATTCGACTGGCAGAAGATGATCATAATGACAGAAGGTAGACGATAGAGTTGGATGGACTATGTGCTCTGAAATGACTCAGACAAAACTACAAAATATCCCGCTGTGAGCGTCCGAGGGAAAGTGAAAACAGACAGATCATTTGAAATGGGAATGTACCAAAAACGGGAGTCGGTGGTTGAAATTGGACTTGCTTTAACGTAAAGGAGGCAGCAAGGGCATTATAATTCGCATCTAGGTACGCAGTTGGAAGCTATATCCCTCTTTATGTTCAAGATTCGGAGAACTGGTTGGTCTCGTGGCAAGAATGCCGGCCTCGAGACAGAGAGGTTGTGAGTTAAAATCCCGTTGTACCGTTTGCTCATTTTTACGTGTGATTTCTCTGCGGCAACCACCCCTGGTCTCAGCAGCGAGGCTAGGCTTGAAACGTCAATTATACAACGACGAAAAAAAAGTATGAGTACCCCCGAAGTCGGAGTTATCTGCCTGTAGGCGAGGATCCCCTGTGAACACGGCTGCCAGGGAAAAAACGGACAGCATCATGTTTCTCAATCATGATATTGTCAAATATTGACGCATTTGTTTTGCACTTTCTGAAGTGAAATATTAACATTTCCACCACAAACGTTATGATTTTAGTTATAACTTTTTTAATCAATGTTTTTGTGAATATTTCATTAAAGAAATGAAAATACAACATTTATGTTCTGAAAGGAGAAACACAACTAATATATCAGTAACAAACAACCGTGTACCTAAGAAGCTGTATCCGATTTATTGTAGAGGTGCTGCACAGCAACATCTTCTATATCAGCAGGCCGAAATGGTACCGCTGCTATCCTCTCATTGTTAGTCTGTAGTTTATATCACAGTCTGTTACCAGGGAATTTAAATATGAGCTTCAAGAAAGGATTGTTCAATTAAACATAGAACGTGTTACCACAGTCTACACTGTGTGAATTAGTGTTGATTAAATGATATAGTATCAGAAAAACATTTCTGTTATATTTTAATTAAGTCATGGGATCAGTTTGATTGTAGTCCTGGTATTCACGTATCTGCTCCACCGATAGTGACATTTCTCGATGCGCATGCATACTTAATGTTCATGTAAGACGTTGGTCTTCATTCTCATAATGGATCCTGCAATGCTATAATAGTCAGATATCTTAATTATTTTTGGTCATGTTTATAAGTGACAACATACCTGTCAGTTCAATTTTAATCAAATTGTTTCACTTAAGTAGCTCTACGAAGGCTAGCAATAGCAACACAACAATTAAGCGCCACCAAGAATATGTTGCACAATAAAGACAAGATAGTAACATCAATATTCCACTTAGCAACATATGGTTGTGAACCATGGCCAATCTCTCAAACAGCAAAAAAAAAAAAAACTGATTAATTCGAAACAAAATGCAAAATAAAAATATTTAAGATGCATTGGGTAGTGATAAAGAGCAATGAAGACATATTAGAAGACTTATAATTAAAACGAACTGACTTATAAACACCATTTGTGAGATTGGCTAGAAACATAAATTCTTTCTGACGGACTGTGGTGAACATAATGTTCTACAAAGGGCAAGCAACCCGATGATGTCAACAATAGAGCTACATGGAGGAAGACATTGTTGCACATAGTTCTCTTATTAAGTTGGAAAAAGAAAAAAAAAAATTTCGTAATTTAATATTTTCACAGGCGGATACAAACAATAGAAGACTGGTAACATCTCTGCAACCTGTAAGTTATGAGACATATATGCATATATATATATATATATATATATATATATATATATATATATACATTTATACATTAAAAAAAATATATGTGGAATGTTTTTACAAATGAAGAATAAACTGTAGACATGATGTGTGCTCCATTGTTCAAAGACAAAGGCTATTGGTTCACCGAAATGACGTGACCTGCTACAGTGAAATATGGTTTTAACCCAACATTTGGCATGGGTGTTACAACTATTACTGTTTCGCTTGGCCTCGTGGCATAGCTCAGTGGTTAGTGAGTTGGACTACAAAGGACAAAAGGTTTGATTCGAATCTTCATCAACGGCTTCTGGGTTCACCCAGCCTTAAATTGTGTCGTATTATTTTTCTGGGAAAGTAATGCGGCGCGGGCGTAATACCGATAACACTATCCCAAAAATCATGAACCGGATGTCTATAAAAATTATGGTTACTAACAATATATTCCCAATATATTGACAGGGCCCTTTACTTTCTTGGACTCGTGTCAATGTTAAAGTGGCGTCATCTGTTCATTTAGTAAATTCACTCATTGATGGACCATGACGAGAGAAGCAATATATAAGTATATTATAATCCTCGATCTTGTGTTAAAGTTACGCTCTTGAATGTGTGCAGTATTTATCGCTCTTTTGAATTTATATATGGATATATATATATATATATATATAAGATGTGCAATTCTACTTTATAACCTCGGTAAAACAGCCTCTACCAAGGAATCCGTCTCACTGCAGTGTGCGCATCATCTGTGCATCCCCATATCCGTTCCGCCACCCTTCCCAGCATTTATCAAAGTGTATGCAGGCTGCTAGTTCCTGGAAGCTGTTGTTTACAGATACATCGGCTTTTCCCATTAACCACTCCGGATCGAACAGATCCATTTTTGGACTTTTGACCTGATTAGTCTCTCAATGTAGACATCATTTACATAGCCATTGAACTCTTCTTCTCTTAAGGAATGAACCACAAAACTTGGCGGTGTCCTCTTTATTTAGAGTCAGACTACACTCAATGCCAGCGCTGCCTGCGAATTGACCGGTTATTTCATTCCCGTTTACATCAACTACTAGCAGAAAATCCTAAAGATCTACAACAATTACTTAATGAAATAAACACGACAAGCAAAAAAATATGTACTAGTTATGAATATCAAAAATACTAAAACTATGATCATAAACAAGGAAAATACTCAAAACCAACAAATGGATATCAAAATTGAAGGAATAGACCTGAAGACAGTTCAGAACTACAACTACCTTGGACATACTATAACCAGTGATGGAAAATGTACAACTGAAATAAACAAACAAATAGTAATGGCAAAAAGTAATTGTAATGTAATGAAGAAGATACTAACATTAAAACAAATAACACCAGGGCTAAATCTAAGAATGGCAAAATAATACATCTTCTCAATATTCCTATAAAGTGCAGAAACATGGATATTAGACAAGAAAACTAACATAGAATTGAAGCCTTGAAATGTGGATATATAGAAGAATAGGTAGAATTGGATGGAAGGAAAAGAAAACAAACGATGAAGTCTTAAAACAACTAAAAATGAAAAGAGAACTACTAATTCAAACAAGACAAATGCGATTTTTTTGGCCATGTTAAAAGACACAACAGTCTACTAAAAGTAATCCTGGAGGGGAAAATGCAAGGTAAAAGAGACAGAGGCAGACCACGACTAACATAGACGAGTATCATCAAAAGATGGACAAATCAGCCTATGACAACCTGCACCATCAAATAAGAGACATAGCAGAATATCGCTCTATGGTAGCCAACCTTCGTTGCGGAGACGACACTCGATGATGATGATGATGATGATGTTTACATCAACATGAATTGGGCAGTACAAGCAGATTAACGCTCGCTCGATATATAACCAATAATCATATCACCGACTTTGCAGCTTCTATCTCAAATCACATGCTGGTGGACACCGTAATGGTACAATTTCCAGATTCCCTAGCCATTTCTCTAACATGTTGGATTTCAATAAAACCCCAGTCGGTGCGCTTTCTGTGGAATACGGCACCGTCCGTACAAATGATGGGGTCATGACATAACCTTTTCGATGGATTCACTTATTACAACCTCGCTATCTCCGTATAATCCCTTACTAAACTTACCGCAGAGCTGAATGATTACTTTGGTTAGTCTTTTATTCCTGCTGTTACTTTTATCTAATCCTCGCCAGTCCTACTATCATTTAGATCACACACTCTCCTTATAGAGTTTTCCGCCTTTGCCATCCAGGATTTTCCACGCCTAAGGCGCCTGGACTTGATCCCACCTGATCCCGAATGCGAGGTATGATTTATGTCCCTTACCACGTTCAAATAATCCCAGACCTGAGCAAGTCTATGTCGCACTCAGTGCTCGATAAGCAAGAAGGTACAACAACATTGAATACATAGGATCGTGCATCTAATGTTAACGATTATCTCCAAAATAAAGAGTGAGAGAGAGAGACAGTTAGAGAGAAGCGGTGGTTATGAGAAATAATAACAAGTGGATGGGCATTAATGTTACCCATATCCGAGTCCAATCATGGATTAGGAATTAGTTAAGGAACCAATGAAAGAGTAAGTGATTACCTATGTAAGAGCGTGAGTGAAAACTAGAGAGTGAGCCATAATGGTCAAAGAATGAAGGCTACTTCTTATATACTAGCATTCAGCTCTCAGTTGCATTTATGTCCTATAACTATATTTAACGGTGTCTTTAAGATGTACATAATATTGATGTTTTCTTTGCACCTGATCTCAGAATATTCTAGATCCACTCGTAAAACATCTCGAAGAGCTGCACACAACACAACATGATTATTCGAAAAAAAAGTTAATCTACATGTGATTATTGGGATCGATACACTTTCATTGATATGCCACCTATTATGGTTTTACAGTATTCTTCCAACCTTCACGACTAAGAGCTACATTTGAAGATACAGGGAAGGTTGTTTACATACGCGTGGTTATGATGTCCTACCACTACCTAATCTGTCCTCTTTTGCTAGCTAATCTGCCACGTCATATTCTTAATATGTATATGTTTTAGCAATTACTTCATATTTTGTAACACATACACTTATTTATATTAACATCTCTTGAAACTAAATCATACTTTCTTAGGTTCACAGTGTGATGTCAGATATACAGAGGGTACGTACAAATGATTCACCCCTGAAGTAATGTAAGCAAAAAAGAAAACTGGAACATGTAAATGAGATGAAATTGGTTTGTTTGAATTGACTAGTACATTGATTAGATCATTCTAATGATAAGTGAAAATGCAAGACCGGCGAATTCTAGTAAAATGTAACTTTTGTTAAAATCTTTGCGAACTTGTAAAATAAAATAAAAGGAAATAAAAATGCATGAATGGGGTTAACAGTGCAACTACCTGCGCCACTAAACAATATTTAGGACACATATTACCATTGCTGGTGTATGTCGGGGGGCTCAAGATAGAACCAGAGTGATGAAGACCGCATGGTCAAAGCAGTCGCCACGTCGCGTGAGAATCTGTCATTTGTATTTCACCCCGATAGAAAAAATCATTTCTCTTTAAGCGGATTTTCAACACCGTAAGTCGGCTTTTTAGCCGGCGAACAGTGGTTTTAGCTGCCCGGCCACGCGCTCTCTACAGGCGCAATTTCATAAAATATTAACTTTATTAAATTGTTGTTTAACATGGACATTAGACCAGAAAACAGAACAGAGAATTGAAGCCCTTGAAATGTGGATATATAGAAGAATATGTAGAATTTGATGGAAGGAAAAGAAAGCAAACGATGAAGTCTTAAAACAACTAAAAATGAAAAAAACAAACTATTAAACACAATTCAAACAAGACAAATGCGATTTTTGGGCCATGTTAAAAGACACAACAGCCTACTAAAAGTAATCATGGAGGATGCTTATTTACATTCGAGCTATGGACTAAGCAATGTTTACTTTAAATACCACGATATATATTATTGCAGCGAGTGGCAGATTTTGAAAATGAATTCAGGGGTTTGAACATAACTGTTTGTTCACAGTTCGTTAACCTTCGCTGTAGATACCATCGTTAAATTGATAGCTTAGTTGTGACCTTGGTTGCTAAGGACCTAACTTGTGCAAACGGATGGCATTGGTGGCAAGGATCATTTTGAATCTATGAAGTGGGCTCATTGTGTGTTTAACTCAAAAGCATATGTGCTTTTTAACCAAAGACTTTTTTCTGGGACTCAATGAAGATATCCCCCGATGGAAGAATAAATTGTACTATTAATCCCATAAATGATTCGCTTCCAGAGGTTTATGATGTAAACAAAGCAGTTTTGTCATTGCAAGTGAATAATGTCCACACCTATAATTGGTCAGGATTGGGTAGCAGCAGCAGCTTTATAGCGAACACAGAAAACATCACAGGATTGTGCTGTTCTGAAACAGCTATGCCATGCTACCCTAGAATTGCCTTTAATGGGATTACTGTGACCACAAACCACGCTCCATGTGTGTGCCACATATTTACACCACAGAAAGAAATTCTGAATATAACAACATCATGTGCCTTCTGTGATATTAATGACCACAGACCAGGAGCCTCCAGTATGATTGATACAACTGTTGCACCAAGCACTTCATCAGCAAAGCCATATCTATGGAATGTTCATCTGACATTGTTCTTGAATGATGTCCAAGATAATGAGACATCAGAATCGTGTGGCGGCAGCTACAAGAAGGGAGCGGAGAACATCATCAATTGTGTTTTTACTAACTACAGGTCATGCGGCTTCTGTTGGATTGGAAATGATAACTTACCACCCTTGTGTGTCTATATGTTTGGAATTGGAGTCATCAATGATGGCCTAACATCATCAGGTGCTACGACGATCATCTTTTTCGGGAGGACGTAAACTCCCATGGTGTATGGTGGATAGGCGGCGGGAACCATTGAGGGCTATGTCTGAAAAGTGTTCCTTGTTGCAGTTTCCTCATATTCCAAGTCCGGCTTGTTGCAGGAGCTACTGAGTTAAGTGCTCTGTGCACACCGTGAGCTGTGTGTCTCATCCGTTTTGATCCTGCTTCGATATCCCGCTTGTTTGCGATGAATGATGATATCGTATGACGGGGAACAGTTGGCTGTGTTCACTTTCTGCGCGGTTTCGCCTTATGTCTTTTGGCGTGTGCTGAGACTGCTGCGATGGGGACTACAGTTACCTTTCTTTGTTTGGGAGATGAGTTAGTAATTCGGATGATTCCACTGGCACGGGCGGTTGAGCAATTATGGATTTTAATTCGTTTGCTGTGAGACCGAGGCCTTCCATAACCAATAACCAATAACCAATCATGGAGGAGAAAATACAAGCTATAAAGAGGCAGAGGCAGACCAAGACTAACATGGGCGATTAACATCAACAGATGGACAAACCAGCCTATGACAACCTGTTATAGTGTCACCACACTCACGATGAGACTTCCACTTGACGAACGACCAACAAGATCGTCACAACATAACAGTTAGTTTATGTCATACCTTTTTAATAAATGTACATAAACTAATCTATCATCTCTGTAACTTTACACAGCTGGAGTGACCAAGGAGAGACCTACGGCTAACTACTTCTAATTACAGAATACTTGACTGTTATCTACTCTACTCTAGGGAACAGGCAAATAATTGCAATCTATTAATTTATTAATAGTTGTTATCTACTCTACTCTGCTGAACGTTCCGCTCTGTTTATGAACTACTCTACTCTGCTGAACGTTCTACTCTGACTATGAACTACTCTACTCTGCTGAACGTTCTGCTCTGACTATGAACTACTCTACTCTGCTGAACGTTCTGCTCTGTTTATGAACTACTCAACTCTGCTGAACGTTCTGCTCTGACTATGAACTACTCTACTCTGATGAAAGTTCTGCTCTGTCTATGAACTATTCTACTCTGCTGAACGTCCTGCTCTGTCTATGAACTACTCTACTCTGCTGAACGTCCTGCTCTGTCTATGAACTACTCTACTCTGCTGAACGTTCTACTCTGTCTATGAACTACTCTACTCTGCTGAACGTCCTGCTCTGTCTATGAACTATTCTACTCTGCTGAACGTCCTGCTCTGTCTATGAACTACTCTACTCTGCTGAACGTCCTGCTCTGTCTATGAACTACTCTACTCTGCTGAACGTCCTGCTCTGACTATGAACTACTCTACTCTGCTGAACGTTCTACTCTGACTATGAACTACTCTACTCTCCTGAACGTGCTACTCTGACTATGAACTACTCTACTCTGCTGAACGTTCTACTCTGACTATGAACTACTCTACTCTGCTGAACGTTCTGCTCTGACTATGAACTACTCTACTCTACTGAACGTCCTGCTCTGACTATGAACTACTCTACTCTGCTGAACGTTCTGCTCTGACTATGAACTACTCTACTATGCTGAACGTGCTACTCTGACTATGAACTACTCTACTCTGCTGAACGTTCTGCTCTGACTATGAACTACTCTACTCTACTGAACGTCCTGCTCTGACTATGAACTACTCTACTCTGCTGAACGTTCTGGTCTGTCTATGAACTACTCTACTCTGCTGAACGTGCTACTCTGACTATGAACTACTCTACTCTGCTGAACGTTCTGCTTGGACTATGAACTACTCTACTCTACTGAACGTCCTGCTCTGACTATGAACTACTCTACTCTACTGAACGTCCTGCTCTGACTATGAACTACTCTACTCTGCTGAACGTTCTGGTCTGTCTATGAACTACTCTACTCTGCTGAACGTGCTACTCTGACTATGAACTACTCTACTCTACTGAACGTCCTGCTCTGACTATGAACTACTCTACTCTACTGAACGTCCTGCTCTGACTATGAACTACTCTACTCTGCTGAACGTTCTGCTCTGTCTATGAACTACTCTACTCTGCTGAACGTTCTACTCTGACTATGAACTACTCTACTCTGCTGAACGTTCTGCTCTGACTATGAACTACTCTACTCTGCTGAACGCCCTGCTCTGACTATGAACTACTCTACTCTGCTGAACGTTCTGCTCTGACTATGAACTATTCTACTCTGCTGAACGTTCAGCTCTGACTATGAACTACTCCGCTCTGACTGCGAAGTTGAACGTTGACTGCTGAGTGTCTCCAAAGCTTCATATATCCCCCTATTTGCTATTATAAGCTTCCTCATTCGGCCAATCCAATTCTGCCACTCTAACTTTCCGTTGTCTTCTAGTTGCTACAAAATACGTCACATCTTTTCCCCCTTCTAGAAATGTCCAGACCGCACCATCTGAACCTATGTATCTATGTTATATTTCCATGTTTTGCACACTTTCTACAATCTCCTGGTTCACTAATTCATTAATATTACAAACTTGCACCATCAAAGCAAGAAACAGAGCAGAATGGCGCTCCATGGTAGCCAACCTTCGTTGCGGAGATGACACTCGATGATGATGATTAAAATGTTCATTACATTATAGCTTGAGAAGTTGTTATTGTATTAAATGAAGATCTAGTTCTTATATTGTCACTATTTGGGTTGCTATTGCGGTATAATATAACCTGAAAGACTGGGTCTGAGGTTGAAAGCCTGGTGTCTCGCCAAAAGGTAGTCAAAACCAACAAGACATTTGTATTATGGTAACGATTTAGTGAATGTTACAGTCAGACCGTAGCGATATATTTGACTCGTGTTCGTATGCTCCTGCTTACACAATTTTAAATGGAGCAAATGAACACTTCAAACTGACCTATTGCCGACTAAGGGTTAATATAACATTGTCGTATCTATTGAAACAATTCATTTGACAAAAAGCTGATGAATTCAAAGTAAAAGTGTAAAAAATTAAAGTGCCCAGTCACGCCAAGTGGCGCATAGAGAACATGGTGTTAGTGACCATCCTTTTTTTTTTATAGATCTTCGACACTTTAGTTTTAGGGTAATGTGGTCAGTATTACGCCCGTTTAAGGCTTGATGAACCCGGAAGCCGTCGATCAGGATTGAATCCGACTTTGTAGTCTAGTTCACTAATCACTGAGCTATTGCGGCTGCTATGAATTCAAAGTACCCATGGTATAATCGTTTTTACATTCAAATCTTCCAAAACCAGATTTAAATATTTTATGTAAAACAAATGTTACATTTTAAAAATAAAAAGTGATTTGTAGACCCTACGGAAGTAATCACTCTAAAGTAGATGTTAATGTTGTATGTCCATTTCAAAGGACCAGCGAGCTGAAACCAAAAAAAAAAAATCAATAATGGAAGGCGTTTTGCCTGGGCAACGCATTACGGGCAGACAAAGAAAAAGATGGTTTAAGACTTCAAGGAGACCTTGAAGATGACATCAGAAGAAGTAGGAGATCTATCAAGAGACAGATTCATTCAGATGGGTTGTGGTGAATGCAAAGGAGCTGCGGCCTGATGATGACTGAAGTTTAGAAGTGTCCATTACCTCGATAATTCTAATATCTCTAAACATTAACTCTAATACATTTGTAAAATGCAAATGTTCTAATTTGTTTTAGGCTGCAGAAGAAAGAGGTGACATGGAAGCTATTGTGAAACCGGTTAGTTACGTCAAACATAACTCTAGTAGGAGCAATGAAAAGCAGTTGCTATGAACATATTGAAAGTAGACTATCAAAATATATTGTTAATTTTCTCGTTACGATGATAATACTAAATGAAGCATATACAATCTATCAGGAACGTATGAATTGGTCCTTCTAATCAACAGTCAAATATTAATAGGGATAATAATATCAATAGCGATCATCAGTTTCACAAAAACAGCTCACAGACTGAGCATACGCTTATCCTGATTATAGTGGTTTATAATAATAACAACATAAAATTGTTTTTTTTTTAATCAGTTGTATTTTAAAAACAGTAAAATCTAATCTCTTTTATTTTAAGATGACAAGTGTGGTTAAGAGTAAAGAGTGGTTAATATGCCAACCATATATATCAAGAATCAAGCCGTTGTCGGATAGGTTAAAGTGCCCCTTATATGTTTCGTAAGAACTAGATGCCTATTTCTTGGAGAGCGGAAATATCCACTTGATGTCTTTTCAATTCGTTACTGATTATGGTTGTCTTTCTGTCGTCGTTTATGTCGAGCAAATTTCCTGACTGGACAGCTTGCATGGGGCGGATGTTCCAATAATTGATGTTAGGTCACGTTTCTTGGCTGTTGACTTCTCTAGTGTGCCAGGCGTGGATGGTAACAGTCTGCTCTTCCGGTTTTCCCTAATCCCCATACATCCAATGGGGAACACTGTGACGAGACCGCGACCGACAACGAGACCGTGTTGAGCCGAAACCGAGACTGTGTTGTGCCTATACAACATATTTCTTCTCTCCACACAGCCGAGACCATACAATATATCTCTTCTCTCCACACAGCCGAGACCATATAACATATTTCTTCTCTCCACACAGTCGAGTCCATACAACATATTTCTTCTCTCCACACAGTCGAGCCCATACAACATATTTCTTCTCTCCACACAGCCGAGACCATACAACATATTTCTTCTCTCCACACAGTGGAGCCCATACAACATATTTCTTCTCTCCACACAGTGGAGCCCATACAACATATTTCTTCTCTCCACACAGCCGAGACCATACAACATATTTATTCTCTCCACACAGTGCAGCCCATACAACATATTTCTTCTCTCCACACAGCCGAGACCATACAACATATTTCTTCTCTCCACACAGCCGAGCTATCCAAAGGTCTGACAGTAGGTCTCTTAGATGGATTATTAGTTTTAAGCCTACGGTTCACATCTACTCGGGGCGGAAATTATGGCGGCTCCTAGTAATACATATAATAATAATAAAAATATTTAAGTACAAGTTGTTATACACATATGTTTATTATGTTATGAACATATGTTTGTTCTTCAAAGTTGTAACGATGAAAGGTTGTAAATACAAGTCATCCCACAAGTTCCCATTATGGTGGATGTTGCTGATATTTCTATGACCCTGTGGTCTGCTTTCTACTGAAGTAGATCTTGTTATATCCAGATACTATCGCTCGGCGACTGCGCTATAAATACATCATGAGTCTAAACCTCGAAATTCCGTAGCAAACCAACATATTTATGTTTAAATAACATGTATATGTGACAATGGCAATTTATTTGACTTTGCTATATAATAAAAAAAAATGAATCACATTTTGGCACAAGGCATAATGTACATAGATAATTGAACATTCATGTTATGTCTTTTAAGGCTTCAAGTAAATTTGCTGATATACTAAACAACGAGGTGAGTTAATGGAAACGATAGTTTAGTAGATTTATGCTACATACATTTGTGAAGTTTCATAGAAAATGTGGGGATACATTTATTGTTTTGCCTCGTTGCCTTAACAATGCTGTACTAAGGTCATGAACTTTGATTTCAGTGGAGAAAGTTCGAAAAATGTCATTCCCTAATATAGACTGAATTAAAGGGTGGTGGTATCTATAGAAAGTAGACCTAGATAATTTAAAAGTCACAAAGAAGATTATAAATACCCGTTGGGGTGTCAACACATTACCAACCATGAATTGAACATAAGATCAGACATTAACAACATCAATCAAGAAATGAAAATACGATTTTGGAAATGGCTAGACCACGTTCTACGAATGGAACGAACTAGGCTTCAGAACCTAGCATAAACATGGACACCATCTGGTGAACGAAACAGATACAGACCATTGGGGACATGGCGACGAACCGTACATGATGAAACGGAAGCGAGGGACATGTCCCGGCGAGAGTTGTAACTGCTTGCTCCAGACCAGATTGGGTGATCTCTTGTGAGTGTCCTATGGTTGGGTGGAGATATCTTGTGAGTGCACTATTATTGGGTGAATAATTGTTTGTGAGAGACCTATGATTCTATCTATCTATCTATCTATCTATCTATCTATCTATCTATCTATCTATCTATCTATCTATCTATCTATCTATCTATCTATCTATCTATCTATCTATCTATCTATCTATCTATCTATCTATCTATCTATCTATCTATCTATCTATCTATCTATCTATCTATCTATCTATCTATCTATCTATCTATCTATCTATCTATCTATCTATCTATCTATCTATCTATCTATCTACCTACCTACCTACCTACCTACCTACCTACCTACCTACCTACCTACCTACCTACCTACCTACCTACCTACCTACCTACCTACCTACCTATCTATCTATCTATCTATCTATCTATCTATCTATCTATCTATCTATCTATCTATCTATCTATCTATCTATCTATCTATCTATCTATCTATCTATCTATCTATCTATTTATCTATCTATCTTTCTACCTACCTACCTACCTACCTACCTACTTACCTACCTACCTAACTACCAACCTAACTACCTACCTACATATTTACCTATCTATCTATCTATCTATCTATCTATCTATCTATCTATCTATCTATTTATTGATCTTTCGACCCGTAGCTGGCCCATAGGGCATAGACCCAGATACCCTTTCTCTTATCTAAATTTGTATTCTAGCAGTTTTCAATCATTGTAAAAATCTGTTTATCAAATCTCGCCATTTGTCTCTATTCTGTGCAAGCTACAGTATCTCATTGAGTGAGCCGATTCCTGCTGCTCTTACCTCTCTGATCAATGTTCTTCTCAATGTCGGCCTCTTTTCTTTTTACCTGTTTTTTTTCCATGAGAGGGCCTGCTTTGTTACTCGGTTATTATCTCTTTTCATCACATGTCCAACATATTATCATCGTCTTTTCTTGATTACTGAAGATATTTATCATCATCATCAACATGTGCAACACCGGTTGGGGTAGACGATCATGTCCTTCCACAATCGTCTATCTACAGCGTATCCTTTCAGTTCTATTGTTGACTGTTTTCTATGCCATGACACAAAGCTGTCTAGTATTTACTGATCTACTTCATTGAAGATAGTCATCATCATCAGCAAGTACCAAGCCTGCTGGCATAGGTGATAATGTCTCTCCACAACTTTCGATCTCGACAGTTATTTATTATTTCTGTTGTTGACCTTCTGCTAAGCAATTCTTTTAAGCTGTCTAGTATCTGTTTTCTTTTCTTCCCTCTATCTCTTCGTCCCTCAATTTTCCCAGTTGTTACAATACATTCCAGCTGTTCTCTTCTCATTAATGACTAAACAAATCAGATTGATTCTTCCTAATATTGGAAATTAGCTTTCTATTTGCTTTGGCCTCTTTCAGAACGTTTCCATTACTCTTCTTAGCTGCCCATGGTATTCTTAACACTCTTATGTAAAACCGCATTTCTACAGACTCCAGTGATTGTCTTATCTGTTGCCCTATTGTCCATGATTCATAATATATGTCAAAACTGGTTCTACATAACATTTAAGAACTATATGTTTTGTTTCTATTGTCAAAAATGGATTGCATATATCTTCCTCATATTTTTTAAAGCTGTTTTTGCCTGAGTCATTCTGCATCTCACCTCGGCTGTACACCTACCATCGGTAGGGCAGCCGCAGGTTGTACTGTTCACTGCATACCGTAGCAAGTAACATTACCTTGAAGATATTAGTGGTACTATATAAGGGGACCTATGCTTAATGGCGATATATTGTAAGTGCTCAGTGATTGGGTGGAGATATCTTGTGAGTGTCCTATGCTCAGACCGCAGTTCGTAGATCTAGGAAGATGAAGACAGTATCTAGTTGATTCGTAATTTTACTTAAACAGTGAACGGTCATTAATTATTTCTTTATTTAAGCGATTGGTAGTTATTATTGGTGATAAACGTGTGTCCCATCTACACGAAAGCATAAATGACTTTCTTTCTATTTCAGATAGAAAATTTGAAGTCAGAAGTAGGTGTTGCCATCTGTGAGCTTCATTTACATATATGTAATGTTTCATACACATCATACCTGCTACATTAAGATGCATGCAGGATATATGTTGTCTTATATCATGTGTTGAACATAGACACTGAATGCAGAATAAGGATATATAGAGCCACTACGATATTGATAAAATATGTCGGCGGGCAATTGAATAAAGTCGCGTCCGCGTTACTTCTGTCAATTAATGTTAACTCTTATGCAATATGTCTTTCTTTATTTCTTCATTTCTTTTCATTTCTTTCTTTGTTACTTTTTTCTTTCTTTTTTCTTTTTATCTTTCTTTCTTTCATTATTCCTGCCTTCATTCCTTTCTTTCTTATTTCTTTCTTTCTTTTTCTCATTCTTCTTTCTTTCTTTCGCTCATTATTCCTTCCTTCCTCCATTCCTTTCTTTCCTTCATTAATTTTGTCTTTATTTTCGTTATTCGTCTAATCTTTCTTTCGTTAATTATGTCCTTCTTTCTTTCTTTTCTTCCTAATTTTGAGGGTCTTTGTCAGAGGTGAAAGTTGACGAACGAACAAACTATTTCTGACTGTTTTTTTTAATCAAAGTCACATTTGCCTACGAGTTATTTCATTATATATGTCGACAGTTCTCTCTACTTCCTTCTATCTCTTATTTTCTGTTTCTTATTGTTTTCTTCTAGCTTTCATTATACATATATTCTTATAACACAGCAATAACGTGATAAATGTTCCTTTAAAAAAAAAGGACTAGAAATATCGTTGTTTTGCTTGGTCTCCTGTCTTACAGAAATATTTATTGGATTAACATAATTTTCTTAAAAGACAAATTCAAACATACTATTGGGCCTCTTGCACTACTTGTTGTTCATTGTTCTAGAGCCACATTAAAATCAGTAAAAGCTGCACATAACCCCGCAAAGCTCTTATTTATCTCCAGCATATAAACTTACATTTTGATATACCGTATATAAATGATGGTCAAAATATAGATGATAATGTTATGACTACCTTAGAGTTGTGTATTAACCTAGAGAGCCGAATGTTAACAAAAATACTTAGAAAAATGTTAACCAAAATTCGAAATTCTGTTTGAATATAAATTTTAAAACAATTAAAAGCTGCTTTTCATTTCAGAGTTTGAAACTTATTAGCATTTCATCATTAGTAAGTATTGTGCATTAGAACTCTTGTGTACACGTGAATCAGAAACATCATATACATAATTCACAAATTAGTAATTTAGTTTTCATTTTGTATTGACCACAACTGTCAGTCGTTTGGTCAATTCTAAAAGTGGCCAATGTAATGATTGATTTGGTAAAGTAGATCTGCAGTTATTGAGTCGTATAGTAGGTCTGTGATAAAAACACCAGGCGTAGACAATTACCCATGTGGCAGGAGTACATATCGCACGAAGACATAACCAGGTAGTCATTCACAAATGTCTACAAGTGCGAGGCAATAGATTAAACTTATGAAAGGATAGGTAGGCTACGTTACATGCACACATAATGATATGAAATTGCAAATGACAGCTTCTTTTTAGTTATAGCATTAACACATTAACTGGTGTGCATGGCCGTCAGTATAAACAGTTTGTGATCAACGATCATCAGGCCCCACTTATTAGTACCTCCAAGGTGTGCATGAAAGCTCTCGTTTTTAATTGTATTTTTACCCTGACGAGTTTTCATGATAAAAAAAACAAAACAAAACATGGATACAGATGCTTGAAATTGATGTCGCTATGCAAGTCACTATTGTACGTTAGCTAATTCGGTACAGATTTTACGTTAATTAATTCGGTACAGATTTCACGTTAACTAATTCGGCACATATTTCACGTTAGTTAATTCGGTACAGATTTCACGTTTGCTGATTCGGTATAGATTTCACGTTAGCTAATTCGGTACAGGCTTCATGTTAGCTGATTCGGTACAGATTTCACGTTAGCAGATTCGGTACAGATTTCACGTTATCTGATTCGGTACAGATTTCACGTTAGCTGATTCGGTACATACTTCATGTTAGCTGATTCGGTACATACTTCATGTTAGATGATTCGGTACATACTTCATGTTAGCTGATTCGGTACATACTTCATGTTAGATGATTCGGTACATAGTTCACGTTATCTGATTCGGTACAGATTACATAAGATGACTAATCATTAATATGAACAAGGATGGAAACGAAATAATGAAAATTAATGGCAGAAAAACGTGACAGTGTATTGTCATATGTTAAGTTATATCAAATAGGGATCACCATCCTAGCACTCTTGAAACTTCCATTGGTGCTCCGAGCCTGTCCTAAAAATGTATATCAGCAACAGGTTACAAATTATACCAGCTGGTTGGCAAAAGCTGTCATTTCGTACTGTCCTGACAACGCCGGTCTTCACTCTCAGCTCATATATTTTTCTGCATGTTTTTTTCTTTATCACATGTTTTGTCTGCCATAGTCCGTTGATCTACCCGTTTCTTGTAGGTTCGTAATGAAATCTGCCCGACCTATTGCTGTCCAGGAGCTAATATTACCGAATCGGCCAGTCTGTCTGCTCTGTCGTTAACCTCAACACAAGAAAGTCCTGGAATCTTCTTCTTCCTCTTCTTCTTTTCTCTTTCACTGATACCTAAAAGGTGACGTGGTTTATATCATTTGTCGTTCTTGAGCTGCTCGAATTGTCTGAATTAGTGATTTTCCTTTGTTGTTACATGTCTCTGTAACTGCATCTATCCATCGTCTTCTGGGTCTTCCTCTTGGTCTTTTTCCATGCATTCTTGAGAAGAACGCCCTTGATGGTGATTGGTGAGGATCATTTCTGACCAGGTGGCCAAACCATTTAAGTTGTTGTTGTTCTATATATTCTTGGCAGGGTTTTGTTCCTACCATTTTTCTTATGGTTTCATTTGGTATTTTATCTCTTCTTGTGTTGTTTGTTACTTTTCTCAAGCATCGCATCTCACATGTATTGATCGTTCTTAAATGTGATTTTGAAAGGGTCCATGTTTGACTTTCATAGCACAAAGTTGGTATGAAGATGCTATTTATCATTTGTTGTTTAGCTGGCATAGAAATGTTTGGATGTCTTAACAATGGTGAAAGCTGGTATGTGACAGCATTCGCTTTGTGTATTCTCATGTCAATTTCTCTGTCTAGTTTTCCATCTTCTGTGCCTGGAATGACGGTGATAATTCAAATCTTGCATCTCTGTACTCATCTCGGACGTTGTCAGAAAATTGAGGACAAATTAAAAAAATAGAAAAATGGTATGTAAGAAGCTTTACGTGATAAGTGGACGACACAGATTAAAAAACGTTTCGGCCCAATAGGCCTTCATCAGGAACAAACAAAAAAAAACACACACACAACTAATAACGAAACAACCAAAACAAAAACAATCGTAATGTGTTAAAGAAAAAACATTAACTATCCTGTCAAAACAAAAGCAAATAGCAACCAAGTGTGGCTGTCGTGAACGTAGAGAAACGTGCAGAAATGTGCGCAAATGCACACAGAGCCAGAGGAGTTCACACAGGGGTCAGTGTGCAAACACAAAGGAGAAAGAGTCGAATAGTAGACTAACAGGTGTTCAAAAGGCGGTAAGAGTGAAATGTCTGAGAGTGGGGTACAATAAAAACAAATGAGGGGTAAGGAGCACAGAAAAAAAAGGTATAGAGGAGAAAATTAAGTCTGTCTCTATTTCACAATTTATCTCCTTGAGTCACTCAACATTAACATTTGAGTACATTCTTGAGTCTCCAACCAATCAACAGGCTTCGTCACTGCCATTATGTCCATGGGACCACTTTTGGCCGTCATTGCGTGGCCGCGTTTGCCTACATGTGCTGTATTTAACGTTTAATGTAAAGTAATTACCATTATTAGTATGTTAGTATTGTGTTGTTATTATTATTTTATTATTGTGAAACAACATTTCTAGGGGCGCTGCAAAACCCATAGTCAACTATGACTAACGGAGAATACTACAACTATATAATTACATGTGTTTAAGAACATAGTTTTTTTACTGTATTACGGGAAACTGATCATTCTCTTAGTTCCACAACCTCAATAATGGAGCACCGGGCGTAAGTAAAATGTTTAAGAGGGTAAAGAACTAAAATACATGATTATAACTTGAGAATTTTATTGTTTCATCACCACCAAGTACAATGCTGCTGGCGTTGATGATCATGTCTCTCCACAACTTTCTATATCGACAGTTACTTATCATTTATGCAGCTGACCTTCTGCTAAGCCATTCTCTTAAGCTGTCTGGTATCTTTTCACTTTGCCTGCCTATATCTCTTTGTTCCTCAATTTTCTCAATTTTCACAATATATTCCAGCTGTTACCTTCTCACTACGTAGCTACAAAATGATGATTGTTTCTTCCTCATCATCATTGAGTGCCGTCTCCGCAACGAAGGTTGGCTACCATGGAGCGCCATTTTGCTCTATCTCTTGCTTTGATGGTGCAGGTTGTCATCGGTTGATTTGTCCATCTTTTGATGTTACTCGTCCATGTTAATCTTGGTCTGCCTCTGCCTCTTTTACCTTGTATTTTCCCCTCCAGGATCACTTTCAGTAGGCTGTTGTGTCTTTTAACATGGCCTAAGAATCGCATTTGTCTTGTTCTAATTGTGTTCAGAAGTTCTCTTTTCATTTTTAGTTGTTTTAAGACTTCGTCGTTTGTTTTCTTTTCCTTCCATCCAATACTACCTATTCTTCTATATATATCCACGTTTCAATGGCTTCAATTCTCTGTTCTGTTTTCTTGTCTAATGTCCATGTTTCAGCACCATATAGGAATATTGAGAAGATGTAACATTTTGTTATTCTTTGTTTTAGCTCTGGTGTTATTTGTTTTGATGTTAGTATGTCCTTCATGAAATTAATTTTACTTTTTGCCATTCCTATTCTTTTGTTTATTTCAGTTGTACATTTTCCATCACTGGTTATAGTATGTCCAAGGTAGTTATAGTTCTGAACTGTCTCAAGGTCTATTCCTTCAATGTTGATATCCACTTGTGGGTTTTGAGTATTTCCTTTGTTTATGATCATAGTTTTAGTCTTTTTGATATTCATATTTAGTCCATATTTTTTGCTTGTTGTGTTTATTTCATTAAGTCATTGTTGTAGGTCTTTAGGATTTTCTGCTAGTAGTACAGTATCGTCAGCATATCTTAGGTTATTGATTATCTTTCCATTAATTTGTAGGCCTGGCATCTCTATGATGTTTTTAAAGATTTGCTCAGTGTATAGATTGAAAAAGCTTGGTGATAGGATGCATCCTTGTCTTACTCCTCTTTTTATATCAATGGGTGTAGAGAACTATTTGTTATATTTTATTATTGCTGTTTGCTCTCAGTATAGATTGCATATTAGTCATATATCGATGTCATCTAGATGTATCTCTTTTAGGCATTCTATAAGTTGTTTGTGGTGTACTCTATCAAAAGCTTTGGTGTAGTCTATGAAGCAGGCATATATTGGTTTGTTTACTTCTGTGTATTTTTCGATTAATGTTCTCATGCAGAATATGGCTTCTTTTGTCCCGCTATTTTTCCTAAATCCAAATTGCTGCTCATCTAATTCAGTATTGATTTTATTCTGAATCCTTCCTTGTATAACTTTTAGCAAGATTTTGTGTAACATGGCTCATTAGGCTTATTGTTCTAAAGTCACTGCATTCAACTGCACCATTCTTTTTAGGCAATGCAATGAAAGTTGATGTTTTTAGTTCATTTGGTATGTATCATGTGTGGTATATGTTGTTGCATATGTCTGTAATCACTTCAATGCCAAAATCTTCAAGTGCCTGTATCATCTCTATCTGTATGCTTTCAGGTCCTGCTGCTTTTCCCCTTTTCATTGTTTTTATAGCTTTTTCCACCTCAGATTTTAAGATTTTATAGCCTGATGTACATGTTATAACTGATTTCTTGTCCCTTTGATCATGAAATAGTTCTGATATATATTCCTGCCATCTATCTATGATATCCTTATTGTCTGTTAGCATTTTTCCTTTTTTGTCTGCAATGCATCCACCTTCTGTGGCTTTTTTATTTTTATTAGTCATTCTCTTTATTTCTGTGTGCATTCCTCTTAGGTCTTGTTTGCTTTCCATAGTTTCTATTTCTATACATTTTTGGCTGAGCCAGTCTTCTTTTGCCTTTTTGCACATTTTGCGTATCTCATTATCTATTTTATTGTATTGGGCAGTGTTCTTCGCTTGTCTCCTTTCTTCCATTTTTTCTAAGATGGTGTTAGTTATCCATTTTTGTTTTTTGTTCTTTTCTCTTTTGGGTAAGGTGTCGCAGCCTTTTTGTATGCTTTTCTTTATGCATTGCCATTTGGTTGTTACTTTTTCATCAGGATTTTCTCTTCTGTATTGTTCAATTCCTTCCTCTAGCAGCTTCTGGTATGTGTTCTTTACTTGTATTGTATAGGTATCTTTAGTATCTTTTTGATTTAAAGCTGTTATGTCGAGTGGGTTTGTTGATGAATTAGATTTTTGCTTGTTTCTCTTTAGTTTGATTTTCATTTTAATCATTACAGGATTGTGATCAGAATTAATATCTGCTCCTGGGTAGGTTTTGGCTTTCTTTACGCTGTTACGGAACCTTTCTTTTATCATTATGTAATCTATTTGATTCCTCTTCCTATCTCCAGGGCTTTTCCATGTGTATAGTTTCCTTTTCTCTTGCTCAAAGTAGTTGTTACATATCATCAGCCTGTTTTCTTCACAGAATTGTATTAATCTTTCTCCTCTGTCATTTCTTTTTCCTAAACCATGATTTCCTATAATTGTCTTATATCTACCTTTTCCTACTTTAGCGTTCATGTCACCCATTACAATCAAGATGTCCGAAGATTTCACTTGCTACATAACTTTATTTAGGTCTTCATAGTATGCCTCTATTTGTTCATCTGTGTAGTCTTGAGTAGGTGCATATGTCTGTATTATTGCTATGTCGAATGGTTTTGCTTTCAACTTGAGTAGTATAATCCTATCACTGTATGTCCATGTTTCTCATTGTTCTCATTATGTCATAGTTTCTTCCTAATATTGCAAATTTGTTATCTTTTTGTATTGGCTCTTTCAGAACGTTTTTATTACACTTCTTAGCTGTCCATGGTATTCTCAAAATTGTTCTCTATAATCCACATTTTTACAGCCTTCATTGATTTTCGTGTATGTTGTCCAATTTCCCATGATTCACATCGGTATGTTAAGACTGGCTCTATGTAATATTTAATAACTATTTCTCTTGTTTCTATTGTTAAAATTGGTTTGCATAGTATCTGCCCATTTTTTTTAAGCTGCTTTTGCTTGTGCCATCCTGCATCTTACTTCCTTTGTACCTCTACCATCTGAGGTTAACATGTTTCCAAGATATTTAAATTCATTTACCTGTTTTACTATTGTTCTACTTGTCTTCATAGAGCATTTCTGTGATGTCTTTTTCTCTGTTCCTAACATTAATTCTGTCTTTTTACTATTAAGGCTGAATCCTTCATTTTTGCTTTCCTTCACTATAATGTACATCATTTCTTGTAACTTATTTTCACTCTTAGCGAATAAGACTGTATCATCAGCATACCTTAGATTATTTATATTATGACCCCGCTCAGACATAACAAACGGTCTTAAATGGAGGTTATCAAATAATCACCATGCACAAATGTGCGGACAAGCTGCTGGAGAACATAATGCATAGATGATTGCCTGCTATTTTGAAAATGGACGTCTTTTTCCATCCAACTTTTGTTTGCGGCTACCGCCCGGTAGAGATAGGATGTGCAAAGCAGCCTCGATGTATACACGGACTTGTACCGGGGAGTTGAAACATGTTTTGTTGCAATCGATCTTGAGAACGCGTACAACTAAGTACATGCTGATGACCCAGCTACAGTCGCTCAGTGTCTATCATCATCATCATCATCATGTACCCTGCCGGTTGGCGTAGGCGATCATGTCCCTCCACAATCTTCTATCTACAGTGCATCGTACCAGTTCTGTTGTTGACTGTTTTCCATGCCATGACACCAAGCTATCCAGTATTTTCTCTCTTTGTCGTCCGCGATCTCTCTTTCTTTTTATTTGCCAGTTGTAACCAAGTATTCCAACTTTCCTCTTCTCATGATGTGCCCAAAAAATGTTGATTGCTTCTTTCTGGTGTTTTTTAAGAGCTCCCTTTTTGTGTTGGCCTCTTTGAGAACTTCCTCATTGGTCTTTTTATCTGTCCAGGGAACTTTCAACATTCTTCTGAGAAATCCCATCTCTGTGGCTTCTAACCGTCTTTTCATTTGTTTGTCTACTGTCCATGATTCGCTTCCATAGGTCAGAATTGGTTCTATATAGCACTGATGAACTCTCTTTCTCATTTTTATTGACATAGATTTGTTGCATAAGATATTTTTCATTTTCTGAAATGCTATTTTGGCCTGAGCTATTCTGCTTTTTATTTCTGTGGTGCATCTCAGTGTCTATACAGATCTAATTAATTGGATTTCCAAGGCCTGTGAGAGGGGGTGGGTCTTCTGTTTTAACGCTGCACGTGAACTTCCGTAATAACAGGGGAACCATGGGTAGATGGCATGGAAGCGGCACTACCACAGGGCCCACCTCTGACTGTAACGCTGATCAGCGCTTTCACCGTGGGAATTGTACACCGCAAGGGAAGAGAGATGAAGCAAGTGACTGCGGATCTCCAGACTGAACTTAACCGCTTGAGCAGATGGTGCTGTGAGACAGGGGAGTTGATGTAAAAGAGATAGAATGAAATAGAGAGAACTGTCAGCACGTATACTGATATAACTCGTATGGAAAATTTGGCATTGATTAAAAAAAAACAGTTAGAAATTATTTTTTCGTTCGGCAGCTTTCACCTCTGACAAAGACTCTAAAGACTAGGAAGAAAAGAAAGAAAGAACGAAGTAAATAACGAAAGAAAGATTAGACGAATAACTAAAAGAAAGACAAAATTAAAGAAAACGCATCATTTATGACATGGTTCTCCCTTGTCATCATCAGATCTCATGTCCTTTGTAGAACCGTGCATTCACCACAGCCCGTCTGATTGAATCTCTGTCTCTAGCCAGATTACCTACTCTGTCTGTTGTCATCCTCAAGGTCTTTTCATTATCTAATGTAATGTAACTTAAATATTTCTCTGTGCCGTTTAGTTCCCCATTAATTAGTTCATTCCGTGCTGTTTGCCAGATTGCCCATGATTCACAATCATATGTTGCTATTGGGGAGATACACACCCTTGATAATTTCAGTTGTACTACCTTGCTGGTGTTGTGCACATTTTCTTCATGACATTTAATTGTTGAGTTGGTATTGCTAATTTTTGTTTGATTTCTTTCTGACAGTCTCCGTTGCTGGCTACTAAAGATCTCAGATATTCATCGTTTGTTTACAATGTCCAGTTTGTTTCTCCCTATACAACCGTATTGTCAACGTGGTTGTATCGATTGTGAGCGTAGGTCCTGAGAATACAGTTTGATCGAAGTATTGCTTTCATTTACATTTATTTGATGTATTTATTGCACATACATCAGGTGTTTAATGAAGGCCAGCAGTGTCTCTCAGCATTGAGGCTTTTGTCAGATTGTGAACAGCATCATCATGTCCTGCTATACAAAAGACTGGTAGTTTCTTCTTTAGAGTACGTTCTAGTGATTCTCTCAACCAGACTCGGATATAAAGACTGGGACAAATATAAAATGAGACAATGTGCATCATACTTGGATGTACGAACACCGCACAATGCATGACGAAGATGCATCACTTTGATTTATCAACAGTGTATATATACTAATGTCCTAAATACGTGTCTATTTCCGTGTCATCTATGCTACACCCACTACTCAGTGAAATTTGGATGAAAATGTGCAGCAGACTTAAAAGAGTAAAAATAATGGATGACGCCGGATCAGGATGACGCATTGATCACCATCAGTGTTTGCTGGGGGACGACGGGGCAGGAGATAGATCACCATCAGTGTTTGCTGGGGGACTAGGGGCAGGACATAGATCACCATCAGTGTTTGCTGGGGGACTACGGGGCAGGACATAGATCACCATCAGTGTTTGCTGGGGGACGACGGGGCAGGAGATAGATCACCATCAGTGTTTGCTGGGGGACTAGGGGCAGGACATAGATCACCATCAGTGTCTGCTGGGGGACTACGGGGCAGGACATAGATCACCATCAGTGTTTGCTGGTGGACTACGGGGCAGGAGAGATGTGTCAACGATGCCACCAGAGAGTTATGCGACCTTTCCGTATTGCCTCACTTTGAACAGGAGAATGCAGCAACATCTAGTGATCGTGGAGATAGAGGTGCAAGTCTTGATTTAGGATACTTAACCTGAGGGCGAAGCATATATTGTCAATGATGGATTAATTTCTCAGCATAGTTGTAGCTCATAGGCGTTCATGCACTAGGTCAGAGAGGGTAGTGGTGCTTTATCTGCAACTACATGTAGGTTGACCATGGATATCATGTAGCTCATGGGCGTTCATGGCCCAGGTCAGAGAGGGTAGGGGTGCTTTATCTACTACTACATGTAGTTTGACCATGGATATCATGTAGATCATGAAGAGGACCGTGAAGATAATGGAATTCATGGATGGAATAAAGTGATGGTCTGGCTAGAAACACATCAATTTCTATCTATCTATCTATTGACCTTTCGAGCCGTAGCCAGCCCATAGGGCGTAAACCAAGATACTCCCTCTCTTATCTGCATTTTTGTTCTAGCAGTTTTCAGTTTTTTCAAGATATTTTATCACATCTCTCCATTTGTTTCTGTTCTGTGAAAGCAGCTCTATCTATTTGAGGGAGTTGATTCCTGCTGCTCTTGCCTCTCCCATCAATTTTCTTCTCAGTGTCTCTCTGGGTCTTCCTCTTTTCCTCTTTCCTGTTGTTTCCCACATGAGGGCTTGCTTTGCTATTCGTTTATTATCTCTTCTCATCACATGTCCAACATATGACCATAGTCTTTTCTTTATTACTGAAGATATTAGTGGTTGATTGGCGATTTCTCTAATTTCCTCGTTTGTTTTGAATTCGTTCCATTCTATACCAAGTATTTTCCTTAAACATTTATTTTTTGAATGCGTTCAACTTTGTTTCTATATCTCTTGTTGTTTTCCAACTTTCGCACACATACGTAAGGGTTGATAGTATATTTGATTTGAATAGTCTAAACTTTTCAAGGCTTCTGAAAGACATTGCTGCTTTAGCTATTCTGATTATAATTTCTTTGATTGTATCCTCTTCTCGATCAATGTGACTTCCAAGATAGATAAAGTGATCGTTCTCTTCCACTGGTTTGTTTTCCATGCATATTTTGTCGTCTGTTGGAATTAAGGTTTCCATGACTTTAGTCTTTTCATGATTGACCTCAAGTCAAATTTTGCTGGCTATTGATGATAGTTGATTTGTTTTTTTCCTGCATCGTTTTTACCTGACTGCTGATGAGAACTATGTCACCAGCAAAATCGAGGTCCTTCAAATGGTCTCATTGTATTCATTCGATGCCTTTATTACCAGTGCAGCATTTCTTCATTATGAAGTCCATACAGACTCCAAATAACAAGGGCGATAAAATACATCCTTGTTTAACCTCAGTTTCTATTGGGAAACATTCGCTCAGTCCCTGCTCTGTTCGAACTGCACATGTGTAACCATCATACATGTCTTTAATAATATTTATTATTTTTGATGGCAAGCCATATTGCTTCAGAATTTTGCACAAAGAATCTCGATGAATACTGTCAACATCCATTTACCCATATATATATATATATTTCCTGAGTGACTCGATTAGCATTCATGAACAGATTAGGGAGCTAGTCTCAAAGGTAATGGTTGGAGACATTACAGAAATCGGTGGATCGTGAGATTTGTTTCATTTTAGATCCTAGACTCTCGTTTGTGAAAGGAAGCGAGTAAGCTGACAGACCTGCTGAAACGGTTGCTGTGGGGAACGGGCATGTAATGGATCGCCTTGAATTGCATCATGGAGATAGGGACAGCTAATAATTCAAAGAATGAAGATGAATAAACATACCTGTCCGAACTACATGAACATCAGATCACAACCAGAGAAACATTAAGAAGCGCAACGCAGGGAGACACATATGAAAACCAAACCAACACTAAACCGGAACCTCTAGTTTCCTGCAATGAAGGACGTACTGTGAAGGAGATCTGTGCACGTATTAACGTGGCCGATGTGTAGTGAGGATGATCCGCCAACTAAACTCAAATATAATCGGCTTTTCCCAAATTTGTTATACAGTCGTTAACAACTGTTGTTATAAAACATATTATTCTTGACCACTTCCATACTTTAACATGATTGGATAGAATGTCATTTTTGTTTCAATAAATAGCTATCATAAGCAGAATTGTAGTGGATGTACAGTTAAATCACAGAACATTTCTCGACTGTTCAATCCAGACAAAAGCTCTATGTTTGTTCCTATCAATTCGAGCACTACACTAACATGATGAACATTCTGAAGCCTCTATAACTTCATAGAATAATCTGATCGTATTCTTGCACACGTTGAGCGTTTGCTACAATAAATGTGCAACAAATACATTCATATTGAAGGCTCTGCATTCTTAGACTGCAAATGATGCTACGTGAAGCTCTTGCTTTCTCATCTTATATAGAATAGGGGTACTACAATCAATAACTGCACCTACTTTAAACTAATGTGATGAACTGTTAAAAACGCAACAAAACATGAAATGATTACCAGCCACGTATAAGCATCACTGTCCATGAAACTAATCGGTTAAACAATAGTTGAAAAACAATGTTGATCACATTGAATGGAAATAAGATATACACGTAGAATAGGATGATGCTAAGCACTATAATTCAACATGAGATAAGAACAAATATAATCCACAAGTAAAGCTGTATTAAACATAAGCAATGAAATTCTAAACCTGTAGAGTAACAAAACCAATTATGACGTTTCGGCCAAGGTATCTATCAGACATAAGAGTAAATATTTATGACAGGTTTTCCTGTTTAATACCAGTTTATGTTTATTTTTAAAACTATCTTTAGATGCATAACTAGTCATTGCTGCCTTAAGTATACATTACACAAGGAAACGTCTCTGGGTGGCTGAAGCATTAAAGGAAACAACAGCTATTGATTAAATCAATTCTAAATCATACACAAGAGAATGCTTCCCTTACAGCAGGAAACATTGTTTTATACTAATTATTGTACTGGGAAAAAAAAAAAAAACTAATCTCTTAATCTAAAAGTCATTGGTTGAGTGTGACATATAATATAAGAACGTGTTAATAAATTGCAGATAGACTGTCCTTCTATAAGAACGTTTCGATCCACATAATACTGTTGACACCCACTGGATCTTTAGCAACATATGCAACTTGATGCAGCACCATCTAAACATTCTGTGTGCGTTTACATGATCTACTCTATTGCTGTCCTTTGTTACATAATTACATTTGAAGTATCGCCACCAGATCTCGTATGTCAAGAGCCCAGGGTAGGGAGATTACCCCAGTCTACTGCCACAATATATGGAGCAGTGGTAAATAAGTTTTGTATGTAACTACCGCATCATGCATATACAAGAACACTACATTTCCTTGAACGTGTAGTGGTAATGATAGTTAATTGTATTGAAGCACATTTTTTTCTTAGCTAAGGTCTAAAGGTATCAAAATATGTCCATATTTCAGGTGTCACGCAATGCCCACAATGTAAGTAATGGTATCTAGGAAAGATATGGGTGTAATTAGAAGCAATTAACTATGTTTGCGCGAACATGGGCAAGAACTGGATGATAAAGAACGTCTATAACACGATGCACACATACCACAACCACGACAAAAACAGTAATCTTGAATGAAAAGTGGTCTTGAACTAGTAGTAATGCTTCGAGCAAAGAGACAAAATGGACATTCAAAGTTTAGAGTTTAACATGGAAAATGCTTTTCATGGTAGAGGGAGAAGCACTGCACCGTCCTGGCGCACTTGTGTAATGCGGTCCCAAACATATAGGGTCTTGTACTCCTTGAATGCGGGTATCCTAATAGGACACCTTGTGTATGTTCAACAGGAATTGCATACTTGTACCGCATCGAAAAATAACTGAATAGATGATACACTAGGACGCCGTTCACGTCACCTACTTCCAGGGATTGCGCTAGAAAAGAAATAGTATACAAATTGCTGTCATCGAGCATCTTAACAATAAAAAGCCTGACGGCACGCTATCTATGGCTGTCTCAGTCCACAAAGAATTACACTGTTAAGATGATGTTAAAATACTCCTCTGCGGACTCAAGTGTCAAGCGTTTTACCGCAAAAAAGACGCCACAGACAAGTAGACATCTATATAAAGATAGCCACCAACATCCCTCACTATGTTAATGTTAAACTAGTGGACTTTTATATAATGATAGCCACCAACATCCCTCACTATGTTAATGTCAAACTAGTGGACTTTTATATAATGATAGCCACCAACATCCCTCACTATGTTAATGTCAAACTAGTAGACTTTTATATAATGATAGCCACCAACATCCCTCACTATGCTAATGTCAAACTAGTGGACTTTTATATAACGATAGCCAATAAACATCCCTCACTATGTTAATGTCAAACTAGTAGACATTTATATAATGATAGCCACCAACATCCCTCACTATGTTAATGTCAAACTAGTGGACTTTTATATAAAGATAGCCACCAACATCCCTCACTATGTTAATGTCAAACTAGTGGACTTTTATATAATGATAGCCACCAACATCCTCAATATGTTAATGTCAAACTAGTGGACTTTTATATAAAGATAGCCACCAACATCCCTCACTATGTTAATGTCAAACTAGTAGACTTTTATATAATAGCCACAAACATCACTCACTATGTTAATGTCAAACTCTTGGACTTTTAACTAGACCAGGGGCAGATTGCAGTAGTGATCATGTACCAGTTGTGGGAAAGCTTAGAGTCAAATTCAAAACAACAAACCGAGCCTCAGTTAACATCAAGTTAAATTAGATTACTCAGATCAGACAAGAAGCCAACGAAGCCAATAACCAAGAGACCGAGATAGATATAAGGTGTAACAAAGCAAGCCAAGTTATAGGCCAAGTATCAACTCTATTGAAAAACAAAGCAATAACTACGGAAGCAAAAAGGGCAATATACAAATCAATTTTTCTACCAACTCTGTGCTATCAGTGCCAGAATTGGACGCTGGACTCTAGAACAATAAGAAAGATAACGACCACAGAAATGAAATGTGTCAGAAGAATGACAGGATACAGCATAAGAGACAGAGTAAGAAACACTGACCTGAGGAAGAAACTCGAAATTGAACCAGCCATCGAATACATAAAGAAACAACAGATAAATTGGTTCAGCCACATAACAAGACAGAAAGAACTAACAATGAATCAAAGAGCCATAAACAAACGCTACGAAAACGCCAGATTAAGAGGAAGACCGAGAAAGAGATGGATAAAGGCAATACTAGAGTCACTAGGCGGAATAACATCAGAAGAGGCCAACAGAAGAGCAAAGAATCGCAGATTGTTTCTCCCCTCGACGCCAACGGCAACAGAGGAAGGATAGAAGAAGAAGATAGAAGAAGAAAACAAGAAGCTGCAAGACAAAAATAAAATCACAATTCAGAACCGGTACAATGCAATAGAGAAGATACAAATCATTGATGAACTGTGCGAAATGCTAAAGAATCAATGCAACAAAAATAAAAAGATTTAATACCACCAGTGAGGCCAAATTCAAGAAAGAAATGCATGACGGATAACATTTTGCAGCTACTGGATACAAGAAGAAGAAAAAAAAATAAAGATGAGTATAATAGATTAAATAAAGAAATTGTAATAAAATGCAATGAAGCAAAAGAAGCATGGCTAAAAGAGAGATGCAAAGAGATTGAAATGCAACAAAAAGGAGATGCTAAAGCTATATACAAACAAATTGAGGAATTAACAGGAAGAAAAACGCAATCAAAAACTGGATGTTTAAGATCAAAGGAAGGAGAACTGTTGATTGATCAAGAAAACATAAGGGAACGATGGACAGAATACATTAAAGATCTTTATAATGATGAACGATCAGAAGTAAATATTAAGGATAATGGAGAAGGTCCAGAAATACTCAGAGAAGAAGTAGAAGACGTCTTGCGCAATATGAAAGCAGGCAAAGCTCCAGGACCAGATAATATAAATAAAGAAACAATTGAAGCATTGGGTGATTTTGGAATAGAAATAATAACAAAAATATTGAATGATATCTACAACAGCGGATATATACCAGACTCAAATTAATATTCATAGCACTACCAAAGAAATCGGGTGCGATTGAATGCGATGATCATCGCACAATAAGCCTTATGAGTCATATGACTAAGATATTATTAAGATATTAGTAAGAATTATCATGCGAAGTGTGCGAAACAAAATTAGTCCAGAAATTAGCGATGAACAGTGTGGTTTTGTTGGAGGTAAAGGAACAAGCAATGTCATATATACATATATTAATATCTTTAGTAGAAAGAGCCATAGAGGTGAAAACAGATCCATTCCTATGTTTCATAGATTACACCAAGGCATTTGACAAAGTAAAGCACCAGGTCTATAAATCACCCACTATGTAAATGTCACTCTAGTGGATTTGGTGCAGATTTTGAAGAACAAACTGTGAACGACGCTTCCAGATCGTAGAATGGCCGGTGACTTGTGTGAAGAAGTTAACTTATGGGTGACCTAATGCACCATACAAATCAATAGGGCTGTTTTGGAGCAATGAAAAACACCCCCATAATAATAGTAGAGAAAGCAGATGTGAGCCTCTAGCACGTCACAGAAAGCACAAAACCCTCATCTGAAAGTTCCAGAAGCTCAAAATGATACCAGATCACCCACTGCACAAAAAAATCCAAAACAGAACATAAACTAGACTCCCAAGGACAAGTCCACACCATCTTGCAAGGGATACCTTAAGACGTACATCTTGTACAACCAAAGATATGCGCGAAGTTCTCACACTACCAGTTATCGTTCAACTGTGATAATAAAGCGAAAGTAATCCAAGATATTCCATGACTAGTCTACAAAAACAAACAAGCTGGAACACAAATGAGAAACATGTCATATTCATGCTGCAGGAAATCTACCTCAGAGATTTGTAGACATAGGTACTCACAGATGGGTCCGCGACCGAAGCATTAACGAAAGGTGGCAGTGGGCCTATATGACCTGCCCCAGATGACAGAAACACACTCTCTTGCAGTCGGAGAAAGGTGCACACATTTCATAGCAGGGACAATGACACTGCACACAACCTCATAAATTCTCAATATACAAAGAGGTCCGAAGTCTAGAACAGTTACCCTGTGAGATGCACTATCAGTCATACAAACGATGTCAAGCCTGAAATAGGACGCAACCATTCAGGGAATAAAGAACAACATAAGTTCTCTGTCCGGAAACACAGAAGTGATCCTGAATTTCCAGAGCACTGTGGTATCCCTGGAAAAAAGACAGCAGGTGCACTCTCACAAAAAGGGGAAAGCCTTCAATAGTCAAATCAATCCAAAAACTTCAAAGAAATGTAGACATTTCTGAAAAAACTACGAAAGCAGAATCATCATCATCATGTGCCATACGGTTGGCGTTGGCGATCATGTCCCTCCACAATCTTCTATCTACAGTGCATCGTATCAGTTCTGTTGATGACAGTTTTCCATGCCATGACACCATGCTATACCCCCCAATTTTTTCTCTTTGTCGTCCGCGATCTCTCTTTTCTTTTATTTTGCCAGTTGTAACCAAGTATTCCAACTTTCCTGTTCTCATGATGTGCCCGAAAAATGTTGATTGCTTCTTTCTGATGTTTTTTAAGAGCTCCCTTTTGTGTTGGTCTCTTTGAGAACTTCTCATTGGTCTTTTTAACTGTACAGGGAACATTCAACATTCTTCTGAGAAATCCCATCTCAGTGGCCTCTAATCGTCTTTTCATTTGTTTGGCTACTGTCCATGATTCGCTTCCATAGGTCATAAGTGTTTCTATATAGTACAGATGAACTCTCTTTCTCATTTTTATTGACATAGATTTGTTGCATACTATATTTTTCATTTTCTGAAATGCTATTTTGGCCTGAGCTATTCTGGTTTTTATTTATGTGGTGCATCTCCCATCTGATGTTATTATTGTGCCCAAGTATTTGAAACGTTGCACTTGTTTCATATTTGTAAGCAGAATCAAGAGAGTTATATACACAATGCGGCTGAACAAGACAGCTTATTAAACACACTCAGCTGCCATGAGCAAACCAAGATATTCAGACTCAGAATAAGTCAATGTGGCCTCTGAGCAAACCAACACGGGATATGACTCATTTGCTTTACATCTTGTGACTGCTGGGCATTTAGACAAAACCCCAGAGCACATCCTGCAGGACAACAGAACTCTCGACACCATAAGTCATATAGCTCACGCAAACAACTCTACATGATAAGTTATGGGGAATCGGTGATGATCTCAAACGAAACGTCTTGTCCGTCACCCAGGCTGGTCTAAATATTTAAAAGCATTGCAATAGCCGAAAACTGAAGAAGAGGGAAATGTCAGACGTCACAGAAAAACAAGACGAAACCACCGTGAGGCAAAAAGAGACCACCGTGAGTCAAGAAGAGACCACCGTGAGTCAAGAAGAGACCTCCGAAGAGACTACCGTGAGTCAAGAAGAGACCACCGTTAGTCAAGAAGAGACCACTTGAGTCAAGATGAAACCACCGTTAGTCAAGAAGAGATCACCTTGAGTGAAGAAGAGATCACCGTGAGACAAGAAGAGGCCACCGTGAGTCAAGAAGAGATTACCGTGTGTCAAGAAGAGACTACTGTGAGTCAAGAAGAGATCACCGTGAGTCAAAAAGAATCACCGTGTGTCAAGAAGAGACCACCATGACTCAAGAAGAGACCACCGTGTGACAAGAAGAGGTCACCGTGAGTCAAGAAGAGACCACCGTGAGTCAAGAAGATACAACCCAACCACTAGAACAGCCCACGAGAGAAGAGATAACAACGAATACTTTATCGAGGTGGAGAATACAAGAATGAGGAGACACAAACATGGAAAACACTACCTATTTTGCATCAGACAAACAACATAGACACTGTTCGAAAATTGGTTCAACCCATGAGAGTAGAAACAAAACATTAAGAGCCTCCATAGTGTCTAAACAAGAGCCAAAAACTACATTAAAAAAAGTTACACGCCAAGAAACAAAATATTACAAGGACAGGAGTTCATCTGGTGACGATGAAGGAGAAAATAAACGATGGACGGATGTGACAAAAGGAAGTGAACTGTGAACACTTTATTCACCATCAAACAGCTAGGCGGGCCGGTTATGACCCGGGTGCCGTGAGTTGCTCATCTCTGATATTACCTACAGCATATTGCCAATCCTCTATTCTGCACACTTGGTTCATTGTCATCAAGTACCGGGCCTGCTGGTGTAGGTGATCATGTCTCACCATAACTTGCGATCTCTACAGTTATTTATCATTTCTGTTGTTAACCTTCTGCCAAGCCATTCTCTTAAGCTGGCTGGTATCTTTTTTCTTTGCTTCCTCTATCTCTTCGTTCCAAAATTTCCCCAGGTGTCACAATATATTCCTGCTGTTCCCTTCTCATTATATGACTAAACATAATAATTGTTTCTTCCTTTTATTGGAAATTAGCTCTATTTTTGCTTTGGTCTCATAAATAGATGAACGTTTTCATTACTTTGCTAAATAACAGAATTCGCGCGCGGTTCAGCCAACCTATATGACATTGTCAGATAGAAATCATTCAGCCACAGATTCTAACATTTTTTTTTAAATGGAAAGAGATGGCTTATTTGTTGAGTGAGTGAGACATGGAAGAATAACCACGCTCTTCTAAAATGTAATCAGGGCTAAATCAAACAAAAGAAACGTCTTGTCTCACAGAATGAAACATTGTTTTTGTGTAAAGTAAGTCAAGTAAAGAACACTATCACGTCAAGTGGCGTATTGGGAATATGATGTAAGTGACCATCATTTTTACAGACCTTGAACACATGATTGTTTGGGTAATGTGGTCTATGTTACGTCCGTGCCGCTTTACTTTTCCCGAAAAAAAAAAATAAAAAAAAATATATACCCATTTAAGGCTGGGTGAATCCGAAAGCCGTCGTTTCAGTATCAAGCCCGACCGGTCCTTTGTAGCCCAGTTCACTAACCACCGGGATATCACGACTACCATTGTTTTAATGTGCTTAAAAATATATGAATAGAAATAATCTCCTAACGTTTGAATTGTTGGTTCTGTGTGACAGATGATACAAGAACGTCTTAACAAAGCGTAATAGACTTTCAATCTATTGGAACATTTCAGACGATGAACTACTGTTGACACCAATCAAATTGTGAACAACCTCTGCCATTTGATATTGCATCCTCTAGATTTTTAGTGCGTGATTAAACTATCGACTCTATTGTTCCCCCTCGTTACTAATTAATGTTTTGAAGTATCGCCATCAGTTCTTGCAGGTGAAGATGAGGATAGCATTCCATTGATTGTCACAACAACATCTGGGGATATGGTCAATAGTTTTGTAAAACAACAAAGCAATGTAGGAAAATATCATTGTTGAACGTTTTATGGTAGTGATCGTTAACTGTATTCATAACACATGTTTTCTTAGCTAAATCTCAATATATCACACAATGTGCACGTTTCAGGTGCCACGCTATGCCCTCAATGTAAGTTATGGTACCTCAGTAACACGTGAGTGTCATTAGCAACATTTGTGTGTTTGTGTTTGTGTCAAGATGGTCGTCTAGTCAAACGATGTTAGACACTGGTGGCAATGTTGATGTAGTGTGGTCTCATGAAAGGATATGAAGGGATGAACAATTCAAGTTTCAAATTTAATAAATCAAGATTAATAATTCAAGATACGTGTGACAGAAATAATTCACTTAAGAACGTCATACAATTTTATTTGCTTTTTTGTCAATGGGACTTCTTCCAATTATAAAAGAACAATTTTCAACACACAATGCGGGCTAAATATTATAATATAGTTTCAACTTGTTTTCACTGTGGGTTAGTAAGATAAGAATTGGGATCAATAATAATAATAATAATAATAATAATAATAATAATAATAATAATAATATTTGAGAGACTTTGATTTTTTTGCTTTTCAAAACTAAAATGTCTGCTCTTCTCAGATTAATATTTCGTTTTCTGCGATAGAACGTGTAAGTAATCAATTCTACATCTATCATAACTATTAATGTGCACTCATAACGTGTAAGTAATCAATTCTACATCTATCATAACTATTATGTGCACTCATAACGTGTAAGTAATCAATTCTACATCTATCATAACTATTAATGTGCACTCATAACGTGTAAGTAATCAATTCTACATCTATCATAACTATTAATGTGCACTCATAACGTGTAAGTAATCAATTCTACATCTATCATAACTATTAATGTGCACTCATAACGTGTAAGTAATCAATTCTACATCTATCATAACTATTAATGTGCACTCATAACGTGTAAGTAATCAATTCTACATCTATCATAACTATTAATGTGCACTCATAACGTGTAAGTAATCAATTCTACATCTATCATAACTATTAATGTGCACTCATAACGTGTATCTGAATTATAATACATTATCTGCAAATATCATTACCACCATGTGCATTCGGTGCTAAACAGTGTCGACCATGAACATCAAAGAAAGAAGCTAGGCACTGAAGAAATGAGATGTTTGAGAAAAACGCTTGGAGTGAATAGAAGTAAACAGAATTACAAATGATGTCGTGAGATAGAGAGAGAGTGAGAGAGAGAGAGAGAGAGAGAGAGAGAGAGAGAGAGAAAGAGAGAGAGAGAGAGATCGGGCATTAAATGAATTATAAACTAAACAAAGACACATCAAATATTTATTTCGCCAAGAAAGAATGGCAGAATATGATTGTCTATGTAAAACACATATCTAAAAGATAATGGACGACGAACCCGCGGAAGACAAATATCGTTTGACAACATCCTTGATAGATTACAACCACGATTCACAATTGTTGAGGCTACCACACGGACATGAACTAGGCCTGTGTAACTGTAATTGTGTGTGTGTATGTTTGCATCGAGAGATAGGTATAACTAAGGACACAATTCTAGAAAGAACATCACTGATGATGAAGTAATCCGTGGACCGAAAGCTGCATAATTTGATACAAATTAATCCCAGAAGTAACACCAGCGTAAACAAATTTTTTTTTCTTTATTTCGGTTATTAAAAATGTCCCTCTCAACAGGTAGACCAAGGATAACGTGTACTGTAGAATATGAATTTCCCCTAATATGTAATAATTACTTTAATCGAGGATTACATGCGAAGAATACAAGTGGATTGTTAGAAAATACCAGATGCATATATGATATCAACAACCGGTTCTATATCTTTTGCAGAACGCTGTATTTACCACAGGCCGTCTTTTAAATAAATATGTATGTTTAGGCACGTCCTCCACTTCTTATGTTGGCATGTTCCAAGTCTGTCTGATGTGTTGAAACCACCGTCTTCTGATGTTATGCTCTAGTTATCTGATGTCTTGAAACCACCGTCTTCTGATGTTATGTTCTAGTTATTTATAATATGTTGAAACCACCTTCTTCTTGGTCTGCCCTTGATGGGTGGTCCCGAAACCACGTCTCGAATTACTGTTCTTTCCAGACCGCTGTGTCTTTTCACATGGCCTCAGAATTTAAATTTCCTCTGTAGAATGGTGTTTATAAGCCAGTTCTTTTAAATGTTGAAACATGATATGCCCACATTACTTTGAATTTGAATGAATCGATTTTCTTCCTTCTTGTTTGTGAGATTGTCCATTATTCGCAATGTGTGTTATTATCGGGAAGACACGTCCTTAGTTATTTGAATGTTAAAGCCATGTTCCTATTGTGCCACATTTTCTATATGGAGTTAATTTTCTGTTTCTTTTTGCTATTTTTCTGTTGATCTTTTTCTGGTAGTCTCCATTGTTAGTTGCTACAGATCCCAGCTATTCATAGATGCTACAGTTTTAAGTTCTTCACTGTTGATGACGGTTTTGGGTTGGCGTTTTGCTTTGCAATAGGCATTATCCAACTTGTCTGTATATTTAGATGAAGGTTTTGCTCTTAGCTTTGGATCTCCTAACACACAATTATCTCTTTTTATCCTTTTCAGCTGCTTGTGAGGGGAACTGTGTATTCAGCGTATCTGTCTTGTATAATTAAGATACTGTTTAAAAAAAAAACAAACAAACAAACAAGTGGACCATACATTCAAGGACGAAGTAACGACCCTGTTGCTCCAGGATGTCGTTGAATTGAACACAACCTTTAGTTAATAGAAGAAGTGAACACTCGACGCCCCGAGCCCGAGCTTGGATGAATGGTTTCGGTGTGGACTGTGTTATTTCAATTCCTAGAAGTGAATCGATTATTCACCCAATAAAGCTGCAAACAAATGTCAACATCATAGAAACATCTACTCATCAACTGACGGCAATAATCGACTCACCTCTCATTAAGGTCAGGTGTTAATCGAACGATACCCCTCTTGCATACACTTCTCACAACTGCATTTCGTCATGGAATGATATAATAGAACGACTCAAAATTAGTTAAGGTTATGGTTATGAAAGGCCCCGGTATCACTGCAAACGAATTACAATCTATAATTGATCAACCGCCCGTACCAGTGGAATCATCAGAATTACTAACTCATCTCCCGAACAAAGAAAGGCAGTTGCAGTCCCCATGATAGCAGCCTCAGCACACTCCAAAAGATATGGGTGAAACCGCATAGAAATGAAACCAGAGCCATCTGTTCCCCGTCACACTATATCATAATGCATCATAAACAATCGGAATATCGAAACACTATCAAAACGGATGAAACGCATAGCTCACGGTGTGCACAGAGCCCGGAACTAGTGTACCAAGCAATGCCGTCTTCTTGATTGAGACTTTTATTTCGTTGATTGTGATTTTATTGTATCTTTATTCCGTTATCCACGGTTGTAATATTCTCATGCATGACTGTCCCTCCCCTGGGAAGGGGGGCAGTCCTCAACACTAGTGACACGGATCTTGATCTTATCAATCCATTTATACACATGTGGAAAGTCTCAAACGTTCGTCATCGTATCAAATTCCTATTTCAAAATCAATTATTATTGTTTTTTCAGCCCACTTTTTAATAAACAAAATTTCACACCACTCCTATGTTGTCGCCTGGCGTACTGTTGCAGGAACTAAATTCAACTGTGTTCGCATACTAGACACACAATGATATCGGTTGTGCACGCGATTTTTAATACTGATTCTTGTTCTAATATATTGTACAAATACAACGTTAATAACACCTGAAAATAATTGCAATCAAAATTGGCAATGCTTTTTACTTTGCTGTTACCCATTTGACGTGGTATAAACAACAGTTATAAATGGTAATGTCTTCTTCATTCTATGGAAGGACCACTCCTCTATCTTGTTTGATGACACGCTTCTTGATATAAAGGTGGTAAAGAGCATCTTACGAAGAATTTCAATTTCTGCATTAAGGTTATCACTCAGTACGTTCAGCATAAGACAAGAACGTGTCCATGTTGGTAGGAACACGTTGTCGTTTATCTCCTCACCTATAACTTTGATATATAGATGTTGTTTATTATTATTAGTAGTAGTAGTTGTTGTTGTTGTTGTTCTTGTTGTTGTAGTTGTCGTAGTAGTAGTAGCAGTAGTAGTTGTCGTAGTAGTAGTAGTTGTTGTTGTTGTTGTTGTTGTGTTGTTGTTGTCGTAGTAGTAGTAGTAGTAGTAGTTGTTGTTGTTGTTGTTGTAGTAGTTGTCGTAGGAGTTGTAGTAGTTGTCGTAGTAGTTGTAGTAGTAGTAGTAGTAGTAGTAGTAGTAGTTGTTGTAGTAGTTGTCGTAGTAGTTGTAGTAGTAGTAGTAGTTGTAGTAGTAGACACCGTAATGGAAATGTTATTTGTGTTTTCTTCTCTTTCGTCGTGTATTCTCTTTTTCTATGAATATATCTGCGTCTTGCTTGAATTGTAGCTTTAGAGTATGTTTCCAAACATTTCGATTTGCATCTCTGCCTATTATGCAGAGTTTATGTTGAGAGTCTCATGTCAGGTTTAATTACGTCTATAAATCGGAGCTTTGGGCGCCCCGTAATTCTTGTGTCATATGATAGAGATATTGCTTAACAGACAACGCAACTTATATATTATCATCTTCGTGGGGGTATCATGGATGAGATCTCCAGAGGCTGTGTCTGCAGAAGCGGAACAACGATAAAGAGAGACACATCCACCTTAGTTTTCCGCAAAGGTCTTTCACACTAATTTGAATATAGAACCCATCTACATGCAGTGTGTATTAGTCATTCTACAGAGCTCTAAAACTATTTGATTTATTGCATTTTGATATATATTTTGATACATTTCCATAAAAGTCCAGAGTGTATTGCACTACACGACAGTCCCTTTTTTTTGGAAAACCCAAGTGAAGATACAAAGAGGAACACCAAAATATATTTTGAGAAGACAGGTGGAAGCAGAAATTTAAACAAAAAATGATAAGAAAACGCGGAATGGTATAACAAGAATGGCAAGAACAGAACGGCTTGAACAATGTATGTTGGAGACATATGCTCAGAAAGTTGATAGGTAGAAGAATGTAATAGTTGATAATAAATATATATATTTAACATGTTTTTTCAATAACTTCATTGACATTTTAGATTGTGCGGGCGAATGAAGGACTACATCCGGTAAGCTTTATGTTCTTTCAGAACTGCAAGAGTGGTACTAAGGGCGATATCTCATTCACTCGTGATATTTCAATGTCTGATTACATTTATGTTTCACGTGGCTAATATCTTTGTTTTCCAGTTACACGGCAGGGACATTTTATTATGTACTTGAGAACGTTACTTATAGATCATTGGATGGCACATCATTCGTGAAACATGCCGCCGTCGTACACATAGTGGGTCAGATCGTGGCAACATCTTATATACATATCATCAAACATGTGCCATACCGGTTGGCGTAGGCGATCATGTCCTTCCATAATCTTCTATTACAGTGCATCGTATACGTTTTATTGACTGTTTTCCATGCCATGACACCAAGCTTTTCAGTATTTTCTCTCTTTGTCGTCCGCGATCTCTCTTTCCTTTTATTTGCCAGTTGTAAAAAGTATTCCAAATGTTCCTCATCTCATGGTGCGCACGAAAAATGTTGTTTTTTTTTCTGATGTTTTTTAAGAGCTGTCTTTTTGTGTTTGGCTGCCTTGAGAATATCCTCATTATTATTTTAGCTGTCCAGAGAACTTTCAACATTCTTCTAAAAAAGTCCATCTCTGTGGCCTCTAATCGTCTTTTTATTTGTTTGTCTACTGCACATGATTCGCTTCCATAGGTCACTTTTGGTTCTATATAGCACCGATGAACTCTCTTTCTAACTGCTATTGACATAGATTTGTTGCATAATATATTTTGTTTCATTTTCTGTAGATAATAAGTTGTGTTTGAGCATAATTATGCTAGGAAGTATAAAAGGAAAAAAAATTAAAAAATTGAACAAAATGGTATGTAAGAAGCTTTACGTGATAAGTGGACGACACAGACTAAACGACGTTTCGGCCCAATAGGCCTTCAGCAGGAACAAACACAAAAAAAAACACACACAAAACTAATAACGAAACAACCAAAACAAAAGGAAGTATAAAAAGGTAGTTTGTCATTCCTTTCCTTCTTGGCAGTGACTGTACTAATCGGAGATCGCATTCATTGTCTCTATATATTCATTATCTGCCTGCCATCTCGGAAGAGGGATAATAACCAGCACTACTTGTCGGCTGCTCCCACAACATCATCCACCACACATATACACACATGTGGTGTACAAATAGACGATAATAGAAACAGTTAAGATGACGTATACACAAAGAAAAATGACAAAGAGAATGACTTCATTAAAATTACAAACGAAACATAAAATAGAAACGGGCTGATGACATCACCTTTCAGTACGAGAAGGTTAAATCATATGGCGATCACTTAAATAACGGATTGATAAGATAGTGCAGTCTACGACCATTGACTGAAGCGGTATAGTTCATTACCCTAGTTTTAACATGGTTATGCTAAGATGTTATGGTTATGGCTATGGCTAGTCGAAGGCACTGGTGTCGCTGCAAGCGAATTAACACCCATAATAGCTCATCCGTCAGTGCCAGTGGAATCATCCGAATTAAAACTCATCTCATTGAATGATCCAAACAAGAAATGCAGCGACAGTCCCCATTATTGCAGTTACATCACTCGTCAACGACAAAAGGCCAAGCCGCACCGAACGTGACCGCAGCTGAACTGACCTTCGTCATACCATATTATCATTCACCCTAAGCAATCGGAATATCGAAACATGATCCGGATGAAAAACACAGCTCACGGTGTGCACAGAGCACAAAACACAGCAGTTCCATATCATGCCGGACTTGGAATATGAGGAAACTGCAACAAGGAACACTTTTCAGACAGAGTCTCAATGGTTCCTGTCAACTATCCGCCATATTGACCGGGTGTACTTACATAAGTAAAACAGTGTAAGAGACAATCTGGAGAATACACAACCGCTCTATGTTTCCTCTAGGCGTTGACATGTTGTTGAAGATTTAATTAAGAAGGGCATAGTTATTTTAAAATACTATAAATACTTGAAACAAAAAAATACTGCAAAACTGTAGCTGTATATATTTTCCTGTTTAAAAAAAAAATATGTATTTTCATTTTTTTAGAATACAGGCGGAAATCTAACACGCGAATTCACAAGTGTAAGTAATTTGAAGGACTGGTCGGAATCTAGATTTAAAAAGGCAAACCAGATTGTGATTTATGTGCCAATTATATATGTGTTCTAAAGCTTCAGACAATGATGAAGCGCTGTCATTAATTTTGTTAGGAATTTAACAACAATAGGCCTGTAGACAAGGTAACGGCAGGGTACATAGGCTGTTAAAGCAAACCAGAAGAAAGAGACAATTATTGGAGAAATAGCCCAGCAACAGCGTGTCTAATAATACAACTTTGACGCTTTGCTAAACCTCAGATGACGGCGCAAAATTAAAGTAATGTTGATTAAGGAGGAACTAGATTCGGGAACACGATGTATCTCACACGCAGGGAGCCGATGCAGGACGATATTGGAGTAGATGCCCGAATCAAAAATGGTGATCTTGAGATTTTACTACCACCAACGTTTGTTTAGGAGTATAAGTTCACATGTCTACGATGTTGACCAACGACAGCCGAGGCATACACGATAGGCATAAAGAAGAGAAAAATAGAAAATATATAATAATAGACAGCAAATGTCCATAATGTAACTTAGTCACATGGGATATGTCAGATGAATGCAGCTCAAAAGTGATGACTGCAGGCGGAGAATGCAAGAGAGTTAGTGACGTACTGACATACATAATCATATGCATAATAAACATAGACATAATAAACAACAATCATCATCATCATTAAGTAGCATACAAGTAAACAAGATAAATCTGAAACAAGTGCAATGCGTCAACTCACTTAAACACAATAATAACATCAGATGGAAGATGCACAACATAAATAAGGAAGAATAGATCAGGTCAAAGTAGCATTTCAGAAAATGAAAATGTCATATGCAAAAAGGCTATGTCAATAGAAATGAAAAAGAAAGTTCAGCAATGCTGTATAGAACCAAGTGTGACCTATGGAACGAAACATGCATAGTGAACATAAAATGACGATTAGAGGCCACTGAGATAGAACTTCTCAGAAAAATATTGAAAGTTACCTGACCAGCTAAAAATATCAACGAAGAAATTCTTAAAGAGGCCAACACAAAAAGGGGGCTCATAAGAAACATCAGAAAGAAATAATCAACATTTTTCGGGCACATCATGAGAAGAGGAAAGTTGGAATACTTGGTTACAACTGGCAAAATACAAGGAAAGAGAGATCGCGGACGACAAAGAGTAAAATACTAGATAGCTTGGTGTCATGGCATGGAAAACAGTCAACAACAGGATTGATAAAATGTGAGGTGGATAAAAGATTGTGGAAGGACATGATCGCCTACACAAACTGCGGTAAGCCACACGATGATGATGAAAAACATAATCACTAATTATCTCTTTCAGCCCTAACGAGAGCTAAAATTCCCATTTCATATTAGCTGAATTATCTCACTTAACTAGGACTTGTAGGTCCAGCAGACTATATCACTTGGAATTGCCAAAGAGTGGCATTGACGTCCCCGAAAATGGCATTTTTTTCTATTTTCGGTCTATAATCTCCCTTTTCACCCTTATACATTCGTATTGAATTTAGCAGATAATAACAGCATGTCGGGACTTTTGAGTCCCGCTTCACGTGACGAATAAACATTGTTTATAATTTGTTTATCAGATGATGCATGTGCCATCAATAAACCATCAATGATGATTCGTGTTATTCCTAAAACCTGAGTTTTCTGTTTGTAATATTGCCTTCAAACATTACATCATCACCATCTTCACCACCACCTTTTACCACTAAATTATTACATTAAGTAGCAAAATATAAATGTATTTCGACTACAAGAACATTTAAACAGTAACAATAGTAAATTATAGTAATAAGTAATTATCTATTGAATACATATCGTTTGACTGTGTTTTATTGGTTTATATAGCCACTGTTTGTGGACAGTCGTCCAGTTTAATATTGCGAATGCAGTTGAGCAAATGTTTAATTTGAATAATATTGGATAAACTAGACAGTTGTGAACCCCAGACACACTTTATTATGTCATATTCTCCCCCACGCTGCACCTTTTATATCTACAATTGAATATGTAAAGTATATACTTCACATACAATCCAAGCTTTCATTGCTGATTTCATTGCTGATATGTTTGTATACGATTGAGTTGACAGAAGCATTTTCTAAAGTCGCACACATTACATTACAGACTGAAAGAGTGGCACAAGAGGTAAGTAACATATTATGTGCCTTAGATCACACGTTATGTTATGTTGCATTCTGATGTGTTCATTATCACTCACAACCATCTCACTCAGCTCACTCCAGGAAGACCCATAGGTGACCCTATCTTCTCATCGAAGTACCTCGATGTGATAAGTAGATACGATGCTTGATACAAGTAACAGCCACTGATTCATTTATTTCCATCGTGGCAAAGCTTTCATTCTGTAAAGTCAGCGCAGGACAGTTGCAATATTTATCGCCGATAATTTCAGTAATAAACCAGTGATAAATTGTGGCTAGAAGGCGATCTTGTAACTGACTGAAGAAATACGAAGTGAAAAGTATTCTCAATATTTCAATGAAAAGTGAAAATATATAGAAGAAATTACATGTTATGAAGAACGGTGAAGACAGACTTAAAATAAAACATTTCGTTAGAACAAAAACAATTTTGTCATAGCAGTGTACTTAAATCGGTGCATTTATGTTGTTTACATAGTCATATTGAATATAAGGCCATATGTGTGTGTGGCGAAATCCACTGTTTCGCTGGTGAAAAGGCGGTGCACGGCGTTCGAAATCCTCGGTAGACAGAAATGACTGTTTTCTATCGGGGATGACTCACACGACGTGGCGACTGCTTGGACCAAGCGGCCTTTATCCTTCTGGGTATTAGCCTGAGCCCCCCGACATACACTAACAATAGTAATATGTGTTTTCAAGATAGTTTTTATGTGTATTATGTATTTAATACATACGATATTAACAAATAAATGGGAATCACAAACACATGTTGGCGTTTAAACAAAGATTTGTTTTTACACTGTTCTGGACGAGGAAAATAATAGAAGTGTTGCCATCATTCAGTATCATACATGTTATATTGAGTTTGGATGTTGTGATCCGTGGCAAATTTGTTGGCCATATGATATCAGATAGAATTTGAAAGAAACCCTGAATGTTGACGAAATCAAAGGCATGTGTTAGAACTACGATTGTTTTCAAGTGAGGCTTCTGTTGTTAGTTATTTTTTCTTGCCAATGCCGCAGTGGGAAATGATACTAATAGTGGATCATCGATATGTACGAAAACCACAAAGTGCCACTGGAAGATTAGCTCTAGCAAGCATTCTTTTTCTAACTGTCAACTCCCTGTGGAGCATAGGTATGTAGCCAACACGTCCCAATTCGCTCTTTTGCTTGCCATTCTTGTATGATCATCCCATGTCTTCCCTATCATCTTCATTTCTGCTTCCATCTGTCTTCTCCAAGAATATGTGGTCTTCCTCTTTGTCTTCTTCCTTGTGGGTCCAAAAAAAGGATATGTTGTGTAATGTTCTCTACTGGCTTCAGCAATGTGTGTCCTATCCAATGCTTTTACTTGTCCATGTTTGTGAAGATTTTGCAACTTATTTTGTTATAATACAGGATAACCAGTCCCAAGCCCAACCCTCCTTAGTCGCCTCTTACGTACATGCCTGGTAGGGAACAGCGCCACAATTCCTCACTTCCCTTCCAGACCCCGACAGCTAACGGGAGTCTGGCAAACATTGCTATCTTTTTAAGACTACCTCTAGCAGGGCTCTCTTTCATCAAGCATATATACACTCTATACTAGTTGTTACACTCTGCACGGGTGACCGTTCTTTCGGAAAGTAATGATATTTTAATGTCCCGCTTTCTTTACCCCTGGACTCTCCTTCCAACGAATCACTTTTTCTGCAGATTTGTAGCAACAAATGTTGCTTATAATAGATAAACAGTTGGAATCAAAAGAGGAAATCCGAAAATGTAGTCAAGAAGAAGATGAATGAGCGGAAATTACAATGCGCACCCCGCAAAAAATCTCAACACCCAACAACGCTTGAAACACATGTTAAAGCTGAAACATGAATGACATAGTAAGAGAACAATTCAATATAGGTGGAAATGCAAATATAAAAAGATGTGTAATAAAACATATGCTAAAGAAGAATACCTTAATGTAGTACAGGCAGAAGTTTTGGTGTTACAATCGACACGGTTAAGATATAAAGGAGATAGGTGTCAAAAAATAATTTCGCTCCAAAGATGGTTCCCAAATGGTGTTTATTAAAACAAAGGTGTTACTTCAGGATCATGTGACTCATTATAAACGGACTTCCGTTGTAAAGATGGTGGATCTAGGTCACGTTCTTTTGATTGCTGCAGAAAGTGCATTCGAGATCTGATTAATTTCGGTTCTCCATTGCACTTTTCTGCGTTAAAGTAAAAATGATGATCAACTTATTACATCTGCGCCGCTAAAGCGAAGTCATACGCCGGCAACAGTCATTTTTGACAAATCAAGTGTTGTAAATGATCCCTTCCAACGTCTATACTTGATCTGCGCTTTACGTCACATTGGTGCTGTTCATGACCGTTGTTGAAATTCCTTGGCGCAAGTTATTTCCCAAATGCTCATTAATGCAAACTATTTCGCCAGCCGCAGTTTTATCTCTTTAGGGGACTTGCACAGTGTTTTGTTCGTCGTAGGCTGCTTTCACTAGAGTATTCATAAATCTAAAGGAGCGGAATTATATGTACGGCATTGTTGTGTGCTACTTCATCGTAATGGCTCATCTTACATCCCTAGACCAGCCGTACGCTAATCTTACGGTCTGTTGTTTGATGTGCGACGGGGATAATCTGACGACTAACTGTATGTCTATATGTTCAGGATTGGAGTCAACAACGATGACCCAACATCATCAAGCGCTATACATTTTTTTAAAAATACAACGATCATCATTTTCAAGAGCACGTGAACTTCCGGTATATGGTGGATAGACGGCGGGAACAATTAAAGGCTATGCATGAAAAGTGTTCCTTGTTGCAGTTTCCTCATATTCCAAGTCCGGCTTATTGCAGGAGCTACTGAGTTAAGTGCTCTGTGCACACAGTGAGCTGTGTGCCTCATCCATTTTGAACATGTTTCTATATTCCAATTCTTTACGATGAATGATGATATCGTATGACAGGGAACAGTTGGCTGTGTTCACTTTTTCGCGCGGTTTCGCCTTATGCCGTTTGGCGTGTGCTGAGACTGCTACGATGGGGACTACAGTTACATTTCTTTGTTTGAGAGATGAGATTCGGATGATTACGCTGGCACGGGCGGTGAGTAATTATGGATTTATGAGTGATCCCGGGGACTTCCATAACCAAATAAATCAATTATAAACATCATTAATAAACGGTGTCACAAGACGTATATGAGTGAGGTAGCTAGAAGTTTAAGGGAGGTGTTTCTACAGCATCTTTCGGCACCCTATCACGTCTGCAACACGTCTGGAAACTATAACACCACAACATAATCCCTCGATACTTTAACACGTCTACAACACCTCTGGAAACTCTAACACCACAACATAATCTCTCGACGCTCTAACACGTCTACAACACCTCTGGAAACTCTAACACTACTACATAATCTCTCGATACTTTAACACGTCTACAGCACCTCTGGAAACTCTAACACCACTACATAATCTCTCGACAATCTAACACGTCTACAATTTCTCTGGACACTCTAACACCACTACATAATCTCCCGACAATCTTACACGTCTACAGCACCTCTAGAAACTCTAACACCACTACATAATCTCCCGACAATCTAACACGTCTACAACACCTCTGTAAACTCTAACACAACAACATAATCTTCCGGCAGTCTAACAAGTCTACAACACCTCTGTAAACTCTAACACAACAACATAATCTACCGACAATCTATCACATGTACAGCACATCTAGAAACTCTAACACCACTACATAATCTCCCGACAATCTAACACGTCTACAGCACCTCTGGAAACTCTAATGCAACAACATAATATCTAGACACTCAAACACGTCTACAGCACCTCTGGAAACTCTAACACCACTACATAATCTCTCGACACTCTAACACGTCTGCAGCATCTGTCCAAACTTAAACGCTTCTATAACATCTTCTGAGACTCAGGTACCCCAGGTTTTACTCGCATTAACTCTTCTAATTATTTTATTTAATTGAAATGTCCATCGATATTTTCTCAGATTGTTGATTGGATGAAAAGATCAGGGGGTGTAAGTGATGTAATTATTACCTGCCACAAATATTATTAATGAATTATTGTAGTAGTGAATCTCACAATTTATTAACGTCTTTATTTTTTTTTAATCAAACACTAATGATAATCAATTGTTGTGTGTGCAAACATGTGCCTTTCCACCTTTAAAAAGGAAGATCTTTAATGCTGAGTTCACGTATTTATTTATGTTTTCCGCATTTTCCTTAGGACTAAACATCTGATGACACTAATTAGAAAGCATAGCCAGCCAGGAAGAAACGAAGCAAACGATTATTCGAAGAAAAACTATTGCCGTTACTGCTGACTACACAGTCCTCATTTGTACAGTGACACACACAGTGCAACTACCCATTTTTATTTTTTATAAAATTGTCTCTTAAATAATAAGAACATGAATGATGATATTCATTTAGTAAATACCTTTATGAACACGTGTGTGTGTGTTTGTGTGTGTGCTTTTATTTTTCTTTTCTGTTACAGTCCTGCTCCTTCATACATAAACAAACAAAATGAAAAATGTTTTAGAATTACATATATATTTTCAGGACATTGGGGGAAGTGTGTACACAAAATATATGTACTTAAAATTTGTTTAAAGATTGATAATAATGTAGATATTTAGGGAAGAGTGTACACAAATCGATGTACTCATCGTTTGTTTAAAGATTGATATGAATGTAGATATTGAGGGAAGAGTGTACACAAAATAGATGTACTTAAAATTAGCTTAAAGATTGATAATAATGCAGATATTGAGGAAAGAGTGTACACAAAATAGATGTACATATATTTTGTTTCTTTTTCTTCTTCTTCCTTTTCTTTCCTTCCTCATTTGCCTTTTAGCGTCGAGGATATATACAATTTGCTGTCATTTGCACTTCTGTTCGCCTCTGCTGTTGTTATGTTTCCTAGTGTTTCTAATATTCCGTCAATTCATTTTTTTCGTGGTCGACCCTTGGATTTGGTGTTCTCGCAACCTTTATTTCGTTGTGTCGTGTTTTGATATTTATCTCTTGTCACGTGATCAAACAGTTTATCTGTTGTTTCGTTATACATTACATAGTGGGGATTATTCATAGCTTTTGTTTAACGATTGCTAATAATGTTCGCACAGAGGAAAGAGTGTAAACAGATAGTCAAGGTTGGCCAAAATATGTTCCTATCGTTTGTTTAAAAGTTAATAATAGTGATCAATGTTTATGTTTATAAATATCTTACATGTCTTGTGTTGTGTTTTAGAGAGAATCATATGCATTACAAGTAAGTAATTCGTTTGAGTAATACTATTTGTATTTATTAATAATTTGAATTAGTCTCGTCCTAATAATTTTATAAAATATTTCATAATACTAAGACTTTGTTAAGCCCAATTTATAGATGACCGTTTTCATAAAATAGTGTAAATTTGGGTAATGAAAAAAAAATAATACCTTTCAGAATTGCTATGAGTGTAAAGGTTATGGTTAGTCGAATCCCCCGGTACCACTGCAAAGGAATTAAAATTCGCAATTGCTCAACCGCCCGTGCCAGTGAAGTCATCCAAATTAAAACGCATGTTATTGAAGGATCCAAATGAAGAAAGGCAGCTGCAGGCCCCTTCATAGCAGCTACAGCACACGTCAAAAGACATAAAGTCAAGCGGCACTGAAAATGAACGCATATGAACTTTCCTTCGTCATACGATATCATTCATCGTAAGCGATCGGAATATCGAAACACAATCTGGATGGAAATCACAGCTCACGGTGTGCACAGAGCACTAAACTCATTAGCCCTGGCAGCTAGACGGAATTGGAATATGTGGAAACTGCAACACGGAACACTTTTCAGATTAAGCCTCAATGATTCATGCCGCCTACCCGCCATATTGACCGGAAGCATGAGTGTTTCACAAAGAAGTTAGATATACATTTTTTTAAAATTAATCGGAATGTGGTCACTAAGAAAGGAAAATGATCGGTCTATAAATGGGAGTTAGACATTGTAAAATTTACTATAGCTGTGTCACAGTACTTATTGCAGCTGCGTCATAGCACTTACTGCAGCTGCGTCATAGCACTTACTGCCGCAGCGTAATAGCACTTACAGCAGATGTGTTATAGCACTTACTGCAGCTGCGTCATTGTACTTACTGCAGCTGCGTCACATCACATCCTACTCCAGAGCGAGCTTCAGTGAAGGAAGGAACCTTGAAAAAAACCTTGAAAATTAAAAACAAAAAAGTATTTAAAAAAACAACTCTTTACGGTATTTTCCCATTACTTAGGGTTTCCGTGGAGAATCGTAGGCCTTGAGAATAAAGACCACTTGTCAAGTGCTCTCGCGGCGAGGTATTCGGATCAAAGTTTTTAATTCACCCTCTTTAGAAAAAAAAACTACTGTTTGATCGTACCGGAATTCGAACTGCACGTTCTCCTTATGCAGAGCCCGAAGAGCTATCTATTCGGCAACGGCCACTCGCACATTTCGAAAATTAAATGAATAAAATTGAACGGAAAATATGAACTAGAACATTATAGTATAAACAGATCATGACATGTAGATACCCAACAGGAAACGTGGAATCAGAATGGCCATCTCGGGGATCATGCGACATTGTTGTGAGATTTCGTTAATCTTCTCCATTTCTCTTTACCCCCCACTTGCACTATTTGGTTTTAGATATTGTCTCTATACATTCAATTATATTTATTCCAGCCTATGCCACTGTACACAGGACAATATGACTACAAAACATGTTCTACAGGTTTGCCCCCAGTACACAGACCTGAGGAGAAGAGCAATGTGGTCCACGCCCACCTCCCTGGAAGGGAAACTATATGGGGCAATCGATTGCTTAAACAGACAGCTGACTTCATGAGAGAGTCTGGAATCCTACTCTGATTGAGTCTTGATCGCAGAGAGAGAGAGAGAGAGAGAGAGAGAGAGAGAGAGAGAATTACTTTTTGGGAGATTTTCGAAGTTTATACCTTCCTCAAAGTATACACTTTCCTAAGTCTATACCTTCTCTTTATCCGCCAACATCTCCTGATAGCTCCTGCCACAGTTCCCTTTCCAGAAGGTCATTGCAGGGTTAGGCGATCGGAATCTGTGGCCATTTCAATTGTGTTTCTTCACAATAGTCTGAAGACAATATTGAACCCCGATTGCTTGTTCTTATCTTACAATAAAATTTAAACTCTGAGCATGCATTTTCTCTACAGCACTGTTGTAATGGGCCCATGGTTGCAAGAATATATAGAAACATTGATGTAACAAAAGCAAAAAATAATTTTCGTATCTTTGCAAATTGTTTTAAACTTGCAATTGAGCGTTCATTTTTGGCATCTGACCCAATTTTATTTTTTTTTTAAATCTGGCAACTGTTTCTAGTTCTTGCACATTTATTTTGATTTTGGCAACAATTCCCGGAGGTTATTGATCAATAGTCCTGTTGTATATCAGAATTGACACGATGTCATAAGCAGCAGATGTTTATCTATGAGCTGTTTTAAAACTGTTAGTTCCTGTTCCTGCTAAAACAATACAAGTTGTCATGACACCATCGACTACTAATATTCCTACGACCAATACCTACAGTACGCTCATTGTATTAGTAGCCGTCTGGTCTGATTCCATTCAAGAAAATGTTTAACTAGGAACGAGGTAGAAGCCGCCAGAACCTGTCCATGAAACTCCTCACTAATTGATAGCCCTTACTATAACGTTTGTCCTGTTATTCTCTTCCGTTGAACGGTTTCATTGTGACCTATCCTAATACAACATGTACGAGTCAGAATACACCCCCATAAGTCATGCGTACTTTACGTCAAACTATTGACTTACTTTGTCTTATTTTAATAGCAGATATGAGCTTCTGTGAATTATGGGACATTATATAAACGTGGGGGAGCAGCTATAGCTCAGTTGTTAGTGAATTGGACTACAAAGAACAAGAGGCCGGGTTCGATCCTGATCGACGGCTTCCAAGTTCACTTAACCTTAAGTAAGTACCGACATTTCTTCTGGGAAAGTAATGCGGCAGGGGCGTAATACCAACAAAATTACGCCAAAAAGCATGTGCCGAAGGTCTGTAAAAATTATAGTAAATTATATATATATATATATATATATATATAATTGCATTATTGAAAATAAAAGAAAATAATTCCAATGCTGTTTTATTAAAGAAGGTTTAATATTTCAGTTGTCTATGTGTTATTTGCTTTTAGTATTCACAAATGATGAACAGAATTCTTGCAGTAAGTAACGGGAAGTGACAATAAATACTGAATTATAATCGTTCCATTAATATCATTTGCTTGTTTAATTTCGTATTGATAACAGTCATTTGATTTTTTTTTTATTTCTAGAGCTTCATCGATTAAAACGTGTACTTAGGTCATGAACGTGTGACCTGTCAGTCGTGAAGTAGCAATGTGCAAGAACGGTAGTCACACGCTGCATACAAAATTAGACTAAGTAGCAGGGTAATTAAGAAATTGCATATTTTGGATTGAGAAATAAACAGTCTGTCAAGAAAAGATCTTCATCTTGAATATGTTAAATTAGAACCAAAAAAATAAAAATTAAGAAAACACATTTACGCTTCATTCATAAACATAACGTACACTTGATTGTCACTGATGGTGTTATGGATTCCTGTGAGATGACACCCTTCGGCTCAATGTCATGTAATGATATATTCATATATATCAGAGCTCCCTTGTAGTTCCGTGCAAGGTGTTCCATTTATCTGACCTTGAAGTAAGTAGAGTTTCTCTGATCTCAGTCAGCTTTGGACATTGAAAAAAGGTGAATTGTCATTGATACTTTAGTGAATTGTATCATTTGCATCATTGCAGGAAAATAAAATACACATAGTTCTTCAATGTTACATTCAAAATGATTAAAATAAGATGAATCTTAAAATGTAATCATGTTTGGTTACACGTTTAACATAATATTAACACGTGCATTAACTATTAAAATGTCATTTGTACATAAATATTGACACTTTGTTATTTATGCTGTACCAAAAATGGAAACCAATCCAATAAATATTGATCGTAAAATTGAGTGGATTATACTCGAGACCTCTCTACTAATGAACAATGCACCAGCTAAGAGTTCCTATAGCAGAACGAAAATACCACTTTGAGAAGACACAAACCAGATATGACAAATGCTTTACACTGAGTACAACACACACAGCTTTCATAAAGTTTACAATTAAAACATTTTTATGTGGAAAATTCAGACAATACAATTGCATTACATTACACTGGAGAAATGTGACAGTGGTAACCTATAACATAAAGGAAACTGCACGTAATGCAATAAAAAGATGAATCAGTTCGAGCGACTTCCTGTCTCCGCTTATTGGAAACTAAACGATATATGAAAAAAAAAAACACACGAACAAATGTGAGATTCTTAGGAGCAATAGATTATGTGTATCTGTATATGATCAAACAGAAAATGTCAATATTTACTGCAACAAATTGGTCAAATGTGAACAGTATCAACTGGTTCTTCTAAAACTATTATTTAGGGCACATACTGGTAACAAATAATAATACATAAATATTATTATATGGGGAACTTCCGAGGCGATAATAGGGAATAATAGAACAAAAATTTTATTTCTATTTAGGGCACACTATCACAACCTGGGGACATAGCTTTCATTGAATAATAGTATAGTCCTCCTGCAAAAGCCAAACGCAAGTCTGTGTTAGGAGGTTGTGGAGAGAACTCACGCGATGAAATACCTAGAGATGTGTCTTGATCAAAGATCTTTAAGACTCATGTAGACCAGGTAGTATTTGAAATTATAAAGGGCCTGTCAACAATAAGGGTCATTACAGCAGAAAAAAAAACCCAGCAACGTCTGTGTGTACACTTATACCAGTGGCTGGTCGTGTCTGTTATTGGATATGCACTGGGGATCCTACTTTCAGCAACAGACAAATATAACAATTTGGCATGGAATAAAATATGATGAAACATCCTTAGGCGATACAAGACACTGAGGTGGAGTGATGCATTAGTTATAGATTTCCCCACCACGACAAACAGAAACAAGAGTTAACCGAACATGTGCCTACCTCTACTTGAGCCACGTTTTTCGCTATATCATGAATTTATGAATACAAAAAATACAGCAGCTAAAAAGAGACACATTATGAATGGGGCAAGCTATGTGTATTACTCAGCAGGTGTGTTCAGTCATGGGGATAGAACCTGGAGAGAACGTGTACGAGCTGCGAATCTAGCGTTGACCCTCAGCGCATTCGAATTCGGCGGTCGATTCTTCAACCAGATCAGTAGGGTAGCTTTGGACACCAAGATGGGCCCTAACTATTTTTGCCTCTTCTTGGGTTACCTAGAGCATCAAATTCTTTCTCCCTTTTGTGGCCACCTTCTCCTAATTTATTTCCAGTACATCAAAGACGGTGTGTCTGATCTTTGAGAAATGGACTTGGCCCAGCTGCTAGACGTTGTTGGCTTAGTTCCTGACTATTTGGAGTTCGTTTTCTACTTCAACCTCATCGGTTACATTCTACATTCATCGCCATTCTTAACCTCTCTGCCAACTTATAAGACTTACACTTCTATGCGACCGAGACAACTTTCTCCATCAAGATCACCTTATATTGGACTCTTTCCCTGCCCTACCACGAATCTGTTCTACACGCTGCTCTTCAACGAGCTTCCCATGTTACCCGCTCAAACTTTAACCCCTACAACCACACCCTCTCTTTCGAACAGAAGTATACTCTCCATTACCTATCACTCCCATCAACTGGCTGCATGGGGCTGCTTGAAATATATTGAAATCTATCCCATATTCCAATCCCACCACTTGCCTTCTATTCTCTTCGAAGCTCTGGTGGCATTTAAGAATGACAGAAACCTTTAGCGGGACATTTTGGTTCGGAGCCGTCTCCGCTACACATGTCATGCCCTATGAGGCACATACCCCTGCAACAGATCGTGAAATACCTGCACATTTGTACTACAAACTCATTAGATCCTCTTTCTGAATGGCTCCTTTAAGATTCGAAAAGGTGTTACGTGCCTATCTAGGAATCTGATATATTCTATTATCTCTGATCGATGTAAAAAATATATTGACCAAACGGGAAGACTTTTAAGAATTAGGGTCCATGAAAACCTATACATCATTAAACGCAATTATGGAACTCATGTCTCCTTCCATTTGAGATATCCATGACACACGACCTCAGAAGACTTCCAGGTTACTGGAATCGTCCAATTGATACTCATAAACGTACAGTCGGTTTTCCTTGTAGACCTTTGATTTGGTACTCTCCATCTAAGGAGTTCATAATCTTTTTGTATTTTCTTTAATTAGATAATTAAATTATATTACATCTTATAGAGATATACGAAGGTAGAATCGTGAATAAAGATGTATACAGTAGCTACACGTAATTTCACCATGGCATATATGGCTGTCATTAAAGCATTAGAATGGCTTAAGACACAGACTTATACACATGTGGATTTTTCTCACTGACTCAATGAGTGTCTGTCGAGAAACCGGATCTGGCTAGGGTCTACAACAGCTATTAGAGAATCGGTAGAAATCTACTCTAACAAAGGCCTGGTTCATTTTCGTACAGGGAAAATTGGTGTTATAGGTAATGGGCATGTTGACAGACTTGCCAGCTTGGTTGATATAAAGTGCGGCAGGGCAATGGAATACCCTCAGGGGCGGCGAACATAATAAAAACTCAAACATTAACTCGGAAACACACAGCACGAATATCATGATTGAGGAGGGCTGATTGAAAAGGGGTGGTGCTTGGGGAGTGGGGTTGTAATAGATGCACTACGCCCGTGTTGCTTTACTTTACCAGAGAAAAAATGCAGGTATCCAGTTGTAACGATCCATAATAACACCAGGGCTAAAACTAAGAATAACAAAATGTTACATCTTCTTAATATCCCTCCATGGTGCAGAAACATGGACATTAGACAAGAAAACAGAGCAGAAAATTGAAGCCTTTTAAATGTGGATTTATAGTAGAATTGGATGGAAAGAAAAGAAAACAATCGATGAAGATTTAAAACAACTAAGCATGAAAAGAGAACTACTAAACACAATTAGAACAAGACAAATGAAATTTTTGGGGCATGTTAAAAGACACAAGAGCTTAATAAAAGTAATATTGGAAGGGAAAATTGAAGGTAAACAAGGCAGAGGCAGACCATGGACGAGTAACATCAAAAGATGGACAAATCAGCCAATGCCAACCTGCACCATCAAAGCAAGAGACAGAGCAGAATGGCGCTCCACGGAAGCCAACCTTTGTTGCGGAGACGGCACTCGATGAGGATGATGAAAAGCTTGACCGGAATATACGAATGTGGACTGAGAGATTACCGCCGCTTCTGAGGTGACTTTCTGATATGACGTAAAGTAACACACCAAATGTGTTCAGCTCATGCTTCGGGATTAGGGTATGGAATACTTATTTCTGCTTGATTTACAATTGTACATTACAGTTGGAAAAGTTGCAGGCACGTTTAACAAATAGCATTCCCAGCATAGGGACTGGTGTGAAAATTTGCACAACTACAATCGTGTGATCACCATTTAGTTGTGGGAAGATTGTAGCATACATTATATGTGTAAAGTGTAAACATGTTTTCAAAATGAGTAATTTTGATTTGATTGGATTTTCTTTTCAGGTTATGCATTTCGCAAACAGAGTAAGCGATTTGATCTATAATATGCAAACGACCATTGTTAAGAGTGTATGGACGACAAAGAAATAATATGATTTCATTTTGAAGTAGCTCAAATCACTAATAAACGTAATTCAAACCGAGAAACAACAAGCAATACAAGTAAAGCAAAGAAAGCGTATTGTAAATAACTGTTTAAAAAAAAAAATAAAACTCGTATTATTAGCAAAGAAAAGTAACAAACTATACAAGACTATTTTGAACTATATTGAAGTATATAGAAAATAAACTATAAATAGTTCAAGAATATAACTATCTTGGATATATATAACAAGTGATGCCACGTGTAAGACAGAAAGAAACCAACGACTAGGAATGGAAGAAAACAATTTTAACCCACACAAAATATACTCACATCAAAGCAAAAATATCAGAACTAAATCTGAATATCAAAATGGTATATAAACTCACAATTTCTGAATTGTGCATACACTTGGACACTAAATAATAAAACTCATCAGAAAATTGAATCATTTGATCTATAGGAACAATGGGGACAATTAGGTGGTGGAAAAGAAGACAAAGAAGGAAGTAATCAGCTAAATGAAAATAAAATAGAACTAATCACAATTTAAAATAAAAACAAACAAAAAACATCAATTTGGTAGACACGTGTAGAGACATAATACCCGTCTACCAGTGATCCTGCAAGGAAGGCACAAAGTAGACTCGTCAGAAGCAGACCAAGACTAAAGTGAACTGGTATCATCAACATGTGATCACGGAAACTTATGACAACGTGCAACATCAAGACAAAAGACATTGTAAAATGGCGCTCATTGGTAGCCAACCTTTCTATGTGGAGAGGGCACCTATTTGATGAATGAATCTATGGCATGGTCTACATTTACAGCAAGAGGCAGCATGGGATGTTACTGCACTCAGTTCGGAGACAATACAACATGGCAATGAAAGTTGTGTCGGCTTCAAAGAGCCATGAATTATGTAATAATTCGACTTATGTTGCTCGTATTATTTTTATCATGTTTCATATCTAGTGAGTAAAAGTAACACGTCTCTGATGACCTTAACAATACATGTGTTCTTTCACACACAACAAAACACATTATCCGATGTGAAATACACTTTTGTAAAACGGATGTCATCATCATCATCAGCATGTACCATACAGGTTGGCGTAGGCGATCATGTCCTTCCACAATAATCTATATACAGTGCATCTTATCAATTCTGTTGTTGAGTGTTTTCCATGCTATGACACCAAGCTATCCAGTATTTTCTCTCTTTATCGTCCGCGATCTCTCTTTTCTTTTATTTTGCCAGTTGTAACTATTTGAATGCTATCCCAACTTTCCTCTTCTCATGATGTGCCCGAAAAATGTTGATTGTTTCTTTCTATTGTTTTTAGGAGCTCCCTTGTTAAAAACTGATGTAATCAAAAATTATTAGAGTGAGTCCACTCCCCTAAGGAATGTACAAATTAACTAATTAATGTCATCATCATTAAGTACCGTCGCTGCATCAAAGGTTAGCTATCTTGGGAGCGCCTTCCGCTATGCCTCTTATTGTGAAGGTGCAGGTTGCCATAGACTGAATTGTCCATTTTTTTAAATGTTACTCGTCCATATTAGTTTTGGTCTGCCTCTGCTTATCTATCTATTGACCTTTCGAGCCGTAACCGGCCCATAGGGCGTAGACCAAGATACACCTTCTCCTATATGAATTTTTGTTCTAGCAGTTTTCTTTTAAAGATATTTTATCAAATCTCGCCATCTGTCTCTGTTCTGTGCAAACAGTTCTATCTCATTGAGGGAGCCGAATCCTGCTGCTCTTGCCTCTCTCATCAATGTTCTTCTCAGTGTCTCCCTGGGTCTTCCTCTTTTTCTTTTACCTGTTGTTTCCCATATGAGGGCTTGCTTTGCTATTCGATTATTAATAATCTCTGCTTATACTACCTTGTATTTTCTCTACCAAGATTACTTTAAGTAATCTGCTGTATCTGTTAACATACCCCAAAAAACCGCATTTGTCTTGTTCGAATTGTGTGTAGTAGTTGTCTTACAATTTCATCATGGTTTCTTTCCTTTCTATCCAATTATTCACGTACTTCTATAAATCCACATTTCAAAGTAGTCAATGTTCTTTTCTGTTTTCTTGCATAATGTCCATAGTTCTGCACTTACAAGAACGTTGAGAAGAGCTAACATTTTTCTATTCTTAGTTTCAGTCCTGGTGTAATTTGTTTTGATGTTAGCATATTTTTTTTCGTGGCAATACATTACATTTTGCCATTTCTAATCGTTTTGTTTATATCATTTTTGCATCGTAATTGCCATACGGGTGTAATTAGAATGTGGAGAGGGAGAATTACCACAACCCAGCGTGTACCACGTACTTGGAACAAGTGTAAAGCTCGGCATCTTCCGGGTACACGTGTAGAGAGAGCATGACTGGAAAAAAGAACATGAAGAAATGAATGCAAACATCACACATTGTCTCACACATCCTTCAAGCTTGCTCCCACGACCACGTTTGGAGAGAGACTAAATCTATGTCACCAAGTGGAACGTTCCCGAACATTACCGCTCGTTATAAGAACTGATAGAATCAAACATCATACATTGTCTCATACATCATCAAGCTTTCTCCCACGACAACGTGTAGAGAGAGACTAAATCTATGTCACCAAGTGGAACGTTCCCGAACATTACCGCTCGTTACACGAACTGATAGAATCGAGCACACGCATTGAAATGATGTTTTTACATATATAGAAATGAGCGACTAAATAAGGAATAAGAAGAAAAAATCCAAGACAGGAAAATGACTGCGTTTCGAGAGAAGATAAATGATCTTGCCAACCTGACTGTTTGTTTGTATTAGGACCATCTTCACTGCATACCGAACAAAGCCATTGGTGCTCCGACATCCCCCCCCCCCCCCCGCGAGAATCTCGGGAAAATCCAAAGAGAACCCTGACCCCATTTGTACGAACTCCCTAGCACGTCCTGTGACTCACAATGCGGATAGGTTTCAGCTGATAATTTTGACTGGCCAATGGCCACATTTATGGTCTGATCATTTTTTTGTTGTTTATTTTGACTGCCAAGAATTTGTTAACGAGCATACAATGACGAGCATACAATGCAAAAGAGACCTCCACATTTTTGCTGTTTTCCGAGGGGGCTGGTAAAAGCATGTCACAATCCAACGATCAGAGGAGGGTAACGCCATAAAGAAACGTATAATTCATTGTTCTTCTTAAATCAAAACCTAGTTAGTGGGATTTGAACCCTGGTCCTTCCTGTGCATAGTTCGACATCCTACCTTTACGTTACTTACCTTTGATTGGAATGTCAGAGAACATAAAATACAGCCCATCCCACATTCTTTCCGAGGCTGAATCACGCTTCTTTCTGTTCGTCTGTCGGCGGTAGCAACTATCAATTTGGCATCTCAGTATGATCTTTATCACTGACCTATCTCGAGAAGCTCTTCACTTTACACACACACACACACACACACACACACACGCACGCACGCACGCACACACACACGCACGCACACACACACACACGCACACGCATACACACACACACACATAACTGTGTCTAGTTCCTTAGAGTCAAGTATCTAGAAAAACATTGAAGAAAAGAAAACAACTGCATGTAAACAATTTCTATAGGTAGACATTACTCATTTGTCGTAATAAATCGAGTTTGTCATAGAATATTGATTATGAATGAAAACTTTACGTGGTCTAGTAATTCAGTTACTATTATGATTAAGTCAGTGATTCATACTTTATCTTAGAGAAGATACCAGATATATAACTCAGTTACAACACGTAAGAGACATTGATTATTATCTCTTATGGTGTAATTATGCCCCACGGCTTGCTGACTTAGAAAGTAGTAAGTTTTCATATAGTACGTAAATGACATCCCTGGCGTCTTAAAATAGCCTGTCTCCCACTTGGAACTAAAGGAATTGTTTACTTCTCTTGTCACTGCTACCTTTCAAAGACGAACGAAAATGATATTTTCAAGTCGACATTCTAGTAAGTGTTCTCTGCATACAGTTCATCGTGATGCCTGCTTCTTATATAAGCCAGCAAATTCTAGTCTTTTCATTCATTTCTTTATTTATGAATGCGGCGCGGACTAGTATCACCAACCACAATTTGGCACTGGCCGTAATCTCAATTCTGTAACTTACATTCCATTTCTAGTTTTGTATCTTCTATTTACAGTCAGTGTTATTATTTGATATTTCCGTTGTCACATTATTTTCTTCCGTTGTTAATTTCCAAATTGGCAATAACAGCAATATGTTCCTTCGTTGATTAGATTCTCACAGTCAACCCAGGTGAAGCTATGAACATACAACATTGTGCATGTTATAGGGCATTATTTTGCTCAGCTGGGTGTGAGGGGCTGACATATATAATGTGCTGAACTAATAAATGAACAGGAATGATTTTATTAGTTTTCTTTTCTTTTTTTGAAGGGTGAAATGATTCCAACTCTAAAACATATTTTGTCTTCCAGGTTGTAGATACAGACCTACAGGTATAGCATGTGATATAATGTCATGGGCGTTGTTGAATGTGGTAACAACAGATTCAGTCCTGCGTTGTTGTCACGAACTTTCTTGTGCGTACCGGCAACATGCTACGTTCTATTCATTGATACTATTCGACACCGCACTCACAAGACCTCATGATCCATGTTGACTTTCTGTTGTTTTCGTCCTTTTTAAAAAGAACCCGACATTAATGACTTCTCCACTTGATGCTGCCATTCTAAAATATGCCTAAACTACTCTCTAGCAATTATGCGTGTATTCTTGCAACAAGTACTGTTAACTGTTGAGTAAAACTGATTTGATTATCTTATGATGTTTAAACAGTGATTATAATGTTTAGTTAACAATAGTTTACATATTTTCTGTTCATTATTTATTGTTCAATACTGGCAACATTAACACCTGAGCTATATACCTGTATATAAGACCATATTTTTGTTATGAATAAACGTAATTCATCGTCAAGTGTCTTACTTTCAGTGCAAACATCTGCGACTAGCACGCAGTAACTTCTCACCGACTGTTTTAAACACTCAGGGTTGGACGAAGTAGTTCATTATCGCCAGTAAATTTCCTGACACAAGTACATTAGATAGACAAAATCTCACTTCTATAGAGGACATGGCAAAACACATGGGTTGAAAAGAGAAGACGCAATAATGAAGATGCAGCACAAGCACCAAAGTTTGTATCAACATTCATATATATATATATATATATATATATATATATATATATATATATATATATATATATATATATATATATTATTATCACCGACTTTCTATAACAAATCCACTTTTCAGTCACGACATATCTCCACTTAGACAAGACACTCAAAATGCACTAGGGAAATTGTAAATAACTTTCAGATTTAAAAAAAAATGACTTGGTGACAACAAAACACCGCCATTTCGCCTTTCATTAATCGGGTATGGCCGGTTTAGGGATATACGATCAGCCACTATGATGATGTAGCACACAGAACAATGGATGCGCCCATAAATTCCCGTTTACTCTAGTGAATGCAGCCAGCAAAGCACGAAACGAGAATACACTGTCACTTTATTGATCCCACAGGACAAGAATGCACAGTCACTGTGGTTCTCCAGAAGGACAAGCATAAACAGTCACTTTATTTATCCCACAGGACAAGAATAAAAGTCTTTTGAGTTCTCCAACAAAACAAGAATAAACTGTCACTTTAATTATCCCACAGGACAGGAGTAAACAAAACAGTCGTTACACCAAAGAAAAAATAGTAAACAATCATATTGAATTATCCAGAAAAAGCAAAGATACGACTCCCCTAGGCTCTTTTTACGAAAAACTAACTAATGTATTAATATAACATTGATATTACATATATAAATAATAAAAACAAAGGAATGATTAGACATAGTTGGAAAATATAAAGGAAATGCATTTAGTTGTGTGAGGAAAGAAACAATTTTAATATAAAGTATTTGTTACATCTTTCAGATAAAATTATCTGGCTTGGTAAGTAGTACTATTTTTACATGAATATAAGTATGTACAATCGAATACATGAAAGTAAAATAATTCATGATTTTTTTTAATTTTTGAACAATGCTCATGTATGAAAGAGGTACATATACTTGAGTGACTTCAATTATTGTGTGTGATATTGAGGGAAAAAAATCATTTTGTCTTTGGACGCCATCACTAGATTTAGCCATTCTGATGCCTGGTTGATGTGATTTATGATGCAGAGCATAAACAGAAACACACTATCTGTATTGAAAAGTGGTCTTAATAAAATGAAATAGTAAACATCTATGATTATAAGAAATATATGATCATATAAATAGTGATATTATGAATGATGATACTATAACGTATGATAATATAAATGATGACAATATAATCTTAATTAAGCTTAATTCCAACAGACGACAAACTATACATGGAAAACAAATCAGTGGAAGAGATCGATCACTTTATCTATCTTGGAAGTCACATTGATCGAGAAGGGGATACAAGCAAATAAATTAGAATCAGAATAGCTAAAGCAGCAATGTCTTTCAAAAGCCTTGAAAAGTTGTTGAACATCAAAACTCATCAGCACAAACACAAACTTAGACTATTCAAATCAAATGTACTATCAACTCTTACGTATGCGTGTGAAAGCTGGAAAACAACAAGAGAAAACAAAGTTGAACGCATTCGAAAATAAATGTCAAAGGAAAACACTTGGTATAGCGTGGAATGAATTCAAAACAAACGAGGAAATTAGAGAAATCGTCAATCAACCACTAATATCTTCAGTAATAAAGAAAAGACGATAGTCATATGTTGGACATGTGATGAGAAGAGATAATAACCGAATAGCAAAGCAATCCCTCATGTGGGAAACAACAGGTAAGAGAAAACGAGGAAGACCCAGAAAGACACTGAGAAGAACATTGATGAGAGTGGCAACAGCAGCACGAATCGACTCCCTCAATAAGATAGAGCTGCTTGCACAGAACAGAGACAAATGGCGAGATTTGATAAAAAAATCTTTAAAAGAATTGAAAACTGCTTGAACAAAAATTCAGATAAGAGAAGGAGTATCTGGGCCTACGCCCTGTGGGCCGAAACGTCAATAGATAGATACCGGGACCTTCATGACCATAACGATAACCATAACGATAACCATAACGATAACCATAACGATAACCATAACGATAACCATAACGTTAACCATAACGATAACCATAACGATAACCATAACGATAACCATAACGATAACCATAACCATAATATAACCAGTGATGGAAAATGTAAACCTGAAATAAATAAAATAATGCGAATGACAAAAAAGTAATATTAATGTCATGAAAATACACTAACATCAAAACAAATAACACCAGAGCTAAATCTAAGAATAGCAACATGTTATATCTTCTCAACTTTCCTGTGTGGTGCAGAAACATGGACAGTTACAATAAAACTTAAGAGAAAATCGATGCCTTTGTAATGTGGATTTATAGAATAGATAAGAAGAAGAAATAGATAAGATATAAAAGAATTGGATGGAAAGAAAAGATAACAAACAATGACGTCATAAAACAACTAAAAATGAAAAGAAAACTAGCAAACGCCATTCAAACAAGACATATGAGATTTAGGGCACACTTCACCGTATGTAGTTGAGGATATTAAAAAAAAAAGTAAAAGAAAAGTACCCCCGTCACGCCAAGTGGCGTATAGGTAATATGGTGTTAGTGACCATAAATTTTACACGCCTTCGGCACAAGATTTTTTGGGTAATGAGGTCAGTATTACGCCCGCGCCGCTTTACTTTCCAAGAAAAAAAACCCATACCCATTAAAGGCTGGGTGAACCCGAAACCCGTCGGTTGGGATCGAACCCTACCTCTTGTCCTTTGTAGTCCAGTTCACTAACCACTGAGCTGTCGCGGCTCCAGTTGAGGATATGAGTACTACCAAATTGTCCGTTGTGCATGAAATTGATCTGTCCACTAAACGAAACTATTCTTTGTTTATATCACATTTCCATGATACATTTTGACGTTTCGTCATCAATGTTGATTATACATGAACCATTGACACAGAAGTATGTAACTTTATATTAAAGAATACACGTAGTTGACAATAACGATAATACAAGGTATTGGTAGATTTACATCATCATCATTATCATCAAGTACCGGCCCTGCTGGCGTAGGTGATCATGTCTCTTCCCAACTTTCGATCACGACATTTATTTATCATTTCTGTTGTTGACCTTCTGCCAAGCCATTCTCTTAAGATGTCTGTTATCTTTTATCTTTGCTTCCCTCTATCTCTTCGTCCCTCAATTTTTCCATTTGTTACAATATACTCCGGTTGTTCCCTTCTCATTACATGACCAAAAAATGATGATTAATATACTTCATAATATTGTAAATTAGCTCTCTTTTTGCCTTGACCTCTTTCAGACCGTTTTCATTACTCTTCTTAGCTGTCCATGGTATTCTCAACATTCTTCTGTAAAACAACATTTCTACAGACTCCGGTGATTTTCCTGTCTGTTGTCCTACTGTCCATGATTCACATCAATATGTTAAGACTGGCTCTGCATAACATTTAAGAACTCTTTTTCTTGTTTCTATTGTCAAAAATGGATTGCTTAGTATCTTCTTCATTTTTTTAAAGAAAGCTGCCTTTGCCTGAGCCGTTCTGCATCTCATCTCTTTTGTACATCTTCCGTCTGAAGTTAACAAAGTTCCCACATATTTAAATTCATTTACCTTTTTTTAATATTGTTTTACTTGTCTCTATTTTCCACTGAGGTGATGTCTTTTTCTTGGTTGTTACCATTACTTCTGTCTTTCTGTAATTGAGGATGGATCCTTTATTTTTGCTTTCTTTCACTATAATGTCCAACATTTCCTGTAACTCATGTTCACTCTTAGCGATTAAGACTGTATCATTAGCATATCATAGATTATGTATATTATGGCATCCGATTATTATTCCAGGTATGCCCCTTATGCATTTTAAAATAATCTCACAATAAACATGAAACAAATCTGGTGACAGCACACAACCCTGCCTAACACCCTGTTTTATTTGTTGAAAAATACAATCACAATACTCAGCAGATAATACGAGTGGCAATCTTTTAGCTGAGTTAGGTGACTGTGTTATACGCGTTATTGTGTTTGTTGTTGTTAGGATCATAATCTCTGTCTGTCAGACGAATCCACAGGAGCTGCGACATCACCCTCGGGAAATTCAGAGGAGAATCATGGCCCAAGTGCACGAACTCCGTAAAACAACCTTGGATTCACGGTGTGATAAGATTTTTACTGAAGATTTTGACCAGGCAGCGGCCATATTGCCGGTTCTTTTCGATGTCAACTGCCAACGGTTCTTCAACGTGCTCGTGCGCACACGGGGCCTCCTGTTTATTGCTGTTATCCCCACATGGGTAGACATCGGATCTCACTACCCTGAGAGAGTGTTTAGACATCGGATCTCACTACCCAGAAAGAGGGGTAGACGTCGGATCTCACTACCAAAGAGAGAGGGGTAGACATCGGATCTCACTACCAAAGAGAGAGGGATAGCCATCGGATATCACTCCCCGAGAGAGGGGTAGACATCGGATCTCACTACCCAAAGAGAGGGGTAGACATCGGATCTCACTACCCCAATATCACTCCCCGAGAGAGGGTAGACATCGGATCTCACTACCCAGAGAGAGGGGTAGACATCGGATCTCACTACCGAAGAGATCAGAAGACAATAACGTTATAAAGAAACCATTGATTAATTCTTTTTATTTTTAAATCACCACCGCTTCTGCTGGGTTTTGAACCCAGCTTCTGAATGTCCCGAGATCAAATTCGTACCTCTGAACTACACAGCGGTTCCCCCCCCCCATAAAATATTATTGAATGATTCTGATATCTAACCTTATATTTCAGATTTTAAACACAGTCAAAAAAGTAAGCGAGTGTCTTGAAACGGCATCCATCTGCGATTACATTATATGTATTGTATTTATTGCATCACATTATAACAAAATGATTGATAACTCACAGGCTGTGTCAACAATGTACGTCAGTTGTTCCTCGGTGTCATTTTTTAAAGGCTGTAATACATAAACATATATACCATGGAATTATGTCAAGACTAGTGTAGAAATAAGACATCTGGCAAAGCATCCGCAGGTATCAGTTATCATCAAGAAATAAAGATGGTCTTATGTTGGCCAATTGATCAAAAGAGATATAAAAATAATCTACAGTTAAGACTCCAGTGGGAACCAAAGGATAAAAAAAATATAGACCGACCTGAAGAAACACTGAAGAAACATTAAAACGAGAGGTAACAATAATAATAAGCGCCATTCCCATAACAACTAGCCATAGCAGGGAGACACAATGCAGGACTTGTGAAAGTTCTCATAGCTGAGAGACAGACATTAGTCTAGCATGTCTGTCATATATGCCGTCTTCAGCTAAAAGGACGATGTATACAAAGATAGATAGACAGACAGACAGAAAGACAGACAGGCAGCTGGGCAGAGATAGACAGACATATAAATAGATCGATACATATAGACAGACAAACAGACATAGAGATCGATAAATAGATAGACATACAGACAGACAGACAGACAGGCAAACAGACAGACAGACAGACAGGCAGACAGACAGACAGACAGACAGATAGATAGATAGATAGATAGATAGATAGATAGATAGATAGATAGATAGATAGATAGATAGATAGATAGATAGATAGATAGATAGATAGATAGATAGATAGATAGATAGATAGATAGATAGATAGATAGATAGATAGATAGATAGATAGATAGATAGATAGATAGATAGATAGATAGATATATAGACAGACAGATAGATAGATAGATAGATAGATAGACAGACAGATAGATAGATAGATAGATAGATAGATAGATAGATAGATAGATAGATAGATAGATAGATAGATAGATAGATAGATAGATAGATAGATAGATAGATAGATAGATAGATAGATAGATAGATAGATAGATAGATAGATAGATAGATAGATAGATAGATAGATAGATAGATAGATAGATAGATAGATAGATAGATAGATAGATAGTCAGGATGTGACAGATCTCTTAGAATGTCATTAAAAATCTTTCAATGCATTGGAGTAGGAATACACAGAATGTGAACTTAGACAATGGACAATACAAACATTCATTTTGTAATAATTATTATTTGAGGGAGTATAGCTTTTGCACAAATCCTTGTGTACCGAATACGGCGAATAGTCTACCATGTCTGACGGTTAGGCACAATCGGTTAATTTTATGCAGGTTTTTTTTTCAGTCTTCTTCGACTTTTATACCTTCTGGTCTCTATATAAAGGTAAAACCTTATAACGCCCATCCTGAGAACGTAAGTAAAAACAAACAAATAAAATAATTAATTAAAGAGCCTCGTCATTCCTAGTTGCTTATATGACATATGGTGTTAGCGCCCATAGTTTTTACAGAAAGGTAAATTCCGATCCCCATTTAAGGCTGAGTGAACCCGGAAGCCATCGATCAGGATAGAACCCAACCTGGTGTCCTTGTCCTTTGTCCTGCGACTCCCATACTGCGAACATGGCCAAGATGTTTCCAACGTCACTTTCTGACGTCAGCGCATGCGCAGTTCTGTTTAGTTTCTTCACTTATTTATATAATTGGTTTGAAGTCTGACCAACGGATGCCTAGCAGTCTTCGAAGACATTTGTTCTCGACAGCGTTTAGCCTTTGTTCTAGATTTTGTTTTTATATCCAACCCGTGTGTCAGTGCTGTATTCATAGCGTTTAGCCTTTGTTCTAGATTTTGTTTTTATATCCAACCCGTGTGTCAGTGCTGTATTCATAGCGTTTAGCCTTTGTTCTAGATTTTGTTTTTATATCCAACCCGTGTGTCAGTGCTGTATTCATAGCGTTTAGCCTTTGTTCTAGATTTTGTTTTATATCCAACCCGTGTGTCAGTGCTGTATTCATAGCGTTTAGCCTTTGTTCTAGATTTTGTTTTTATATCCAACCCGTGTGTCAGTGCTGTATTCATAGCGTTTAGCGTTCTAGATTTTGTTTTTATGTGTGTCAGTGCTGTATTCATAGCGTTTAGCCTTTGTTCTAGATTTTGTTTTTATATCCTGTGTCAGTGCTGTATTCATAGCGTTTAGTTTGTTCTAGATTGTTTTTATATCCAACCCGTGTGTCAGTGCTGTATTCATAGCGTAGCCTTTGTTCTAGACCAACCCGTGTGTCAGTGCTGTATTCATAGCGTTTAGCCTTTGTTCTAGATTTTGTTTTTATATCCAACCCGTGTGTCAGTGCTGTATTCATACCGGGATGAAATATTTTGAGTCTACTAAATGTCTTTGAAATCCAAATATTCTTTCATGGGCATTTGACGTCACTATGATTCAGGCCTTTATTTCATTTGTTGACCCACATTGGTATTTGAAAGTAGTTGCTGCAATCGTGACGCATACAAAAGACTGTTTCTTTCTTTGTTTTGCCACCAAACCATGAACAATAATGACATCTCCAGATTCCTTTACACAAAGATATGTGTGTAACAATGTTGAAAGCTGATTACCAATGAGCAACCCATATGTGCAATTAACTGTGAAAATCAAGATAACAATAGAAAGAAGTAACAATAATGAAACAATCAATTGATATAGAATAATATAATACTTGCATAAAATAACCACGACATTGATTGTTGGCATGCATGATGTAATCTCATCAGGAAACTGTATGACATCAATGTATTATCAATTCGGCAGTTGTCTTTTTATTCTTCCCGCCCAACAGTAGCGGAGCCTCCGTCAGTCATAGCTGTCATTGAATTTTGCAGCGCCCCTAAATATGTTATTGTTTTCATTTCTCTCGCCGTGTATTCTCTTTTTATGTGAATCGGTTTGCTAATTTATTGTGTTGGAGCTTTAAAGTGTGTTTCCAAAGATTGCTATCTGCAAAGATTCTTCTTAGGCTGCAGGGTTTATGTCCAGAGTCTTCATTTGACGTTTACACGCGTCTACAAATCCAGGTTTTGGGGCGTCCTCTAGCTATTTTTCCTGCTGATGTCAACGGTCTCATCTGCGATAACACCGATGAGAAAGATACAGTCATCTATACAGACGGATCTGTAAGACGACACCAAAGAAGTGCATGGACATTTACAGCACGCTCGGCAGGCAGAATAGTCAAGGAAGACAGTTTTGCATACGTCGTGACCACGAGCAGCATGACAATGGAGGTGATGGCAGTGACCAAGGCATTCAACTCGTTAGAGTCACAAGACTACACCACGCATGTATACTGAGTGATTCGATGAGCATGATATAAAAAGTGGAGGCGGGCTATGTACGCATGCAATGGGTAGAGTCGTTGCAGAAATCCAAAATACGTAAGGTCACCTTTGTCTATGTCCCTGGACATGCTGGAGTACGGGGAATTGAAAGAGCGGACAGGTCGGCTAGCTGCGCTGTCGTTGAGGACGGGCAACCAATGGATCGGGAGGACATCATCAATGCCCTCCGAGATGTGGGAAGAGCACATGACTTCGACAAACACAGATCCACGTCACTTCTTCGGATGATGGAAATGGGAGTTAAGATGGGCACAGCCAGAAATGAGAAACTTAGTGGCCGTGTAAGAAGACTTATCAACCAACATAGAACTGGAGTCGTCAGTCGCTGGACACTGAGGGAATTGCTGAGGAGGGGATCTGAGCACCTATGGACATGTTCGGAGTGCAATGATGATGACCCGCAAATAACTCAATAACTCAATAACCTACGTTGTCTGAGCAGTGTGTAGATGTTCTGGAGGCCTCTGCAAGTCATAACCCCCACGTTAGTCACTTTATCTTTCGTGGTGATACCAGGTATACGGCGATGACATCACATATGGAATGAATTTAACCTTCTCTTCTGCTTTGCATGTCCCGCCATAATGGTTCTGTAATTACTGATTAATGTCGGTGGAAACTAATGAAGCAAGATATAAATGGTGGGAGGAGGGCCTATAAAAAAATTAATTAGAGATAAATGAGACGAATACCATCAATGTGTAATACTATATGTGGTGACAGGAAATAAAACAATTTGCTCAGATAGAAAGAACGGCAAGTTGTCTCACACTGAACAAGTCAAAAGTAAGAAGAAACTGGTAGAACATTATAACGATTAAACACAAACCATCTCAGATATTTCACAACATAAGATGATGGCAGCAAAACAACAATTACATGTTCCGATGTTTTATCGATGGAGTATAATTTTAACTAAATAGAACTATACAACGTATCACAATTGTGTTTATGCGAATATGTCTTTAGTTTATGTAATAACAATGCCATTATACTCTCAGGTTGTTTACGCAATGAACGAAGCAATTACAGTATGTAATGCGATATATAGTTGACATGAATAATAAAATAAGGGACACATCTCTTACATTATAATTGTTATATTATTTGTTTACATTCGGCGTGAATCAATGTCATTAGCTTGCTATTTATACAAATGTACCAACAATATATGGAAAAACAAATATTTGTAAAATTTTGGTCGTGAAATGATCTCGTAGTAACTTATCATCATCATCATCATCATAATCGTCATCATCATCATCTTTGAGTGTCGTCTCCGCATCGAAGGATGACCATGGCGAGTAATTCGTCAAATTGTTTTATAAATCCACATTTTAAAGGCTTCAATTGTGTCTTTAGTTTTCTTGTCAATTGTCCATGTTTCTGCATCATACATGAATGTTGAGAAGATATCACATTTTGCTATTCTTAGTTTTAGTCCTGGTGTTATTTCTTTTGATGTTAGTATATTTTTCGTGGCATTAAAATAATGTGTTTACCATTCCTATTCCTTTGTTTATTTCAAGTATGCATTTTCTAATACTGGTTATAGTACGTCCTAGGTAATTGTAGCACTGAACTGTCTCCATATCTACTTTATTCAACTTGTATATCCACTTCTAGGTTGTGGGTATTATCTTTGTTTATGATCATAGTTTTAGTCTTTAGCCTGTATCAACTACAACACATAATCGTTAACTTTAAGTCATGTACTAGATCTCCATACGATAAGCAAATGATTAACAGTCAGGCAGCACGAACCATCAAGGCAGTGATATACCGTTTATGTATGTGGACAAACGAGACATGTGGACCCACTGTGCAATGTGTCTTCTAATTGTAATTTGTGTTGCGAGATTTTAATTGTCGCTGGAATCATGTCATTAACATGTATCTAGCATATAAATACAGGGCACGTGTAGACTATCATCATGTACCATACCAGTTGGCGTAGGCGATCATGTCCTTCCACAATCTTCTATCTACAGTGCATCGTATCAGTTCTGTTCTTGACTGCTTTCCATGCCATGACACCAAGCTATCCAGTATTTTCTCTCTTCGTCGTCCGCGATCTCTCTTTCCTTTTATTTTGCCAGTTGTAACCAAGTATTCCAACTTTCCTCTTCTCATGATGTGCCCGAAAAATGTTGATTGCTTCTTTCTGATGTTTTTTTAGGAGCTGCCTTTTTGTGTTGGCCTCTTTGAGAACTTCCTCATTGGTCTTTTTAGCTGTCCAGGGAACTTTCAACATTATTCTGAGAAATCCCATCTCTGTGGCCTCTAATCGTCTTTTCATTTGTTGTCTACTGTCCATGATTCGCTTCCATAGGTCAGAATTGGTTCTATATAGCATTGATGAACTCTCTTTCTCATTTCTATTATTTCTATTGACATAGATTTGTTGCATAAGATATTTTTCATTTTCTGAAATGCTATTTTGGCATGAGCTATTCTGCATTTTATTTCCGTGGTGCATCTTCCATCCGATGTTATTATTGTGCCCAAGTATTTGAAACGTTGCACTTGTTTCAAATTTGCCCTGTTTATTTTTAAGTTGCGTGCTGGTGATGATTGTTTCTTCGATATGACCATTACTTCTGTTTCCTTACTATTCAGACTGAGACCTTTCTTGATGCTTTCTTTTACTATTATGTCTATAATTTCTTGTAGTTCATTCTCTGTCTCTGTTATTAAGACTGTGTCATCCGCATATCGCAAATTATTTATGTTGTGACTGTTGACTTCAATTCCTTTTTTGTCTACAAATGATCTCATAATATGTTCGCTGTAAAGTGAAAGCAAATCCGGCGACAGAACACGGCCTTGTCACTACTTGTTTATTAAGTTGTCCTGTCTGGTTGTTAATTGTAGACTAAACATTTCCTAAATATTGTTACCATAATTTACCATCATGATAGATACTAATTACCCCCGCTATAGAATATATATAGATTAACAACGAATACAATCGTTTTGCCATGTGATAATGCAGAAGATCAAAACACTACACAACGTGTCTTCCATAAATGAGGCAAAGTACACTAGACCCAATCACCGACCATGAAAAAGATGGATTGACGGAATATTAGAAACACTAGGAAACATAACAGCAGCAGAGGCGAATAGAAGAGCAAGATACCGCAAATTATATCTCTCATCGACGCAGAAAAATAAATGAGGAAGTAAAGAAGAAGACGTATAGCCATACTGCTCACGTCTTTCTTCCTCAATCAACCGTCAACATGGAGTTGCAAATCACACACACATGCACACACACACAATGGTATATATATATATCCAAACGTCAATATATGCATATTTATGTGTATTAATATGTTTTATAATTTCAAATGGTTTATGTATTCCTTCAGAGTAAAAGAATGCGAGACATTGTGAGTTGTATAAACTATAAATGCCAATATTTTTTTTCGACAAATTACTCTTTGTCTTTACACACTTACGTATATATAAGCATAAGTTACGTAGATATGCACATCCACCCTGAAGCACTTTGCCCCCAAATAGTTGTCCCCGATGTCAGGACTGAGCTCTCCGACCCCCTTAGCAGAATGAAATACTCTACCTCCCATACTCAAAGCCATAGCACTGGAAACCATTGACCAGTATCCACGTAATGCCATCCACATTTATACTGATGGATCTGCATTCAAGGCCAACATAAATGCTGGTTACGGTGCTGTTGTCAAGTATCCCTACTCTCACCCAGACGACTACCCCCAAATTTACGGTCCATGCGGAGAATACTGCTCCAGTATTTTCTGCAGAAATTGTAGCTATATAGAGAGCATTCAGAAGGAAATGTGTAGACTTTGAATGCGACACCATCGCACCGGAAGATATTTACATTTTCTCGGATTCAAAATCAGCACTCGGAGCAATTGAAAGCGGACTAACATCTGAGGTTTCCAATATAATATCTTTATCTAACCAACTCTCCACTACCTATGGCGTGGCTGTAACCCTATAATGGATCCCTGGTCACATCGGCAGTGCAGAAATGAGAGAGCGGATAGGTTGGCTAAACTGGGAGCATCTCTACCACAGCTTCCTGTTCAAGTTAGCCTCAAAACATGTAAGCAAATTTTGAGAAACAACTACAACGAGGAATGGTTAAATATGTGGGCTTCAGCTAAGAATGCACGCCTACTCTACAGATATCAAACAAAACCAGACCCCCTCGACCCTGTGGGGAGCTGCGGCGAAGGGATCAAAGCCTGATATTTCAGCTGAGAACACGTCATGCTCCTACCAGTCAACACCTAAGCTGAATAAAAACACAACATGACCCAATCTGCAGACACTGCCGTCAACAATCTGAGACAGTAGATCACCTGCTACTACACTGTCCCCATTTACAAAACCAACGGAGCATGTTACTCCCACTACTTCCATCCATCAATAGCACACTGTACTCTGCAGCTGTACAACTGAGAAGGACCTGCGCTTTCATGCGAGAGGCATTAAGCTGTAAAGAGCTCATAGCTCACGGCTGACAAGGGGATTAAGTCAAGTCAATACACACTTACGTAACAAACATTAGTTATGCCTAATTGGAAAAACCATTCGACTCGACTACCGACGTTCGGACAACCCGTGTTCGATTCCCGCTGGGAGCAGTGTGAATTGTACTCGCAGGTGGGGAAAAAAAATACCCCCACTGTCGACCCAGCCGTTGGCAGAAATGGGTTCCAGGGTATTAGTCTGGGAAGGTGAGGAGTTTCGCCTCGCATCTGAGTTTCGATGTTTGAAGCGACACTATCCAGAAATCTCCGAACATGTCTGGATAGGCGACCGAGCACATATGGGAGGAAACTCGCGTGCTAAGATAGGCGACCGAGCACATATGGGAGGAAACTCGCGTGCTAAGATAGGCGACCGAGCACATATGGGAGGAAACTCGCGTGCTAAGATAGGCGACCGAGCACATATGGGAGGAAACTCGCGTGCTAAGATAGGCGACCGAGCACATATGGGAGGAAACTCGCGTGCTAAGATAGGCGACCGAGCACATATGGGGGAAACTCGCGTGCTAAGATAGGCGACCGAGCACATATGGGAGGAAACTCGCGTGCTAAGATAGGCGACCGAGCACATATGGGAGGAAACTCGCGTGCTAAGATAGGCGACCGAGCACATTTGGGAGGAAACTCGCGTGCTAAGATAGGCGACCGAGCACATATGGGTGTAAATTCGCGTACTAAGACGTTGGTTCAAGTCTCGTACTTTACCTTTAATACAACTTTGTGGTCACGCCACGAGAAGATACGTTAATGATCGAACACCTACATGTGCATTCACCAGGCAACGAACACAGTAACGGCAGATCACACATTCTCAACATTCCACTTAGGTAGCAGGGGGTGGAGGCATCAAAATACACCCCTCCATCAAGTGCCCATTACCTGTGCTCGTGCCCTCGCAACGCTGGTCGCCTCAGAACGAAGCACTTTTTATTGCTGACCCGGTCACAGCAGCTGGAAGTTGAGATCTTTCATTTTAATTTCTTATCTGCTTTTCTTCTGATATCTAATTATTAATTGGATATGTAGTGTTCAATTTATTTGTTTACATATATGTGTATGTGTGTGTTTACTTGTCCTGCTCAAGGGTTAGAGAGCAGCATCGCCGTTGGTTTATGTTTTGTATATTTCTTACGTAAAGCTGTGCGTATACCGTTTTCCTACTTTTGTTTTCATGAAAGAAAGGTGTAGGCTTTTCTTTTTAAAGGGAAAGTAATATCCACCTTACCATGATGTATCACAATTTTTAACTATCTTATCAACACTACCAGACAAACATGCAGTCAGATTTCATACATTGATGTTTTATATATTACAATGCAATGTAATTTTTGTATTTTATGATTCTAACTGTGTTTTTCTGTTTAATTTGAAGATTGATTTATCTTCTGCTGTGTGTACACCCGTTCCCAATATCTGTTCGTTAGAGCAATGGACAATCCCAAAACACACATAGAAGCATCCCCCCACCCACCTCCAGAGATGAGAATTGGCAGAAAAGCTAAACAGAAAACACTGCACACGATTAATTGAGCGATATAGTTGTTCTGAATGTGGTCATTTCACTATTTCCCATGCATTCTCAGATATCCATTGTGCGATATAGTTGTTCTGAATGTGGTCATTTCACGATTTCCCATGCGTTCTCAGATATCCATTGTGCGATATAGTTGTTCTGAATGTGGTCATTTCACTATTTCCCATGCATTCTCAGATATCCATTGTGCGACATGTATCTAAAGATGTAAGTAATATCATAGAGACAAAACATGTATAATATCAATAAGATGTATAATGTGTATCCATCACCATTAAGTGCCATCTCATCATCATTATTTCCACGTTACAAGACCAAGGAATATAGATCACTTCATTTTGGCAAGACAAACGAATGATGGTTGTTTCCCTATTTAATCAATCTACGTTATTTATGTTCATCATTAGTGCCGTCCACCGCATTGAATTCTAGCTACAAGGGAACAACATTCTGTCTCTTGCTTTGAAGGTGCAGGTTGTCACAGGCTGATTTGTCCATTTTTTGACGTTACTCGTCCAGTTAGTCTTGGTCTGCTTCTGCCTCTTTTACCTTGTATTGTCCCTTCCAATATTACATTTAGTAGGCTGATGTGTCTTTTAACATGCCAAAAATTGCATTTGTATTGTCTTAATTGTATTTAGTAGTTCTCTTTTTATTTTCAGTTGTTTTAAAACTTCATCGTTTGTTTTCTTTTCTTTCCATCCAATTCTACCTATTCTTCTATAAATCCACATTTCAAAGGCTTCAATTTTCTGTTCTGTTTTCTTGTCTAATATCCATGTTTCTGCACCATACAGGAATATTGAGACGATGTAACATTTTGCCATTCTTAGTTTCAGCCCTGCTGATATTTGTGTTGTTGTTAGCACATTTTTCATGGCATTAAAATTACTTTTTGCTATACCTATTATTTTGTTTATTTCCATTTTACATTTTCCATCATTGGTTATAGTATGTCCCAGGTAGTTGTAGCTCTGGACTGTCTCCAGATGTATTCCCTCAATTGTGATATTTAATTGTAGGTCTTGATACTTTTCTTTGTTTATGATAATAGTTTTAGTCTTTTTTATATTCATATATGTTCCATATTTTTTGCTTGTTATGCTTATCACATTAAGTAATTGTTGTAGGTCTTTAGGATTTTCTGCTAGTAGAACAGTATCATCAGCATATCTTAGGTTATTGATTATCTTTACATTAATTTTAAGGCCTGACATCTCTGAGATGTTTTTAAAGATTTGCTCAGTGTATAGATTGAACAAGCTTGGTGATAGGATGCATCCTTGTCTTACTTATCATTTTATGTCCATGGGTGTAGAGTTCTCCTTGTTATACTTTATTATTGCTGTTTGCTCCCAGTACAAAGTACATATTAGTCGTATGTCTGTGTCGTCTAGATTTATATCCTTTAGGCAGTCTATAAGTTGGTTATGGTGTATTCTATCGAAAGCTTTGGTGTAGTCTATAAAGCAGGCATGTATTGGTTTGTTTACTTCTGTGTACTTTTCAATCAATGTCCTCATGCTAAATATGGCTTCTTCTGTCCCACTGTTTTTCCTGAATCCAAATTGTTGCTCATCTAATTCAGTGTTGATTTTATTTTGAATCCTTCCCTGTTCAACGTTTAGTAAAATTTTTGTTACCTGGCTCATTAGGCTTATTGATCTGAAGTCACTGCATTCAACTGCACCATTCTTTTTAGGCAATGCAATGAAAGTTGATGTTTTTAGTTCGTTTGGTATGTATCCTTATTGATATATGTCATTGCATATGTATGTGATCACTTCGATGCCAAAATCTTCTAGAGCCTGTATCATCTCTATCTGTTTATTGTCAGGTCCTGCTGCCGTCCCCTTTTTCATTGTTTTTATAGCTTTTTCTACTTCAGATTTCAGGATTTTATAGTTGTATGTACATTTTATGTCTGGCTTTTTGTCCCGTTCGTCATGAAATAATTAATGTGAGCTGCTCGAACTGTCTGAATTAGTGAATTTCCTTTGTTGTTACATGTCTCTGTCACTGCATCTCTCCATCTTCTTCTGGGTCTTCCTCTTGGTCTTTTTCCATGCATTCGCGAGAAGAACGCCCTTGATGGTGATTGATAAGGATTTATACTGACCAGGTGGCCAAACCATTTACGTTGTTGTTGCTCTATATATTCTTGGCAGGGTTATATAGAACAACAACAACTTAAATGGTTTTGATCTGAGTTATCCTTCTTTTTATTTCTGTGGCCAGAATCTGATGTTATTATTGTAACCAAGTATTTGCAGCTTTGCACTTGTTTCAGATTTGACTTGTTTATTTTTATGTTGCATGATGGTGATGATTGTTTCGTCGATGAGACCATTACTTCTGTTTTAGACTTACTATTCAGACTGAGACCTTTCTTGTTGCTTTCCTTTACTAAATGTACCAAATATAACCGGGATAAAATAAAGAGATGCTACTTTTTTAAATATAAAAATAGAATAAATGGCAATTATTCGTTTATAATCGGTGATGATACTCTAGACACATTGGACATTACGTTTGTAGATGTTGCAACTCAGTTAGAACTAATAAATCAATTCAGCTTTCATGTACAGCCTCCATCATCACGTAATCACATTAATTACTTGGGAAGAGACTGCCCGCCCTATTGTACGTTTTGTTATAATATATCACTACTGATTTATAGCCATTAGATCTGCTCACAGATGAATGAATGACAGAGCCAAGCTACAATTGACGACAGTGACAGAAGTGGTACGGGTTCCAGGTTATATAAAAATATACCGTTCATAAAATGTATTATCAAATATTACGTTCTCGTAATAAATATAGCCTGAACTTTTTTAACAGAAAACAAAAAATCAACGAAAACTTTATCATCACATCACCATCGTTCAAAAAAAAGTAAACACCGTAATGTACTAGGCATCTTCCGTCTGGGGAACTGACACCCATCCAGAGAAAAAGCAAGTGAACAATTCCTAAGTGTTGATGTACACACGCTTCTTCTAAGGTTACTTCTTTGAAGTTGTAATATTCACTTGCTCCTTGGGCACTATTATTGTTCTTGATTTTAAAATAATCACACTCAGAATATTGTGTCTTTAATAATGGCTAATTAATTCATTTTATTTAGATCAGGAGTTATGTAACTTTGAATTTCACATCTGTATACGCTCGTAGATAGAGGTTAGATAAGTTTGAACAGACGTGGTGGGCATCCAGGGAGGGCCAGTCTCTTTTCACTGCGATATATCTTTATTACATGTCTTTATTACATATCTTTATTACATATTATATTACATATCTTTATTACATATTTATATTACATATCTTTACTACATATTTCATTACATATCTTTACTACATATGTGTATCCAATACAAAGTAGCAAATAGTTACATTATATTTTGGATTGTATTATGCTTATATATAACGGACTCGTAAAATAACCTCTTTAAAAATATATACCGGATTTTATTAGTGCTGACAAAATGCTATAGCTATAACAAATAAATAAAATTTTGTTAAAAAACATGTCTTTTATCTGCAAATAATTGTCTATATCTACAGGTATATGAGACTGCCAATAACGTAAGTAAATCACCGTGAAACGTCACTTCTTCGGGTGATGGAAATGGGAGTTAAGATGGGCACAGCCAAAAATGAGAAACTTAATGGCCGTGTGAGAAAACGTATCAACAAACATAGAACTGCAGTCGTCAGTCGTTGGACAATGAGGGGCTTGCTGAGGAGGGAATCTGAGCACCTATAGACATGTTCGGAGTTCAATGATGATGACCCGCAAATAACTCAATAACTGTGAAATAGCACAAATATATACACCACATAGATAACACTGTTGTGCGTGGCAGGAATTCCATGGACTGGTTGAGGGTACAAAGATCTTTGTCTCAAATATACATCATCCATTTATAATGACAGCAATGAAATAAGTCTACGATAAGCAACCGATGAATAACTACGCAACGTGCACGTTTGGACATATATGTACTGTGCTTTACAGAGGAAACACGGATCTCGTTGCACTGGGCTTTGATAGTTAATGTTGACACATCTCAACAACTAAAAGAAACGTTGTGTTTAGTTATTAATGTGGAAACAACCATTTACATTCGTTTTAGCTTGAAACCGTCACTGATAAATAGAATTGTTCAAATCACGATTGACGGTAAAAAGAAATCGGATATAATCACCTCATACAATCGGATATATGACAATCTACATGTGATAGTCGAACATCTATAGACAACTGTAGTGCACAATCAGACAATTGTAAGGGCGTTTATAAAATAAATTAATGGCAATGCGAAATCTGAATATTTCAACAGAAATAGTGGGAAATAAAGAGAAATTAAAGTGAAACTAATGGGAATCCGCCAAAGAAGGTTGATTGGTGATGTCGAGTTTTTTTTAGAAATATATTTATTTCTTCTCTCTTTACCTTCTGGAGCAGATGCCTCATACCCAGAAAATCATGGATGGCCGAGACAGATGAGTCGATAAGGAGAGTATGAGACCAGTATGAAAACAACGCTAGGAAGCATTGGTTTGCCAGTAACAGCTGAAACAACGGGACTAACAACATAGTTTATTCAGCTCAACATAGATGGTTTGCCAGTAACAGCTGAAACAACGGGACTAGCAACATAGTTTATTCAGCTCAACATAGATGGTTTGCCAGTAACAACTGTAACAACAGGACTAACAACACAGTTTATTCAGCTCAACATAGATGGTTTGCCAGTAACAGCTGAAACAACGGGACTAACAACATAGTTTATTCAGCTCAACATAGATGGTTTGCCAGTAACAGCTGTAACAACGGGACTAACAACGCAGTTTATTCAGTTCAACATAGATGGTTTGCCAGTAACAGCTGAAACAATGGGACTAACAACACAGTTTATTCAGCTCAACATAGATGGTTTGCCAGTAACAGCTGAAACAACGGGACTAACAACATAGTTTATTCAGATCAACATTGATATCGTAACTGGTGCTATGCAATTACCGAGGTTGTGGTACAGCAATCCATTAAGAACTGCCATCACCTCAAGACATTATTATAATTTGGTTAAACTACACTAGACTAAATTATGAGTGGATGTCTTATTGAAATAGTAACTATTTGGATGTAAATTAGTGAGTGAGTTGTTGTGTAAACAATTAAGGGAGTGAGCGAGTGAAGTAATGAGTAATTGATATAAGCTAGTAAATTAGTGAATGATTGAGTTATTGCAATAAGTGATTCAATGAATTAAACTATGATTGAGCTGTTACTTTAGTTATTGCCATGACATGCATCGTCAACAATGTTTTACATTAAGATAAACGCACTTCTGTCTTCATCTACAATCTTACTTCCCATTGTTTGAGATGTGAAGACACATAGAGACCTCATATGCAGAAGTGCAGACAAATGTGTATATGTTTACATGATCACAGACACAAATTGGAAATGAACAAAATAAAGAAAAGTGTTAGCTCACAGATAATTTAGCTTTGTTTATTGCACCCTTTCTTCACTGTGATGCATACTGAAAGGGAATACAACGCTATAATGTCACTCGTACCCGTTCTATGTCCAGAAGTGATAACAAAAAAAACCTTGAACAAAATTATTGGTACAGCACATCATGGATCTTCTGTCTTTTTAAGTGCTCTATGCACACCGTGAGCTGTGTTACATCCTGAAATGTTTTGATATTCCAATTGCTTACGATGAATGACGATATCGTATGACGGGGAACAGATGGTTGTGTTCACTCTTTGTGCGGTTTCGCCTTGTGTCATTTGGCGTGTGCTGAGATTGCTATGATGGGGACTGCAGCTCCCTTTCTTTGTTTGTGATATGAGATATTAATTCGGATGATTCCACTGGCACGGGCGGTTGAGCAATTATGGATTTTAATTCGTCTACAGTGATACCGGAGCCTTCCATAACCATAACTGTCTTTTTAAACGTTTGCACAAATAATAAAACCGTAAAATCTACTAAACCATTTGAAGTTAATAATCGTTAACATACTTCCCATGAGAATGTAAACTGATGGCAACTTAGCTCAACTATGAAACATGTATCTAATGACCTGTCAAGTTAGCCCTAACGTGTCCTGGACAGTTTTAAAAAAAAAAAACCTTGAACAACAAATGTATTGGGAATTGTATTTATTTTTGAAGACGAACTATTGTTATCTACATAGCTGTCTACCGTAAGAGTTCTACAAACACAAGTAAGTAATATAAATTATAAGTAATATGAGCTTTATAAGTAATATAACATGTAAGTAATATACATTATAAGTAATATGAGCTGTAAGTAATATAACATGTAAGTAATATACATTGTAAGTAATATGTGATCCTTACGTAATATAACATGTAAGTAGTATAAATTGTAAGTAATATGATCTTTAAGTAATATAAATTGTAAATAATATGACATTAAGGAATATAACCTATAAGTAATATAAATATTAAGTAATATGACCTTTAAGTAATATAACCTGTAATTAATATAAATTGTAAGTAATATGACCTTTAAGTAATATAACCTGTAAGTATTATGGCCTGTAAGAAATATGGTCTGTAAGTAATATAACCATTAAGTAATATTTAGTTGTTTTTTTAGTACTCCCGTCACGCCAAGTGGTGTATATGGAATATGATGTTAGTGGCCATAAATTGTACAGACCTTCGGCACATGATTTTTGGGATAATGTGGTCGGTATTAACTAAGTAATATATCATGCAAATAATATAACATGTAAGTAATAATACCTGTAAGTAACATAACATGTACGTAATATAACCCTTAAGTTGTCCGACACTCAATAATTTATATATATTATTTATTGTTTAATTGCTTATTCACATAAGCTATGTTATCTTTCTAGCTGGTTTAGTTTGTAAATGCAAACTACCTGTGCACAATCAGAGAGCTACTGTAACCATTAGTGTGATCATAATATATTACCTGTATAATGCGACTAATCACCCATTTGTTTACCCACACTTCTAAGGTATCACAGCGAAGTAGAAGGAACACGGAATACTGGTTTTGTTTTATGGTCTTGTTGATATGGGTTAACATTACTTGTCTTGATGACAGACAAACGATCTACATGTGACCCATAGTCTGCATGGCTATAGGTGATGATGGTGTCTGGAAACACCAGGAGAGAGATCAACAGTTGCCTTCATGTCACTATCAGTTTAATCTTGGTCATAGTCAAAAGATGTTTGATACAGGCTCCCCCATAACCCTAGGCGCTGTGTAATAATTTCACAATGACATCGCTCACCGTGCCACGCCCTCAATCAAAATTCTCTTCCCTTTGCCTATATCTGTTTCACTACATGCAATGTTTAATGGTGTCTGTTATATATTGCAAATCGCCTCTTTGCCACACAGGAAAACACAAACCTGGTCTGCCCTTTATTATTTATATCATTATCTTCCTCCCTACATCGCTATCTTTAAATGGAGGTCAGCCCAACTATTAAATATACACAACACTAAATGTTATCCGGGGCTGCGAGTATAGCTGCAGAGAACATACTTGTGTGGTATACCAGGTGAAGTCTTTTGCCGAAACTTTGTGGTTTGGCTTGTCTTTCACTAATGTAGCTGCTCCATACAATTTTATATATTTTAAAAATACACTTTACTTGGATATTTTGGTTTCGCTACAGTACTTCAAGCATCCTTCTTAATAACCACATCCACATATTACACCATGGTGGTAATATCATTTCTTTAGAGACCACACAAAGCTCTGATTTCTTGTCATTTAAACAAAGATCTGGTTCCTACTGTCAACTGTTAACTGTATTTAGACGTTCTGTCTCTTGTATATCAGCTTTCGCTTCACCAACATAACTCAAGTTGTTAACATAAAGTCACCGTGTTATGTGTGTTTTATGTTTGCACTGTACAACGAAACGAAGATAATCGATATGGCTATTATCACAGGAAGCGAAGATAAAAAAAAAAATACCGCTACATTTGTGACTGTTATCTGGTTACAGACAGTGGGTACAAGCATTCTCGGTTTGGTGTCCAAATTTCATACTTAATGTATATCAGTCTAACTCTCTTTCTTCACCTCTCTTTCTCTCTCTCTCTATATATATATATCATTTTATCTCCGTGACCTGGACATTTTTGAATAGTCTATGTCTTGTCCACTGTTGCCATGTCAAATATTGCAATTGTACTTATGTGCACACATTTTGTTGTTGTCTATCTCTGTCAATGAGACCACGCTGTAAGTCAGAGTTCGCACTCCAGGAATAATGAGTTCCCAAGCCTGGCCCTTTTCCCACAGTCATGATGTTGGTTAACAATTGCCATTATTTTAGTTCACCAACGACTGACCCGTTGACAGGAAGGATTGGGCCATTGGTTAGTCTGCCTGTGAGACATAGATACAAGTATCGATAGAATCAACTATGTTTTAATTTTAAAGGGATGCACATTATAAATATTATACCAAACTCTAGATAATATCTGCATATAGGGTACATTAGTACCTCCCAGCTCTTCAGTAAACATAAGAGATAGCAAATAAATTTGACTATAAATTGTTCAATTATAAGCAATTGCACACACTCTTGGGTATTTATTATCTCTTCTTACTAACGACTACATTAAAAGATGTATACTTCTGCATCCTGGATGCAGACAAGTAGAAACATATGGCGTGTAAAGATAAAAAAGAACCGAAACACAAAAAAGAGATGTATGTGTCGAAAAGGCAAAGTACACTCACTGAGGCAAGTACAACAGCTGCACAAATATTCAGTTTAACATCAAAAGAAATGTCGTGCCATCTTTAATCATATTGGAATAATAACCATGCAACTCTGTGACTGTAGTAAGCAATATTTGTTGTTACTTACAGAGTCGGCCCTATTGTCGCGGGCGCTCTGGACAAGCTGAACCTCGGTGCCCATTTTAAGTACAATTATAAAAATGTTGAAAAGAAAATAAAACATATAGATACATATATGGGAACCGCGATAGCTCGGTGGTTAGTGAACTGGACTACAAAGAACAAGAGGTAGGGTTCGATCTCAACCGACGCCTTGCGGTTCACCCAGTCTTTAATGGGTACCGGTTTTTTTTTTTCTGGGAAAGTAAAGCGGCACGGGCGTAATATCGACCACACTACCCCAAAAATCATGTGCCGTGGATCTGTAAAATTTATGGTCACTAACACCATATTCCCTATACGCCACTTGGCGTGTCGTCGGTACTTTACATTCATATATATATATATATATATATATACCTTCTTTTATTCCATCTTGACAAAGTCAAAGTTTAATTATTATTTAGACTTTAATGTTCTTTTTTAATTTGTATTGAATATATGTTGATGGTGCCCCTAAGCACATTGCGTGCCACGAGTTGCAGGTACCTGGAACCGGGAATAATTATTATTGAGTGCAGTCTCCGAATCTAAGGTTGGATACCATACAGCGTCATTCTGCTAATTCTCTTGCTGTGACGGTGCAGATTACCATATGCCTACTTGTCCATCTTTTGATGTTGCTAGCCCATGTTAGCCTTTGTCTGCCTCCGCCTCTTTTGTCTTGTATTTTCCCTTTCAAAGATTACTTTTAGTAGGCTGCTGTGTTTTTCACAGAACTTTTTGTTCTAAAATCACATGTCTTGTTTAGTCGTTCTCTTTTCAATTTAGTTGTTTTAAGAATTCATCGTTTGTTTTTTTTCCCTTTAATCCTATGTTTCACATTCATCTATAAATCTATATTTCTAAGGCTTCAATTGTCAGCGTCTGTTTTCTTGTCTAATGCTCATGTTTGAGCCGGTACTGTACTTATATTATAATCAGCTGCTGATTCACACAGTTTTTTTTTCGGTGTTACTATCAGTGCGTTTTGATAGTCAGAGAAAAGGTGATTAATTTAAATAATCCACTTTGAAATGTTTTAATTTTAATTCATGAATGGTTTTGTATCTCCAGAATCATAATTATGCGTGGGCACACAAAGTCGCAGAGGTAAGTTATATAAAACATCGTAATATAATATGCGCGAGCGACGTATACTTTGTGATGTTTCTGTATACATAATATAACCGGCACTATTGTTTCGCTTTTTTTCATAACCGCTGAAAAAATAACACTTAAAAATATTATTGCAAATAAGAATAGTAGAATAAAGGGCGTAACATTTCTGTAGAAGGGGAGGAAGCAAAGGCTGGAGAGAGTGAAGGAGGAAGCAGAGAATAGAGAACAATCCAGAATTGAGGGGGCAGATAGGCGAGACGAAAGAACGGGGTCAAAAAGGAAAAAAAAACACAAAATACGAAGTCACAGGAAAAATAGAGGATGATCCAGGAAAACACGTCAAAGTGAAGACCGTGGAGAAATAAACAGACGATAGAACAAGGTCAAGGAAACCAGACATTAAGACAAGGTCAGGAGAAAAAGGAGACAAGGGATTGAAATTCACGTGGAAAGTGTTGAGGGCCATGTCTAGAAAGTGGGTGGTCAGACATGCGTGGGAAGTACGATTCTGGTTGGCTGGCAAGAGCCAAATTTAAGAGGTGAACACTAAAGATTAGAAGCACTTTAGAGAAGTACTCGGAGAGAGCACACATGCGCTCGTAATGGCCGGGCGATCAGGTGGTCGACCCGTAGACAGGTTGATCAGAACTTGGTAACGTTAGAATAGAACGCAAGTTAACTAAATAAATATGAAGTAGAGAACTTTAGAGAGAGCACTTGGAGAAAGGACACGCGAGAGTTAGGAGTAGCAAAATTAAGGTACAGTGAGACGCGGTGGACTGAAGGCCGCCAAACAGAATAGCGTTAGGTTAGGTTAGGGGTGGACCGGCAATGGGTCGGTCACACATAATTAGTCATCAGTATGAATGCGAGTGGGTCCCAAGAGGAGTGCACTCTAAAGTGCTTACTAAACTTTAGTGTTCACCTCTTAAATGTGGCTCTTGCCAGCCAATCAGAATCGTACTTCCCACCCATGTCTGACCCCCCCCATTTTCTAGACATGGCCCTCAACACTATCCACGTGAAATTCAATCCCTTGTCTCCTTTTTCTCCTGACCTTGTCTTAACGTCTGGTTTCCTTGACCTTGTTCTATCGTCTGTTTATTTTTTCACGGCCTTCACTTTGCACGTGTTTTCCTGGATCATCCTCTATTTTTGACTGTAACTTCTCTTTATGTGTTTTTTTCCGTTTTGCCCTCGTTCTTTCGTCTCGCCTATCTGTCCCCTCACTTATGGAATGTTCTCTATTCTCTGCTTCCTCCTTCACTATCTCCATCCTTTGCTTCCTCCTCTTCTACATTTCTTCCTAAATCGTAAACCTCTTTTACTGGACTATGACAACAACTACAGGAATTCTATATTCCATGCATAAAAGATTAGATGGTGCATGTCATTTACGCTTAGTTCAATGGATAAATTAGTGTGTTGTATTTTCAATTCCTCTCTCCAATTGCAGATCATAACACTTGCAGAGGAGGTAAGTAGCATGAAATCTTAAAATACGAAAGCTGTTTCATTAATTTAGTTTTTTGGCCCAAACATCCATTTTTATTACCTTCATTAAAATTGTAAATTGTCTTTATCGCATTGTGTTGTGTTTAAAAAAATCACATAGGTGGCATTCGATTAACAACAACTTGAATTTATATAACTAGTTTAGTCTCTACATTTTCAATTTATAACACTATTTCATTGTCCACATCTAAAATTTTTACAACTTTTTCATTCTTCACATCCTGAATTTACACAACTCTTTCGTTATCCTCATCTTTAATTTCTTCAACTATTTCATTATCCATTTCTTCAGTCTATACACCTATTTCATTCTTCACATTTGTAAGGTATACATCTCTTTCATTCTCTTCATCACGGATTTATACAACTATAACATTGTTTTTTACATCATGAATCTAACAATTCATTGTTTACATATTTTTTTAACCCAAAGAGGGACAATGACACTTATCATCATCAAGGCTGACAATAACTACCAAATCATAGATGACTGTTATAGTCAGGATATTTGAAATACATGCTCTTATAATCTTCATCTTCATTATGTCCCAGTTTGGTCAAGCAATTCGACTTGAGAACGAGATAGAAAATAACCCTGGACAACAATTGACCACGATAATTAGAAATATTTGGGCCAAACAACTAAAGTAAAAAAAAAAGCTTTTTGTATAATTGCAACACAACGATATAATTTAATTGCTCCGACGATAAATTAACGTTCATTTCTAGGCAGGCGTTGAATGGGAGTTATTATTTAGTGAAAGCGCTAGAAGTAAAAGCATATTTTAATAAATGAGAGCTAATTAATAAGAGCTACAAAAAACAACTTCAATTTCGATTTCCATAAACAAAGACTTAATTGTTATTAATGAAACCAAAATCATTTATGGAACAAAGGGAACTACACTCTGTATACATTCAATACCATATATGTGTGTATTGTATTACCAAATAAATGAATGTGTGAATACATTTTTTAAATGGGAAATACTAGGTGGCGGATAAATAGTGTATTGCTTCTTCTGTCTCCATAACCCTGAGGGTCGATGGGGACACCGCCTACAAACATGTTCATCTTGTCAATGTCTCTCTATCTTCAATCATTCCTTTGAGAATCTGCAACGTCGGGGTATATCCATTATCTGATGGTATCTCCCCGTCTCTTTCTCTGTCTATCTCTACCTCTCAATCCTTTGACAGTTCTTTTAGAAAATGATCGTTTCTAGTTAAGATGAATGAGATACATGGCTAATTTTTGGCTTCTTCTAATATGTCAAAAGATCATCGTCTACTCCAATTATTTGTTGTAATAAAATTAATTCTCTTTGTTTGTGTTGCGCAGTAAATAGCAATACCATAATTTCCGTACTATATGTCACGATAATTATAAATATACTGCATACAACTAAAATAGATTCTAGGTATATAAATAAATCATTCTTTTTATTAACAAATATAAATATCGGGAAGAGAAAAATGAATAAAATAATGTTAAAATGGTAGTATGATATTGTAGTGACACATTTTCTGATAAGGTAAATAAAGCTACAATCTATGTCATTAATGATAGAAGCTTGTGTGATTAATGTTCAGCTAAATGGGAAACGACCATAATGATCGTTCAAGGGGAATAACACATAAATTAAGAAAACAAATACCGATAATGGGGCATCTATCAAAACGATTCATTACTTAGTTAGTTAATGCAATACAGACACTACTGAATTGAAGTGCATATATAAACAAAATATATTAATTTTCTTATACCTTGACATAGTAAAATATATGTTTTTGAGCTCTCTTACACACACACATTCACACAAACATAATTAACACAAATATATACATATCTTCAATTAATAAATGTTGCGCTAATTAGTGTACCTTTATAGTATACACTATCAATCTAAACTTAAGATACATGTCTATTCGAAACATTATACTCCAAAACAAAATATATAACGTTCTATTTACAGATTGTCAATGTGATGAAAATAAATAATGTACACACAGTAAGTGCTTAAACCTGTATTTAGCAATCATTTATTGTTTGTGCATATCTTACGTTATCAAGAAGGGGAAAAAATATAACAAATAAAAATACACTTAAATGAAAGATTAAAATGTATATTATTTACTATCAGCCATTAGGTCAATCATGGAAACCATAAGAGAGGTAAAATAAAATATAAATTAGCAGAGTCAAAAACAGAATAATGAGCATATTCCTTTTTCTTTAAAGTAAAAAAAACCCTATGAGCTTGTTCGGGGTGCAATAATGATGGATCGCACATAACTCAATAACTAAATAAATAACTCTACAGAGCCCCGTCACGCCAAGTGGCGTAAATGGAATATGGTGTTGTTGACCATAATTTGTATAGACCATCGACACATGATTGTGGGGGTAATGTGGTCGATATTACGCCCATGTTGGTTTACTTTCCCACAAAAATTCATGAACCCATTTAGGCTGGGTGAACCCGGAAACCGTTGATCGAACCCAACCTATTCTCCTTTGTAGTCCAGTTCACTAACCACTGATCTAACGCGGCTCCCTATTAAACGTAACGACAAGCATAAAATATAACATTACTACATCTAAGTAAGTTGATGACAAGGTGTGTACTGTCCATTTCCTTTGTTTGGTTCAACTCAACATCCGGCTGCACTTAATCTCTCCTCCAGGAACTCATTTGGCATGTGATGTTGTTTGTTTGTTTGTTTGACCTGACCAAAGCCCTAGATCTACCATACCGTTCTTGCCTGCAAAGAAAATCAAATGTGGATTTTAACGGCATCCTTGCTTAAGCGTATAAACAAACATATTAAAAAAAAAACAGTTACGAAGTATAATCTCTACCAGAGTGGAGCAGAAACGGGAGTTAGTGATGACGGCATTTTGTAATCTAATTGTCAGCTGCAGTTTTCATGTCAAAGCCGGTCTTATGGTGGGCAGCAGGACTCCAGACAGTCAGAATATGTCAAGCAATTTCATTTATTTAGATGGACTAAAAGCAAACAATAATGATACTAATAATAATTGTATATAATTATATAACTGCTTGAGGCATGAACAATATAATGAGAAGAGTGCAGCCACACTATGTTATTTTTTTAAATATGGAACAATGTAATAATCCATATAAGTCGATGGGGGACTGGTTGGTCTCGAGGCAAGATGCCAGTCTAGAGACAGACAGGTTTTGAGTTCAAATTCCGGCTGCACAGGTTGGAGTTTGTTATGGGTTAAGGCATACAAATGCGAAGCTGCAGTAAAGCTGAATGTGAGGAAAAATTAAAAAATAAAAAAATGGTATGTTAGAAGCTTTACGTGATAAGTGGACGACACAGACTAAACGACGTTTCGGCCTAATAGGCCTTCAGCAGGAACAAACAAAAAACACACACACACACACAACGAAAATTTTGGAATTATGTTCACACGGACTTGGTTGCTATTTCCTTTTCGTTTTGATCTCTGTTTACACACAGGATAGATAATTTTGTTTTCTTTAACACATTTCGATTGTTTTTGTTTTGGTTGTTTCGTTATTAGTTTTATGTGTGTGTTTTTTTTTTGTTTGTTCCTGCCGAAGGCCTATTGGGCCGTCGTTTAGTCTGTGTCGTCCACTTATCACGTAAAGCTTCTTACATACCATTTTTTTCTATTTCTTAATTTTTCCTTGGAGTTTGCTATATATGTTTTCTTTCTGCGGAAATTATCACTGGTCCCAGCACGTGGCCCGGCTTGCAGCGTCAATGACTCATCGACGGGAAAACAAAATTTGAGTGCCTTTGAAGGCCAAGTTATCTACCTGTGCAGCGAGGGAATTATGTTCACACGGCTGCTAAGGAAAAAAAAAAACGGATTAACACGCACAATTCAGTTCCTAATCCATAGTCCCTAGACAGAGGTAGAAGCTTGCGAACCACACGTACATATAATATATGCATTATATTTGTACAATATCTACACGCTGCTAAAACAAAGTAGGTTATGCTGGCTCAGCCATGTACACCGTATGAAATATGTCCGCATACCAAAAGGTATAAACTACGGACAACTGGCATATGGTAAAAGAACGAGGGGGCACCCAAAACTTCCATTTGTAGATGTGTGTAAACGCGACATGAAGACTCTGAACATAAACCCTGCATCATGGGAAGACATAGCTGCAGACCGCAATCTCTGGAACCACACTCGAAAGGTTCACCTCAAACAAGAAGCAGACAGATTCATGGAGAAAGAGAATACTCGACGAAAGAAAACAAAAGAAGAAAATAACATGTCTAGGGGCTCTGAAAAATCAATAGTCAACTATGACTGACGGAGGCTACTATAGTCAACTATGACTGACGGAGGCTACTATAGTCAACTATGACTGACGGAGGCTACTATAGTCAACTATGACTGACGGAGGCTACTATAGTCAACTATGACTGACGGAGGCTACTATAGTCAACTATGACTGACGGAGGCTACTATAGTCAACTATGACTGACGGAGGCTACTATAGTCAACTATGACTGACGGAGGCTACTATAGTCAACTATGACTGACGGAGGCTACTATAGTCAACTATGACTGACGGAGGCTACTATAGTCAACTATGACTGACGAAGGCTACTATAGTCAACTATGACTGACGGAGGCTACTATAGTCAACTATGACTGACGGAGGCTACTATAGTCAACTATGACTGACGGAGGCTACTATAGTAAACTATGACTGACGGAGGCTACTATAGTCAACTTTAACTGACGGAGGCTACTATAGTCAACTATGACTGACGGAGGCTACTATAGTCAACTATGACTGACGGAGGCTACTATAGTCAACTATGACTGACGGAGGCTACTATAGTCAACTATTACTGACGGAGGCTACTATAGTCAACTATGACTGACGGAGGCTACTATAGTCAACTATGACTGACGGAGGCTACTATAGTCAACTATGACTGACGGAGGCTACTATAGTCAACTATGACTGACGGAGGCTACTATAGTCAACTATGACTGACGGAGGCTACTATAGTCAACTATGACTGAAGGAGGCTACTATATATATATATATATATATATATATATATATATATATTTGTACAATTATTCTTATCGAAAGAGTGTGATATTATGACAGAAACAATCCCTTTTTTAACCTTTATTTTTTCCCACCAAAACATCATTTTGACATTACATGAACTCATCCTACCTCTGAAACTAATGATCTATTTATACAACTTTTAAGACACAATTTTCATTTAAACTGAGAAGGTATCTTGCTATTTTAGACTCTTCAGATTGCTCAAAAAGTAAGTAATATCATTTATAAATTGGGTAATGATTAAACGTGTGTGACATTCCATTACATTTCTGGAATTGGTTTTGTTGCAGTCAAGAAATATGTCCTAAATGTCTGGTGTGTATTCATTACAGACCAGAGTCAGCATTCAGGGAAGAAATCTCACCTCATTTTGAGAGGCTGCATACCTCTAAGAGTGTTTTTTTTTTTTTGTATTGATTTGTGCGTACCATTGTGGACCTCGAAGTTAATAATTTTTCATTGATAGCGTTGATGTCTGTGTTTCTTTTAATATGAATTACCCACATTCCGACTCCATTCAATAATAAAAAAATAGAGCTTAAAATAATATAGTGGCTATTTAAGAAATGTTGCTAGTGGTGGTTGTTTCTTGACACGTTCTCCTCTAAAAGTCGGCAGATTTTCACAAACATCTTCTATTATGCCGTCACTTAGCGTCTGCCACACACATGATATTGCATATCTGACCTTTGGCGTCTTCACAGACAATTGGTAGCAAGCAATCATGAAAAGGCAGTAGTTTGATAAACTTGTAATGTTATGATGGATTCTGATTTCCTAAACCTCACCTTTCGTGGCTGAATCTGTCAATATTGGATAGACAGACTCGACGGCAGGATGAACAATACGCAGTCGTTATGCCTAGCCTGTCTCCATCCTCCCGTTTGTTGTGTCTTCCGAATTTGGCATCAACGATGTCTGTAATGTTACTGTGCCGCCTCTTATTTCCGCTCTCCACTTGCTACAATCTGGAACCATATCCCCCAGCTTTTATTCATAAATATAGAATTCGCTAAAAGAAGACCTGCAAATATCCTTATATCTCACCACCGATTCGCCCTTTGGTCTCTTTCCGTTTAAAAGTTCATCGTACAATATATGTTTGGTAATATTAATGTTTGCCATTCTTCTTCGATCACCCAGTCATCTTATTCTACGACACCTAAGTGTTGCCATGCTGGATGTGTGTTTAGCTCGCTGTAACATATTACAGCTACTTTTCCTGCTGTTTGATGTTTATAACCTTTCGAAAGCAACTCACATATACCTGTTTAACCTTTTCTGCTGCCCCGAAAAACAGGGAGCTCTTACAAAAAAGGAGCTCTTAAAAAACATCAGAAAGAAGCAATCAACATTTTTCGGGCACATCATGAGAAGAGGAAAGTTGGAATACTTGGTTACAACTGGCAAAATAAAAGGAAAGAGAGATCACGGACGGCAAAGAGAGAAAATACTGGATAGCTTGGTGTCATGGCATGAAAAACAGTCAACAACATAATTGATACGATGCACTGTAGTTAAAAAATTGTGGAGGGACACGATCACCTACGCCAACCGGTATGGCACATGATGATGATGATGATGAATAGATAGTCCAATATAACAGTAGTAGGACACTACTCTTGTCACATCATCTATAGTTTTATTGATGTCCGTTTATTTCTTATCATTTGTCTAGAAATCTTTGAAGCCATAACAATCCAATCAAGTTCTCTGATATTGTTTCTCTGTTTACCTGAATTTTAATAACAATCAAACCGCTAATTGTTATCCCCTTTCAACATTTTACTTGACGTTGTCAGATAATAAAACAAAAAAATAAAAAAGAGGATGTATTTGATGTAGCACTTTATTGTTCGTCTCTTGATTTATCCAGAAGACTTCAAATATGAGCTAAATGCCTCAAATTGTGAAGTATTTTAGTTTTCTTCTCTTGCGATACGTGTGATCTCGTCAATAATTTGCAGCATGTCAGGCTATAGAGAGTTGCAGAGAGAAGGAGTGAGGAAGTGAAAACAAGAGAGATGAAAATTGAAATATATACAGAGGACTGAAAGTGAATGAATAGAGTCAACAACCATTGAGGGGCGAGTGGGTTGTGTATTTGTTAGTGAGTGAGCGAATGAGTTTATGATTTAGCTTGTTATTGAATCATGAAGTGAGTACGTGAGTTTAGGGTGGCTGAGTGAGTCACGAAGTGAGTGAGTCAGAGTGAACACATGGGTCTTATGGTGGTTGAGTGAGTCAGAGTGAACACATGTGTCTTATAGTGATTGAGTGAGTCACAAGATGAGTGACTCAGAGTGAACAGTTAATTCCCGGGGGTGAATTTAGTGAATGAGTTTATGAATGTGTGAGTTAACGAGCACGTGAAATAATGAGTGAGCGTGTCAATAACAAGACAGAAGACGCCAACATTTCTGATAAAACTATAACATCGCATACTGTGAACACGTTTACTTTCTACAAACAGTTGCTGATTTGTCTGATCAGTTGTGTACACTGATTGTATTTGTATTATGCCGTAGTTTGCAGGCAAAATGTGCATTTTCTGCCCTTTGATCCGATACAACTGATATTAGCAAGTCTTGTTAAGTACACGGTCGCCTACCCACTTCCCTCAGTACTCGTTTGGCCAGCCCATTTATTTTGGTTACATAGCCACCGTTTTAGGTTCAGTAAGATTGTGACAAATTGTGTCGCATTGATTCTATAGCGTCAGTTATGGGCCTTTGACCAACGCCCTTACTTCTTTCTTCTGTCTTGACCATGAATAAAACGTCATGGGTGCAGGTGTAAAATTACACTAATTCAGTGTTAGTCGCCGGATTAACATCATTACACATCGAACAACGGTTGATATGCGTTGAGATCTCCTCCCCAGCAAGACCCACAGTGTGAAAGGATAAACTGGTTCACAAATCTACCCGCGATCTCCATGTAGCTCCCCTGAATCTAGACATTCCTCGTGACTGACATGAAGATCCTGGAGTCGTAACACAGCCGAGCCACCAATTCACCAGCAGCATTAACACCTCTGTCATTTAACCTTTCATTTCGAGCTTGCGGCCGGATTTAGTGATATACGATCGTCCATCATGATGACGTAGCACACGCAACAATGTATGCGCCCAAATTGCCTTGTTTACTCCAAAGAATGTCACCTAAACGCACGAAACACTACAGCGATTGCGCAGATCCCTAAAGTTAGTGTAGCCTTTTAGTTACTCAATGATTACTTAATGTTTTTTTTTCTTTTATATATATATTTAACAAGGTGAATCACAATGTTTTCGTAGATTGTCATCATGTTAACTGGAATGCTCAGAGTAAGTTATAACCTTAAAGTAGCATGCCTAGGAACAAACCACTCTTACATTCTATGAGTTCCAATTAATTTGTGTATGTTTATACATTGTCAATGTATTTTACATTTTGTGCATTGTCAATGAATTGACATTAACTCTTTTCGTACGTTTCGCCGCACTGTGTGTCATGCTGATTTCGGCCGCGTGCTTCTCGCTCTGCAGCTCGTCCTATTATGACAAGTGAGGTTTTACAAAAGTAATTGTGAAAGCGAGAAAACAAAAATAATTCTTTTTTTTTTTTATTTGCGCATTACAAATATTTTTCAAATATGTGTATTTCTATTTAGTGACAACGTATATTTGGCGTTAGTCATGTGTTAGTCTTGTACTAGTTTTGCGTTAGTCTTGTGTTAGTAGAATGGGACACAAGACACACATAGTATCTAGTTTGTAACTTTCACTAAGAAAAGTAGGTAACGAGTCCCGTCACACCACGTGGTGTAGAGGGAATATGGTGTTATTGATCATAACCTTTACAGACCTTCAGCACAAGATTTGTGGGGTAATGTGGTCGATATTACGCCCGTGCTGCTTTCTCAGACAAAATCCGGTACCTATTTAAGGCTGGGTGTACGGGGAAGCCGTCAATCAGGATCGAACCTGGCCTCTTGTTCTTTGTAGGCCAGTTCAGTAACTATTGAGCTCTCGTGGCTCCAACTTTTAAATTCACAATAAATAATGTCAGTATCATTAATAAATAAATCACATATACTCAAGCAATAACATATTGTAACCCGGCCTCTTGTTCTTTGTAGGCCAGTTCAGTAACTATTGAGCTCTCGTGGCTCCAACTTTTAAATTCACAACAAATAATGTCAGTATCATTAATAAATAAATCACATATACTCAAGCAATAACATATTGTAACCTCGATTCAGCTAAAACACAATGACGTACATGCTGTAATTCACGAATGAAGAAAAACACGTCACAAAATGTTCAATGACAGTGGCTGTCCAGACCGTACGGTCGGAGGTGTGAGATGCTCGAGGTGATAACAAACAATGACGATGTAAATGTCTTGTCATGAACAGGAGATGCAGACAAATTGGCTAGAACAGACAGGCAATGGGTTTCTGAAAAAAAAGGTGGTGGAACAAAGATCGATATAGAAAGTCGATGGTGAATTATTAATGAAAACCATGTGGGCCAGACACGGGGCACGTTACGAAGTAAACCAGCCACCGATTGAAGTGGAGGAGTTTTGCCCTCATAGAGATCACAAGTGGTAAAGCGACTGACTGTTGTGTCGAGTTGTGACCAATATGAGAGAAGAACACCCACATATAGTTCACTATCTGAAATGTCAGGTTATGTGTCCCAGGCTAAGATATGTCATACATTAAATGTTATTGCTGCGAGTTGGCAGATTTTTGAAAATGTTTTCAAGGGTTTGAACATAAATGTTTGTTCACAGTTCGTTAACCTTCGCTGTAGATAAAGTCGTTAATTGGATGGCTTCGTTTCAGACATTTTAGACGTTGGTAGCTAAGGACCTAACTTGTGCAAACGGATGTCATTGGCAAGGATCATTTTGAATCTATGAAGTGGGCTCATTGTGTGTTTAACTCAAACGCATATGTGCTTTTTAACCAAATACCTTTTTTTTGGGGACTCAATGCAGATATCCCCGATGGAAGAATAAATTGTACTATTAGTCCCATAAATGATTCGCTTCCAGAGTTTTATGATGTAAACAAAGCAGTTTTGTCATTGCAAGTGAATAATGTCCACACCTATAATTGGTCAGGATTGTGTAGCAGCAGCAGCTTTATAGCGAACACAGAAAACATCACAGGATTGTGTTGTTCTGAAACAGCTATGCCATGCTATCCTAGAATATTGCCTTTAATGGGATTACTGTGACCACAAACCACTCTCCATGTGTGTGCCACATATTTACACCCCAGAAAGAAATACTGAATATAACAACACCATGTGCCGTCTGTGATATTAATGACCACAGACCAGGAGCCTCCAGTATGATTGATACAACTGTTGCACCAAGCACTTCATCAGCAGAGCCATATCTATGGAATGTTAGTCTGACATTGTTCTTGAATGATGTCCAAGTTAATGAGACATCAGAATCGTGTGGCAGCAGCTACAAGAAGGGAGCGGAGAACATCAAGTTCTGCTGCTATAAAGGATACTTGCCTTGCTATCCCAGAATTGCCTTAAATGGGATCACTGTAGTTGAAAACTTCTCCTCTTGTGTAAACTACACATTCACATCTAAGAGTGAATCAGTGAAGGTCACAAAATCATATTCTCTCTGTGGTTTTACTAACTACAGGTCATGTGGCTTCTGTTGGATTGGAAATGACAAATTACCACCACTGTGTGTCTATATGTTTGGAATTGGAGTCATCAATGACGGCCTAACATCATCAAGTGCTATGATGATCATCATTTTCGGGAGGACGTGAACTCCCATGGTATATGGTGGATAGGCGGCAGGAACCATTGAAGGCTATGTCTGAAAAGTGTTCCTTGTTGCAGTTTCCTCATATTCCAAGTCCGGCTTGTTGCAGGAGCTACTGAGTTAAGTGCTCTGTGCACACCGTGAGCTGTGTGTCTCATCCGTTTTGATCCTGCTTCGATATCCCGCTTGTTTACGATGAATGATGATATCGTATCACAGGGAACAGTTGGCTGTGTTCACTTTCTGCGCGGTTTCGCCTTATGTCTTTTGGCGTGTGCTGAGACTGCTACGATGGGGACTACAGTTACCTTTCTTTGTTTGGGAGATGAGTTGGTAATTCGGATGATTCCACTGGCACGGGCGGTTGAGCAATTATGGATTTTAATTCGTTTGCTGTGATGCCGAGGCCTTCCATAACCAATAACCAATAACAATAACCAATGTCATACATTTGATATACATGTGATATATATGACATATATTTGAGCACGAACAAACTATATAGAATTTAGCAGATGCAAATGAGTCATCTTTGCCATTAACAATTTACAGGACTACGTAATCAGGGACTTTTATCTAGATTTCAGAATAACATTAAACTGTCTGAAAAAAAAGATAGCACTCTCAATTTGTCTCCATTATTAATCACACACAGCAAAGTCTATACTCTTTCTCTCTCTCTCTCTTTCTCTCTCTCTCTCTCTCTCTCTATCTCACAGTCTGTGTTCTCGGTTAACTTTATCTTATACCAATTCGGGTGTCATCGAAGATGGAAGACTGGAAATGACTATTCCTGTCAGGAAGGATGAAAAACTGGAAATGACTATTCCTGTCAGGAAGGATGAAAAACTGGAAATGACTATTCCTGTCAGGAAGGATGAAAAACTGGAAATTACTATTCCTGTCAGGAAGGATGAAAGACTGGAAATTACTATTCGGGTGTCATGGAAGATGGAAAACTGGAAAATACTATTCGTGCTTTGGAAGATAGAAGACTGGAGACTACTGTTCGTGTCATAGAAGATACCGTTCTCTGGAAGCCAAACCATCGTCAAATGATGCTCATTTAGCTTTACACGGATTGTGTCATTTGGTCTTATTCTTGGTTTACCATTGGTTCTTTTACGTAAATGTATTCATAACATTTCCAATGGAGACAAAGACAAAGGTGAAGGCACGGGGTGTAGAATGATGATTGTAGGCAGTTTTCGTTCTTAAACGTCTTATATCCGATAAAGAAAGGTGCATTCACACAAATCAACTTAAAAATAGACAAAAAAAGCACAATTCTTTGAGGCTTTATCCCATTACTTGTGTTAGCCAGAATTTGTGGTTGGGGAGACGAAATATAGAACAGAAAGTTGGCTGGGGCACGTCCAGCTACAGGAAGAAAACTGCATTGATAAGCAAATACTATATGGTGAACTAAAACACGGAAATATACAAATTGGCTGACTTAAACTACGATATAGAGATTTGTGTAAATCATCTCTGAATGACTTCTCCATCTGTGAAAACAACCGGGAACATCTGACAAGTGATCGCACATCATGGAGAGCATGTATAAGGATCGGTATAACATTATTTGAGGCTGTGCTACGACAAACATGGAAGAGAAAAGACTCATGAAAAAGGATGGAAACCATGTGGATCAGTGGGCCTGACTTGTTAATTCTGTAGCCGTGTGCGTTTGTCAAACATTGGTAGAATCATCCACGAGAGAAGCTGTTCGACAAAATCAAAACCTCAAAAATATGCACACTAGCCTCCACTAAACCGTCTGACAAGACGAAAATAGCAATCAATAGTTGTGGTTCAGACAAGGCTGTGTTCTGTTGCCGGATTTGCTTTCACTTTACAGCGAACATATTATGAGATCAATAGTAGATAAAAAAGGAATTGAAGTCAACGGTCACACCATAAACAATTTGCGATATGCGGATGACACAGTCTTAATAGCATAGACAGGGAATGAAATACAAGAAATGATAGACATAATAGTAAAAGAAAGCAACAAGAAAGGTCTCAGTCTGAATAGTAAGAAAACAGAAGTAATGGTCATATCGAAGAAATAATCATCACCAGCATGCAGCGCAATAATAAACAGGACAAATTTTAAACAAGTGCAACGCGTCAAATACTAGGGCACAATAATAATATCGGATGGAAGATGCACCATGGAAATAAAAAGCAGAATGGCTCAGGCCAAAATAGCATTTCAGAAAATGAAAAATACCTTATGCAACAAATCTATGTCAATAGAAATGAGAAAGATAGTTCATCGGTGCTATATAGAACAAATTTTGACATATGGAAGCGAATCATGGACAGTAGACAAACAAATGAAACGACGATTAGAGGCCACAGAGATGGGGTTTCTCAAAAGAATGTTGAAAGTGCCCTGGACAGTTAAAAAGACCAATGAGAAAGTTCTCAAAGAAGGCAACACAAAAAGGCAGCTCCTAAAAAACATCAGAAAGAAACAATCAACATTCTTCATGCACATCATGACAAGAGGAAATTTTGAATACTTGGTTACAACTGGCAAAATAAAAGAAAAGAGAGATCACGGACGACAAAGAGAGAAAATACTGGATAGCTTGGTGTCATGGCATGGAAAACAGTCAACAACAGAACTGATACGATGCACTGTAGATAGAAGATTGTGGAAGGACATGATCGCGTACGCCAACCGTTATGGTACATGATGATGATGATAATTGTGGTTATCATTTAGTTTGAAGTGTAGACATTACAATAACAAAGTATATTTAAAGAACACTTTGAACTTAACAAATGTGTGTTTCCGAATCTAAAATGTGATATCTTTTTCTTCAGTTCGGACAGTTCTCTTTACGAGTAAGTGATATTTTTTTTTATCAGCGAAATTTCCTGTGTTCATCACATAATACAGACAGATGGACTAGTTGACTCTTTGAACTTAGTCATTACACGAGGTCATCAGAAGTACAATATAGTTTGTCAGCAAAATGTGTCATTTATTGGGGTCAGAAATTGATACTTAGATCTGTGTATAGTTCACATGATTTAATGACTGGCTCTGTACAGTACACATGATTGAATAACTGACTCTGTACGGTACAAATGATTGAATGACTGGCTCTGTAAAGTACCTCAATTTTTCCTTTTGTCACAATATATTCCAGTTGTTCCCCTCTTATTACATGGCCAAACAAATTATGATTTGTTTCTTCCTAATATTGGTAATTAGCTCTTTCTTTGCTTTATCCTCTTTCAGAACGTTTTCATTACTCTTCTTAACCTTACATGGTATTGTCAACATTTTTTATGTAAAACCATATTTCTACAACGTCCAGTGATTTTCTTGTCTGTTGTCCTATTGTCTATTTTTCACATCCATATGTTAAGATTGGCTCTACATAACATTTATGAGCTCGTATTTTTATTTCTATTGTCAAAAATGGATTGCACATTAGTTTCCTCATTTTTGAGGAAAACTGATTTTGCTTTTTTCCATTCTGCATCTCACTTTTGTTGTACATTTACCATTTGAGTCATTTATAATTCTTGGTATAATCTTAGGTCGCCACAATTAATTGTTGACACCACTTTCACATTGTGAAATTGTTGCAGAGGTCAATGCATTATGTGAATGATACTTTATTAAGTGGTGAACAAAACATGAAAGAAATGATCAATTTGATAGTTCCGAGGGTGAGGTTTCATGTATTCACTTTCAATGTAAAATATAAAATAAAACAAGATTACGTTCCTTATCTTCTTGGCAAGTCACAAAACATTAAATCAACTAAAGTAGTAATGACAAGCAGTTGTGCTTAACTTTTGTTTAATTTATAGTTATCGATTACATAGAACCACGACAATATTGTAATATCATTGATCATGACAGAACTGGACCGACTAAGACTATGAAGTTTTATATGAAAAATATTAGTCCATAATATTGATTATTGAATATGTTTTTATTGTACTCAAAATTAATCTCTATCTTCTAAGATCATCAATGTTCTGGACACCTTTTTGGCAGTAAGTAATGTTGTGTTCAACTGACTTGAACATGAATAATAATAATTTCATTTGTATCCTTTAAATGTTAATGCACATTTACTGTGCCAGAATGTACTATCAAAGGATCCGACACGTACTAGGCTGGGTGTATTACAACAGAGAGTACTTTCCTGTGAAATTGACTTGACAGTTGTCGTATGTTAAAGCAAATAGATATAATTAACGATATGCATACACATTATACTAACACCAAGGTAGATAACCCAAGTGGTTAAAACTAAGAATAGCAAAATGGTATATCTTCTAAACATCCCTGTTTAGTACAGAAACATGGACTATAGCTCGTTTCAAAACATTTGCCCAACTTCAAAACGCTATTACTCTCTAACCGTTTGTTAAATACTTTTGAAATTTTCCAAATGTTATTAGAATGCAAAAGACCCTTTAAATGTATATTTAACAAATATCTTGCAGCTGCAGTTTTCTTAAAGCGGCGATATTTCTTTGATGTTTGTCAAAATTGTAAATTGTGAAGCCCTAAAGAATAGAAATTACCGTAGTTGCTGGTCTACGATTAATTTTCACTAGGTAAAGGCGTGGCCGTAATGGGGAAATAACTGGATAAAACAAAACACCAGGAGAATTATTGTCTGCTCAGTTCGAGGACGGACGATAATAATATCAAGGTATACCTGTATGTCCAATTTTCATAGTTATGTGGTCCTGAAAAGGACCGTTTGTTGAAATAATTTAAGGTTATATAGGGGCCAACATTGTGGGGGCTATATACTTTCATTCTGAATCAGACGAGTCTAAAAGATTAATAACTGTTCGGGGTTGAACATTCCACAAACCATCATTTTTCCAATATTCCTCTTCCTGTTTTAAGACGTGGTCTTCACATTTAGCCCAATAATCTTTGTCTATATTTAATAAAGCGAGATTAGCAAGAGTCTTTACATCGCATATTTTGAATGTTGTATTTTCATCTGCCACTTGTCCTTTTAATTTTGCCCAGATTAGTTCTATTGGATTTAAATGAGCATGGTAAGGTGGCAGAACTTATATGACCATGCTCTTGGATAATCTTATCTATTTGAAAAATCTTTGTTCTCTGTTTTTGCTTTACTAGAGATAGTAATTCAGGTTTTAAGTACATGTTATTAAATTGTATGTGCTCCTTTGTGAGCCATATCTTAATAGCATCTTTTGTACTGGATGACGTCGGGACTTTATCTTCAAGTGCAACAATGTTGTGGTACGCTGCATTGTCCATTATTAGGCAAGATGGTCGATCTAGTGCTGGGAGAACAGAATTTTCAATCCAATGTCTAAATATGTGACCATTCATCTCAGAGTGATAATCCCGATTGTCTATGGATTTTGAAAGAAAAATGAGTTCTGCATTCTGTATTAGTCCATGTTGTCGACTACCTGCATGAGCAATTATCAAGCGCTGTCCTTTGCTGCTAGGTATTAATCTCTTAATCTTTCCATCTGATGACTGCCATTCCCTTTGGTTAGTGTGGTGAGCATTGATCCATGTTTCATCCAAGTACACAAAATCATAACCTTGCTTGCGCACCACTTTTACTTCACGTAAGTACTTGCTTCTCATGACTACTATATGTGGCTTCTCACAGATGATGTTTCGTCCATTGGAATACTTTCTGAATGTAAAGCCTGCAGCTCTCACATTCCTCCATAATGTAGACTTTGATATTTCAATACTGTTGTTCTTTTTCAGCGATACTTTTAATTTTCTTATTGTAACAGTTTCATTCATACCCAACATTTTGCGAATTTCACTTCTAATAAGTTCACTGTCGAAATTATCCAACATTTTTGCTCTTCCTTGTGATTTTGTATATTTGGAACATTGACGGTCACGTGCTTGAATCCAGCGATTAAATGACCGTTTAGATAAATCCAAAATGTGTCTTGTCCTATTCTCTGGGTTTTCTAAAGAATGAAATAATCTTCCTCGTTTAGCCTCTTTGCAAAAATAGTCATACATTTTTATTGCGATGTTTTGTAAACTGCAGAATTTCATTTTAAGACTCATGATAAATGTTATTGTTCCACGTTACGCCGCTGAATTAACGGAAATGGAACACACAATGTCTCGTGTTTACTACAAGTGTCAAATTGTGTCGGGTAACTCACACGGAAAGCGTGAAAAATTGTAAATTTCAGCGTGTATAGATTTGTAATCGCTATTTTTAACTTAAATACTGTAAACACTAAGTTTTGACTACATCAATGGGTCGTTATAAATTTATATAAATCAAATAAGCAATAATAATAACCAAATGTTTGTTTTTAATGAAATTAATTCCCTGTTGGGTTCTAATCATTGTAACAATACATGCAAATTTTGAAAAAATTACAAAAAGCGGTTTAAAAGATATTGATTTTTAAAGTTGGGCACGACTTATGAAACAAGCTATAATAATAATGAGCATTTGAAATGTAGATTTATAGAAGATTAGGAAGAGTTGGGTGGAAAGAATAGAAAACAAACGATGAAGTCAAGAAACAACTACAATTGAAAAGAGAATTTATAAACACAATTAGAACAAGATAAATGAGATTGTTGAAAAAACACAGCAGCCTACTAAAAGTAATATTGGAAGGGAAACTACAAGGTAAAAGAGACATAGATAGACCAAGATTAACATGGACGAAAGAAATCAAATGATGGACAAGTCAACCAATGACAACCTGCGACATCGAAGTAAGAGACAGATCGAAATGGCGCTCCACGGTAGCCAACCTTCGATGCGGAGACGGCACTCAATGATGTTAAGTGCGAAATAAGTTGGTCAAGATAGTAGGGTGATAGCTACAACAGCTGATATGGGGGTGGGATTTGTCATAATAGACAGACGTTAACGTTTGATGATTATACAAATAGACTATGACAGAAGATACACACACACACTCATACACACACACACACACACACACACACATATATATATATATATATATATATATATATATACATACATGTATATACTTCACAAACCGTTATCTACATTGCAACACACGTGGTTAAACTTTAAAAGCGTTACTTCTTTGAGTTGTGGCTTCTCGTGATGTTCTATTTTATTAATCTATTCGAAATTCAAGGCCAATTCATGCTAAAATAACTGTCAGGAAATGAAAAAAAATATTGTGTAACAAGTCTATGTCATGTAAGGGAGAACGAGAGTTCATTGATGCTATATCAAGGATATTTATGACCGATGGGAAGTGAGTGATGCACAGTACACACATGAAACGACAAATAGAGACAACAGAGATGGGATTTCTAAGAAGAATATTTAATGTTACTTGGACAGCTTAGGAGACCAACGATTATATTCTCAAGGAGACCAACACAAAAGGAAGCTCATAAAAAAACATAAAAAAAGCAATTATCATTTTTCGGTCACCTCATAAAAAGAGGAAAATTAAAGTACTTGGTGACAACAGTCAAATTACAGGGATGGATAGATCGCGAACGATAAAGAGAGTAGATACTAGATAGCTTGGTGTCAAAACACACAGAAAAGTAAAGAACAAAATCGATATGATAAACTGTGGATATAGCTTTGTGGAAGGACATGATCGCCTACGCCAACATGTATGACTCCTGATAACGATGATGACAATTCTCAATGGGCCCCTTTTGTGACTTTGAGTTTGTTCTAGAAGCTAAAGCTTCCCGACTGGTGATGATCTTCTGCCCAAACATTCTGGGCTGTTATTTCATAATTTTGAGCCAACACTAGCGTTCATTGACTTCATAGCACCTCTTTATACATTATATTTCTTATTACATCCATTATTCGTCTTATTAACCCCATCTCTATAGTACGGAATCTACTATTTCATTTCCTTGCTAATATATAAAGTTGGCACTGGTAAACATCGATGTTTTAGCATTTGTGAGCTATATAATCTGTTCTGTTATTTGATCGTTTAATGTTACAAGTCTGTGCTGAAAAATGGATAATTTCTAACAAAATAACAATTATCCAACATCTTCGCTTGTTATTCACATTTTTATCAGTCTCTGCTGTTCTAGTGGATTATTGAAAAGAAATGTTGCGAAACATTTCATAAATTGACGATTTGGTGATTTCATGGCGTGAAGCGGTAACATTTTAATTTTTATAAAATGATATTTAAGGTATAAGATATTACTATTTTTGTTGAATTCCTTGTAACATAAAAACCCCACATACATGTTATAATTAGCTGTTAAATGTACATCATTTTATACGCGATGCATTTATCCATGAATTGTCTTAATGTATATATTTTTGTAGATCTCTACAAAAGCTGGAAATATAATAAAAATATATTTCAAATGAACAGTTAAGAGACGAATCAAAACAAAAATACGCGTCGATCTTTATAATAATAAAGCTTTGGAAACGCGTCGGTCATGTGCTGAGAGTGAATAACGAAATTCTTCCCCTTCAGGCATCTATGTGGAAACTATCTGGTAACAGAAAACAAGTCAGGCCAAGAGAATTGGTACGCAGCAAAATTAGAATGGACGGCTCAACAGTGGGCCTAAAAACAATATAAACTTAATTAAAGACAGTAATCAGTAGTCGATTGGCAGTCGTAGAGAACTATGATTTCAGCACTATGTGCCGTCTTCGGTCCCAGAGGAAATTGAATAAATCAATTCAAAATTCGATGACTGGATGCATGAATAAATGAATAAATATATAACATCTGCGCAGATCTTTTTTTTCCTTTCAGAATCCCGCGTCATCTTTATACAGCCAACGTTACATTATCGGTCTATCTACTGCCCTACTGTCCCTCTTATATTTCCTGCTAGTATTAGTAGACTGGATCATGAAAACATCCAAAAGCTACATCACGGATGGAATTCAATACAATCCATGGACATCATTTGAAGACCTAGATGTTGCAGATTATTTCTCATTGTTGTCATAACTTAACAATCGTTAAATGCTAGCAAAAGAAATATTGCAATAGATGTATTATCACATAACTGAATTTTTGACCAAAAAATAGATTAAAGTGCTTAGAATAGTCACAGTTCACTATAATATAGTTGTTTATTGCAAGAAACAATTGGTCGTGAATGCATTCACCTACCTTGCTAGCATTAGGTAAGGGAAGTAGGTCGGAATGTTGCTGCGATAATTGAGGATCCTAAGACACCTTTTCTGATGTTGACTAAAATGTGGAAAGCCATAGGACTCTCATCAACCAAAATATAATCTTAGTATTAAAGCGTATTTTTAATTGAAGCAACAGATCGGTCCTATTTGTATAGGTCAGAAACATAGGCAATAATACATTCTAGGAATATGAGAAAGCTGTAGATATTTATTAACACTTGGTTTAAGGATGATGCTTCTAATCAGATGACCATATAGCGTTCGAAATGATGAAATGAAACCCAAAGGAAATCAACCAACTTTTGAGGAAATAAAAATTGTAAAAAACATATGGGGTGGATAGTACACACCCTTCGAAAGTCAGCAGGATCCCACTCAGAAACAGTGACAAATAAAAGCATAGGTATCACTCAATTGGCAAACTGTGATTGTGAACACAAATATAAAATAATATAAAAATCACCTGGTATCGTTTCGAGACGAAGCAAAGAGGATAAAGTATTAGATAGCTCTTGTTAGTGTCTTATACGCTAAGGGATAGTGTACCGGTAAGGATGAAATAGAAAGGATGCACCCACGAGTTTCTGAATAGTTTTATATTTGTATACAATCACGTAGTATATCAATGACGTAACACACGTATTAGTCGCCGACAGTTTAACGGTTGTTTATATTTAAACATCATAAGCCGAATATATTAGGTCTGACGTATGTGATCGCTGGAATGTCATAATTATTCAAAACAAATACCGTCCTAATAATACAACTGCATGAGCCTGCTAACATGTATTCAAATATAAATTATAATTTTAGTGCAAAAACTGTTTTCATTATTCAAAACAATGTAACTATGATTCATTCTAACCTGAACAGGAAGGATTTACACTATCAAAACTACAAACGGTAAGTTAAAGAAAAGAAAATAGTAAAAATATTGGAACAACACGTTTAGGATCGTGCAAAGAAAGCATGGATACTCTCTCTCTCTCTGCGTTCAGGACTCAATCAGAGTAGGGATTCCAGACTCTCACATGAAGTCAGCTGTCAGGCTAAGTGTGTTGATCGTCCTCACAGACAGAACATCACAATTAGAGTCTGTCAGTTCCACTCTGACTGAACACCCGTTAATACGTTGCACTGTGTTCTGCGCCAGTGGCCCAGTGCATCCGATTTCAGCCAGCATTTTATTCGGGTTCGCTTTCCCTAGCCTTTGATTGTCCCCAATCTTCCTGCAAGGCAGCAGATGATCTTTTCTGTAGGGGGATTCTGCCCTTAGATGGTAGGCCCTCCCAGGTTTACGAGCACCATCTGCCCGAGTCACTAGAGGTGACTAACACAGACACGGACACACAAAGATGTGAGATGTGACTAACACAGACATACACACACAAAGATGTGAGATGTGACTAACACAGACATGCACACACAAAGATATGAGATGTGACTAATACAGACATGCACACAGCGATACGAGGCATGACTAACACTGACACACATCAAGATATATGACACATGACTAACATAAACATGCACATAAAGATATGAGATATAAATGACATTGACATGCACACATAAAGATATGACACATGCCTAACATAGACATGCACACAAAGATAAGAGATGTGACTAACATAGATATGCACACACAAAGATATGAGATGGGACTAACATAGCCATGCACACACAAGGATATGAGATGTGACAAACACAGACATGCACACACAAAGATATGAGATATGACTAACATAAACATGCACACACAAAGATATGAGATATCACTAACCCAGACATTCACACACAAAGATATGACATATGACTAACACTGGTACACACTAAGATATGAGATATGACTAAACACAGACACACATAAAGATATGAGACAGGATTAACACGGACACACCGAGATATGAGATATGACTAACATGACACACACCAAGATATGAGCCATGGGCAGCACACACAAGCTAAGATATGAGCCATGGCTAGGACAGAAACACAGCAAGATATGAGCCATGGCTTCATCAAAAAACACCAAAAAATGAACCATGTCTAGCACAGAAACACATTAAAATGTCCAAATGCTTGGGCTTGTTGTAGTCGGCAGACTCTTCTGAACGTGGGAATCACAGGTTTCGTTAAACAGTTGTCCGGAGTTTTGAGAGTGCAGTCTGACCCATAGAACGTTCTCTTGCATGTACAGATTCCCGATCGACCTTTGACAGGTGTCGTTGAAACAGTTGTCCGGACATTTGAGAGTACATATGATGTCACAGCCATCAGAACACATCTGTTCGCACTGTAGCCCAAAATTACCATCTGGACAAGTGTCATTACAGGTATAGCCTAGATGTTTACAATGTAGGCATTTTCCAGATTATTCCTCAAATAAAGGACAGACACTGAGACAAGACCCGGAACAGTCGTGTCCATAGATCCCATGTGAACAGTAGCCGTGACAAGTACCGATGATGACATTGCAGCCTTTACTACACCCACTACACACTGCACAAAACGACAAGACTGCTCGTCCAGACAATAGGTGTCTGTAAATGTTTGCACCTCACATACCGTCAGTGCACTGTCGGCCTGCGAAATGGTCGGTGAGAACTCAATCTTAATGTGTGCCATTGACGTTTGTGTTTTGACTACAATAGTGTTCACAGATAAATTAGGGTAGGATATATCATTATACTGGAACACTACTCCGCCACTGTCAGAGAAAGCCCTTAGAGTGTCATTCTTTACCCGAATCATAGTGCTAGCTCGATGATAGATTCGAATGATGTGAGTCTTCTGGGGCGTTGCAAAGTTCAGATACCAGTAAACAGAATTGGTTCCACTTCTCCATTGTGTGTGTGTGCAGTCATTGTCATAGAGATTGGTCTTTGTTTTGCTATTAACTGCGGCCCCTGGTCCACATCCGTCTCCTGTATAACAAGCATCAAATGTTTTGTGCATTAAATCGGTCTGGTTTGTGATCTGTTTGAGAGCCAGTTTCCGACCCCCGCCAATGTAGTTGGAGCAGATATTTGCAACTATCGCCCTTACAATCCGTAACTTGTTGATCAGACCAGCCCCAGGGCAGAAGGCATCAATCTCGTGCGGACTAACTACAAACCTTGATACATTGTTACATGAGGCAGAACCATTCAGTTTTACCGTGAAACTGTCCGGATATTTTAAGCATGGATACAACGGTTACTGTATTAGGTGTTTACATACAAACATCATTAATGCCTTATTTGTTTTCATTCTCGAAAATGCGAGAAATTGTAAGGAACAGTTACACATAGCGGAAACAATTATAGGAGACACAGTTCCGCCGTTTGACATGAACACGTCTAGATTACACATTTCTAGATTACGTAGCTAATCTCAATTTCAAATTGCCTTGTCACAGACAAGTATTGACTTTATACCGTCATACCGCGCTAACTTGTCCAAGCTCATCACAGTCGGAAGCTGGCGGTGGTGGTGGTGAAGGGGGTTAAGCTTGAAGGTTTAGAGGCAAGACGCTTGGGAAAAAAAGTCCCGAGTACGAATCTCGCCACACAATGGAAAGGGGAGGGGGGGACCAAAAAAAGCTATAAGTAGGTTCTGAAAGCTAATTGGCTGCGGGTATCAGATGAAAAAGAGGCGAGGTTATATAGGGGTCATACTTTTTCATGTGAGCAGCTGTGCTTCTTGGATAAATCAGTTAATATAGCGGTTATTTACCTGTTTCCTGTATAAACCAGTTAATACAGCAGTTATTTACCTGTTTCCTGCATAAATCAGTTAATACAGCAGTTATTTACGTGTTTCCTGCATAAACCAGTTAATACATCAGTTATTTAACTGTTTCCTGTATAAATCAGTTAATACAGTAGTTATTTACCTGTTTCCTGCATAAATCAGTTAATGCAGTAGTTATTTACCTGTTTCCTGCATACATCAGTTAATACAGCAGTTATTTACATGTTTCCTGCATAAATCAGTTAATACAGCAGTTATTTACCTGTTTTCTGCATAAGATAGTTATTACGTCAGCTGTTTGCTTGTTCCCTACATAAATTAGGTATTACAGCAGTTGTTTTTATGTTCCCTACACAAATCAGTTATTACAGTAGTTGTTTGTCTGTTCCCGATATAAATCAGTTATTACAGTAGTTGTTTGTCTGTTCCCTACATAAATCAGTTATTACAGTAGTTATTTGTCTGTTCCCTACATAAATCAGTTATAACATCAGTTGTGTATCTGTTCCCTACATAAATAAATTATTACATCAGTTATTTGTCTGTTCCTGCATAAATCAGTTATTATATCAGTTGTTTGCCTGTTCCCTACATAGATCAGTTACATTTTGTATTACCTCGAATTGTTAATTAGTTGACAACATGCTGTATATGGTAATTGTCAAAGCTTCTGTGTTATGAGACGCGACTATTGGCATTGTCCTACTCTCACGTTTGGTCAAAGGTAAATCAAGTTTACACTGAGTGCCTGTAGGAATGCGAGACAGGCAAACCACGGTCATACTGACAGATGATCCTTGACTCAGTGGTGAGTAATGTACGGGGTATTCTACTGAGGATGGTAAAGCCAGAACAACGGATATGAACATATTACTTGTCCTAAAGACTTCACAAACGTTCCTACAACATATTTTATTGCCCGTCAGTGGCTTAGGAAAACACGAAAACAAAGAAAAGGCTAATGAAGTTATATTTTGCTATTTTCTAATGACAGGAAACAGCTTAAGGGACAGAGTAAGAAACACTAACCTGAGCAAGAAACTCGAAATTGAACCCGCCATCGAATACATAAAGAAAGATACAACATAAACATTGTTTCGGCCACATAACTAGCCAAAAATAACTAAAAATGACTCAAAGAGCCATAAACAAACGCTACGAAAACGCCAGATTAAGAGGAAGACCTAGAAAGAGATGCATAAATGGGATACTAAAGTCACTAGGAGGGATAACATCAGAAGAGGCCAACAGAAGAGCAAAGAAGCGCAGATTGTATCTCACCTCGACGCCAACGGCAATAGAGGAAGGATAGAAAAAGAAGAAAAGAAGAAGTGGCTAAGGAAAATAGAAAATAAAGTGTCATTGGGAAGATAAATATGACAGTAATTTCAAAATTAATAAAATAGTTAAGTCGATGACTTTAGAAGATGATTTATAATTAATAAAATAGTTAAGTCGATGACTTTAGAACAGGATTTATAATTAATAAAATAGTTAAGTCGATGACTTTAGAAGATGATTTATAATTAACAAAATACAGTTAAGTCGATGACTTTAGAAGATGATTTATTCAAAACGAAATTTGTATTTTTTTAAATGTAGATGTTGGATCTTCTAAAGGCAATACTGGACGTAAGTTTATGATCACGCCAGCGCGCTATGTGATTCGATGAGCATGATAAGACATGTATAGGTTATATGTGGGCTATGTACACATGCAATGAGTACAGTCATTACAGTACAAAATTATACGTAGAGTCACCTTTGTCTATGTCCCTGGACATGCTGGGGTACGGGGAAATGAAAGAGCGGACAGGTTGCTTATCTGTGCTATCGTTGAAGTCGTTCAACCAATGGATCGGGTTGTCGTGATCAATGCCCTTCGTGATGCGGAAAGGGCAAACGACTTCGACAACCATGAGTCGACGTCACTCTTTCGGATGAAAGAGATTGGAGTTAGGATGGGTACAGCCACAAGCGAGAGCCTTAGTACGCGTATAAGAAGACTTATCAAGCAACACATAACTGGAGTCGTCAGTCGTAGGACACCGTGGGACTTGCTGAGATGGAGATCTGAGCACTTATGGATATGTGTACCTACGGGCATGTTCGGAGTACAATGATGATAACACGCAAATAACTTAAATAATTTGATACCTCAATATGCTCTAGTTTATCAATGCTGAGCATAAGGAACGAGAAACATGTTACTAAATACAGAAATAGTAACTGACGCTGTCAGAAATGTCCTTGACTCTCTCGGGAAAAAATCAATAGTAACTGACGCTGTCAGAAATGTCAGTTACTCTCTCGGGAAAAAATCAATAGTAACTGACGCTGTCAGAAATGTCAGTGACTCTCTCGGGAAATAAGTCAATAGTAAGTGACGCTGTCAGAAATGTCAGTGACTCTCGGGTAAAAATCAATAGTAACTGACGCTGTCAGATATGTCAGTGACTCTCTCGGGAAATAAATCAATAGTAACTGACGCTGTCAGAAATGTCAGTGACTCTCTCGGGAAAAAATCAATAGTAACTGACGCTTTCAGAAATGTCCTTGAGTCTCTCGGGAAATAAATCAATAGTAACTGACGTTGTCAGAAATGTCCTTGACTCTCTCGGGAAATAAATCAATAGTAAGTGACGCTGTCAGAAATGTCAGTGACTCTCTCGGGTACGGGTGATTGCCCAGCAAACGGGTATTTAACAACAGAACGAATAGTTTGAAAATGCAAGCGTATAATAAATAGAAAAATAGGAGGGACATTCAAAAACTACATTTGACCAAGGCGAGGCAGGATGCAGAGACCAGATGCAGCTAGACAAATTATAATTTCCTGAATGGGATGGACACTGACGGTTACTGTATTCTCAATTATTAGGCTAGTTCTCCTAAAGTCCCGGGCGTTTTAAAATATTCACAACTTCCGACTGAGAGTGTTAGAAAAAGTACAACATGCGCGCCAACCGTTATGTTATATATGTAAGGAGAAGGATGGAGCAAAAGACAAATAGCAAAAGACAAATAGCAAAAGACAAATAGCAAAAGACAAATAGCAAAAGACAAATAGCAAAAGAGAAATAGCAAAAGGCAAATAGCAAAAGACAAATAGCAAAAGAGAAATAGCAAAAGACAAATAGCAAAAGACAAATAGCAAAAGAGAAATAGCAAAAGAGAAATAGCAAAAGGCAAATAGCAAAAGACAAAACACTTTTACTGAGGCGCATACATCTAGATTCAGACGACTCCAGGCTGCTGATAATTAGTAGGAACTGCAGAATAAGTTTACTAGTTAATGGCTGCTATGAGGTTCAGAAATACATAATACATGGAGTCCAGTTAGCCCAACCAGATGAACGCTGCTGGCAGATATGAATGCCATATGGTTATTGTCATAGAGACAGATTTCCAGAAGGAGAAATAAGCAGCTCTGCGATCAACATGTTACAACTGTATTTATCAGGGTAGCCGGCAGTTAGTAAAAAAACTCGCCATAGCGAACAGCACAGTAGGCACACGATAGCCTAGTAACCAGAAGTTATAGAAATGGCTCAAAAGTTTTAAAATACGTATAGACATAGTGTGATTGTGATGTTAGCAACACGTATATTCATAAATTGATTGTAATATTACCAATACATATATCCATAATGTGATTTTGATATTAGGAAATATTAAACAATAGAAAAATGGTATGTTAGAAGCTTTACGTGATTAGTGGACGACACAGATTAAACAACGTTTCGGCCCGATAGGCCTTCAGCAGGAACAAAAATAAACACACACACACACACACACGGATATGTAAGTAAAACTAATAACGAAACATCCAAAACAAAAATAATCTAAATATGTTAAAGAAAATAAAATAAAAATGTATATCATGTGTGTCAGGCCGAGGTCAAAATGAAAAGGAAATGGGAACCTGAGTGTGGCTGTCGTGAATGTGCAGAAATTACCAGATTGTGATATTAACAATGTGACTGAGGTAAACTGGCTTGACGAATATCTTCTATGACGTTACACAAATAATTAATCAAGACTATATATTTCGAAATCCATATTTCGGAAACCCACTAGTTTAATTTACTTTAAAGTCGTCATCGCAATGGGAGAATTCCTCTCATGCAGATTCCCTCAAACTTTCATTATTCTTTCCTCTCAGTTTTCAAACATAATTTCATACAATAATCTACTTTATATGGTACACCAGAAGTAAAGTATATATAAATTAACAGTTATAGTGATAATAAGATTTGTAATGTATATGTTTATCTTTCAATTGGAAAATGTCAGTAGTTTGTCATTCATTGGTATATGAGTACTATTATATGAGTATGATATATCATATTCAGAAGACAAAAGGCACAGGAGAAAAGAGACGAGACAAAGCACCACAAACACATCTTGTGCGTACTGCGGACGAATCTGTCTAACCAATATTTAAACAATTTAGTCACGAAACATGATGTTCAGCAAAACAGCACCCAGCATAAGGACATTAATATTTTACCAAACTACTGACTTATCATGATTCACTGCTACAATAACAAAGGTATTGAGTTATTAGCGGGTCATCATCATTGCACTCCGAACATGTCCATAGGTGCACAGATCCCCCCCTCAGCAAGTCTCGCAGTGTCTAGCGACTGACGACTCCAGTTCTGTGTTGGTTGATTAGTCTTCTTACACGCCCACTAAGTTATGCTGTAACAAGATTGTAACAAATACTGTAGTTCTAAGAGTGGAGCATCGTGGTTGAGTGGGTAGTGTGCTCGCTTTCTGATCAGACGGGTCCAGGTTTGATACCCAGAAGTGGCGGATTTTTTCGGACTGACAAGGCTTCATTATTTCACCCAGACACTAAAGATGGGTACCAGTAATTTTTCTGGTGCGTAAAGCAGTCTGGCGTGATAACGATCATATCACCCAACAAATGTATCGTGATCATAGAAAAATATGGTCAATAACACACATTCCCGACAAGACATACAATATATGGAAGGGAACATATATAGACCTCAATCAGCATCCTAAAGTTCTATCAAAAGTGAGAGATTTGTTTGGAATAAACATTTTGATTGATTGTGTTCGTGAGTTAATTTACCGCTCTGGGTTTCCGAGGTGTGGGTGTAAAAAGCTCTTAGACCACCCCCTTCCACACAAACTCTGAAGTTGAAATGTGCTGACATGGTTTGTTTTATATAATGGATTTTAAAGGTTAATTATAACATTGGAAACGCGAGGTTGGTTCTGGTGTCTATAGAATCAGAGAAACAAACTGCTGGCGCTGCAGATTATATGGGAGATACTAATGACAACGACATTCACGACCTTAACAAGAGCAGAACTCAAAGATTAGAATGAGGCGCGACGTGGATGGCACATGACAGATGATAAATAGCAAATTTAAAATAAAACAAGAGAAATAAGTGGTATGTTAACAGCTTTACGTAGGTGAGAAAAAAAATTGACGTTTCGGCCAAGTAGGCCTTCAGCTGGAATAACAACCTACAACACACACACACACACACACGCACACGCACACGCGCACGCACACGCACACGCACGCACACACACACATTTATATATGTATATGACCCTTTTCATCTTGTCAGACGGTCTAGTGGAGGCTATTGTGTACTTTTTTGAGGTTTTGTTTATGTCGAACAGCTTCTCTCGTGGCTAATTCTACCAATGTTTGACAAACACACGCGGTCACATAATGAACAAGTCAGGCTCATTGATCCACAGGGTTTTCCATCCTTTTTCATGAATCTTTTCTCTTCTACGTTTTGCCTCAACAAAGTCTCAAATGATGTTATACCGTTTTTTATACATGCTCTCCATGATATGCGATTACTTGCCATATGTTCTCAGTCATTTTCACACACACACACACATATATATATATATATATATATATATATATATATATATATAATTATTTGTGTGTGAGTGTGTGTGTATAAATAAGGATATATATATATATATATATATACATATATATATATATATATATATATATACACATACACATGTCTAACTACATGGCAATAATATGCTAGACTCTCAAGAAAGGAAATTTAAAAAGTCACTTCTCTGCGGTGCAGAGCTTGGTCAGGATCAGTTAAACTTTTACCATAGTACATTTTTCACCTTTTTAATAAATAAAAATTGTCATTACTATCATCGGCTTTACCGCAGCTTTGCATCTAATGGATCTTAGTGCATTTTGATGCCTTTCCTCCTGCAGATGATACATGTTGACCTAATAATCATACGAAATTAGGTGTTCATAACTGAAGAAATGGCTATTTGGTTGTAGATCTCGACAGGTAGTGTTGAGATGGCTTCATTGGGCCTAGGCAGCTGAAGTGAACTAGTTAGTAGATATGTTTCATATTATTTTATGACAGGACCAGCATCGTCATCATCATGTGCCATACCGGTTAGCGTAGGCGATCATGTCCTTCCACAATATTCTATCCACTGCGTTACTCCGATGACTTGCATGTTCCAAAAAAAGACCGTCTCATATGGAAATGGAACCAGACTTTTCTAATCAGGAAGAGAGTACTTTATCCTGCCTTTGATGCTACATTAACTTTTCCAATACGAAAGGTTTTTATCAATTTAGTGGTAAAGATTTCAGATACAACATTTGTAATGGTTTTAAATATAAATATACATGTTTATAATAAACTAAAAAAAACTTAACATATTATGTATGCATTTTTAGATATTTAAACAATGAATTAGATTTCACCAATAATAAGATGATATAAGAACTATACTAAGAATATGATTTGGTGATAGTTTACACTTATCAAAATGAGAGTGACTCACTGTGTGGCTAAACGTACATGACCGACATCGACATGGCACATGGTGCGTCGAGATATACTGAAAGAGTTAATGTAAGGTAATGTGAATAATTGTTTGTGTTTTATTGCACAAACACGTTTTAATATTCAATCAAATGTAATGTCTTCATTTCCTAGGCTGCAAACGAAAACGCTGAATTGGAAGCTTATAGGAATCGGGTTAGTTATGTCAAATATAATAATAATAAAATCATGCATTGGAAAGCAGGTTTAATGAAATGTGAAACAATGTTAAAGTGATTATCTATCTCATGATGTTTTTCTCATTACAATGTCAATATTGAATACATGCTGTCAAATGAAATCCAGCGCTCGGATTTGACAAAGGGAATACCATTCTAATATGTCATGTCGCGTAATGTGTAATATTGTTCACAACAAAAAAACCGATTTACTTTATACTTGCACATAGAGGAGTAACATTCATCGGTTTAGCATAACAGTGTATATGTGTGATGACTATATCGCATTTTCCATAAATATATTGTTTTCTATTTCTGGGAGAGTGGGTGGCCGAATTGAAAACTTGTCAGACTTGTTGCATTATGTAGACAATAGTTCTTTCTAAAAGACCCTACTCCGTCACATTATATGGACACTATTTCTTTCTCTGAGACCCTACTACATCACCTTATGTAGACAATATTTCTTTCTAAAAAACCCTACTCTGTCACATTATGTAGACAATATTTCTTTCTAAAAGACCCTACTCTGTCACATTATGTAGACACTATTTCTTTCTAAAAGACCCTACTCCGTCACATTATGTAGACAATATTTCTTTCTAAAAAGACCCTACTCTGTCACATTATGTGGACAATATTTCTTTCTCTGAGACACAACTCCATCATCTTATGTAGACACAATTTCTTTCTAAAAGACATTACTCCGTCACATTATGTACACAATATTTCTTTCTAAAAGACCCTACTCTGTCACATTATGTAGACAATATTTCTTTCTAAAAGACCCTACTCCGTCAAATTACGTGGACAATATTTCTTTCTCTGAGACACTACTCCATCACCTTATGTAGACAATAGTTCTTTCTAAAAGACCCTACTCCATCACCTTATGTAGACAATATTTATTTCTAAAAGACCCTACTCCGTCACATTATATGGACAATATTTCTTTCTCTGAGACCTTACTACATCACCTTATGTAGACAATATTTCTTTCTAAAAGACCCTATTCTGTCACATTATGTAGACAATATTTCTTTCTAAAAGACCCTATTCCGTCACATTATGTAGACAATATTTCTTTCTAAAAGACCCTACCCCGTCACATTATGTAGACAATATTTCTTTCTAAAAGACCCTACCCCGTCACATTATGTAGACAATATTTCTTTCTAAAAGACCCTACTATGTCACATTATGTAGACAATATTTCTTTCTAAAAGACCCTACTCCGTCATATTATGTAGACAATATTTCTTTCTAAAAGACCCTGCTCCGTCACATTATGTGGACATTATTTCTTTCTCTGAGACCCTACTCTGTCACATTATGTGGACAATATTTCTTTCTCTGAGACACTACTCCATCATCTTATGTAGACAATATTTCTTTTTTCTGAGACCCTACTTTGTCACATTATGTGGACAATATTTTTTTTCTCTGAGACCCTACTACATCACCTTCATCATCATCATCATTGAGTGCCGTCTCCGCAACGAAGGTTGGCTACCATGGAGCGCCATTTTGCCCTATCATCTCCATCACCTTATGTAGGCAATATTTCTTTCTCTGAGACCCAACTCTGTCACATTATGTAGGTAATATGTCTCTCTCTTTGAGACCCTACTCTATCACATTACGTCAAACATATCAAATATATCGATTATATCCACAGATAATATCCAAGTTTAGATCATTGACAGGAAATATAGTCCCATGTCATCGAATAATGAAAATAAATGAAAATCATCATCATTGAGTGCCGTCTCCGTAACGAAGGTTGGCTACCATGGAGCGCCATTCTGCTCTATCTCTTGCTTTGATGGTGCAGGTTGTCATCGGTTGATTTGTCCATCTTTTGATGTTACTCGTCCATGTTAATCTTGGTCTGCCTCTGCCTCTTTTACCTTGTATTTTCCCCTCCAGGATTACTTTCAGTAGGCTGTTGTGTCTTTTAACATGACCCAAGAATCGCATTTGTCTTGTTCTAATTGTGTTCAGAAGTTCTCTTTTTATTTTTAGTTGTTTTAAGACTTCGTCGTTTGTTTTCTTTTCCTTCTATCCAATTCTACGTATTCTTCTATAAATCCACATTTCGAAGGCTTCATTTCTCTGTTCTGTTTTCTTGTCTAATGTCCATGTTTCGGCACCATATAGGAATATTGAGAAGATGTAACATTTTGCTATTCTTAAAATGAAAATACGTGACATATAAAATTGTGAAATCGGTAGAGAAACAGAAATAAGTCAACTGATCTTAAAATCTGGCTAATCATATTTGGATTTGGTTATTTGGTTATTGGTTATGGAAGGCCTCGGTATCACTGCAAACGAATAAAAATCAATAATTGCTCAACTGCCCGTGCCAGTGGAATCATCCGAATTACTAACTCATCTCCCAAACAAAGAAAGGTAGTTGTAGTCCCCATCATAGCAGTCTCAGCACACGCCAAAAGACATAAGGCGAAACCGCACAGAAAGTGAACACGGCCAACTGTTACCTGTCATACGATATCATCATTCATCGTAAACAATTGGAATATCGAAACATGATCAAAACGGATGAGACACACAGCTCACGGTGTGCACAGAGCACTTAACTCAGTAGCTCCTGCAACAAGCCGGATTGGAATATGAGGAAACTGCAAGAAGGAACACTTTTCAGACATAGCCTTCAATGGTTCCTGCCTTTGGATTTGTTAGTGTCAAGGATTGACTCTGAAAAATTGGCGTTAAAAGATAAAGCATGTGTTAAACAGTGCTTCATATAAGTATGGGTATAAATTAAGATGTAGATAAAATGACATGTCTAAATAGACATGCAGAATGGATTACTCTGTGAATGCACAATGTATCGTTGGTGTACATTTTTCTTTTCTAAACACAAGCATTATATTTTTTTTTAGGTTGTATCAGTATCTGAAACAACAGTAAGTAATATGATCAGCGATTACCAACATAGATTTAATAAAATACGAATTATGTTCGTGAGAGCTGTAACTCATTAGTTGTTGCCTCCTTGTTGAGCAATGTCAATTGTTATTACTTTATATAGGTGGAAAACTGAAATCTTGCACTTTTCTAAATAACATGAAACGCTGCCTTCTCAAACGTGTAATCCACAAACAACAAGCAGATTTCAGAACAGCGCGTGGAACAATAATCAGACTGGTTCTCTGAACAGTTATCAGGCTGGTTCACAGAACGGCTATCATGCTAGTTCACAGAATATCCATCAGACAGGTTCACAGAATAGCCATCAGAATGGTTCACAGAACGGCCATCATCATGGTTCACAGAATAGCCATCATACTGGTTCACAGAATAGCCATCAGCCTAGTTCACAGAACGGCTATCATGCTAGTTCACAGAATAGCCATCAGAATGGTTCACAGATTACTCATCAGCCTGTTTCACAGAACGGCCATCAGGCTGGTTCACAGATTAGCCATCAGCCTAGTTCACAGAATAGCCATCAGGTTGGTTCACAGGTCAGCCATCAGGCTGGTTCACAGAACGGTCATCAGCCTGGTTCACAGAACAGCCATTAGGTTGGTTGACAGAACAGCCATCACGTTGGTTCACAGAACAAATGTATGTCAAGCAGATATGCACTCTATCCCATTAGGTCAAGATCGCTACATATATTGTAATGTGGGATATCTAAAACTTCAACAGTTTTGTGATTTGCCAATATATCTGACTAACTGACAGCGTAACACAATAAATCATATTCGCTCATTCAGATAGCCAAAAATACAGTAATAATTACACTGTATTGAAGGCAGACCTAATGTATATTGTTAAGAACCGGCGAATTTGTAGAGGATACTTGGTGGCGGTTTGAGATGCAATACAAGTCGGATCTAGCACGTTTATACAAATACTATAATGGAAGTGCCCACGACACTGTTGGGATATGTACTTGATTCTATTTGAGGAAATCTGCCGATAAGCGAGACATTTATCACGACCCTTGTTGACAGTCCCGTTCGACTTTAAATGAGAGCTTTTACTTCAGTGGCTAGTTATAGTAGTGATGACTTGTTAAGTCTGGACTCAAATGCCGCGTTGACTAGCTCACTACGATTGCGTCGGTTGAAACTCGTCGAGTTCAGTTGTTTCGCTTGTTCAATCCTTGACCTTCTTTATGTTGCTTAATTAAACAATACAACAGGCATTCACGAACATGGGCGTGACAAACGACATACAACTCCAATGTTGAATATATGATATACACCCGGAAGGTGGCGCGTTTTTCTCTGTTGATCTCGCCTTTCTCATTACTCAAAATACATCACATACATTTATTTCAAATAAAACACAACATTATCTTATACTAAACAAGTAGCATTCATTCTAAACATGTTCAGAATTGCCTAAAAAACAAACATACTATTAGTGTCACTCTTAAGAGAGGGCCTGTTACAGGACATATAATGTATCAATTCTAATATGTTTAATTCTTGATAAGTTTACTGCTACGTGATCTACCTCAGTTCCAGCTCATGCCATCCTTTCATCACTGTCTGACTGACGGTGCTGACGTCACGATACTCGCATCTCTTATTTACTCTTCTTACTAACTGGTTTGAACTATTTCAGCTCTACTCAATCAGTCCCATTGTTAATACTTTGTTTCTGCATCTTTCTTAATCTTCCTATTTAAAGTCTTTAATTATGTGTACCTAGACTACACCATACACACAGCTACACACATACATGTATGTGAATGAAAAAAAACGATTCGCTTTTTTTTAGAATATGACCTTTTTGCATGAAAAATGTTTATGTTTTTTTTCCCCCAAAATGGAACGACCTAAATGCAGATATAGCTAAATAGTTCATCGCTCTGAATAACTCAATGATCTTTGTAAAATAGGGAAATCGAATGTTACGGGTGTTTGTGTAGTTAGAACAGCCTACGTAGACGAAATAGATGTCACATAATAACCATACTGTCCATACACAAATCATCTCTTCACAATTACAAACCAACCATGATGGATTATACTATATATAGCAGCTTCTGGTTAAACTAAGACATATGTGAGTGCTGTGCTCGGCGTACATTATGTTGAATTAGATGCTTAGTGCATTCCGTGACAGATATTGCTTTACAAGAAGAGTGAAATAGCAATGGGTTTAGTTGATATAATGGTAGGTTTGTACACTGTGAACGGGATCATGTTGAGGAAGTGCTCAAATCTAGTAAAGCAATTCGGAGATGATCGAGTAAATTAAACAGTGAAAATTAAATGTCCTTGACCCAATTAGAAGATATGTTAAAACATTTGGTGAGTTATTATTATTTGTTTATAATTTCCAGTAAATTCTTTGACAGAATTAAGGAATGGAACGTACCTATATTCATGCTTATCTTGTTTTAATCTTAAAACGTGTAACATTTGTAGATGGCATCCTATCACGTTAATGTTTGACGAGTCACACAAGTATAGCCTACCAATATATTTAGTTTAATCACATTCAAGCAGGTAGATAAATATATGCTCATCAATGATATTTTAAAAACAATCAAAATAAATCACAAACAACCTAAAACTGCAGATCTCCTTTCCTGCAGTATGTATTCAGTACAATAGAACTTGAGGAAACAAAAGATAACAAACGATACAGTTTTAAAACAACTGAAAATAGAAAGAGAACTACTAAATACAATTAAGACAAGACAAATGAATTTTTGGGGCATGTTAAAAGACACAACAGCCTACTAAAAGTAATATTGGAAGGAAAAATACAAGGTAAAAGAGGCAGAGGCAGACCAAAACTAACATGGACGAGTAACATCAAAAGATGGTCAAGTCAATCTATGACAGCCTGCACCATCAAAGCAATAAACAGAGTAGAATGGCGATCCATGGTAGCCAACCTTCGTTGGGGAGAAGGCACACGATGATAATGATGATGAGAACTGTACAACACCCAGATATATAAGCTAACAATATAGAACCACCTATCTGAACATCTTAAAACACGGACAATAACTGTTACACCACACATATCGTACATCAATTATGGAACTTTCATTGAATGTCTTTCGCAGAACACTACCTACACAGCAATGAAGGAGGTAGGTTATAAGAAATCACATATTAAAAGTAAGTAAAGTACCCCCCGTCACGCCAAGTGGCGTATAGGGAAATATGGTGTTAGTGACCCTATATTTTACAGACCTTCAGCACATGATTTTTGGGGTAATGTGGTCAGTATTACGCCCGTGCTGCTTTACTTTCCCAGAAAAAAATCCGGTACCCATTTAAGGCTGGGTGAACCCGGAGCCGTCGGTTGGGATCGAACCCTACCTCTTGTCCGTGGTAGTCCAGTTCACTAACCACTGAGCTATCGCGGCTCCAAATCACATATTAGTTGAAGTAAATTAATAACGTTTTATAAAAAAATTTTTTCCAAAATGACAATCCCACTGTATCGTACCACTCGTTACCATGGTTATCTTCCGAGTATCGTAGTCAGTTCTTTTGTTGACGAGAAAGTTATAAGGTGGGTTGAGGGGAGGGATTGAGTGAGTCTCCATTCACAAATTCACTTAACGGACGATGACATTAAACTGTTCTGCTTTGACAGTCAACAATCACAAGAAATTGTCTTCTCTTATTTCAATGTTTTAACAATTATAGTAGAAGATTGTTTTAAACACAATCTCATCAAATTGTCGTTTTTAGATATCACGATTAGCACTAAACGTAAGTAACGTGATCTATGAGATACATAAATGTGATGTTTTGATACAAATACAGTACATGCAATCATTGAGCACATAGTGGACAAGCACTACGTTGTATGTTGAGCATAGATACCTGAATGTGTATAGGACAATGCCTCTACTGCAACAACGTCAATCGGAACCTAAAGATGAACTAATGCAGATCAAAATGATAGATCTTTCCATTTTCTTTAATATCCTCAAAAGATGACTGCGAGTAGTGCAAATGATTTTCTCAATTATGCCAATACACGTAACATTGGTTTTTATTTTAACCTGCAGACTCATATAAATCAATCCTGCTGTGCAATGTGACACACGCACAAGAAATACATGTAGGAAAACGTGGTCGTTTTGAAGGCGACATACACAATGGACATGTTTGATAGCACGTTCTCAGGCAGTGTGAAAATTAAGGTATATGGAGCTTACTAATACTCAACTAAACCACACACACAAAAACACTCAGTCGAGCGACAACAACAGCAGGCATCAACTCCCTCACCGAGATTGACCGCTGATAATGATGATAATCTCCTACAACTAGAATACCACCTTGCAAATAAACGTTTAGTAGCCAACGATGTCAAGGAGAAAGTTAAAGAAGGAGAAGACGACTATTGCATCATGCACTTTCACATCTCGATTTATTCTCAGATTGTCACAGCCGTGAACAACAGTCCCGGCGTAAGTATTCTATGGTCGAATTGCCGTGAATGTAAATAATTATTAATAACATGTATTATATGTGCACTATTTAGGTTAGTTTCGTATCCACTAATGCACATTTCTTTCTCTTTCTACAAGAGAGTCAATTATAAATTTTTTTCCTTACCATTTTACCTCATTCGGACTCCCTCGGTTTATTAACTTGGATTGTCATAAGTAAAGTAAGGCAAAGGGCCCCGTCACGCCAAGTGGCGTGTAGAGAAAATGGTGTTAGTGATAATTTTTACAGACCTACAGCACATGATTGTTGGGGTAATGTGGTCGGTATTGCGCACGTGTCGCTTTACTTTCCCATAAAAAAATCAGGTACCCATTTAAGACTGGGTGAACCCGGACGCAGTCAAACAGGATCGAAACGACCTCTTGTCCTTTGCAGTCCAGTTCACTAACCACTGAGCTGTCGCAGTTCTCTTGCATTGTCATGTCTGCGAAGTTCAGTATTTGTGTATTTTCTTCATTAGTTGTTGTGTCTTGTATTTGACCTTTGTCTGTCTAATATCTCTATGTATGTAGATGCCATTTTATGATACTTTTATTTTTAACAATTTTTTTAATGACAGGACACGATTGTGATTTAACAAAATGATAAAACAAATAACAAGATATAGAGATAATGAAAGCTGTGTGAAATGTTCTTGCGGTCGTATGGCGCCGTCTTTCAGTGACAATGCTTTGGATATAATGATAGCATTAATGTATTTATTTGTCGATCATTAACATAAATGCTTTCATTTTCCGGATCTTCTGGTTGGTGAGGCAGACCAAGAAGGCCGCTCAGTTAAATCAAGTTCAGGAATAGTGTAATGATTCTTTTTGGTCAGGATTTTCGTTTCTGGAGACAGCGGTAGTCCGGTCGCATTTACGTGACTTAATTTTGCATTGACATGCAAAATACATTTATTATTCTTTTCTCCCCATATCAGTACGTGAATGGACGATGATTATTGTCTTCTGATGAACTAATGATGAAGCATCAAACGTACTGCTTGTTTTTCCCTGACATTTTTAACCGCGCGATGAAAAAGTTTTAAGATCAAGGATGAAAGGAGCCTCTTTGGATTCAACACTTTGCCTCATATATGTCATTGTTTCTTGGCCATAATAAAATTAGTCTCATTACTTAATTTACGGATCTTGCATGATATAAAATAGTCATATGTGTACTCTCTATCTCTATCTCTCTCTTTCTCTCTCTCTCTCTCTCTCTATATATATATATATATATATATATATATATATATGTATATATAAATAAATGATTGCACTATAGAGATATGTACTGCAATAGTGCATGAATATGTTACAAAAGTAGCAAGCAATATGCACCCACAATGTGTAAGATTAAAGCTTATTACACTATACTGTTATTGTAGCATTAACAGTGAAGATGGTATTTCGTATAATGGCGTTCTTATTTTCGCCTTTGCTCAGCGCTGTACCAGTTTGAGCAATCCTCCATTCAATCAAATCGAACGAGCAACGGTCCTGTCTGATCGATTGAAGGTATAGAGTGATGCGCGTGACAACAATATCGGAAATGCGTTCCCGCTATAACATAAACTTGATCTCAAATCTTCTGAAAGTAGAATGGTTAATAACATTAATAATGAAATATGTTTGAAGAAGCTCTAGTATTTTCATAACAAAATCCTTATAATTCTTAGTTTAAGAACGTGATTGCTGAAATATATAACGTAAGTAGTATGTTCTAGATCTGACGTGAATCCCGATCAGAAATTGTACCATTTTAGATGTTTTGCAACTCATTGTTCTTTTACTTTATTTGTTAGTTGTTAGTTGTCATTTGTTAGTTGTTAGTTGTTAGTTGTTAGTTGTTTCTATAGAAGCATCACCTCATGTGACGATTGGACCATCACAGTTTTATTTCTATCTTCCCACGTGACTTAAAAATGATTATGTTTAGAAGTTACCCTTGATTTTGGTAAATTCATCTTTTCCTAACAATTTTGAACACTTGACACAAAGCAAGGGTTGAAGGTGTTAGCTGTTAGCCCTAGACGCACCAGGGCACGATTCACTATGTTGCTAAATGCATTCATCAACGCATAGTGACTGAATGTAGCAATGCCCTGCAGACCACATCTTACAGCGCCATCCGTGTCCATGACTTTTCATTTTGATATACCCAAATTAAATGTCTTTGAAAACAAAACCTTTCTTAGAATCTCAAACATAATCTGGAAAGAATACACATGAAATGAACAGATAAGAGACGAATCTAAACATTAACACGCTTCAAGCTTCATAAGAATTGGGAAACCATCGGTCATGCGCTGAGAACGAATGAAGAAAGACTTCTCATTCATGTGGAAACTATCTGCAAAAAGGAATATAGGGCAGACCAAGAGAATCGCTATGCAGAACAATTACTAAGGAAGGTTCAAGCATGTGTCTATAAAACAATGAATCAATTCAGAGGAAGAGGTATGTTTACAGCACTCGGAAAAAAAGACAAATAATCAACAAAAGAAAAAAATATGGACCAAGGCAGGATCGAACCCGTACTCAGTGGCCCAGCGCCTTGACACGAAAAGCCAAACGCTAGGGAACACTGCCACTCAGCTAACTAAAAAATTAGCTTCGTAGGCAAGGTCCTTTCGCGAAGGCTTTCCCATGATTATAGCATAAGGCTGCGATCACAGCTCGGAAATAATTTTTCCTGTTACGACAAGTATCTCCCGGATAGGGTAGGGCTGAATACTTGCGTTGCAGACAAACATTTAGGACGAAACAGCACGAATAGTAGTTTCCAGTGGTTAAGACTGGAGACAAATACTAATAAATGCATATTAATGTATAATAAATTATTAATTAGAATAAATAATATTCATTTATTATTATGTGTCTCCAGTCTATAAAACAACCAAGATCTACACGAATTAGTAGCATATTGCCAATCATGAATGACAATGTTGGTATGGGCCCAGCATTATGCTTCCATCGTATGTGCCGTCTTTAGACCCAGAGAAGAATTAAAATGAAATACGCATAAACCTCGTGTGGTACGGTTAAACGACTTGTCTGATTGTAATCTAAACCAGATATCGTAACACGTAAGAAACCAGAACATGGTCAGACCACATTGGCTAAATCCCAGCAGCTTTGATTGATCGTTTGCTATTACATTTTGCTACAGAAATAATGTCTCTGTTCTGCAACTGTCATTATTAACCGGACAAATTGAACTCGCAATGCCCTACACAGGGCAGTTAACATTTACTGAGTTCTCCAAAAGTGATTATTGTCTCATTCTTCCTTCTACTTTTTTTCTTTCCACATGTGCGTTTCAGCGTCGAGGGAAGATATGAACATCGGCCTTTTCTCTTATGTTCGTCTCTGCTGCTGTTATGTTTCCTAGTGTTTCTAATATTCTCTCAGTCCATCTTTTTCCTTAGTCGATTCGTGGGCCCGGTGGTCTCGCAACGTTTATTGAAGGATCCATCTGTTGTGTTTTGTTATTTCTGCCTTGTCACTTGGCCAAACAATTTATATGTTGTTTCTTTATATATTTTATGCGGGGGTTATTTCTAGCTTGTTCTCAGTTCTTCATTTCTGATCTTATTTCTCAGGCTGCTTCCTTTCATTCGTCTAATACATTTCAACTCAGTAGAGGTTATCTTTCTGATTGTTATTACATCTAGAGTCAAGAAATGGCATTGGTATCAATTGGAATGCCATTAAATCGTTTTGCTCTTAGTCGTGCTAAGTTGAATAGTGAGCCATCTGATCTTGTGCGAATATAAATGTCTCATCAGCTGTTTTCAAATGTGTAATTTAAAAGGGCAGCAACAAAATGCCAAAAAGGATGGTGACGAGGACACATCCCTGTTTCACTCCGCTATTGATTTTAAGAGTCTCTGATGAACTCCCATTAAACTGGATTGTGGCATCCACGTTTTCATGAAAGGACATAATCAGCATATGTAGTTTATTGAGCAGCCATTTCTTTCTAATACACTCTGTAGAGCTCAACTCTATTTGGTGAGTTCAAGGCATTTGTGACATATATAGTACATAGTATAGTATATAGTAATTTAGGTCGGCAGCCTATGCTTTCTATCACCCTGTAAAGCCCATCTTCGATTCTTACTGAACGGAAGGCCTTTGTGAGATCACACAGACAATATTTTTAAAAAAGTAAAGTACCCCCGTCACGCCACGTGGCGTATAGGGAATATGGTGTTAGTGACCATACATTTTACGGACGTTCGGCACATGATTTTGGAGTAATGTGGTCGGTATTACGCCCGTGCCGCTTTACTTTCCCAGAAAAAAATCCGGTACCCATTAAAGACTGGGTGAACCTGGAAGTCGTCGGTTGGGATCGAACTCTACCTCTTGTCCTTTGTAGTCCAGTTCACTAACCACTGAGCTATTGCGGCTCCCATTAAGGCAATATAGAGCGGTATATTTTGTTCCCGGTATTTTTCTAAGTGTGAAAGTCATGTCTAGATTTAGAAAGCATAGGCTGCCCACCTAAATTACTTAAGCTGATTATATCCTTTCATTACAACAGGAATGCTAAAATCCGCTTTGATGGGAGTTCATCAGAGAGTTTCAAAGTCAACATGGGAGTGAAGCAGGGATGTATCCTCGCCTCCACCGTTTTTGGTTTATTTTTTGCTACCCCTCTAAATCATGCCTTCGAAAACAGCTCGGGGGATATTTACATTCGCTCAACATCAGATGGCTCACTGTTGAATTTAGCACGACTAAAAGCAAAAACCAAAACAAATGTTGCCCTACGTAAAGAATGTTTATTTGCTGACGATGCAGCCGTAGTCGTTCATAGTGAAGCCACCCTACAGTCGCTGATCAACAACCTGGACAAAGCATGCGCCTTTTTCTCACTGTCAATTAGTGTTCAGAAAACAGTAATACTAAGTCAAGGCAATATCAAACCTCTATTAATCACTTTATAAGATTGTCCACTAAAATCAGTTCAGAAGTTCACGTATCTTGGATCCACGATTTCGCAAACCACTTCTTTTGATGATGAAATAAGCAGCCGAATTGGTAAGACAGCTACGACTTTCGGCAAACTCACAGAAAGAGCCTGGAACAACATGAAACTAACACTGAAGTCCAAACTCTTAATATATCAACCGTGTGTCCGTAGCAAACAATTAAATGCATCTGAAACCTGAACAACATACTCAAATCACGAAAAAAGACTTAATGTCTTGCACATGCGATATCTCCACAGAATAATGCATATCAAATGGCAGGACAAAGTAGCCAACTTAACTGTCCTGCAACGTGCTAAGACACCAACAATCATGTCGATGCTCAGATGTCGAAGACTAAGATGGCTGCGGCACGTTCAGCGACATGAAGAAAAACGCATCCACATGCAAATACTATATGGTGAACTAATACACGAAAGAAAACAATTCGGCAGAACTGTAGATGTAATGTCTTGATCATTTGTTATAGTGGGATAACGTACACACCGTCGTGCAGGTCTGAATCAGTGTGATAACTTACCTTGTATGTTCAACAATCTCTGCAAGTCGCGGTAAATTGTTGGCAGGCGTAATTTGAGGTGCCAACTTGCACAGCGATCAACATCTTTAATTGCCGTCTCTACATCGAAGTTTGGCGACCATGGAGCGCCATTCAGCCCTGTCTCTTGCTGTGATAGTGGATGTTGCCATAGCCTGACTTGTACTTTATTGCACATCGGTAAAACTCGAATGTCGTTGAGTGTTAATGTTAAAAACAACTTTGCAATCTAACAGACAAATAGAAGGCGTTAAATTGATCTCCCTTTAAAACAAACGATTTGTTGCTTTGCAGTTGTGGACTATACACGCCATTTTTGTTTCTCGTTACCATGACAATAAATAAGTTGTCGGTGTATGAATTGGTCATTTTTGTTTCTTGTTACCATGACAATAACTAAGTTGTCGGTGTATGTATTGGTCGTGTGTGTGGCGTTGGCGATGAGAAGATTATTCTAATTTACTGTCAACTTAAACGAAGTCATTCCATCCATTCTGTTCTCCAAAACTTTCTTCTTTTCTACCATGTTTTTTTTCTTTCTGCGCCACGTTGTTAAATTGTTTTAAATCTTCTCAACTTTCCATTCTTAGTCCTTTTTTTCCCCCAATTATATTTGTCGCAAACGTTTCCAGTTGTCTTCTTCCCATCACATACCGAAAGGCAATGGATTTTCTTCTGATTTAAAAGATTACTTTGCGTTCTGGCCTCTCACTTTCTTTAAGTAGTATTAGTCATTGACTTCAGAATCTCTTTTTCTCGGGGGGGGGGGGGGGCCCACAATCAGTTAATATCGTCACGTTGGCAATGTTGTGAATGTTGTTCAGCAACTGATATGACGTGCTTACCTGGAATGGGTCAAAAATGGTTTCACTCCAAAGATAAAGATACTCATGTGACAATGAACTTGTTCTACTCCACGCTTAGCTAAACTGTTCCCGTAATGGATATCAACACTTATAGCTCGTTTCAAATCATGTGCCCAACTTCAAAACGCTATTACTCTCTAACCGTTTGTTAAAAACTTTTGAAATTTTCCAAATGTTATTAGAATGCAAAAGACCCTTTAAATGTATATTTAACAAATATCTATATTGCAGCTACAGTTTTCTTAAAACGGCGATATTTCTTTGATGTTTGTCAAAATTGTAAATTGTGAAGCCCTAAAGAATAGAAATTACTGTAGTTGGTGGTCTATGATTAATTTTCACTAGGTAAAGGCGTGGCCGTAATGGGGAAATAACCTAATAAGACAAAACACCAGGAGAATTATTGTCTGCTCAGTTTGAGGACGGCTTCGCCGCTGAATGAACGGAAATGGAACACACAATGCCTCGTGTTTTCTACAAGTGTCTAATTGTGTCAGAAAGCCCACGTGGAATGCGTGCAAAAACGTCAATTGTACCGTGTATGGATTTTTAATCGCTATTTTTAACTTAAAATACTGTAAACATTAAGTTTTGACTACATCAATGGGTCGTTATAAATTTATATAAATAAAATAAGCAACAATAATAACCAAATGTTTTTTTAAATGAAATTAATTCCCTGTTGGGTTCTAATTATTATAACTTTACATGCAAATTTTGAAAAAGAGATTAAAAAGCTATCGATTTTAAAAGTTGGGCACATGATTTGAAACGAGCTATAGTATTGATTTTTGTTGCCACTGAAGCTGTTTCTATTAATTTCAAATGTTTGATGTTTATTTTTATACTCTAGGATTTTCACATGGCGTTTCTCTTTGCTAAGGTTGTGATGCCTTTAATATAAGCATGCCTCAATTTGTGCGACACTCAGTAGAAAGTAAGGAAAGTAATTATTTATATTGTCAGACATTACATGCTCACATCGTTTTCTTCAACGGTTCATGATACTTAATTTTATTATAAAACACATTTTCTGAGCTTAGTATCAAGTCATCTCTTTCAGACGAATCTAATATTGTTCAGAGTAAGTAATGGTATGGTAAATAACAATTGATGGGTACAAGCATGTATGTTGTGTACCCAACAAACATTTTAATTAAGAGAGTAAACTATATTTATGTGAACAATAAACAACAAAATCGATTAATAACTGTGGAGAATTATTACATTTATATAGTTCTCATTACTTACGCCATATTGTGTGGTATATGATGATGGTGATGATCAACAATTTCGTGATATCATGAAAGTCTCAATTTTATTTGTTTAGGTTGCTGCATGCATCTGCCATTAAGTAATTACATTATATATATATGATATGTGTGTCAGAAAAACAGCTTATTTCATTAAATGATTACATTCTATATATGATATGTGTTAAGTAATACAGCTTGTATCATTAACTGAATAAATTTCTATCTGATGTTGGTGTCTGTAAACAACCTTCTGCCAATAATTAAATTCTACGTCTGATGTTCGTGTCTGTAACCAACCTTCTGCCAATGATTACATTATATTTCTGATGTTAGTGTATGTAATCAACCTTCTGCCAATAATTACATGCTATGTCTGATGTTCGTGTCTGTAAGCAACCTTCTGCCAATAATTAAATTCTATTTCTGATGTTGGTGTCTGTATTCAACCTTCTGCCAATGATTACATTATATTTCTGATGTTCGTGTCTGTAATCAACCTTCTGCCAATAATTACATTCTATGTCTGATGTTGGTGTCTGTAAGCAACCTTCTGCCAATAATTACATTCTATGTCTGATGTTCGTGTCTGTAATCAACCTTCTGCCAATAATTAAATTCTATGTCTGATGTTCGTGTCTGTAATCAACCTTCTGCCAATAATTAAATTCTATTTCTTTCGTGTCAGTAGCCAACCTTCTGCCGATGATTACATTCTATATCTGACGTGCATTTATATATTGAAACCTCTGCTTGTTTCATCTAAACACATCGTTTACCAAAATGTATTGCCCACAATTAAAAAGACGTCAAGTAGGCGCTTATGAGGCATTGTGGTGTACTTTCAAACGAGGTATGGTATTGACACGTTTAATTCCAAAACGTCCGTTGTTACTCTTGATCCGTACAAGACCAGATCGTTATTAACGTAAGGATGTTCAGTGATGGAGCAACGTCTATATAGTTATGTTTCCAATATTAAATCGTTAACAATCAGCTTTGAATCTAAGTTCACTTTTATTTTTGATGCATCTATATCATACTCCTATTTTTTATATAACTGGACGTAGATTTGTATTTCTTCTATTGAATTGTTGATTTTTGCTCCCAGTATAAATTACATATTAGCCGTATGTCGTCATCTAGATATATATCGTTTAGGCATTATATCAGTTTTTTTTTTTTTTTTTTTATGGCGTATTCTATCAAAAGCGTTGGTGTAGTCTATGAAGAAGGCATTTATTGGTTTGTTTACTTTTAGGTACTTTTCGATTTATGCCATCATGCAGAATAGGGCTGCTATCGTCCCAGTTTTTTTTCCTAAATACAAAATTTATATTCTTCTAGTACAGTATTGATGTTATTATGAATCCTTCTTTGTATACCTATTTTCATTTTGTTTGGTTAAATGAATCTTCAGGCATATTATTCTAAAATCATTGTATTCAACTGCACCATTCTTTTAAGGCAATGCAATGAAAGTTGATGTTTTTAGTTTATTTGTTATATATCCGTTATGGTATATGTCGTTGCATATGTCTGTGATTACCTCAATGCTAAAATCGTATAGTGCCTATAACATCTCTATCTGTATCCTCTCAGGTCCTGCTGCTTTTCCCTTTTTTATTTGTTTGTATAGCTTTTTCCACTTCAGATTTTAAAATTGTATAGCCTGCTGTACATTTGATAATGGGTTTCTTGGCCCTGTGATCATGAAATAGTTGTGTTATATACTCTTGCCATCTACCTCTTCTATTTGTATTGTCTGTTAGTAATTTTCATTTTTTTGGTATCCAATGCATCCCCTTTCTGTGGCTTTTTTTCTGTTTCTTACATCTCTCTTACCTGTCTCTTACCTCTCTCTTACATTTCTCTTACTACACTAAAATCTTCACTTCCTTTGTTTAACTCTATTTCTGAGACGCGATATGAACCGATCTCACTTTCACATCAATTATCTCTTTGAGTTTACTGCAATTGCAGTCTCCATTCACCCTTACCCTACACACACACACACACACACACACACACACACACATACACACACACATACACACACACACACACACATACCCATCCTCCCGGAATGAGTAGATAAGAAATGAAGCCAGACCTCGGATGGAATAAGAGCAAAACAGCTTAGAGATAAGATGGAAGAAAACATGGGCGAATGAGTAGGTTTAGTTTTGCTGACATTCATTGACAAGCTAAACCCAGAAAGAGATGAAATCTAACGATTGAGTGCATCAGAATAAAGGAATAATGAGTGAAGCAAAGTGTACGTGAGTCATTGAAGAGGTGAGGGATGTGCCAGTAAGTGATTACTCGAGTGTATCAGGAGTGAATATTTGACTTGACCAATGTGTGCATTCTGCATGATGATATGAAATCTCAGGTTTCTTCACACTCAGACGGAAATAAATGCATTGAAAGGCGTACAATGATTACACATTTTCAAATAAATGACTATACATTTATTTGAACTTCAGGTCAATGTGGTTGACACGCGGCAGGAACAATTGAGACTCAGTTTGAAAAGTATTCCCCTTGCAGTTTCATAATATTCCAAGTCCGACTTGCTGCCGGAGCTACTGAGTTTAGTGCTCTGTCCACACTGTGAGCTGTGATTTTTATCCGGCTCCCGTTTCGAAATTCCGATTGCTTACGATGAATGATGATAACGTATGAAGAAGGACAATTCAGCTGCATTCACTTTCGGTGCCGCTTCGCCTTATGCCTTTTGGTGTGTGCTGTAGATGCTATGACGAGGATTGCAGCTGCCTTTCTTTGTTTGGATCTTTCAATGAGATGAAATGTTAATTGTGATAATTCCACTGGCACGGGCGGTTGAGCTGATATGGATTAATTCTTTTGCAGTGATACCGGGGCCTTCGAATAAGGAGATACAGATATTTATTTAATAATTTCCCTGTCCATAATATATATATATATATATATAACGTGCACAAAATGATAATACATACATTAATCTTCTTTCTTTCTTCACTTCCTTGTATACTTGTTCTGATGTCGAGGGACAGACAAAGTTCTGGTCCCCGCCATTTTTGCGACTTCATTCATTGTGTATTGATTTTGTAACGCTTCTTTGATGGTGTCTCTCCATCTTGCTCTGGGCCTACCTCTTGATCTTCTCACATCTCATATTTTAATATATGTTTTGTATTCTGAGGAATTACACAGCATACTTTATATATATAGGAAAACCCGTTACTTTGTTGTGTCTGCGTGTGGCTTAGGATTGCCCGAATACTTATCATCTCTCATATAATATCATTTTCAGTTTTCTGTCTTTTCTGGTTACTCCAAACGTTTCTTATCATCGCATCTCTGTGCATACATTAATCATCATGTGCCATATCGGTTGGTGAAGACGATCATGCCCTTCCACAAACTTCTATCTATCATGCAACGTATCAGTTCTGTTGTTGACTGTCTTCCATGCCATGACACCAAGTTATCCAGTATTTTCTCACTTTTTCGTCTGCGATCTCTCTTTCTCTGTATTTTTCGAGTTGTAACCAAGTATTCCAAATTTGCTATTCCCACGATGCACCAGAAAAATATTGATTGTTTCTTTATGATGTTTTTTAGAAGCTCAATTTTTGTGTTGGCCTCATTAAGAATGCCCTCTCAATGTTGGTCTATCTAGCTGTCCACTGAACTTTCAACATTCTTCTGAGAAATCACATCTCTGTGGCCTCTAATCGTCTTTTCATTTGTTTGTCCATTGTCCATGATTCGTTTCCTTACATACACTAAAACATCCAAAATTACTACTAATCCCATGCACTGATAATATAAATCAATTAATTATAACAAAACCTGGTCGAGAGAATGTATTTATTTTCACAATTAAATGATTGTGTCCTCACAGATTTCCAGTAATCTGGAAGAAATACAAAAGGTAATTATTATTATTATGAATTGTGGAGAGGGATTTTAATATGAACTCATTAAATATGTATGACGTACAATGTGTTAAGCGTTGCAAAAAAATATTACTCTCCTGAACCAACATGTACAGCTGAAAACAAATAACTAAGAGAGTAAGAACGTAGCACAGTACAATAACTGTCGTTAGAAAGAGAACAAAGTAGAGCAAGTAATTTATTAATTAAATAAAGGATTGAAAATAATTAACGTTTAGGTGAATACAAATTATATAAAACAATTGTTTGTGAAACAGGTCTGAACAACTAATGCAATCATACATTCCATATTAGAACAGAGAGACAGGTAGACATATGTACAGAGAGACATATAGACTGACAGACAGACAGGCACACCCATAGATTAACAGACAGACAGATAGTCGGATAGGCAGGCAGGCAGGCAGATAGATAGATAGATAGATAGATAGATAGATAGATAGATAGATAGATAGATAGATAGATAGATAGATAGATAGATAGATAGATAGATAGATAGATAGATAGATAGATAGATAGATAGATAGATAGATAGATATATAGATGGATGGATGGATGGATGGTTGGATGGATGGATGGATGGATGGATGGATGGATGGATGGATGGATGGATGGATGGATGGATGAATAACACATATAAAATTCGAATATTATAAATGAGAATTCGCTGACTTATGAAATTATGTTTAATTTTCATATTGTGTATGGAGATCACTGTGTGTTTGATACCTTTTGACTTTCTGAACTCCTACATAGTTTTAACATCGTTAATTGTATTCTTTCAATATACATCCTTATAGTTCGTTATTTTATCTGCTTTCCATAAAAAGAAAAAAAAATACACTTTCATGCGGCAATGTTGGTCTAGTTAAAACCGAAGATAATTTTTTCTTCGTTTAATAAAATGACTGCTGGTACGTAGATATGGTTCTTGCTTGAGATTAACATCGCTAAACAAGAACAACCGTCTGTGGAATGTATATTCCTGCATGTAAATGATTAGATGATATATCTTTAGACTGTTTTACGCATAATTATATTGTCATTTAAATGATTTGTGTCAAAATGTAATGAATTACGAAATGATGTTTTATTTGTATTATGTTTAACACCACTGTATATATCACCACCATCATCATCAAATATAGGGCCTACTGGCGTAGGCGATAATGACTCTCCACAACTTTCGATCTCGACATATATGTATCATTTCTGTTGTTGACTTTCTGCCAAGCCATTCTTTTAAGCTTACTGGTATATTTTCTCTGTTCTTCCATCTATCTCCTTTTCTGGTATCTTTTCTCTTTTCTTAATTCTATCTCTTCGTCCCTTAATTTTCCCAGTTTGTACAAATTTTCCAGCCAGCTGTTCTCTTCTCATTACATGGTAAAAAAAAAAAAAGATGATTGCTTCTTCCTAATAATAGACATTTGCTTTTCGCTTCGACCTCTTTCAGAACGTTTTCATTGCTCTTCGTAGCTGTCCATGGTATTCTCAAAATCCTTATGTAAAACCACATTTCTACAGACACCAGTTATTTCCGTGATGGTTGTCCTATTGTCCATAATTCACATCCATATGTTAAGACTGGCTCTACATAACATTTAAGAACTCGTTTTCTTGTTTCTATTGTCAAAAATATTTTGCATGGTCCTCATTTTTTGCAAATTTGCTTTTTCCTGAGCCATTTTGCATCTCACCTATGATGTACATCTTCCGTCTGAGGTTAACAAAGTTCCCAAATATTTAAATGCATTTACCTGTTTTATATACACGATATTTATGCGTGATTACATCTGTGGTTTTAGTTTCACTAAATGCATGTCTTCTTAGATATTTATTGAGACCAATGGAGCATTTCCGGTAAGAAAAATGACTTAACATGGCAAGGATGAATCTAATTGAAAGAGTGAAAATGTGAATGTTACAATGTTACGATGTTACAATGTTACAGTTGTTTAATTTTGTTTTGAATTTAACCAAAATCGTTTGATTGTCAGTTATATTTAACCGTCTGTATATTCACATACAATTAGGGGAAACCTGGGCCGATCTTCCATTGCAACTGGCAGACTACGTTTCTCTATAGAAATTGACCTCTTACCTACTTTTAACAAGTCTTTACACTTGAGTTAACTCATGAATAATATTCTAGACATTTATGTATCCACGAATCAACGCAAGAGTTAGAACAAAAACTTCATTTCATGCAGGTTTCAGTCCCAGTAAATGAACCGGAGAACACATCATTATCACTATGATACATGTGAGAAATGTAGGGAATACAACATAAATCTCCATCCTGCTTCATAGATTACGTCAAGGCCTTTGACTACGTACATTATCAAAATCTGTGACATATGTAAGATATTGGCTTTCCAGCACCTAATAAAACTTACCATATCATAATACTTGCCATATTGGTTTGAAGCATAACAAGAGGGGAAGCAGGGACATCTGTCCATACATGTTCCGCATCTAAGTTGAGAGTTCATCATGAGAAATGTCACGAATGATGACTGATTTGTAAATTTGCTCCCTATCAATAGAAGTTACACTATAATTCCAGAATTTCATTACGCTGATGACACAGTCCTCCTCTCAAATAGTGCAACAGGATTACAAGTGACATTTGAATGTGTTCGACGATCACAGTGATGAGCAAAACATAACTCTAAACACACAGAAAACTAAGATAATGTTCTTTGACAGGACAAAAATCCACCCCAAAATTATCACCAACTTGAAGTTGTAACAAACTACGAACATTTGAGATCTGTAGTAACTAAAAATTGAGACTGCGAAGAGAGATCAAAAGATCATTAGCAATTGCAGCACAAAATGTAAACGCCAGGAAGAACATATGGCAATGCAGGTGGCTTATCAACACCATTGTACATAGAACATTGCAATATTGTGGCCACAAATAGAGCTGGGAAGAACAATACTGGAAGGCTTTGTTCATGGAAGAAAAGACAGGAGCACACAAAGAATGGTTTCATAAATTCAAGGTGACCGTGTATGTGTCAACTGACTAAGTTGGAGATCAGGTTAGAGACATTGATTATTTCAGACGGATTGTGGTAAATGCAGCATTTAACGTGCAACAAACGACATGCGACCTAATGATGATGGATCATACTTTCCAAGACTATCTGTTTCTAGCCATTGTTTTAAGATCAAACCATGTTTTCCTCTTCATATTCGTCTCTGCTTCCTACATTTTTTCTCCAATAATATGTTGGTCTTCCTCTTTTTTATCTATTCCTTGGGATTCTAATTAAAGGCCTATCGTGTATTACCCACACATGGCTTCCTCATTGTGTGACCTCGTGTATTAGATGTAATTAATTAACTTACATTTTTAGATTATTTTTTTTTAATTCTTACGCTTTAGGGATAAAAGTCCTATATTCACACAGAAATTTAACTTCCACACAGCTTAGACATGTGTGTACGGCAGGGAGAAAGGTCAACGAGAAGGACGATCATCAAGTGGCTGTTATAGGATGTCTCATGTCACAAATGAACTGGGAACAACTGTATTAGACACTGAACATCTAGGGCAGACGAGAGAAAAGTACTCAATTACTGTCATGTCACAAGATGCAAGTTCCAGAATGGCATGTTTCATACCACACAGACAGTTTTTCAATAATGTCAGTACATTCTTTCAGCAATATTGTCAGTTCATTCTTGCAAAAATATTGTCAGTTCATTCCTGCAGCATTATTGTCAGTTCAAACCTGCAGCAATATTGTCAGTATATTCTTGCAACAATATTGTCAGTATATTCTTGCAACAATATTATCAGTATATTCTTGCAGCAATATTGTCAGTATATTCTCGCAACAATATTGTCAGTATATTCTCGCAACAATAGTGTCAGTATATTCTCGCAACAATATTGTCAGTATATTCTCGCAACAATATTGTCAGTATATTCTTGCAACAATATTATCAGTATATTCTTGCAGCAATATTGTCAGTATATTCTCGCAACAATAGTGTCAGTATATTCTCGCAACAATATTGTCAGTATATTCTCGCAAAAATATTGTCAATATATTCTTGCAACAATATTGTCAGTATATTCTTGCAACAATATTGTCAGTATATTCTTGCAAAAATATTGTCAGTATATTCTTGCAGCAATATTGTCAGTAATACTTGCAACAATATTACATTTTCTTTGTTATTTTATTTTTCGCTGCATCTGGACATGATTTAAATGAATACATCAATATTAAACGGGCATATCACCACATACTGTACTTTATATACACACGTTCATACGTATATAGCAGGATAGTTCGACATGTGTTACTCAGAACACAGCAAATTTAAAAAAGCCAGTAATAATAAGCGTCATCTTATAGCACAGCACTGCAGATTTAGACAAGTATTTCAAGGCTGTAGCGGATTTTTCGTAATTCAGAAATTATGATTCCCAATTATTGAGAAAGATCTAGTTCATAAATGTGACTTATAATCTTTAGTAAAGATATTTAGATCTTTATGTCACTATATTCATACTCTTTCTGATTTACTTGAAAGATTCTAAACATGGGCTGAGATTAACACAAACTAAATATATTTTTTCCTTAATGTTAAACGATATACAGTGAACACTGTGTTAGTGTGCTTAATTTTCCCAAATTCAGTATGATAAATCATGGGTAATAACTTTCAAAATAACGCCAACAGAAAAGAAGGTCATCATCATCAAGTACCGGGCCTACTGGGGTAGGTGATCAAGTCTACTTTCAATCAAGTCAGGTCAACTTTCGATCTCGGCACCTATTTATCATTTCTGTTGTTGACCTTCTTCCAAGACATTCTCTTAAGCTGTCTGTTATTTTTTTATCTTTGCTTCCCTCTATCTCTTCGTCCCTCAATTTTTCCAGTTGTTACAATATACTCCAGTTGTTCTCTTCTCATTACATGGACAAAAAAATGATTTTTTTCTTTCTTCCTAATATTGGAAATTAGCTCTTTATTTGCTGTGACCTCTCTCAGAACATCTTCATTATTCTTCTTAGCTGTCCATGGTACTGACAACATTCTGCTGTAAAACCACATTTCTACAGACTCCCGTGATTTTCTTGTCTATTGTCCTATTGACCATGATTCGCATCCATATGTTAAGACTGGCTCTACATAATATTTAAGAACTCTTTTTCATGGAAATGAAGGTAAACAAACTAAATCCTTGGTACTAAGAGATTCGACATCATGTCTGTCTAAAAAGGAAAGAAACCAAATATGAGAATTGAACTTTACCCTTCTGGTCAGGAACGCTAAACTACATGAGCCATATATACTATTCAGAAAGTTAATATTATTATTATAATTTATAATCAATCATATCATCATTTTTATTTATAACTTATTGAATTTGAATTTTTATTGAATTCCTAGGCTGAACGATCTAAACTGAGAACTGAACTACAAGGTGTAAGTCAAGATTCCCAGCTTACTAGTAGGAGTGGATAGAAGACAAGATGTATGCACTTCAAATAGATTGCGATTTGATGCCCAGACTAGACTATTCTGACGTCACCGTGACGCCGTTTAACTATCATCATCGGGGTATTGCTAAAAATATTCAAATAACAAGAACATTGAGAGAAAAATGGCAATAGCTACAGTTGTGAACATTTAATGGATGATATCATTGAGTACCGTCTGTACATGGAATATTGGCTTCCATGGAGCGCCATTCCACTGTCACTTGCTTTAATGGTGCAGGTTGTCATAGGTTGACTTGTCCATCTTTTGATGTTACTCGTTCATGTTATTCTTGATCTGAATCTGCTTCCTTTACCTTGTATTTTTCCCTCCAAGATTACATTGAGTAGGCTGCTGTGTCTTTAACATGTTCAAAAAAATCTAATCTGTCTTGCTTGAATTGTATTTTGTATCTCTCTTTACATTTTTAGAAGAGTTAAGACTTTATTGTTTGTTTTCCTTTCATCCAAATCTTCCTATTCTTCTATATATACATGGGTATCGAGTTTTTTTTCTGAGAAAGTAAAGCGGCACGTGGTGGTACTGACCACATTGCGCCGAAGGTCTGTAGACATTATGGTCACTAACACCATATGCTCTATACTCCACTTGACGTGATGGAGCTCTACTTATTTCTACTTCTATAAATCCACATTTCAAAAGCTTCCATTTTCTGTTATGTTTTCTTGTCTAATGATACTGGACTGGATGTATTTAATTTATGGGTAATCAAGCTTTCAAGTTGAAACATCCAAAGGTCAAGGTAAATGTAAGGTACGAGACATAAATCCGCATCTTTGCACGCGAGTCACTCATATATGCTCAGTCGCCTATCCAGAAGCGTTCGGAGACTTCTGGACAGCCTCTCTTCAAGCATCAAAACTTTCCCGGAGTACTACCGTGGTACCATTTCTGCCAGCGACTGGCTCAACCACGGAGGTAATTTTTTTTCCCCACACTTCAGTACAACTCACACCGCTCCCAGCGGGAATCGAACACGGGTTGTCGGAAAGTCGGCAGCCCAATCAGTGGTTTTACCAACTATAGCTTGTTTCATAACTCGTGCCCAACTTTTAAAATCGATAGCTTTTTAACCACTTGTTGTAAGTTGTTCAAAATTTGCATGTAAAGTTATAATGATTAGAACCCAACAGGGAATTAATTCCATTAAAAAAACATTTGGTTATTACTGTTGCTTATTTGATTTATATAAATTTATAACGACCAATTGATGTAGTCAAAACTTAATGTTTACAGTATTTTAAGTTAAAAATAGCGAGTAAAAATCCATACACGGTAAAATTGACGTGTTTGCATGCTTTCGCCGTGGTTTTTTTGACACAATTAGACACTTGTGAAATTATATATAGTAATTTATATACTATAAATAATATATAGTAGTCATGAGAAGCAAGTACTTACGTGAAGTAAAAGAGGTGCGCAAGCAAGGTTATGATATTGTGTACTTGGATGAAACATGGATTAATGCTCACCACACTAACCAAAAGGAATGGCAGTCATCAGATGGAAAGATTAAGAGTTTAATACCTAGCAGCAAAGGACAGCGCTTGATAATTGCTCATGCAGGTAGTCTAACATGGACTAATACAGAATGCAGAGCTCATTTTTCTTTCAAAATCCATAGACAATCGGGATTATCACTCTGAGATGAATGGTCACATATTTAGACATTTGATTGAAAATTATGTTCTTCCATCACTAGATCGACCATCTTGCCTAATAATGGACAATGCAGCGTACCACAACATTGTTGCAGTGGAAGATAAAGTCCCGACGTCATCCAGTACAAAAGATGCTATTAAGATATGGCTCACAAAGGAGCACATACAATTTAATAACATGTACTTGAAACCTGAATTACTATCTCTAGTAAAGCAAAAACAAAGGACAAAGATTTTTCAAATAGATAAGATTATCCAAGAGCACGGTCATATAAGTTTGAGGCTGCCACCTTACCGTGCTCATTTAAATCCAATAGAACTAATCTGGGCAAAATTAAAAGGACAAGTGGCAGATGAAAATACAACATTCAAAATATGCGATGCAAAGACTCTTGCTAATCTCTCTTTATTAAATATAGACAAAGATTATTGGGCTAAATGTGAAGACCACGTCTTAAAACAGGAAGAGGAATATTGGAAAAATGATGGTTTGTGGAATGTTCAACCCCAAACAGTTATTAATCTTTTAGACTCGTCTGATTCAGAATGAAAGTATATAGCCCCCACAATGTTGGCCCCTATATTACCTTAAATTAGTTCAACAAATAGTCCTTTTCAGGACCACACAACTATGAACATTGGACATACAGGTATACCTTGATATTATCGTCCGTCCTCGAACTGAGAAGACAATCATTCTCCTGGTATTTCCCCATTACGGCCACGCCTTTACCTTGTGAAAATTAATCATAGACCAGCAACTACGGTAATTTCTATTATTTAGGGGTTCACAATTTACAATTTTGACAAACATCAAAGAAATTCGCCGCTTTAAGAAAACTGCAGCTGCAAGATATTTATTAAATATACATTTAAAGGGTCTTTTGCATTCTAATAACATTTGGAAAATGTCAACAGTTTTTAACAAACGGTTACTGAACAATAGCGTTTTGAAGTTATCAAGTGATAACTTCAAAACAAGTGATTTGAAACGAGCTATAGGCTACCGAAAGAACTGTATGACCAATAACAATGTGTAACAATTTTGTTGAATACGCCAAAAATAATTATAGCCGCAACAGTGCGTAACATACGATAATAATAGTAACGTTTTTAGCGTAAGGAATCATATTTGAGGTGTTCACATAACTATTTGATAGGTATTGAAAAGCCATTTCAGTTATTTGGTTATTGTTATTTCAGTTAAACATGTAATAGATTAACTTTGTTCAGAAAATGATTTATAGGAATTTAAAAAGTTGCTTTTATTATGTTTCAGTTTAAGCACGATGTAATGACTGTAAGTATAACGTTCTATGTCCCGTGTTGTTGTGACTCGATGTTTTTGTAATATGTAATATGAATCTCTTTGTACATAACTTCTCAGAGAGAGAGAGAGAGAGAGAGAGAGAGAGAGATTATCTCGTCGAGCAAGATGTTTTAGCCCTTCAAGTCAATGACACTCTCGGAGAGGTGGGCACGCCTAAGTCATGACTTCCAGCTGTCGACCCTCTGTTGCATCGAACTGCAGCGTTTACAATATATTTGGCGTGAAATAACTACACTTATTCTGTGCAACACTTCGTGTCCTATCAACTGTCTCCACCCGATAGTGAACGATTGCTCGACTAAGTCTAACATAATTATAATTTCGCGACGTCATTCACATACAGTGACATGCAAGCTGGCACGGAGTAATGGGCTGGAATAGGAAAGTCGGTAATTGATAATATGTGATAGCGTTACGTCGGGCTGTTAACTCTTCTCTTTGAACTGTCATCATTTCTTTACACAATATCGTCCACGCATGTGATATTGAAGAATTAAACTGTCGAAGTAAAAAAAAAAAGTAAAGAGCCCACGTCACGCCAAGTGGCGTATAGGGAATATGGTGTTAGTGACCATAAATTTTACAGACCTTCAGTACATGATTCTTGGGGTAATGTGGTCGGTATTACGCCCGTGATGCGTTAGTTTCCCAGAAAAAAAAATCGGTACCCATTAAAGGCCGGGTAAACTGGAAGCCGTCGGTTCGGATCGAACCCTACCTCTTGTCCTTTGTAGTCCACTCCATTAACCAGTGAGCTATCGCGGCTCCCAAACTGTCGAAGTGCTATTTACTTAAGTTAATTTCAGCGTTTTACTTATATTTATTGATAATTCTTGCTATAACAAATAATAAAAAAACATAAAGGACCAACATATAATTGTGTGTGGTTGCGTAATTATACAGAAATACCAAAACACAATACAAAGAGCCTTTAACAAACTGTACGAGAATTAAAGGCCAACGACTATACAATTTAGACTGATGGAATATTAGAAACATTAGGTCCATGATAGGACTTTATATCTCCCTTTTAGGCTGAAAGGGGAATTAATTCATAACAGAAAAAAAAAGAAGTAATTCCCATTCTATTGCCAATATTTGTTTTCTCCTATCTCCTGTTTCGCATTTTATTTTCTACAAGACGACCCGCCGTGAGTTATTGCTTCTCTAGTTTTGTATACAGAGAACATGCTTCAACTGTGCTCAAGAGCTATTTCTTTATTTACCGCTCAACGCTATCAGCGTTCATCATAAAGTCATATTTTGTCCAACGAACGCTGACATGGTAGTTTTTCATTTTGTCCCCAAATGTTAAATATCATAATCATCATCATCAAGTATCATGGTTGCTGGTGTAGCTTTTCCCTTCGCATTGTATGGACAAAAAGTTATGTTTGTTATTTCCTATTATTGGAAGTTGGCATTCTCTTTTTTTTGGCCTGTTTCAGAACGTTTTCATTTCTCTTCTTAGCTGTCCATGGTATTCTCTACATTATTCTGTAAAACCTCATTTTTACAGCTTCCTGTTATTTTCTTACATGTTTTCATATTGTCCATGATTCACATGCATATGTTAAGACTGGCTCTACATAACATTTATGAACTCTTTTTCTTGTTTGTATTGTCAAAAATGAATCGCATATATCTTCCTCATTTTTTGGAAAGCTGCATTTTGCGTGAGCCACACTGCATCTCACATATGTTGTACATCTACCATCTGAGGTTAACATTGTTCCCAGCTATTTAAATGCATTTACCTGTTTTAATTGTATTTTTCCTCACATGTTTTTATTGTGAATTGTGGTGATGTATTTTTCTTTTTTTGCTACCAATACGTTTGTCTATTTGCAATTGCGACTGAGTCCTTAATTTAATTTTTCCTGTCCTTCACTATAATGTCAAACAACAAAGTAGTTTAGTCAATTCTAATAATAGCTTTGATAATGAAAATAGAAAGATAGAAACAATGAAGAAGGATGAGATATGTTTGATTAAATTACTTGTTTTTTTCAAACGAACTTCCGCTTATTTCTCAGAATGCCATGTCAATAAACAATTACGGCCGAGTAAGTAACGTGACCGTGACCACGAATAATGAATGATAACAATAGCTACAGTTTGACATTGTGTGTCTTTTTTAATATCCCTTGATAGGATGTGAATACCATTTTTAATAGTTTAAATGCTTTCATTATTTTGTCTTTGCTTGGTTTTCTACAGTTAATGTGTAACTCTTCTTCTGCTGGTAGTATATATGGAGGATTATTTGAGCCGGGTCTATTCAAAAGTTCTTAAGACTTCTCTTTCAATATCTTGATTTGTTCCCTTATATTACTAATCAGATTTCGTTTCTTATCTTTAATAAATGCATTGATCTGTTTGTATTTTCCACTTAACTTTTTTGTGTTGTTGTACAGTTCTTTCATATTCCCTTTATTTGCTTCTTCTTCTGCCTCTTTAGCTAGTTCACATATTTCCTCTTATCCCTTTTAATGCATCTTCTCACTTCTTTGTTCACCTCTGTGTAAGCTTTCTGTTTCTTGGCATTATTACTTCTCGTTTGGCTTTTATTTATGTCTACTTTCTTGTTCTTTCTTTCTTTAATTTTATCCAGTGTCTCTGCTGTCATCTATGCCTTATTCTAGCGTTCTCTTTTCCCCAGTGTGACTTTCATTAATGGATGCTTACGCAGAATAAAAGGATGGAAATGACAGGACAAAATCACTAACATAGAATTATGGAAATGTACCAGTCAAATACCAGTGGATAAAGAGATACAGCGAAGACGATGGCACTGGATAGGACACACACTGCGGAGGCCAACTGAGAGTATTACACAACATGCCCTTTGTTGGACTCCTCAGGGAAAAGACAAAGAGGAAGACCAAGGAATTCTTGGAAAAGACAAATAGAAGCAGAGATGAACATGATGGGAAAGACAAGGAATGATCTTAAAATAATGGCAAAAAACAGAACGACTTGGAAGGTGTTTGTTGAAGACCTATGCTCCACTGGGAGCTAAAAAGGTAGAAAGGAAGAAGAAGACTGATGTGATTTGTTTCTTATTTATGTTAACATGATTTATTTAATAGGTAGAGTACTATAAGAATACATGAAAGGCAATCTTGGAAAACTAAAGACAAACTACAAGATCGTATACTAAGATAAATGATATGGGTCTTTTAGAAGAATGTTGCCAATAATATTGCCATCTACACTGATTAACTATGATATAAAGTGGACCCGAGTAAAAACATGTTGCTATCATCGAATACCATGCGATCATAATTTGTTTAAGATGTACTGAGATAGGAACTGTTGGAAAATATCGTGGCAATAAGGCAGGCTGAAGGAAGGGAAGACGGGTGAAAGGATAGTTATCGGTCTAGTAGGACGCGGAGATGGCGCTCAATGATGATGATTATCGACCTTTCTAGCCGTTGTCGGTCCATGGGACATAGACTCAGATACTCTTTTCCTGTTTTGAAATTTTCTTTCTGGCAAACTCAGTCTTTGCAAAGATCTTTAATCAAATCTTGCCATTTGTCTCAGTTATGTGCAAGCATCTCGATTGCATTGTGGAAGCCGATTCCTTTAGCCTCTCTGATCAATTTTCTTCTCAGTGTTTCTTTGGGTCGGCTTCATTTCCTCAAACCTGCTGTTTCCTACATGGGGACTTGTTTTGCTATTCGGTTATTATCTCTTCTCATCACATGTCCACCGTCTTCTTCTTGCTTAGATTTGGACTTGATAATTACATTTCGAACAAACAATAAAAGGTAGAAATAAAACTAAACTTTTTAGTTAGTATCTTCGACTTAGATAAATAATTTTAAAAACACAAAAAAATAACTATTTATGTGTCAATATTGGTTCATGTTGAGACAGAGTATTAGTAAATTAAGAAGATTCTTCTTTAAATAAAAACTGACATACATACCTGAGTTGTCTTTGGCTTCTTGGCAGACGGTTGGTATCAAGGAAGTCAGTAGATTTTTAAAATATTAATATTCTATATGGGATGCTAATTTGCTTATCTGCTTCTCTCGTGACTGAATCAGGTAATATTGGATAGACAGAACCATCTGCAGAACAAGATACATTCTTGGTGCCTGGTCTTGACTACTTTTCCTGCGCCTTTTGTCTTCTGAATTTGATATCACTGGTGCCGTTTTTTTACGTTTGTTCAGCATTTGCTGCGATCCTCCCTGTTTCTTTCACTGATAGAGCATTCACTGAAGGTTTCCCTGCAAACATCTTTATATCTCAGCACTAGTCTACCCTTTGATCTCTTTCCGTCCTTATGTTCGCCATACAATATTTGCTAATAAGACCTACATATACAAATTGATGATTTTTTTATTTATTTAAAAGGAACAATTAATCATTAGTTGGTTTTCGACGTTAACCTCCCCTGTTCTCTTCGGTAGTGGAATCTGAAATCCAGCTATCTTAAATAACGGCCATAAATTGGAGGTACCGTATGCACTTCCGCACGTTAAAAACCATTGGCAGTTAAAATCGAATAAAATTATACCATAAATATGGTCGCTGTCGGGGGAAATGTATCAGCAGAGACCTACTACATTTTGGATCCCAGGCTCTACAACGGAGTTCGTTAACGGGTGTCTGGTGCCTCCTTACATTTGCTCGAAGGGGATATCGGAGCACCTATGGTTGCGTCTGACGATCATTGACGATGATGCTAACAAAGAAACCCACATGCAAGATGTTGTTATTTCCATCGTACATCAGTTCTCATCAAGGTGTAGAAATCACAAAGGGAAAGTATGTATAGACGTTCATCTTATTCTTCTTAGTTTTCTGTTCAAATCAATAGGTCTTCAAAAAACTTTTTCCAGGCTGTATTTTGCCATCCGTTTAAGATCATTCCATGTCTTTCCCATTATCTTCATCTCTATTTCACCTGTCTTCTCCAAGAATAGTTTGGTCTTCTCTCTGTCTTTTCCCTTGGGGATAAAATAAAAAGGCATGTCGTGTAATACTTTCATTTGGCTTTCGCATTGTGTGTCCTTTCCAGCGCCATCGTCATTTCTGTATCTCTTCCTTTTTATTTGTATTTGGCTATTACTTCTCCAGGCACTCATACTAACGTTTTGATAGACAAAGCGGTCTGTAGTTGTATGTACAAACACGGTAAACAGGCCTCTCATTGTTTGTTGAATAGGTAACACCAATGATGCATAATTGTGTTAAGTAATGTGTTTTCTAAGATATCATTATCCTCTGTTACAGATAGAAGAATATGGATTACATGTACGTATCATGGTCGAATAGTGACAATATGTAACCAACATGATTAAATAAATGAAGTAGTTGAACTTTTTGTTTAATTAACTGCTTGAATATTCAATTATTTAATAAACGAGTGTCAGATTGTAATTAATGTAGACATCCGCATCGTTTGATAAAATAAACGCAACTCAAACAAAACAAATAAGATTTTTTTTTGGGGGACTGTTAAAAGTCACAAGAGCCTGCTTAAAGTAATCTTGGAGGGGTAAATACAAGGTAAAAGATGCAGACGAAAACTAACATGGACGAGTAGCATGAAAATATGGACAAGTCATCATGTAACAACCAGCACTATCAAAGCTAGAGAGAGAGAGAGAGAGAGAGAGAGAGAGAGAGAGCAGAACGGTTCTACATGGTAGCCAACCTTCAAAGCAGAGATGGCACTCAATGATGGTGATCATTGTGACATGTTAAAAAAAATAAGGAAAAATGAGGATGGCAAAGAAACGTTACTAGATAAGAGTTGGGAAAAGAAAGACAAATGATGAACTGCAGATACACAGTTGTAGAGAGACACACTCAACTATCTCAACAAGCAAGGTACTACGTTATGGCGAAAGTAGACGATACTACATGGATGACTAAAATACATTCAATCACACTGGAGGTGCTAGATCATTCATTCATTTTCCTCTCAAGACGAAGACGTCACGTAGGGTGGAAGTTGTAGTTCTCCACGATTTTCTATTGTCTGCTAGTTCTTGTAATCTCTGAGTGTTTCTCATGCTGAGCATTCCCCTGTAATTGATCTGCATAACGATTTTGCTGTGTTCTCGTTAACCAGATGGTTTCCTCATGAATGTTTGTTGAGGAAGTATTTCTTCATTCATTCTCAGCACATGACCGATGTTTTTTTCCAACGCCTTCTTCTTATAAAACTCGACACGTATTCTAGTTTTGATGTGTCTCTTATTTATTATTTTGTATTGTATTATTTTCAGCTTATGTATGAGATCCTATGAAGACATTTGCTTTCAAAGATGGAGCGCAATTCTGCTGTGTCTCTAGCTTAATGGTGCTGATTGTCATAGACAGACCTGTCCATCTTTTGATGTTACTCGTCCATGTAAGTTTGGTCAGCCTCTGCCTCTTTTTCCTTGCATTTCCCCTTCTAAGATTACTTTTAGTAGGCTTCTCTGACTTTTAACGTGCCCCAAAAATCTCATTGGTCTTGTTTTTAATTGTGTTTAGTAGTTCTCTTTTCTTGTTTACTTGTTTTAAAACTGCATATTTTGTTTCTTTTCTGTCCATCCACTACTATTATTCTTCTATAAATCTACATTCAAAGGCTTCAATTTGATGGTTTTCTTGTCTAAAGTTCATGTCTCCCCACAATTCAGGAATTATGAGGAGAAGATATACCAGTTTGTTTTTTTTAGTTTTAGCCCTGATGTTATTTGTTATAAGTTGAAGTTATAATTTGTTATACAGTTTTATGTTATGTTCGTTTACTGAGAACTTTGGATCCCAGATGTTCGTCAGTTTGTTGAAGGCATTTGACGCTAGATGTGCTAGTTCAGGTTCATCATAACTGTTTATTTCAGTGCTACAATGTGGTAACAAACACATAGTACAGAAATGGATGATCTAAATACGTAACATAAAAAAATGAATAAACGTGAACTCACTGAAAATATTGTGTTAATTATGCCATTTATAAGAGGCAGTAGTAAATATAGGTTCATAAGTAGAACAAGATAAAACGGGACACGCTGACAAGGGACAACATGAAAGAGGACAAGATGACAGGGCACACGTTTATAACTTTATAAGCAATATAGACCTCAGCATGAGGACAAGACGAAGTCAATGACACATTACATCAGGAGTCAATGACATATTATATCAGGGGTCAATGACATATTATATCAGAAGTAAGTGACATATTAGTACTGTCAATAATATACTATATTAGGAAGCAATGGCAAGTTATATTAGTAGTCGATGACCTATTATAGCATGAATCAATCACATATTATATCAGGAGTCAATGACACAGTATATCAGTGTAAGTGACATATTATATCGGAAGTCAATGACATATACTATCAGGAGTCAATGGCATATTGTATCAGGAGTCAATGACATATTGTGTCAGGAATAAGTGACATATTATATCCGGAGTCAATGAAATATTATATCAGGAGTAAGTGACATATTATATTATGTGTCAATGATATACTATATTAGAAGGCATTGGCAAGTTATATTAGGAGTCAATGACCTATTATATCATGAATAAACTTTCATTTCTTCTCGAGCCAAATACGGCATATAGAGTGGGTTTCTCCACAAATGACGATTTGCTGCTAGTTCAGATAGATAGCAACACATAATATATTCTTTGTTAAGTGGATCACATAATGTGTTGCCATACGTCAACATTATTACAACTCTAGGGCACAGATTGGAGTTTGTAGAAATGTGGATTTACAGAAGAATGTTGAGAGTGCCATGGACAGTTAAGAAGAGTAATGAAGCTGTTCTGAGAGAGGTCAAAGCAAAAATATAGTTAATTTCCAATATTAGGAAGAAACAATCATTTATTTTTTGGCCATGTAATAAGAACAGAACGACTGGAATATATTGTAACAACTGAAAACATTTAGGGACGAAGTGAAGCAAAGAGACAAAATAACAGACAGCTTAAGAGAATGGCTTGGCAGAAGGTCAACAACATAAATTATTAATAGCTCCCGAGATGGAAAGTTGTGGAGAGACATGATCACCTACTCCAGCAGGCCCGGTTTTTGATGATGATGATGATGAGGGCACAGATAAGATGTCAGACAACATAGTGTCATGATATGCACACATAACAACAACCTTCATCGTGGGACGATAACGTTTCAAGCTGAACACCCGCTCGACCCTTCCGACACCCTCTTTAATGCATGCCATGTGGCGTTTCATTCGGTTTGTTGGACATAATATAACAAGTCAATAAAAAGTGAAACAATTTTGTTAATTCAGTTATTTTGGGGATATTAGTAGTGTTGTGGCATCAAATAAAGAAAACAAGGGAAAAAATCACATAAACCGGTTAAGAATTAAACAACGTGTATTTAGTCAGAGTATACCACCAGCTACGTGTTGACATGCATATCATCATCATCAGGACTCATATAATTTGCATACCATTGCATTCACCACAGTCCATCTGAAAGAACTTCTGTCTTAAGCCATGTCTTCCATTTCTTCTATTGTCACATTCAATGTCTCATTGATATCTTTAAACCATTATTATTATAGTTTTTTTTTTTTTATTCGGTCTTTGACGTCATACTTTATTTCAGGGGGGCCTCGGTAGCCTAGTTGGGAAAACCACCCGACTAGACTACCGACGTTCGGACAACCCGTGTTCGATTCCCGCTGGGAGCAGTGTGAATTGTACTCGTGGTTGGAAAAAAAAAAAAAAATACCCCCACGGTCGACCCAGCCGTTGGCAGAAATGGGTACCAGGGTATTATCCTGGGAAGGTGAGGAATGTCGCTTCGCATCTAAGTATAGATGCTTGAGGCTACACTATACAGAAATATCCGAACATTTATGGATAGGCGGCCGAGCACATATGGGTATATACTCGCGTGCTAAGACGCCGGTTCAAGTCTCGTACTTTACCTTTACCTTTACTTTATTTCATTCTCTTAAGATGTTTTTTGTTCAAATAAAATGTTTGTCTTTTTCTTTCTTTACCATCATCATTCATTTGATTATTATCTTAACCACTACATTTCTTGACGTTTCATTTCTTTATATATAATCACAGAATTATGATCCTGGTATTTTCACTAATCTTTATTTTCATTTGTTAAATGTATACAATTATCATAGAATGTTTAGCCATCAAAAAAATTTTATGTTACCATGTTCTGTTTTGTTGAGGCATTTCCTGTGACCTTTTGTATTTCAATGGCTCAAAATTCGCTTCGATGTGTCGTGACTTGTTCGTCATAAAACACAAACATTATTTGCATTTGCAATTCAATGACACCTACGAGTTTCTGATCATCACAAGAGAAGATACAATAGTGTTATGGCTGATGCAGATACAACTAAATATAATGTAGTTTTATTTCACCACAGTCAACAGAGAATTAAAGCCGTTGAAATGTGAATATATACAAGAATACGGTAAAATTGGATGGAAATAAAATAAAATAAACGATGATGTCTTAAAACAACGAAAGATAAAAAGGGAACTACTAAACACAATTCAAACAAGATAATTGCGATTTTTCGGCCATGTTAAGAGACACAAAAGCCTACTAAAAGTAATCCTGGAGGGGAAAATACAAGGTAAAAGAGGCAGAGGCAGACCAAGACTATCATGGACGAGTAACATCAAAAGATGGACAAACCAGCATGTGACAACCTGCACCATCAAAGCAAGAGACAAAGCAGAATGGCGCTCCATGGTAGCCAACCTTCGATGCGGAGATGACACTCGATGATGATGAATTTTGTTTCAAGGGAGAATGAGTAACGCAGATTAGGATTGTTCAGTTTGTAGTTTTAATCTAGCAATCGTTTTGTAACCACTTAGATTGCCAGAGCGATGAATGAATTCCTTATGGTAAGCTATTCTACACCACTGTCTATAAGGAATATAACATCGACATTAAACTATTACTTGTTGAAGATTAGGTTGATTACAGTAAAATTGTTGGGTCAATTAAAGCGTGTATGATGTGTTAATGATTTGCATTCCGTCGGTGGACAAGCAAGCCTACTGTGCGGAAATAAGATTATATATGTGTATAAACAACTCAGACATACATGCATCAATGTGTGATTGTGAGTGTTCATCAGAATAATACAATAATTAAGTTTCTTCAGCGAAAATGAAATCCATATTGACGATTTGTTTTTTTTTTTTCTTGTTGGTTTCATGTTTGACCTAAGTTGAACCAAAACGAGTAATCACCTATTTTGTATCACGCGAATAAAATATGTCTTCCGGGTGCATTGGATGAACAAGAAATTTACATGAAAAGGAAATAACAAGAACACAATTTTGACGTTAAGAAGAAACCGTGTTTCAATTCATTCTTGACGATAAATGCACTCAAGGTGCTCTCACGGTATTGTGTCTCATTTTTTCTCATTGATAGTGGCTGCTGAATTAAGTAACACTTCTATTGAAAGTCCTACCTCTGGATAAAGGTGAAAGATAACGCATCTTCCTCTTCCCTTCAGCTCCCTGTGGAGCATAGGTCTTCAACAAACACTTTCCAAGCCGTTCTGTTTCTTTCCATTCTTTTAAGATCATTTAAGATATTTGCATCTACTTATTTTTTTCACGAATATTATGCTATTCTTTTTAATCTCTTCCACCGGATATTCCAAGGAATTCCATGTCTTTCCTATCATCTTCATCTTTGCTTCCACCTGTCTTTTCCAGGAATATTATGGTGTTCCTCTTTGTCTCTTCCCCATTTTTCCATAATTTGAAGAATTCCATCAAGGGCCTGTCGTATAATGCTCTCAATTTTCTTCCGCTGTAGAACGTATCAGCTGACATCCAAATGTCTGTGTACTATTTGTCAATGTTATGTATGGAAACATGAGGCAAGTGTTGATTGTGTTTTATGTTTTATCACATTTATTGAGCTCCACATAACCCTGATAGGGGGGCTAAACGGGAGCTCCACCTTGCCCAGGGGTGTCCTTGGTTACAACTGGCAAAATAAAAGTAAAGAGAGATCGCGGACGGCAAAGTGAGAAAATGCTGGATAGCTTGGTGTCATGGCATGGAAAACAGTCAACAACAGAACTGATACGATGCACTGTAGATAGAAGATTGTGGAGGGACATGATCACCTCCGCCGACCGGTATGGCACACGATGATTGAGCTCCAACTTATTGTTAGTGGATTCTCGTGTACGGAAACCACACCCTGAATCGTGTTAATCTCGTTTTGTTAGTTTCCGCAACTGGTTTAAAAGTCTTTTAGTTTGTTTAGCAGCTAAATTGCAATGTAATCTTTATAATCTCTGAGGATGCCCTTGTTTTTCTTTCAAAAAATATGAAGCTGTTTGCAACTTGCATATGTGGTGGTTTCGTTCCTCCTTACATTTGTAAAACATAAAAAAATATGGGGACCTATTAATGTCAAAGATCAATTAACACAATTCGATAAAGACAACTTATTATTTGTCACGTGAAGAGACATAACACACATTTTAAAAATCATCTTGGAAGGGAAGGTACTAGGTAGACCAGGTAGACGAGGCAGACCAAGACAAAATTAGACCGATAACATCAAAAGGTGGACAGGTGAACACATGACAACCATCAAGACAAGAAGAGTAAATTCTACTCCATGGTTGCCAATCGTCGATGTGGAGACGGTACCCAATGATTTATTCATATAGGCTTAGAACATGTCCACACCTTTGACGTCTATTAACTGATATGGCTTTCCCTCTATCACACGAGTCCTTGCGACCTGATTTCGATTTATGCAGGTAATTTGTTTTTAAGTTTGTACAAAATCTGTAAATACTGATCGTAGGGCATAATATAGTTAAGAGACGTTGCGAACTAATAGACGGGAGTAAAAAATTAATTTCTGGAAACTGTTTGAATTTTCTGACCATACTGTGTAGAGATAATTCAGCTATTCTTGGTTGTGCAGGTATAAATTATTGGTTGTTTTGAAATGTGTCACAAAACATGATTTATGTCGAATTTCCAAATAGATCAAACAACTATATAGTCTTTGGTGTCATGAAAGACAGTTGGTAGCAAGTAATCATGTTAAGTCAACCGCCCGGTAAAGCATTAGTGTCCCACACCGGGTGCTGCTCCACCGAACATCCCCTCTCGTGGCCAAATTTGCCAACCCTGGACAGACACATCCATCCACAGAACGAGCAAGGTGTACCCGCGATAGCCGGCCTTGTCTCATTTCTCTTGCACTTTTTGTATTCTGAATTTGACATCAGCACTGTCTCCAAAGCCGTTGTGCCAACCCTTACCTCTGCTTTCCATGCGCCAAGATCCGCAGTCACACTCTCCCAGTTCTTTACGATAATAATAATAGATCACAATGCTTTAACCCATAGTGGGTGCGGCTGAAGACTGCTTGGACGCACCAATTGTAACCATAGCAACGGTTACTTATTTTTATCGACTTAGTGTACCGAGAACTAATAATATGGACACTATGCTATTCCAATCTGCAGCAACAAATTAACTACGATGCAATGATGTGCTGATTTCATTAACCATGACAGAAGACTTAACCTATTATCATAATGTATGTGAGAAGCAATTATAACTTTATAGTTTATTGTTTGAGTAGCAGATTTACCTTTCTAAATTCTCATATATTTTATTAAAGATTACGTACTGTGCACTCAGAGTAAGTAAACAATAAATAGAAACAGTATGCCAGTAAAAAATATATTGTTTACACTATGTGGGCAGAGAAGTAAGCAAATATAACTGGCTGTAAACAACTGAGAAAGGGAGATAATGATGAGAACACATCACACTCCATTATATGACAAAATAGAGAAGCACACCACCTTTCTTGAAAAACAAAACAAACATTACTGAAAATCAAAACAACATTACTGAAAATTATTGTAGAAATGCAACGAGTTGGCGAACAAATCAGAGTCATGAGTAACTGACACATCAAGAGGTGGACTCGAGTAAAAACAACGTGGATCATCAAGACAGGGGACATATGAAACATATTTCACTGCAATTAAACTTTTCTCTTAAAATTCAAGGTAGCTTGTCTATAATTATTGACTATTTGTTTATTGGTTTGCTACAATAGTTCCCTGGCTTTACTGTTTTGCATATATCGTTTTTGTTTTAGAAGATTCTGGAGACAAACACAAAAAATAGAGCTCATAAAACATCAGAAAGAAACAATCGATATTTTCCGAACAAGTTGTGGGAAGAGGAAATACCTGGTTATAATTAAAAAAAATATTAGAAAAGAGATAACGTGGGCGAAAAAGAGAGAACATACTAGAAAACTTGACTTGGTACAAGACACTTTTGGTTCTTTGGTTATGGAATAACTGCAAACGAATTAAAATCCATAATTGCTCAACCACCCGTACCAGTGGAATCATCCGAATTACTAACTCATCTCCCAAACAAAGAAAGGTAGCTGTAGTCCCCATCATAGCACACGCCAAAGACATAAGGCGAAACCGCACAGAAAGTGAACACAGTCAACTGTTCCCTCCCATACGATATCATCATTCATCGTAAACAATTGGAATATCGAAAATGTTCAAAACGGATGACACACACAGCTCCCGGTGTGTACAGAGCACCTAACTCAGTAGCTCCTGCAACAAGCCAGCCTTGGAATATGAGGAAACTGTAACAAGGAACACTTTCATACATAGCCTTCAATGGTTCCTGCCGCCTATCCACCATATTGACCGGAATTTCACGTCCTCCTGAAAATGATGATCGTCGTATTTTTTTTTTTTTATGTATAGCGTTTGATGATGTTAGGACATCGTTTTTGACTCCAATTCAGAACATATAAAACACAGTCGTCGGATTATCCCCATCGCATATCAAACAACAGACCGTAAGATTAACGGTTGGGCGATCTAGGGATATACGATGAGCCCTTATGATGACGTACTACACACAACAATGGCTGTGCTCATGGATTCCTGATTACTCTATGAATGCAGCCTACAACGTACGAAACACGGTGCAAATTACCTATAGAGATCAAACTTTGCTGACCTGACGGAGCAATCCACATTAATTAGTTGTAACATGTAAATAACTTGCATCAAACAATTCCAACAACAGTCATTAAAGAGCACTCAATGTGACGTAAACCGCAGATCAACTCTAGAAGGTGGAAGGTCGTATTCACAACACTTGATTTTTAAAAAAAAGGAATATTGCCGTGCGTACTACTTCTTTTTATCAGCACAGATGCGTTAAGTAGAACATCATTTTGACTTTAACACAGATAATTGCAATGGAGAGCCGAAATTAATCAGACCCTGAATGCAACTTCTGAAGCGATCGAGAGAACGTGAACTAGTACAACCATCTTGGAAACGGAAGTCTCCACGCCAATGTAAACAGTCAACAGCATAATTGACATGACACACTCAGGACAGGACATGTGACATGACATGAGTGGCTGCGCCAACCGGTATGGGACATGATGATTATATTATTTTATAGTAATAACCCTGCCCCACCAAATAGACTGAATTCTAGTCTAATAATAAGCTCCTCATGGCAAGTGTCTGACCTCTTGTCACATCCATGGACGTTGTTCCTCTTGCGAACTTACTTAACCGCTGATGAATTTAGAAAATGTTAACTGACATATCTATGCCGGTTGAAACTCTTGGCTATGGGTCGCTGGATAGAATGGGAATTGCTGGCTGGAAAGCGAAACGGCCCGCGGCGGATAACAAATAAAATCAGGTTTTATTGAGCAAAATGTCCTGGCAAAATTGATTTAAAATTTGTTCCATTAACTTCTAGCTTGGAGAAAGCTAACTCAAATATTTCCAAGAAAAAAAAAAATGAAAAGTACCCCTGTCACGCCAAGTGCCGTATTGGGAATATGATGTTAGTGACCATATATATAGTCTACAGACCATTGGCACATGATTTTTGGGCTAATATAGTCTGTATTACACCCGTGCCGCTTCACATTCCCTAAAAAAAAAAATCAGGTACCCATTAAAGGCTGGGTGAACCCGGAAGCCGTCGATTGGAATCGAACCCTACCTCTTGTCCTTTGTAGTCCAGTTCACTAACCACTGAGTTATCGCGGCTCATATTCTCTAGTAGTTTGTTTAAAATAAAGTATAATTATTGGTAGCAACATCCGAGGTAAATCAAATAATAATAATAGTACAAGTAGACCTATGTTTAACACTCGGAACACTCTAGTAGTTAGTTTAACGTCGCCTTCCCGTCATTCTCAACCCATCCTTTTTTTCCGTTTGATCATCCTGCGATCGACTGAAACAAAGGAAGAAGCCGACGAATGGTTCTAGAACCGACTCTTGGTTCGGCGAGTTCAGACAGTTTCCGCCAAGAAATACTGTCAGTCACCCACCTCCTCCTCCCCAAAACATTCATCCCAAAATTATTTTACTTGCAGTTTCTTTCTCTCCAATTCTCTTTTCATCAGTCAAAATTATATATCCGATCTGATCATTCTGATTTTGTCGAGTTACAGTGAACAGTTCCATTTTTAACAGGAAACAGTGCTATTGTTGTAATGTGTGTTTTCATTGTCTGTTGCTTCGGTCGTGGTATAATATGAACAATAAACGTCAATTAAATGAAAACAAAAATCAGATTTTTTTCATGCGAAATGGGAACACGATTGTTTATTTATCAACAATAAGGATAGCAAACCACAGTGCCTTGTGTGTTTACAAGTGTTGTCTGTAAATATAGAGTAAACTCTTAAACGGCATTACACACAGCATCACGCCGCTAAATACAAGGACTACATTGATACAATATGTTCTACACTTGTGTGTGATTTGAAGAAAAGAGTTAGTGCTCAGAAATATGTTTTTACTACATTAACATAAAAAAAAACAAGTTCCTTAATGGTATCGTTTGTTGCAAGCGCAGAGATAGCGAAATTAAAAAAAAATTATTATATGACGGTGTTTTCATTTGGGGAAGAAAACATTGCAAGTCATTTTGAGAGCGTTCCACTATCAAAACAGACAGTCAATAAAATGGGTTGAGGAAATAAGTTATCATATATCTAGTAAATTAAAGAGTGTCGTTACAAATGCCGTTTACTTTTCTCTGTCTTTGGAAGAATCGATTGACATATCAGACACAGCACAACTTTTAATTTTCATAAGAACTGTTTCAAAAGACTTTATTATCAATGAAGAGCTACACGCTTTAGATTCATTGCATAATACGAGCAAAGGACAAGACAATTATGACTCAGTTTAACGGTATCGGTGACATAAACAGACTTTGAGAAATAGTGACAGATGGCGCTAAGTCAATGTGGGGTACTCAAACAGGTTTAGCTGGATTTTTAAGGAAGGCTGGAATCCATTGCTCAGCATTACATTGCATTATACACCAGGAGGCGTTGTGTGGCAAGATTCTAGACTTGGAGGATGTTATGAAAACTGTAATAAAGTGTGTGAATTTAATAAAAGGCGGGAATCGGTCTTTGACACACCGACAGTTTATAAATTTTCTATCTGAAGTTGAGGCGGAATATGACGATTTAGTGCTCTACACACAAGTACGCTGGCTGAGCAGAGGGAATTTGAGGCGGTTTGTTGCTTTGAGAAACGAGATAAAGCAATTTTTAGAGAAACATGATACCAACAAAGAACTGATCAGAAAATTGTCTGATCCACATTTTAACAGCGTATTGGCCTTTTTAACTGATATCACCTAGCACATGAATGAACTCAACGTGAAGCTGCAGGGCCGTTCCCAAACAGTCTCAGGTTTGGTAGGACACCTAGATGGATTTATAAGTCAACTAAACGTTTTTAGATTTACCCTAGCCAAAGAAAACTTCATTCATTTTTCTTCGTTCAAAGAATTGATTGAGGAGCGCAGTGACACTGATTTCAAATGTTCTGTATTAATGTTAGACAAACTATTGGAGCAATTCAATGAACGATTTTCTGAATTCATTGGTGTACGACCAGAACTGGCATTCTTTAGCAACCCAATGAAGTGTGATATTTTCCAACAACATGACACTTTTCAGTTGGAGTTATGTGACCTCCAAAGTGGCCCCTTTATCCAATCAAGGCTGGCGATAGAAGTTGACTTTTGGAAACTTGTGCCAGGGAAAAAAAAAATATTCCGCATTGAGTGATTTCAGTATGAAAATTACTTCTATGTTCGGAAGCACATATATATGTGAATGCGCTTTTTCAACAATGAAGGCGATTAAATCGTCACAAAGAAACCGACTCACTGATGGACACTTTCAGGATTTATTACGAACATCATCATCATCTTTACACATTGACTTTGATGAATTTGTTGCTGCACATGAACGTCCACATTGTTCTCATTAAGGTTTGTTAACTTTAAAATGACTTAACTAAAACATCTTTGTTAAATAATATAAATAGCAACTTTTATTCATTTTTATAATTCAACAAGGCATTTTAACTCTGTTGCAACAAAATGAGTTATGTAAGCAAATCATCATCATCATGTGCCATACCGGTTGGCGTAGGCGATCATGTCCCTCCACAATCTTCTATCTACAGTGCATCGTATCAGTTCTGTTGTTGACTGTTTTCCATGCCATGACACCAAGCTATCCAGTATTTTCTCTCTTTGTCGTCCGCGAACTCTCCTTCCTTTTATTTTGCCAGTTGTAATCAAGTATTCCAACTTTCCTCTTCTCATGATGGGCCCAAAAAATGTTGATTGCTTCTTTCTGATGTTTTTTAAGAGCTCCCTTTTTGTGTTGGCTTCTGAGAAATTCCTCATTGGTCTTTTTAGCTGTCCAGGGAACTTTCAACATTCTTCTGAGAAATCCCATCTCTGTGGCCTCTAATCGTCTTTTCATTTGTTTGTCCATTGTCCATGATTCGTTTCCATAGGTCAGAATTGGCTCTATATAGCGCCGATGAACTCTCTTTCTCGTTTTTATTGATATAGATTTGTCAAGCAAATAATGACGATAAATAACAAAAATATTACCTTAAAACAAATGCCAAGTTTATTTGTATTAATGCTTTTATGTGTGTGGTCCGGCATACAAAAACATAATAAAAAAGTGGCCCGCCATTTGAAAGTATTTGGCCATCCCTGTTCTACATCATTAATCAATTTTTTTTAAAGTTTTTTTTTGCATAATTTCCGTTTCTTCAAGAAGCTGTTCACTCTGATAGGTGGTCGTGATTGCTTATTTATTTAAAATTAATTATTAATTAAAAATTATTTGTATTTCAGTTATTGCCACTATCATGTACATGTAAAGCTATATTTTGAGGAACTTGTTTCTTATATCTAAAAATGAACATATCTTTTGTTTCAGATTACAGAACTAGGACGACCAGTAAGTGAGAACCGTGTGTGTGGTTGTGTGGTTGAACATAAGCATTTATCAACACTGTTTGCGCACCAGTATAGCCATATAATGGAATAATTATACTTTTTTGTTATAAAAAATGTATATTTTATACATCCAACAAATGAAATGAGTGGCTGAAAGTATGCATCATTGAGTTACTAATGCATTTCTATATGGGAGTGGTGGTAAATGAATCACGCCTGAACCCATATTCAATTTGGTTGTTGGTGTGTTGACAATACAGTTGTTTTGTTGAGAACCATGTCACTGCCCCCTTCGCCGGGTTTACCAGTATTCCTACCTCACAACACCGCCTGAACACACGGACACGTTAAGTTTGCAGTTCTCCAGCAGCCTGCTCCCAATAGCTACCTTAGCGCTACATCAAAACGCCATCAGCGTCAGACAATGTCCTCCCTAGACCCGTATTTTTCTCAGCCATCATTTCTACAATGTAGGCGTTGACAAATTCTGGAAACAGAGGTGAGTCTTGTGGTAGGCCGGGGTGGTTGGTTGTAGGGACACAACCTTTGTACGCAATAATTTAATCACATGTAGGTGAGTATGCACATGAGAATATTAGGAGGCTGAATAAGAAGGCAGTGGTTGGAGTCCCGAAATAACTGAGGTCTAATTAACATAGTGTTTCATCTTCTTTCCTGGACACTACGGTGTGAGTGAAAACAAACGAGCAGACTGCCTGGCTGGAACAGCTGCCGTGGATGTGGAACGTGCAATCGATAGGGCTGACATTTCTGAATGCCTTCAGGGAGGCAGGGCGCGCTGATGTCAATGATCGTGAATCTAACACCATGTTCAGACACGAACATCAGGTCAAACCTGTGGATGTCAGAATGGAGTGCTGCGCAGGGAAACACAAATGGATAAGAAATCAACACACAGCTGGAGTCATCAGTTTCCATACACTGCGGGGCATACTAGGAAGGTGATTTGAGCACATATGGACATGTCCGACTTACAATGAGGATGATCCGTAAACTAAACTAAACTGATTCCGTTTATTACGTGTCGGTGAACAAAACATACTCATCGTAACCAATAATGTTACTTATGTTATCAGAGATTATGTACTCAATATGTTCAGTGGAGAATAAACAAATAAACAAATTCTTGAAAGAAAAATATTTCTTTTACTGCAGATTATAATAATGTTCAACCCTCTGCTTCTATGACATAAAATAAAGTTCCAACAGTTTAAAATGTCAAGAATACTCGTCTAGCCATATGTCCACCATTGGCGTACTGACTGTGTTATGTTATAAAACACTGTATATTTCTAGTTATATGCAGAGCAAGTATCACGTCAGATGGACTAACGTTGATGGAACAAAATTCCATTGAAACATTTTCATCAATTGCAGCAATAGTCCAAACCACTTGTCGGTATAAACACGAGTGTCTGCTCACTTGATTTTACAGTGTAAATGTTCTTTAGAGGGGGACAGGGCGGGAAGAGGTAATTCTAAAACAGATGAATGTGTTTTTCACAATAATTTGCTAAACGATGGAAGCAAAGATTATCATTAACAATGGAATACATAACAATATCGGTGATATGTAACACATATCAATGTTACACAGTTATTTGAAGTGCAGTGGTAATTAAAAATTAAGAACATATCTTTCGGTGGAAAACAACTATTTCAATTGTAAAGTTGTTTGAGTTTTGTTTCAGATTAAAGACAACATTCGTAGGGTAAGTAATATAACATAGTGATAGATCGTCTGTCAGTGGACATGGTAAGTAATATAACATAGTGATAGATCGTCTGTCAGTGGACATGGTAAGTAATATAACATAGTGATAGATCGTCTGTCAGTGGACATTTAAATAATCATAATTTTGAGCATGATAATGGAGTCAACCATAGTACAACTGTCAACTAATATCGGTAGAATACTTTCTTTACAGACATTTTCTTCTTTATCTACAACTAGCTTTATCTGCGTTAGCATTTGCACATTTCTGATTGACCGTTACATAAAATATGTACTATTCATTATTTATCGTTCCTACATTGTCATATATCCTCAATTATTTCATCTTACTTAATTAATCTTTTAGCTGCCATGGTTTACCAACTATTCTTCAGCGAAAAACTACATGTTTGTACTTTTCAATGATTTTCGTATTCAATTGGGCAACAGAAGAAACACATATGCCTGATAATATCTTATAGGGCAACCAGATAATAATCAGTGGATGGTTATTTCTTATAGGGCGGTCAACAATAATCAATGGATGGGGATTTCTTATAGGGCGGTCAACAATAATCAATGGATGGAGATTTCTTATAGGGCGGTCACAAAATAATCAATGGATGGAGATTTCTTATAGGGCGGTCACAAAATAATCAGTTGATGGAGATTTCTTATAGGGCGGTCACAAAATAATCAAGTGATGGTGATTTCTTATAGGGCGGTCACAAAATAATCAATTGATGGTGATTTCTTATAAGGCTGTCACAATAAAATCAGTGGATGGTGATTTCTTATAGGGCGGTCACAAAATAATCAATTGATGGTGATTTCTTATAAGGCTGTCACAATAAAATCAGTGGATGGTGATTTCTTATAGGGCGGTCACAAAATAATCAATGGTTGGTGATTTCTTATAAGGCTGTCACAATATAATCAGTGGATGATGATTTCCTATATGGCAGTCAGAAAATAATCATTGGATGTTAGCTTCTTGTAGAGAGGCGATGTTTTTAACTGCGACACTTCTCAATATGCCATCATAATAAAGTTTGCCTATTGTTAACACATCCTCCAGTTTGGCCCTGGAACTTATATGGTTCACCCACTCCCATCCAGTACACGTATGGCTCCTTGTGTCTGCTTGTGTACGGCAGCGCCACCCACTCCCGTCAAGTACACGTATGACTCCTTGTGTCTGCTTGTGTACGGCAGCGCCACCCACTGGGTAATGACTTTGGCTGGCTCACTAAATTTCGGAAGACAAGTTAACGAAGAAAGTCTCCCTTTTTTAACACACGCACCTGCAGACAGAAAGTGTGTAGAATCGACTAGAACATCAGCAGCAAATCAAGAAGAAGATGGTTTCAAGACATCAATTAGACCTTGAACATGACAGCAGAACAAATGGACAAAGACAACATTTTTTTTCAGTCTGGCCGTGGTGAATGCAACGTTCTGCATAGGATATGAGACCTATTGATAATTATTCTTATCACACTCTATTATTCTTATGCAATACATTACTATTGTAAGAAGATTTATTTTCTATGCTCTGCTTATCAAAATAGAAGTACGTCAATTCTAGTTGGGTAAAAAAATGTAAAGTAGATGTAGGTTGTCACGCCAACTGGCGTATAGGGATTATGGTGTTAGTGACCATAAATATTACAGACCTTCAGCACATGATTTTTTGGGTAATGTGGTCGGTATTACGCCCGTGCATCTTTACTTTCCCAGAAACAAATCCGGTACCCATTAAAGGCTGGGTGAACCGGAAGCCGTCGGTTGGGATCGAACCCTACCTCTTGTCCTTTGTAGTATAGTTCTGAGCTATCGCGGCTCCCTTTCTAGATGAGTGTTGGGAGCAATACTCGACTTTTTGTTTCGTATATTTTGAATAATTAATATGATAAATATATACTTTTGAAAGCACGTTTACAATAACATATATTTTCTTTCAGATTATCGATCTAAATCGACCAGTATGTAAAATGTCCTATCTATTGATTTAATTGAAAGAATGAAACATCAAAGTTGTTATCGTACTGGATTCAGAATATAGTAATATTGATTAATTAAAATAGTGTTTTCTTATTTAATGATATCGTTTGTTGTATGTATTAAAGCAATTAGTGAATAATAGCAATGTTACATTACAGGCGCAATCAGTTAAAATAAAAATAAAATACTTCATGTATGCGTGTCGATATATGCATTGTTACAGAGCGGGATTGTAATGTTTTATACTACATACACGCTATTCATTGTTCACGTCTCGAATTTCAATAATGTCTCAAACTATTACACCAATAGGACACTCACGGGTACATCCAAAAATCACCATCGTCATCATCGAGTGTCGTCTCTGTATCGGAGGTTGGCTACCACGTAGCGCCATTCCACTCTGGTTCTCACTTTGATGATACAGGTGGTCATACGCTGACTCGTCAATCTTTTGATGTTCTTCGACCATGTTAATCTTGGTCAACTTTATGGTGCTTTTCTTTCCATTTAATTTTTCCTACTGTACTATAAATCCACATTTCAAAGACTTTATTTTTTATTCTGTTTTGTTGTCCAAAGTCCCTGCTCTAAACTATACAGGAATGTTGAGAAAATATAACATTTTGCTATTCTTAGTTGTAGTCATCGTGTTATTTGTTTTGATGTTGGTACCAAATGAGATTTTTGGAGCATGTTAAAAGACACATCAGCCTACTAAAAGTAATATTAAGAGAAAATACAAGGCAAAAAGGCAGAGGCAGACCAGGACTAACATGGACGAGTAACATCAAAAGATGGACAAGCCACCCTTTGACAATCTGCACCATCAAAGAAAGAGACAGAGCGAAATGGCCTTCCATGGTAGCCAACTTTCGATACGGAGACGGCACTCAATGATGATGATGTTATTATATGTATCATGACATTCAAATTACTTTTTGCCTTTCATAATCTTTTGTTTATTTCAGTTGTACATTTTCCATCACTGGTTATATAGTGTATCTAAGGTAGTTGTAGCTCTGAAACGTCTCCAGGTCTATTTCTTCAACTTTAATATCCGCTTGAAGGTTTTTGAGTATTGTCTTTGTTTATGATCATAGTTTTAGTTAATTTGATAGTCATAACTAATCAATATTTTTGGCTTGTCATGTTAAATTGCTTTAAGTAATTGGTGTACATCTTTATTATTTTTTGCTAGTTATACAGTATCATCAGCATATCTTAGGTTATTGATTATCTTTCCATTAATGTTTAGGTCTGACATCTCTGTGATCTTTTTTTAAAAGATTCTCTTAGTGTATAGATTGGAGCCAGTGGTGGGGAGTGTTAAACACTCCAAGGTATGAAGACAGCGTTACAAGGGAGGAACACAACACAATACTGACGTTTCGGCCTGTGGCCTTCTTCGGAGTACAAGGACAACGAAAACAAACGGTGAAACACAATTATCTATAACTACATGATCATAAGAGTGGAGAGGTGGACAGAAAAGAAGAAAGTAGGATGTAGAAAAATGAAAATAGAAGACAGCTACATGAGGGGAGGTAAGATGAGTTTTAAGATGTATACAATAGAAAGAATAGGAGAATATATATATATATATATATATATATATATAAATATATATATATATATATATTATTCGGCACTACATGTCGGCTGTTCCCACAACACCATCCACCACCTGCTCCAACGGCTTCACATAACCCTGATAAGGGGGCTAAACGGGAGCCCCACCTTGCCCAGTGGTGTCCCGAAGACTAGCGGAGGAAAAGAGACGCCTTACTCCTCCTTTGGTAGGGCAGAACTCTATCCCGCTAACCTAACAGTCTGAATCGCTAAGCGTGAAAATGAATTACAGGAAATATTAGACAGACATTATAGTGAAGGAAAGCAAAAATAAAGGACTCAGTCTTGAAAGTAAAAGAAACGTTATGGTAGCAACAACAACAAAAATCTAGAATAAAACCATGCAAAATGTTATAACTTGTATTGAGACAGGTAAAACAAAGGTAAAGATAAACCGTTTGACCTTGTAGGTTATTGCAAATACATTGCGTCTGAATTGCCCTGTGGCAAACCGGTCATGTGTGATTCATATGGTTAGCATTACACCAGACAAGCTTTTCAGATAAACAATGTTTGTAAACATTTAAATTAAGAGGGTAGGACTAAACTGTTCAATTTTTAATAGCAAAAAATGTCAAGATGGTTGATAATTTACCCAAGCGACATCACACTAAGAGAGATAGATGATGTATTTTAACGGTATTTGTTAAAATTGAATATAATGTTTGCATTTAACATAACCGAAATAGTATAGGATATGATTTTCATGACTTGTTTTTCATGAACATTTGACAGGATTATTAAAATGTGTGAAATGTGATTTCAAAAGTAACCTGCAATGTTTCGTTTTTTTTCAGCATTGGTATGATGACTATAGGGTAAGTAATATGATCTGGTACGTTTGTCCTTTTTTTTACTTTTTTTTTACTTTTTTTTCTTTCTTTCTTTCGTTCTTTCTTTGTGATTTTATGTCTGTCTGTCTTTCTTTCTTTCTTTCTATCTTTATTTATTTATTTATTTATGTCATTCTGCCTTCCTTACTTTCATTCTTTCTGTCGTTCACCCGATGACCTCTAAATGGATTGATTCTCCTTTTCGTCATGCCCTCCTTTGAAGGACGTTGAGTGGGCGTATATACGCTTTGTTACAGTTAGCAGCAAAAACGTGATACTTGCTATATTTGGCTGTGTCCACCTCAACTCCCATCTCTTTTATCCAAAGGAATGAAGTGGACTTATGGTTGTAGAAGTCGTGTGTCCTTTCCACATCTCAGAGGGCATTGATGATGTGTGCCCGATCCATTGGTTGACCGGCCTTAATAATAGCGCAGCTAGCCAATCTGCCCGCTCTTTCATGCCCCGGTACTCCCGCAATTATTGAGACCTGGGTAAATTTGACCTTCTGTATTTTTTACTCTCTGCAGAGACTCTACCCATTGCCTGCGTACAGGGCCCGCCTCCACCGTTTTATTCTGCTCATTGAATCACTCATTATACAGGCGTGAGTGTAGTTTTGTGACTCTAACCAAATGAATGGTCTGGTCACTGCCATCACCTCCACTGTCATGCTACTCGTGGTCATAAAGTATGTACCACTGTCTTCATTGACTATTCTGCCTGCCGAGCGTGCTGTAAATGCCCATGCAGTCCTTTGGTGTCGTATTACAGATCCGTCTTCATAGATGACTGCATCTTTCTCATCGGAACGTAATAGCGAATTTTGCCGTCGATATATTCTTGGCAAGGAGCAAGTGTGAATTAATTATTAAGCACAATACGCACACTTTTAAGGCTTCAAGTGATTTAGGTAAAACAAAGGCACCCCTCCCCAGCCACCCCAAATTATATGAAGAAAATACTTAGAGATCTATATAATGACAAGAGCACTCAGTGAGTGCAGACCTCAGGGTCATGAAATCGAACAAGACAGTCGGGCTGGCTTATTTCTATTAAGCATAGAAGGACATGTGTTACATAAAAACAGTCTTGTCTTTTGATCAAAGACTTTGCAATTATAATAACTAGGAGAAGGCTTATTCAACAATAAATGAATTGAAAGTAAACACAAATAAACATTATTTTCCTTCTTGTCGTAAGTTATGTTTTATTTTAATAAATAACATTGTATTGCATGGATTATTATGACTTATATTTTTAAACTGCATATATATATATATATATATATATTTATATATATATATATATATATATATATATATATATATATATATATATATATATATATGGGGACCAGAACCGTTTAAGTGTTAGATAATTCAGCCCTGGCAAACAGTCACTTGAATAAATCCTTACTCTCTCATAATTTAATCTCAATCTTTAGTCTCATTTTAAGAAAATTAAATCATTTCAATAATGTGTCATCATCATCATGTACCCTGCTGGTTGGCGTAGGCGATCATGTCCATCCACAATCTTCTATCTACAGTGCATCGTATCAGTTGTGTTGTTGACTGTTTTCCATGCCATGACACCAAGCTATCCAGTATTTTCTCTCTTTGTCGTCCGCGATCTCTCTTTCCTTTTATTTTGCCAGTTGTAACCAAGTATTCCAACTTTCCTCTTCTCATGATGTGCCCGAAAAATGTTGATTGCTTCTTTCTGATGTTTTTTAAGAGCTCCCTTTTGTGTTGGCCTCTTTGAGAACTTCCTCATTGGTCTTTTTATCTGTCCAGGGAACTTTCAACATTTTTCTGAGAAATCCCATCTCTGTGGCCTCTAACAGTCTTTTCATTTGTTTGTCTACTGTCCATGATTCGCTTCCATAGGTCAGAATTGCTTCTATATAGCACCGGTGAACTCTCTTTTTCATTTTTATTGACATAGATTTGTTGCATAAGATATTTTTTTCATTTTCTGGAATGCTATTTTGGCCTGAGCTATTCTGCTTTTTATTTCTGTGGTGCATCTCCCATCTGATGTAATTATTGTGCCCAAGTATTTGAAACGTTGCACTTGTTTTAGATTTGTCTCGTTTATTTTTATGCTGCATGGTGGTGATGATTGTTTCTTCGATATAACCATTTCAATAATGTGTAACCTATCTTTTTCCAACCATATTTCGTCATCATTGTTTTTATGTTGACGTCTGCTATATCATTACGTCAATTTGCTTCTGTAGACGCTCCATCTCCCTCCGTTAACTCTGTGTCTAAAAGGATAATTTATGGTTGTACTGTGTTACTTGTCCACAAAATATAACTTGTTATTTCTTAGTGTAGTCAGCATTGGTGTTAGCACAACACCACTTTCACTTGTATCTATATGTGTTACATTTCGTTTTTGTTAATCACCGATTACGATGGTAGCGACATTTCTTATTGCCTTTGTTAATCAATATCCAAATTGGGATGAATAAGACGGTGTGCTATGTCTTTTTTAACATATCGTCTTTCTTCTCCTTCAGATTGTCGACTTAGAGGCAATGGTATGTAATATGATCCAAAATGAGCTTTAATGAGTTATAAACTTTGCGCATCAGCATATCTATGCACCTTTGTAAGATTAAATTGGGAACTCAACAGGATAGTTCATATATATATATATATATATATATATATATATATATATATATATATATATATATATATATATATAACAGAAGGAGACAAACAATGATGTGTTTTGTCGCCGAATGTGTTCTCACTTTACAGCGAAACTATTATGAAGTCAGGATTACACAGTTTTAATAGCAGAGACGGAAAATAAACTGCAAAGTGTAGTCTGAATAGTTAAAAAAAAAACAGAAGCAATGGTCATATTGAAGAAACAATCATCGCCAATGTGCACTATATAAATACACTGCGCAAATCTGAAACTAATGCAGCGCGTCAAACACGTGGGCACTATAACAACATGAAATAGATATGCACCACATAAACAAAGAAGTAGATTAGCTTAGGTTAAAAATGCACTCCAGAAAATAAAAACGGCTTGAGCAACAAGTCAATAGAAGCGAGAAAGGGAATTAATCTCTTTTATATAGAGCCAATTCTGACCAATGGAAGCGAGATAGATCATAGACAGCAAACAAACAAGTGAAAAGAAAATTAAAGGTCACAGAGATGGGATATTTCAGAAGAATATTGAGAGTTTCCTAGACAGCTAAAAAGACTAATGATCACGTTCTCAAAGAGGCCAATACAAAAAGGGAGCTCCTAAAAGAAATCAGAAAAAAGAATCGTTATTTTTGGGCACACGTATAAATCAGTCTAAAGAATGGCACTAATTGTGAAAGTCCTATTAATTGGGTATACATGTACTAGAGCTGCACACATTTCACAAGTAGGGTCTTTATCGGGTTATATTTGGATGAATAAATCACCAATAATATGTGGTTACATTTGAATTGTATTTTTCAAGAAACGTTTTATTTGTCTTGTTGCTTTATCAAATATTACATTTCATAAACTGTATGAATGAACTAATTACTCAACATTACAAGCCGTCATTAATAGTGAAAGCATGTGCCCATTCATTCTTGTACATGAACCTCGTTGTTCGCATGAGATTTAACCAATGTTCATTTTAACACCAGCCGAGAGAGCTAACTATTGCGCCACATATTAATGATATGTAGACATAAACAGAGTTCAAAACAAACAAAAACCTGCATAAACATTGTAAATGAATGCACATATTAGCTGTGTATATTCTAATAATGACAATAAATAAATGCTCTCTATCTTCACACATAAATTTAAAAAAATAACAGAGTGATCTAAGTCGAGAGGTTAGAACGAAATTAGTTGTAGTCAACGTCACGAACTATGGAGAATCTGGTTTTTTTAACCAGACTTTACGAGAATTCACTTTTCCGTCATTGTTTTTAAGAAAAGAGTTGTGCATTCTGACTGGAATCTTTTTGTGTGTGTATCGTTTGTTATGTTTGATAAAGGATTTTGTCGCAACATTGTAGTGTGTCTTGTCTTTATGTTAGTCTAGATACTCAATAATATTTATTTTCTTTGTCACAAGGCACATCAGTAATGTATGCAGTGGACTTTAATGTCACGTGGAAGCTGAGCCAGAACCAGATACAGTGAGCATCAGATCCATTTCTTATCTTCCGGATTCTTATCTCTTTGAATCATGGAAATTGCAAAAAAAATAAATTATAATAAAAATAGCAATGAAAACCGTCCGGTCTTTTGCTTGTTTTTTACAAAATGGTAAATAAATGTGGACAAGTGGCACGCCAATGTGATAAACACGTATTTATTAACTGAAAATATAAATGAGTACCCTACTGCACTACATGGTGACTTTGAAAATGAGTTAATTCAACACTTTCTCTTTCACCATTCCTGTCTCTAAAACCACCTTGTTTCACCAATCACCAATCACATCTTCATAAAGTCAGTTCTCTGCTCCTTTATACACGATTCTTCATTCGTTCATGCTGGCAATATCGCACTGTCTCCACAACGCCATCTCAAAGAACGTTCAATTAATCACTTACATTTTAGTTATCATTTAATCCATGATGTTTTAAAAGGTCCAATTTTAAAACTTGCACCGTGGACACGTTGGGTGTCCGGTTAGCGCAATCGATAGGCGGTTGGCTTACCACGGCAACAGCCGGGGTTCGTAATCCTGGCGAGGACACCTGGGTTTTACTAATTCCCTAAAAATTAGTAGGAGCCGCGATAGCTCAGTGGTTAGTGAACTGGACTACTACGGACAAGGGGTAGGGTTCGATCCCAACCGACGGCTCCGGGTTCACCCAGCCTTAAATGGGTACCGGATTTTTTCTGGGAAAGTAAAAGCAGCACGGGCGTAATACCGACCACATTACCCCAAAAATCATGTGCTGAAGGTCTGTAAAATATAGGGTCACTAACACCATATTTCCCTATACGCCACTTGGCGTGACGGGGGGTACTTTACTTACTACCGTGGACACGTTGATATTTTTCATTATTTGGTTTTGCTTTTACGACAACTGTTCCAACGACATATGTGTACAGTCAACCGGGAACTGTACATGCAATGAAACGTTCTACGGGTCAGACTGCTCTCAAATCACCGGACAACTGTTTCAACGAAACCTGTGAACAGTTAATTGGGGACTGCGTCTCGTATGTCGATGATTCCCACGTTAAGAAGAGTTTGCCGATTGCAACACACCCAAGCATATGGATATCTTAATGTGTTTCTGTGCTGGACATGGTTCATTTCTTGGTGTTTTTTCCGTGAAGCCATGGCTCATATATTGATGTGTTTCTGTGCTAGCCATGGCTCATATCTTAGCTTGTGTGTGTGTTCGTGCTGGCCATGGCTCATATCTTGATGTGTGTCATGTTAGTCAAATCTCATATATTGCTGTGTCCGTGTTAATCATGTCTCATATATTTATGTGAGTCTGTGTTTAGTCATATCTCATATCTTAGTGTGTATATGTGTTAGTCACGTGTCATATCTTTGTGTGTGCATGTCTGGGTTAGTGATATCTCATATCCTTGTGTGCATGTTTATGTTAGTCACTTCTCTTATATCTTTGTGTGTGCATGTCTGGGTTAGTGATATCTCATATCTTTGTGTGCATGTTTATGTTAGTCATATCTCATGTCTTTGTGTGTGCATGTCTGTGTATGTCACATCTCATATCCTTGTGTGTGAATGGCAATGTTAGTCATATCTCATATATTTGTGTGCATGTCTATGTTAGGCATGTGTCATATCTTTGTGTGTGCATGTCTATGTTAGTCATATCTCATATCTTTATGCGCATGTTTATGTTAGGCATGTGCCATACGTCTTGGTGTGTGTCAGTGTTAGTCATGCCTCGCATCGCTGTGTGCGTCTGTGTTGGTCACATCTCCTATCTTTGTGTGTGCATGTCTGTGTTAGTCACCTCTAGTGACTCGGGCAGATAGTGCTCGTAAACCTGGGAGGGCCGACCATCTAAGGGCAGAATCACCCTACAGAAAAGAGCATATGTTGCCTTGCAGGAAGATTTGGGACAATCAAAGGCTAAGGAAAGCAAACCTCAATAAAATGATGGCTGAAATCGGATGCACTGGGCCACTGGCGCAGAACACAGTGCAACGTTTTAACGGGTGTTCAATCGGAGTGGATCTGGCAGACTCTAATTGTGATTTGTATTGTTCTGTCTGTGGGGGCGATCAACAAACTTAACCTGATGGCTGACTTCATGTGAGTCTTGAATCCTGCTCTGATTGAGCCCTGATCACAGAGAGAGAGAGAGAGAGAGATAGAGAGAGAGAAATAGTATATCATTGATAAACAAACGTCTACATTAATCTACGTGTTATGAGTGGTGTCACAAATTGAAACCAATTCACAAATATATATATATTACGAATGAGGGGGACGTATTAGGCTCATTACAGACTTATTCATAATTCCTGTACACGTTTTGTTTTCAGATATTTGACTTACAATGCCACTTTAAGATTAAAATTAACAGCTGTGATTAGTCTCAGGAAGGTTCGTCATCAGCAGGTATGGTAATAATGGACATAGGCGATTGAGTGCTCGTGCGTCATTTACCTTTCATTCAACATTCTGTGCCGTCTCCGCGTCGAAAGTTGCCTACCATGGAGCGCCATTCTGCTCTCTCCCTTTCTTTAAAGATAAAGGTTGTCATAGGCTGACCTGTTAATCTTTTGATGTTACTCGTCCATTCTAGTATTAGTCTGCCTCTATCTCAATTAGCTTGTATTTTCCCTTCCAAGATTACTATCACGCTTGAATACAAACACAATAAAAATGTGTCGCTTTCAAAACTGTACAGCCTAGATGTACTCTAGCTCATGCATCCAAAACAACCAGATGATGACTTTAGTTTATGTGAAGTTGAACAACGAAAAAAGAACAAAGTGCCGTTTTGAAACTTGAAAATATACTCTAACCACAGAGCGTTAATCATTATCTTAAAATACACAATAACAACAACAACAACAACCAGAAATCCCAATCTGAATCTTTACAAACATTAGGAGTCAATACATGAATCTCAGACGTCATACTCTTTTCAAAAACAACTAGCAGAACATCTTAGAATTAGCTCACAACTATATACACACTTTACTGTAGATGTTATACTACTCGCTCCCCCACTTTGCGCCACATGATTGCTAGAAACATGAGGGAAGCTGCTATTTACATTCTCAAAACATGCTGTTCACTTTCTAATTGAATTACTGTTTACTAGATTCACATAGTAAAACTACATCTATCTATCTATCTATCTATCTATCTATCTATCTATCTATCTATCTATCTATCTATCTATCTATCTATCTATCTATCTATCTATCTATCTATCTATCTATCTATCTATCTATCTATCTATCTATCTATCTATCTATCTATCTATCTATCTATCTATCTATCTATCTATCTATCTATCTATCTATCTATCTATCTATCTATCTATCTATCTATCTATCTATCTATCTATCTATCTATCTATCTATCTATCTATCTATCTATCTATCTATCTATCTATCTATCTATCTATCTATCTATCTATCTATCTATCTATCTATCTATCTATCTATCTATCTATCTATCTATCTATCTATCTATCTATCTATCTATCTATCTATCTATCTATCTATCTATCTATCTATCTATCTATCTATCTATCTATCTATCTATCTATCTATCTATCTATCTATCTATCTATCTATCTATCTATCTATCTATCTATCTATCTATCTATCTATCTATCTATCTATCTATCTATCTATCTATCTATCTATCTATCTATCTATCTATCTATCTATCTATCTATCTATCTATCTATCTATCTATCTATCTATCTATCTATCTATCTATCTATCTATCTATCTATCTATCTATCTATCTATCTATCTATCTATCTATCTATCTATCTATCTATCTATCTATCTATCTATCTATCTATCTATCTATCTATCTATCTATCTATCTATCTATCTATCTATCTATCTATCTATCTATCTATCTATCTATCTATCTATCTATCTATCTATCTATCTATCTATCTATCTATCTATCTATCTATCTATCTATCTATCTATCTATCTATCTATCTATCTATCTATCTATCTATCTATCTATCTATCTATCTATCTATCTATCTATCTATCTATCTATCTATCTATCTATCTATCTATCTATCTATCTATCTATCTATCTATCTATCTATCTATCTATCTATCTATCTATCTATCTATCTATCTATCTATCTATCTATCTATCTATCTATCTATCTATCTATCTATCTATCTATATGTCTGTCAGTCAGTCAGTGTGGCTGTCTGCCTGTGTGTATGTGTATGTCTGTGTGCATGTCTGTCTGTCTATATATATATATATATATATATATATATATATATATATATGTCTATATGTCTGTGTATCTATCTATATATATATATATATATATATATATATATATATGCCTATCTGTATCTATCTATAACCCGTATGTGAAAAGTCTGTGACGGTGGATGAAGGCGGAGGAATCAAGAATGATCAACGGCCCAGAAAGTGAAAACAGCAAAGTGTGTGGTACACAAGTGGCATGTTCAGAAACAAGACCTAAGAGGAATGCACACAGAAATAAAGAGAATGACTAATAAAAATAAAAAAGCCACAGAAGGTGGATGCATTGCAGACAAAAAAGGAAAAATGCTAACAGACAATAAGGATATCATAGATAGATGGCTGGAATATATAACAGAAATATTTCATGATCAAAGGGACAAGAAACCAGTTATAAAATGTACATCAGGCTATAAAATCTTAAAATCTGAGGTGGAAAAAGCTATAAAAACAATGAAAAGGGGAAAAGCAGCAGGACCTGAAAGCGTGCAGATAGAGATGATACAGGCACTTGAAGATTTTGGCATTGAAGTGATTACAGAAATATGCAACGACATATACCACACAGGATACAAACCAAATGAACTAAAAACATCAACTTTCATTGCATTGCCTAAAAAGAATGGTGCAGTTGAATGCAGTGACTTTAGAACAATAAGCCTAATGAGCCATGTTACAAAAATCTTGCTAAAAGTTATACAAGGAAGGATTCAGAATAAAATCAATACTGAATTAGATGAGCAGCAATTTGGATTTAGGAAAAATAGCGGGACAAAAGAAGCCATATTCTGCATGAGAACATTAATCGAAAAATACACAGAAGTAAACAAACCAATATATGCCTGCTTCATAGACTACACCAAAGCTTTTGATAGAGTACACCACAAACAACTTATAGAATGCCTAAAAGAGATACATCTAGATGACATGGATACACGACTAATATGCAATCTATACTGGGAGCAAACAGCCATTGATATAAAAAGAGGAGTAAGACAAGGATGCATCCTATCACCAAGCTCGTTCAATCTATACACTGAGCAAATCTTTAAAAACATCATAGAGATGCCAGGCCTACAAATTAATGGAAAGATAGTCAATAACCTAAGATATGCTGACGATACTGTACTACTAGCAGAAAATCCTAAAGACCTACAACATTTACTTAATGAAATAAACACGACAAGCAAAAAATATGGACTAGATATGAATATCAAAAAGACTAAAACTATGATCATAAACAAAGAAAATACTCAAAACCCACAAGTGGATATCAAAATTGAAGGAATAGACCTTGAGACAGTTCAGAACTATAACTACCTTGGACATACTATAACCAGTGATGGAAAATGTACAACTGAAATAAACATAAGAATAGGAATGACAAAAAGTAATTTTAATGTCATGAAGGACATACTAACATCAAAACAAATAACACCAGAGCTAAAACTAAGAATAGCAAAATGTTACATCTTGTCAATATTCCTATATGGTGCTGAAACATGGACATTAGACAAGAAAACAGAACAGAGAATTGAAGCCTTTGAAATGTGGATATATAGAAGAATAGGAAGAATTGGATGGAAGAGAAAGAAAACAAACGATGAAGTCTTAAAACAACTAAAAATGAAAAGAGAACTTCTGAACACAATTAGAACAAGACAAATGCGATTCTTGGGCCATGTTAATAGACACAACAGCCTACTGAAAGTAATCCTGGAGGGGAAAATACAAGGTAAAAGAGGCAGAGGCAGACCAAGATTAACATGGACGAGTAACATCAAAAGATAGACAAATCAACCGTTGACAACCTGCACCATCAAAGCAAGAGATAGAGCAGAATGGCGCTCCATGGTAGCCAAACTTCGTTGCGGAGACAGCACTCAATGATGATGATGATGATCTATCTATCATGTCTGTCTATGTATCTGTATGTATGTCTGTCTATCTATCTTTACTTAATCTGTTCTCGTGTGCGAAACTCCACGATGTCTTGAAACCAACTTCTCCACAGTCGGCCCCCAATTCGTCAACTCGGAACCATAAAAAAAGTAAAGTACCCCCCCCCCCCCGTCACGCCAAGTGGCGTATAGGGAAATATGGTGTTAGTGACCCTCTTCAGCACATGATTTTTGGGGTAATGTGGTCAGTATTACGCCCGTGCTGCTTTACTTTCCCAGAAAAAAATTCGGTACCCATTTAAGGCTGGGTGAACCCGGAAGCCGTCGGTTGGGATCGAACCCTACCCCTTGTCCGTAGTAGTCCAGTTCACTAACCACTGAGCTATCGCGGCTCCCACTAATTTTTAGGGAATTAGTAAAACCCAGGTGTCCTCGCCAGGGTACGAACCCCGGCTGTTGCCGTGGTAAGCCAACCGCCTATCGATTGCGCTAACCGGACACCCAACTCGGAACCATGACTTCCATTATTGTTATTTCCAGCCCGTTGTGTATTTTGAAGTGACCAAAATATTGTAATTGCTTGGGCACAATTGAGTTTGTAAGCAAGTCCCTTCTAATGTTTAAATCTTTTAATATGTTTTCATTGCTTTTTTCATATTCAAGGTATCTTAAGGATTTTTCTATAGCATTTTTGTTCAAGTGAATCAATTTTCTTCCTTGCAGTTTGCGAAATATACACAAATATGTTGATATGATGTTTACAATCAAATGTTAATATTGGGAAGATTCGACATCAAAATATCCCAATGTGGCGGTGATTTTATGTTAAATTCGTGTGTTCTTACAGTTAATTAACTTCACAAAAAAGTTGATTTTATAAATACACATCCAGATATGCTCTTACAATCACTTCGATGAATGTCTAATGATAGATGGATAGGACTAAGATTCCACAAGATCATATATATGGGTTTGACGATCGTTTTGCTACTAACAAATTGCTATGTATGTTCATGTGTATGGGCACATAATGTTATTTTTTTCCATACATAGTCTTGCGTAACATCATCAACCAGACTTTAAAGACAATTGTGTTATATTTAATATTTTATTAACATGCATGGGCTGGGATTTCTACCAATTGACAGCATCGTAATATTACACATATAAGTACACCAGAACTACACATTCATGTTATACAACCATCTTATCATTTAATGAGACGGTTTGGCAAAGTTACGGGAAACATCATGCACAAGAATGATTAAACATTGTTCCTTTTGACATTACTTAATGAAAGATACACTGTAAAGTTGCATTTGTGAGTTGTTAAATAATTTTGAGCGATCAAAATTTACAATCGCACAATTTCTAAATCTTTTTACTAGGAGGTATGTCATACGATTCTGCATCATGAACCTGAAAGACAAGACATAATGTTGTATAAATAATATTGTATAAATAATGTTATGTATAAAACGTCAAGGAAAAGACACAGCATGCGATAATGCATGGCCAGAGGACTCTTGTATGACTCATTTGAAATCACTGGTACATACAAAGAAGTATGAGATCCCTTGAAGCTATAACTGGTCCAATACTGTCACTGTAGAAAACATGGAAGAGTTCGTTATCCGGCTTAAATAATTTTATACATATTTTCAAACTTTTAATAAACTGTTTGCATATTTTTAAAATTACCAAAAAGGTAAAAAGGAAAGCTTGTCTAGAAAACCTTTTTCAAAGAAAATTGCTTTCATTGCCACCATCTAGATGGCATTTTTCTTCATGCAGCGTAAGAAGTTAACATACTTTTTGTTGAACATGTAAAAGAACGTATAAATGAATGAGATTTATACGCCGTTCTAAAGTCAAAAGGGATGTTCACTTTCTTATGTTTTGTTGACACAACTTGTTCATTTGGAAATGTTTTCAAAATTATTCTCATACACAGAGAGGCATTATATAATGTTGTTCATACTACATATTTAGATATTCTCTGTTGCAACCTGAAAGTGGACATTACTTTTATCCATTTACAGGATAGCAGGCATGATACATTTAAAACACTTTAGTATTGAATAACCCTTGAGTTAACCAACGATGATGCAGAATCTTAGACAAATCTTATTGAGAGATTTACTGGAAGCTGTATTGTGAAGATGTCGACAATCTAGCGTAACAAACAAACATAGAAACGCTCATTCTCAAAACTAGTTTGTCAAATTCTGGCATACATGAAATTAGCTAGCTACAAAGAAACCTCTCAAGCTAGATCAAATGTAAATTAAGATTGACTTATGGAACCACAATTCAACATAACAGTCTTAAATGTGAACTACCTGTAACGTTAGTGCAACTGAAGTGTTGCCTATCTTTGAATGTGTATAGTTTATGAGAGACAATCATTTTGGTTTTAGATTAACAGAAATCTGCAGGTTTAAGCGAACATTCTTGTACTACAGCCTCAGAAGAATGTTCATGTTCTGCTTTGAAGCGGACACATAACTACTGTAGGTGGGCTGGCAATCAAGATCGTGTGAGTTGTTTTAGTCTTGTTTCTATAAGGAAACGTTACAATGCTTGAAGATTGAAAGATATTTGCTGTTATTTGTAATATTAAATTTAGTATTTAAAGAGTTTCTAACTACAGCCAGGAGGCTGAGATTAATGTGAATAGATGCACTCAGTGAAATGTGGAATTATATCAACGTTACATGTATTAGTTGGTTAAGATTGATGTCTCCATTTCTTGCTATAAACCAATTGGTTCGAATCAAAGATCACAGATAAAGAAATAAAACAAGTGGAGGAAGTCAAGTATTTGGGCACATTGTTTACAGAAGATGTAAAACTAGACAGAGAAATTGACATGAGAATACAAAAAAAGTAAATGCTATGACATACCAGCTGTCACCATTGTTAAGACATCCAAACATTTCTATAACAGCTAAACAACAAATGATAAATAGCATTTTCATACCAACTTTGTTCTAGTAAAGTCAAACATGGACCCTTTCTAAATCACATTTAAGAAAGATCAATACATGTGAGATGCGATGCTTGAGAAAAGTAACAAACAACACAAGCAGAGATAGAATATCAAATGAAACCATATGAAAAATGGTAGGAATAAAAATCCGCCAAGAATATATAGAACAACAACAACTTAAATGTTTGGGCCACCTGGTCAGAATGACTCCTTACCAATCACCATCAAAGGCGTTCTTCTCGAGAATGCATGGAAAAAGGCCAAGAGGAAAACCCAGAAGAAGATGGATAGATGCAGTAACAGAGACATGTAACAACAAAGAAAAATCACTAATTCAGACAGTTCGAGCAGCTCACGAACGACAAATGATATAAACCACGACACCTTTTAGGTATAAGTGAAATGAGAAAAGAAGAACGATTTTGTTAAAAATAATAGAAATATTAACATTTATTTTGTACTATTAATCAGTATTCCATATTCATTGTAGTAATAATACTAATTGAAATGAACATATAATGTGTCGTTTTAGAAAAAAAAATGATATATTAATATTACACTCACAATTTAGCAGATCCAGTCTCATGAATCAAGGGACGCCATTATTTGCAAGATAGTTAAATCAGCCACGTCGTTTAATAACCCAGAAATGTGTCGGCCAATCAAAACGCTTGCATTTGCTGACTAGATGTGTTTGTATACATGTGGTCGGCTTTAGATGTTTAGATTTCTGTAGCGATTAACAAAGTGATGTTATTTAATACTTACAGGTTCCCAACTTGCAGTGGAGACACAACCAAGGTATGATATGAAAGTGAGTAAAGAATAGGAGTCTGGTAAGAAACGAATGAAGAGCATAGAAAATACGTACCCGGCAATAAGATCCTTGGTATAATCGTTGAACAAGACAACATATTGTTGTACTGTTAACTCTTTCAGTAAGGAACAATTGTATCAATTTAGCGGTAGATATTTCAGAGACAACAATTTTCATGTTCTTAAATAATTAATGTGCATGTTTATTTTTATCTTACACTTGATATATTATATACGCATTTTTTGATAATTGAACAAGGCATTAGATTTCACCCACACCAAGATGATACAAGACATGTAAAAAGAATATGGTTTGATGACGGTTTACATTAATCAAATTGAGAGTGACGCACTGTGCGGCTAAACGTACGTGACCGAAATTGTCATGGCATATGGTGCGTCAAAACGTACGGAAAGAGTTATACGTCTATATAATGGGTGGGGAAAAGCATGGGTTAAACAGACAATTCTAATATGTGGTGTGACAGATCAGTAAATATAAATGAGATGTAAATTATGAACAACAGTGCAACATAGAGGTTGATTGATAACGGAATACAGTACCAATATTTTATAGAATCAATACTGAATTAGATGAGCAACAGTTTGGATTCAGGAAAAACAGTGGGACAAAAGAAGCCATATTAAGCATGAGAACATTGATTGAAAAGTACACAGAAGTAAACAAACCAATATAAGCCTGCTTTATAGACTACACCAAAGCTTTCGATAGAATACACCATAACCAACTAATAGACTGCCTAAAGGATATAAATCTAGACGACGCAGACATACGACTAGTATGTAATTTGTACTGGGAGCAGACAGCAATAATAAGATATAACAAGGAAACCTCTACACCCGTGGACATAAAAAGAGAAGGAAGACAAGGATGCATCCTATCACCAAGCTTGTTCAATCTATACACTGAGCAAATCTTTAAAAACATCTCAGAGATACCAGGCATAAACATTAATGAAAGATAATCAATAACCTGAAATATGCTGATGATACTGTTCTACTAGCAGAAAATCCTAAAGACCTACAACAAATGCTTAATGTGATAAACATAACAAGCAAAAAATATGGACTAGAAATGAATAACAATAAAGACTAAAACTATGATCATAAACAAAGAAAATTTTCAAGACCTACAATTAAATATCAAAGTTGAGGGAATACATCTGGAGACAGTCCAGAGTTACAACTACCTGGGACATACTATAACAAATGATGGAAAATGCAAAACTGAAATAAACAAAAGAATAGGTATTGCAAAAAGTAATTTTAATGCCATGAATAATATACTAACAACAAAACAAATATCAGCAGAGCTGAAACTAAGAATGGCAAAATGTTACATCTTCATACTATTCCTGTATGGTGCAGAAACATGGACATTAGACAAGAAAACAGAATAGAAAATTGAAGCCTTTGAAATGTGGATTTATAGAAGAATAGGTAGAATTGGATGGAAACAAACGATAACAAACGATACAGTTTTAAAACAACTGAAAATAAAAAGAGAACTACTAAATACAATCAAGACAAGACAAATGAAATTTTTGGGGCATGTTAAAAGACACAAGAGCCTACTAAAAGTAATATTGGAAGGAAAAATACAAGGTAAAAGAGGCAGAGGCAGACCAAGACTAACATGGACGAGTAACATAAAAAGATGGACAAGTCAATCTATGACAGCCTGCACCATCAAAGCAAGAAACAGAGTAGAATGGCGATCCATGGTAGCCAACCTTCGTTGCGGAGAAGGCACACGATGATGATGATTTTATAAATTAGTCACCAGCATAACATCGCAATGTTCTATATTAGAAATAGAATAACGTCAGCTCTTTTTAAGGCAGTGGCGTAAACTGGTTTTAAGGCCTGGGCTACCGCTTACATAATAAATAAAAACATAAATTATATTCAGTAGGCTAACATAAAGTAATATTTTCTAATGACTTCACTACATTTAAATTACTTACTTATTTATATGTAAACTATATCCTTCTTGTTTGGGACTAAAATGTCTTGATGACTTTGTCATTGAAAGTACTGTTGGGTTGGTTTCTAAGTTTCTGTGGGAATGATTTCTCAATGGACATTATTGCCAAACCAGATAAGCGTTCTTGTGTCTGAGTTGAGCGACAATAAGATTTGATTCTCTTGAGAGCAAAAAAATTTCGTTCTACTGATGCTGATGCGCATAACGTAGTTATAAATAGCTAAGGAAGTTCCGGTAATTAGACGATTGCTATTTAATTTAGACAAGGTAATTGCTCTTGCGGCAACAACCGGTACATTATTTTGACGAGAATTTTTGAATGTCAAGGTCGTCATAATAGATTCGGATAGATGAAAAATGTAGCGCTGGCTCTAGTGGTTTCAATATATAGTAGTTTCGTTTCATTCACAAACGTTATTGTGGCCAGAGGAAAACATTGCTTTAATAAATGCAATTCAAAGAAAATAAATCCTATTGGCCTACGAAATGTGTAATAGAATATTGAAATATAATTTTTAATAGAACTTTGTAATATAATTGTGTCCGGTTAGCGCAATCGATAGGCGGTTGGCTTACCACGGCAACAGCCGGGGTTCGTACTCTGGCGAGGACACCTGGGTTTTACTAATTCCCTAAAAATTAGTGGGAGCCGCGATAGCTCAGTGGTTAGTGAACTGGACTACTACGGACAAGGGGTAGGGTTCGATCCCAACCGACGGCTCCGGGTTCACCCAGCCTTAAATGGGTACCGGATTTTTTATGGGAAAGTAAAGCAGCACGGGCGTAATACCGACCACATTACCCCAAAAATCATGTGCTGAAGGTCTGTAAAATATAGGGTCACTAACACCATATTTCCCTATACGCCACTTGGCGTGACGGGGGGTACTTTACTTTTTTTTTTTTTCACTTTGTAATATAATTGTTAAAAAATATAACAAATTATCATTTCCTTTTGTATTTTGATAATATGTTCAGGCTACCGGCGGTAGCTGCGGTATCATAGAGAATACGCCACTGCTTTAAGATAGTCACAAGTAAACCATCGCAATGCTCTATGTTAGAAATAGAATAACGTCAGCTCTCTTTAAGGTAGACACAAGCAAAATATTGGAATTATAAATTTTAGACATAAATATAATAACACCATTTTTATTTAAGGTAGACACACTCAATTATCGCTAAATATTATTTTTAGACATCCGTATAATAAGACCAACGCTCTTGAAAGTAGACACAGTAAAATATCTCAATACTCATAGCTAGTCAGAATTAGAATTAGCTAGTCTAACACAAGCTCTTTTTAAGTTAGAAACAAGTAAAATGTCTCTAGGATGCTAGACACATTTAGTAACATGAATTTTTGTTTACTCGGCGCACCGAAGTAGGAGACTATGTGATCATCAGAAGTCGACATAAGCTTTAGCTTCAGGACACTCTGGGGGGGGGGGGGGGGGGCGGGGGAATGGCAGGCTCCACAACTTTCTGAAGTCAACCTCCTGCTGCATTTAACTTAAAGGCTCACATTATATTCGGCTAATAAAAACTAACAATCGGAGGTTATAATAAAAATAATCTAAGGAATGCTGATGAATCAGTCTTAATAGCTAAAAGTGAAGATATGGTTCAAGAAATGTTAGACATTATAGTGCAGATATTAATTCAGATCACTATCCTTTAATTATTAAAATGAAAATCAAATTAAAGAAACAGAAACAAAATACTAATTCAGCAATAGCAATAGATACAACAGCCTTAAATCAGAAAGAGGTGAAAGAAACTTATACTGTACAAGTAAAGAACACATATCAGAAGCTGCTAGAAGAAGGGACTGAGCAGTACAGAAGAGAAAATCCTGAAGAAAAAGTCACAACCAAATGGCAATGCATAAAAAACAGCATACAAGAATCCTGCATTACCTTACCCAAAAAGGAAAGTAGCAAAAAACAAAAATGGATAACTGACATTTTAGAAAACATGGAAGAAAGAAGACAAGCGAAGCGAAGAACACTGCCACATGCAAGGAAATTGATAATGAAATACGAAACATGTGCAAAAAGGCAAAAGAAGACTGGTTCAAACAAAAATGTCTAGAAGTCGAAACTATGGAAATTAAACAAAATTTAAAGGAATGCACACAGAAATAAAAAGGATGACTAATAAAGACAAAAAAGCTGCGAGAAACGGATATATTGCAAACAAAGTGGGAAGAATGCTATCAGATAAAAAAGATATAATCGATAGATGGCAGGAATACATAACATAATTATTTAATGATGAAGGAGACAAAAAACCATTTATAAAATGTACATCCAGCTATAAAATCCTGAAATCTGAAGTAGAAAAAGCTATAAAAACAGTGAAAAAGGGAAAAGCAGCAGGACGTGACAATATACAGATATAGATGATACAGGCACTAGAAGATTTTGGCATTGAAGTGATCACAGACATATGCAATGACATATACCATACTGGATACATACCAAATGAACTAAAAACATCAACTTTTATTGCATTGCCTAAAACGAATGGTGCAGTTGAATGCAGCGATTTAAGTAAAAATAAGCCTAATGAGCCAGGTAACCAAAATTTTATTAAAAGTTATACAAGGAATGATTCAGAATAAAATTAATAATGAATTAGATGAGCAGGAATTCGGATTCAGGAAAAACAGTGGGGCAAAAGAAGCCATATTCAGCATGAGGACATTGATTGAAAAGTACATAGAAGTAAATAAACCAATATATGCCGGCTTCATAGACTACAGCAAAGCATTTGATAGAATACACCATAATCAACTTATAGACTGCCTATAATATATAAATCGGGATAACACAGACATACGACAGATATGTAATTTGTACTGGGAGCAAACAGCAATAATAAAATATAACAAGGAGAACTCTACACCCATTGATATAAAAAGAGGAGGAAGACAAGGAGGCATCCTATCACCAAGCTTGTTCAATGTATCTATCTATCTATCTATCTATCTATTGACCTTTCGAGCCGTAACCGGCCCATAGGGCGTAGACCAAGATACACCTTCTCCTATATGAATTTTTGTTCTAGCAGTTTTCTTTTAAAGATATTTTATTAAATCTCGCCATCTGTCTCTGTTCTGTGCAAGCAGTTCTATCTCATTGAGGGAGCCGATTCCTGCTGCTCTTGCCTCTCTCATCAATGTTCTTCTCAGTGTCTCCCTGGGTCTTCCTCTTTTTCTTTTACCTGTTGTTTCCCATATGAGGGCTTGCTTTGCTATTCGATTATTATCTCTTCTCATCACATGTCCAACGTATGACCATCGTCTTTTCTTTATTACTGAAGATATTAGTGGTTGATTGGCGATTTCTCTAATTTCCTCGTTTGTTTTGAATTCGTTCCATTCTATACCAAGTATTTTCCTTAGACATTTATTTTCGAATGCGTTCAACTTTGTTTCTATATCTCTTGTTGTTTTCCAGCTTTCACATGCATACGTAAGGGTTGATAGTACATTTGATTTGAATAGCCTAAGTTTGTTCAATGTATACACTGAGAAAATCTTTAAAAACATCACTGAGATGCCAGGCCTAAACATTAATGGGAAGATCATCAATAACCTAAGATATGCTGATGATACTGTACTACTAGAAGAAAATCCAAAAGATCTACAACAATTACTTAACGTAATAAACATGACAAGCAAAAATATGGACTAGATATGCATATCAACAAGACTAAAACTATGATCATAAACATAGGACATTCTCAAGACCTACAATTACATATCAAAGTTGAAGGAATATATCTAGAGACAGTTCAGAACTACGTTGGACATACTATAACCAGTGATGGCAAATGTACAACTGAAATAAATAAAAGAATAGGTATGGCAAAAAGTAATTTCAATGCCATGAAAAATATACTATCATCAAAACAAATAACAACAGGGCTAAAACTAAGAATAGCAAAATGTTACATCTTCTCAAAATTACTGTATGGTGCAGAAACATGGACATTAGACCAGAAAACAGAACAGAAAATTGAAGCCTTTGAAATGTGGATTTATAGAAGAATAGGTAGAATTGGATGGAAAGAAAGGAAAACTAACGAGGAAGATTTAAAACAACTAACAATGAAAAGAGAACTACTAAACACAATTAGAGCAAGACAAATGCAATTTTAGGGTCATGTTAAAAGACACAACAGTCTAATAAAAGTAATATTAGAACGGAAAATACAAGGTAAAAGAGGCAGAGGCAGATTAAGACTAAGATGGACGAGTAACATCAAAAGATGGATAAATCAACCTATGACAATCTGCACCATCAAATCAAGAAACAGAGTGAAATGGCGCTCCATGGTAGCCAACCTTCGATGCGGAGACGGCACTTAATGATGATGCTGATGATAGTGCAGAAAGTAAAAATAAAGGACTCATCCTTAATACTTAAAAAGACCGAAGTATTGGTAGCAACAAAGAAAATGACTTCGCCACAATGCATAATAAAGAACCGCGGAACAATATTAATCAGGTAAATGAACTTCAATTTTTGAGAACAATGTTAACCTCAGATGGAAGATGTACAATATATATGAGATGTAGTATGACTCATTGAAAAGTAGCTTTTCATCAAATGCGGAATGTACGGTGCAATCCATTTTTGACAATAGAAACAAGAGTTGTTAAACGTTATGTATAGCCAGTCTAAACATATTGATGTGTATCATGGACAATAGGACAACAGACAAGTAAATCTCAGGAATCTGTGGAAATTATTGGTTATTGGTTATCTAAGGCCTCGGTATCACTGCAAACGAATTAAAATCCATAATTGCTCAACCGCCCGTGCCAGTGGAATCATCCGAATTACTAACTCATCTCCCAAACAAAGAAAGGTAACTGTAGTCCCCATCGTAGCAGTCCCAGCACACGCCAAAAGACATAAGGCGAAACCGCGCAGAAAGTGAACACAGCCAACTGTTCCCTGTGATACGATATCATCATTCATCGTAAACAAGCGGGATATCGAAGCAGGATCAAAACGGATGAGACACACAGCTCACGGTGTGCACAGAGCACTTAACTCAGTAGCTCCTGCAACAAGCCGGACTTGGAATATGAGGAAACTGCAACAAGGAACACTTTTCAGACATAGCCTTCAATGGTTCCTGCCGCCTATCCACCATATACCATGGGAGTTCACGTCCTCCCGAAAATGATGATCATCATAGCACTTGATGATGTTAGGCCGTCATTGATGACTCCAATTCCAAACATATAGACACACAGTGGTGGTAAGTTATCATTTCCAATCCAACATAAGCCACATGACCTGTAGTTAGTAAAACCACAGAGAGAATATGATTTTGTGACCTTCACTGATTCACTCTTAGATGTGAATGTGTAGTTTACACAAGAGGAGAAGTTATCAACTACAGTGATCCCATTTAAGGCAATTCTGGGATAGCAAGACAAGTCTCCTTTATAGCAGCAGAACTTGATGTTCTCCGCTCCCTTCTTGTAGCTGCCGCCACACGATTCTGATGTCTCATTAACTTGGACATCATTCAAGAACAATGTCAGATTAACATTCCATAGATATGGCTCTGCTGATGAAATGCTTAGTGCAACAGTTGTATCAATCATACTGGAGGCTCCTGGTCTGTGGTCATTAATATCACAGACGGCACATGATGTTGTTATATTCAGTATTCCTTTCTGGGGTGTAAATATGTGGCACACACATGGAGAGTGGTTTGTGGTCACAGTAATCCCATTAAAGGCAATTCTAGGGTAGCATGACATAGCTGTTTCAGAACAGCACAATCCTATGCTGTTTTCTGTGTTCGCTATAAAGCTGCTGCTGCTACACAATCCTGACCAATTATAGGTGTGGACATTATTCACTTGCAATGACAAAACTGCTTTGTTTACATCATAAACCTCTGGAAGCGAATCATTTATGGGACTAATAGTACAATTTATTCTTCCATCGGGGATATCTTTATTGAGTCCCCCAAAAAAAGGTCTTTGGTTAAAAAGCACATATGCTTTTGAGTTAAACACAAAATGAGCCCACTTCATAGATTCAAAATGATCCTTGCCAATGTCATCCGTTTGCACAAGTTAGGTCCTTAGCTACCATGGTCATAAACGTCCTCTTTCTTAAACACAATAGTTCTGATGGTGGCAAATGTCATGCTTATCCTTTGTTCTGGCACATTTAATCAGAACTGTATTTGTTTCTATTCCTCGTTCATGACGTATTTGTTGTTTAGTTTCACCTCTGAGTATGAAACATGTACCTGTGAAAATGTGGTTTTATAGTAGAATGTTGATAATACCATAGGCAGCTAATAAGAGTAATGAAAATGTTCTGAAAGAGGTCAAAGCAAAAAGAGAACATCATTTTTTGACCATGTAATGAGAAGAGAACAGATAGAATATATTGTAACAACTGGAACAATTGAGGGATGAAGAGATAGATGGAAGCAATGAGAAAAGATGCCAAACAGCTTGAGAGAATGGCTTGGCAGAAGGTTAAAAACAGAAACGATAAGAACTGTCGAGATCGAATATTGTGGAGAGACATGATCACCTTCGCCACCATGCGTTGTACTTGATGATGATGATGATGATGATGATTTTATTTTAAGAATTAATCGATAAATATTTTTTTTAAAACTTTATGCATTTTTTAAAGAAAATTAGTCAACATAAACGTAGAACAAAATAATGATAAATTAACTTTATCTCTGGACTGAGCAAAATAAGCTAGTCAAGAAAGATAAGAAGAAAGATAAAAAAAATGAGATGATCTAAAAAAAAAAGAAGGCAGATGTACAAAATATTAAGAGAACAACAATTTTAAAAAATATATTAAAATATGTAAGCTAAACAATATGGTTAAATTACGGTGAGCTTATCTGATATGGGAACCGCGATAGCTCAGTGGTTAGTGATCTGGACTGCAAAGGACAAGATGTAGGGTTTTATCTCACCCGACGGCATCCGGGTTCACCTAGCCTTAAATGGGTACCGGATTTTTTTCTGGAAAGTAAAGCGGCACGGTCTTATTACCGACCACATTGCCCCAACAATCATTTGCTGAAGATCTGTAAAATGTAGGGTCACTAACACCATATTCCCTATACGCCACGTGACGCGTCCGGGGCTTCTTACTTTACTTACTTCTCTGATATGGCCCAGAAGAACAATGGGTTGATGACTGACGTCGAATGCGGATGTGGTCAAACGTGAGAGGGAGAAAGAAAAGAGGAACCAGTAACATAAAACACATATAATGATATACACATAAATCTAACTATATGGCGATAATATGCTAGACTCTCAAAAAAGTAAAATAAGTCACTTCCCTGTGGCACCGACTGGACTGAAATTGATATGGCTGTTGATAGGGCAGACACAGGTGTGAAATACAGTAAAATGGAATGGTTCTAAAATTATGTGCAGGTGGGTACAACATCCCAGACTTTACTATTCCTGGAAACAACTACATTACTTGATTACCAATAAGTTAATCCACTTGGAAAATGTGTTTGCGTACCCAATCCAACACATAAATCGGTGTATATATTCAACTATGTGTGTGCACACTAAATATATGTGCACAAACGCATGTGTAAATAACACAGGCAGACACATAAACACATGTTGGTGCACATGAGTGTAAGAAATGTGTAGCAGGAATCATATGTGTATGAGAGCGATAAGTTCATGCCTTGTGGGGACAGCGAACTCAACTGGAGTGGTAGATAAATGAACACGATCCTTGATGGTTACTTGACACAGAAATAGATGTATGGTGGAGCTGTTATAAAACGTACATGATGGAGCAAGATGTACAACATTTGGGGGCCTCGGTAGCCTAGTTGGGAAGACCACTCGAATGGACTACCGACGTTCGGACAATCATGTTCGATTCCCGCTGGGAGCAGTGTGAATTGTACTCGTGGTTGGAAAAAAAAAATCCCCCACGGTCGACCCAGCCGTTGGCAGAAATGGGTACCAGGGTATTACCCTGGGAAGGTGAGGAATGTCGCCTCGCATCTGTGTTTCGATGCTTGAGGCGACACTATACAGAAATCTCCGAACATTTCTGGATAGGCGGCCGAACACATTTGGGTGGGAAATCGCCGCTAAGACGCCGGTTCAAGTCTCGTACTTGACCTTTACCTTTACATGATGGAGAGGTATGGAGGATATACTTTGCATGGGGTTTGAAGAATGAATTGGCGTAGAGAACAGAAGAAAGTGGTCAAATGAGGGAAAATAAGAGGGGGAAATGTAAATATAGAGGTATTGAAGTAATGGATACTTTATATAGTGTTGTCATCAATATTTCACGAATATATTGCCACATATTTATCTATAACTTTATTTAATGAAGTAAATGAAATAAACAACACACAATAGCATACATAAAATAACAACACAACATGCATCATTTTGTTAACAGAAAAATTGTTTATTTTTGTGGAGTATAATAATAAACGTTGTTTTTTTTTTTTAACATTGATCCAGTTACACAGATATTTATATTGTAATTTTGAGAAGAAACTTGTGCTCATTGAACACATTTTTACCTTTTGTTATATATTTAATTTTGCTATTCACGTATTAAGTATAGTATGTATTAGGTTTCTCTTTACAAAGGTGGAATGTTGGGAGTTGAGAAATAATTATTTTGACCAATGTTATTATTATTGTTATTATTCTTACTATATTTAAGTATATACACGTGGGTGATTTCCAGACAATGGTGTCGGGAACGGTAACAAAGCTGGTGACTGGAAGAAGAAAGAATAAAAAAAGTAAAACTAATTAATAGTGAGTAATATTAAAGCTGGGGATAGGTAGGAAAACGAAGAAATTGCTCGGATGGTATATAAGTGTAAGGGGCGATGCAGTGATAGTTTCTATTGGAAGAAATGAGAGCAAATTAAAGAACAATATGCAGCAATATATCATGAACGTTTATAGTAGTTAAAACTTCAAATAGGAAGTGGAGAAGAATACTTAAAAAATATGAAAAGGCAGTGACCAATTTGATGAATACTTGAATGCGAGTGTCCTCATGCACAACATGTGTATAGCTAAGCTTCTCTACCCTTAAATGAATCTTAATATGCTACACTGCTTTTAAAATAATGTATGAATTTGCAACACGTACCATAGGTTATACAACTTATAGAATGCCTAAAAGAGATACATCTAGATGACATGGATATACGACTAATATGCAATCTATACTGGGAGCAAACAGCAATAATAAAATATAACAAAGAGTTCTCTACACCCATTGATATAAAAAGAGGAGTAAGACAAGGATGCATCCTATCACCAAGCTTGTTCAATCTATACACTAAGCAAATCTTTAAAAACATCATAGAGATGCCAGGCCTACAAATTAATGGAAAGATAATCAATAACCTAAGATATGCTGACGATACTGTACTACTAGCAGAAAATCCTAAAGACCTACAACAATTACTTAATGAAATAAACACGACAAGCAAAAAATATGGACTAGATATGAATATCAAAAGGACTAAAACTATGATCATAAACAAAGAAAATACTCAAAACCCACAAGTGGATATCAAAATTGAAGGAATAGACCTTGAAACAGTTCAGAACTATAACTACCTTGGACATACTATAACCAGTGATGGAAAATGTACAACTGAAATAAACAAAAGAATAGGAATGGCAAAAAGTAATTTTAATGTCATGAAGGACATACTAACATCAAAACAAATAACACCAGAGCTAAAACTAAGAATAGCAAAATGTTATATCTTCTCAATATTCCTATATGGTGCTGAAACATGGACATTAGACAAGAAAACAGAACAGAGAATTGAAGCCTTTGAAATGTGGATATATAGAAGAATAGGTAGAATTGGATGGAAGGAAAAGAAAACAAATGACAAAGTCTTAAAACAACTAAAAATGAAAAGAGAACTTCTGAACACAATTAGAACAAGACAAATGCGATTCTTAGGCCATGTTAAAAGACACAACAGCCTACTGAAAGTGATCCTGGAGGGGAAAATACAAGGTAAAAGAGGCAGAGGCAGACCAAGATTAACATGGACGAGTAACATCAAAAGATGGACAAATCAACCGATGACAACCTGCACCATCAAAGCAAGAGATAGAGCAAAATGGCGCTCCATGGTAGCCAACCTTCGTTGCGGAGACGGCACTCAATGATGATGATGATGATGATGAATTTGCAACACGTACCATAGGTTAATTAGTAGTGCATGTACTTTTATTTTCTATTTAACGGGCTTATCAATTTCAAATAGCACAGTTACGGTTTTCTTTTTGGCAAACTTAAAATTCCGCTGTGCAAAGATTGCAGTGTTTTGTGCTCATCGCTCAATGTGTCTAAAATAAAACTTCAAATAATGTTACTAGAAATGATATCCTAAACTGATACGTTTACTTGCATATTTTCAAAAGTATTCTGATGACCCAGGCTATACAGCCACCTTAACTATTGTTTAAATGAGACTGTCATCACATGTTATGGAGTGGCTTATTTTACAGGCCAACAAAAACAGCATCACCATGTGCCATACCGGTTGGCGTAGGCGATCATGTCCTTCCATAATATTATATCCACAGTGCATCGTATCTGTTCTGTTGTTGACTGCTTTCCATGCCATGGCACCAAGCCGTCTAGTATTTTCTTTCTTTGTCGTCCGCGATCGCTCTTTTCTTTTTTTTTTGCCATTTGTAACCAAGTATTCCAACTTTCCTCTTATCATGATGTGCCGAAAAATGTTGATTGTTTCTTTCCTATGTTTTTTAGGAGCTGGCTTTTTGTGTTGGCCTCTTTGAGAACTTTCTCATTGGTCTTTTTAACTGTCCAGGGAACTTACAACATTTTTCTAAGAAATCCCATCTCTGTAGACTCTAATCGTTTTTTCAATTGTTTGTCTACTGTCCATGATTCGCTTACAAATGTCAGAACTGGTTCTATATAGCACCGATGAACTCTCTTTCTCATTGCTATTGACATAGATTTGTTGCTTAAGATATTTTTTCATTTTCTGTAATGCTATTTTGGCCTGAGCTATTCGTCTTTTTTTATTTCTGTGGTGCATCTCCCATCTGATGTTATTATTGTGCCCACGTATTTCAGATGTTGCATTTGTTTCAAATGTATCCTATTTATTTTTATGCTGCATGCTGGTGATTGTTTTTTCAAAGTGACCATTACTTCTGTTTTCTTACTATTCAGACCGAGACCTTTTTTGTTGCTTTCTTTTACTATTATGTCAATCATTTCTTGTAGTTCATTCTGTCTCTGCTATTAAGACTGTGTCATCCGCATATCGCAAATTATTTATGTTGTGACCGTTGACTTCAATTCCTTTTGGTCTACTATTGATCTCATAATATGTTCGCTGTAAAGTGAAAACAAATCCGGCGACAGAACACAGCCTTGTTTGACTCCTTGTTTTATATATTGGAATTGTCCTGTTTGGTTGTTAATTCGTATAGCTGCTGTTTGTTGTCAGTACATATTTTTTATGGTTCGCAGATCCTTGCCACCAATGTTTAATTTCTCCAGCATATTGATTATTTCCACATGCTTTACTTTGTCAAATGCTTTCGTGTAGTCTATGAAGCGCATATATAGATCTTTCTTTAGCTCTATATATCCTTCTATCAATGCCAAGATTGTATAGTGCCAGTTAATTGTTCGCAATTTTTAGTTATTTAAACTTTATTTTTATTTTTCTAAATCTCAAACATTTTGAAATTAGCAAAGCACAAAACATGACGCACATTATGAGTGGTAATATAATGTTTTTTTATTATTTTATTTTAAATGAACAAATTAAGGAAAGCTCATTAAAAGAGTTAATGTATCAGCTCTACTCATAACATTCATTAAACATTTGGAGAAGAAAAAACATCAACTTATGATTGATAATAATAACTGAAATAGACTGAATAATAACATAAGCCCTGTTATATATTAAGAAATAGCAACTATTAAATAGAATTGATTCATGTTAAAAAATAGACGATATTTCTTAATTGGAAAGGCTAGTCACTATCTGAATGGATTAACATATATCTATTCAAATTGAGTTATATCCTATCTAGTTTCCTATCTTCGTTTCTTTCCACACAGCCTGTCACATTGCCAGCAGTGATATCTTAATCTGATCTGCTGCTTTTGATAGATTAGAGACTCTCTGAAAAACACACGATTGAGATAACGTTAATTAACCTTACTAGAAATACGATTAATACATGCATTGACTATATGTTTGTAGCGATGTGCACGTAATCTCTACAGACAAAGTGTCAGTGAGTCAGTCATTCGATAAATAAAACATGTTAAAAATGATTTGTCTAAACTAGTCTTAACTCAAATAAAGTGTAATTACATAATTGGTTAAGAAGGGGACACAGAGAGGTAACGCCCACAATGTACGCAGAACCAACCTGTCACTCCCAGATTAATTTTTTTTGGTGACACAATAATTATATATGGGATAGGTTTGAACTGGGAGCAATAATTAATTATACGTTACATAATTATCTCAGAGTTTGCTTAATGAGAGTACTGGATTACCATTGCTCCAACATTGAAGTGAGTCTAGAATTTTTTGTAAATGTTAAAGATAAAGGCAAGTTAAGAATAAACCATTACAGAGTTGACGTTTACGGACAAAGCCATCATCACCATCATCAAGAACCAGGCCTATTGGCGTAGGTGATCATGTCTCTCCACAACTTTCGATCTCAGCAGCTATTTATCATTTCTGTTGTTGACCTTCAGCCAAGCCATTCTCTTAAGCTGTCTGTAATTTTTTTCTCTCTGCTTCCCTTCATCTCTTCGTCCCTCAATTTTTCCAGTTGTTACAATATATTCCAGTTGTTCTCTTCTCATAACTTGGCCAAAAAATGATGATTGTCTCTTCCTAATATTGGACATTAGCTCTCTTGTCGCTTTGACCTTTCTCCTAACATTTTCATTACTCTTCTTAGCTGTCCATGGTACTCTCAACATTCTTCTGTAAAACCACATTTCTACAGACTCCAAAAGCCATCATAGAGATAATAAAGGACGAAATGTCCGAAAAATATTTCAGTGAGCAAAATAGAAAAGTTAATTTCCTACTACAGTAATGAGACAGTGGTGATAGCGCCCCATGTCATAATAACATGGACAGGTCATAGATATTGTAGTGAAATATGGAGGGGGGAGTAGACAAGATCAGTATATGAAGAGATGAGAAGGCACAATCAGCTATAGAGTAGGTCATTATTTTCAAGAATGATTTCAATGGCTGAGGAGGACAGAGAGTAGGAAAGAGAGAGAGAGAGGAATGGAGTTAGAAAAAGAAAGAGGGAGAGCTGGAAGCGTCAGTGTCCTATCAATTCCTGACACTGATACAGTCTGCTTGCATTCAGAGAGAATTTCGAATGTGCATGAGATAACCTTTGTCTACCTCTTGTTAAGCTATCATGCATAACATATGTTTACATATATATGTGTGTGTGTGAGTGAGTGTGTGTACTTTACTCTCACTTATTTTTGTAAAGCTTTATGTCATCACACGATGAAACTTCAATTGAACATGTAATAATAAATTAACCATATACCGTTCAGAGCTTTCCTTTCTTACAATCACACCAGTTTTATATCGTAACACTTACATTACTCTTCAATATCCTTCCCTGATAGAAATATGTGTATATATATATATATATATATATATATATATTTATATATATAATATGTATAAAATGTACATACAACTATAAATTCCTGAAATCTGAAGTAAAAAAAGCTATAAAAACAATGAAAAAGAGAAAGGCAGCAGGGCCTGACAATATACAGATAGAGATGATACAGGCTCTAGAAGAGTTTGGCGTCGAAGTGATCACAGACATATGCAATGACATATACCATGCAGGATACATACCAAACGATCTAAAAACATCAATTTTCATTGCATTGCCTAAAAAGAACGTTGCAGTTGAATGCAGTGATTTCAGAACAATAAGCCTAATGAGCCAGGTAACAAAAAATTTACTAAAAGTTATACAGGGAAGGATTCAGAATAAAATCAATACTGGATTAGATGATCAACAATTTGGATTCAGGAAAAACAGTGGGAAAAAAAGAAGCCATATTCAGCATGAGAACATTGATTGAAAAGTACACAGAAGTAAACAAACCAATATATGCCTGCTTTATATACTACACCAAAGCTTTCGATAGAATACACCATAACCAACTCATAGACTGCCTAAAGGATATAAATCTAGACGACACAGACATACGACTAATATGGTATTTGTACTGGGAGCAAGCAGCAATAATAAGATATAACAAGGAGAACTCTACACCCATGGACATAAAAAGAGGAGTAAGAGAAGGATGCATCCTATCACCAAACTTGTTCAATCTATACACTGAGCAAATCATTAAAAACATCTCAGAGATACCAGGACTAAACATTAATGGAAAGATAAATAATAACCAGAGATATGCTGATGATACTGTTCTACTAGCAGAAAATCCTAGAGACCTACAACAATTGCTTAATGTGATAAACATAACAAGCAAAAAATATGGACTGGAAATGAATATCAAAAAGACTAAAACAATGATCATAGACAAAGAAAATTCTCAAGACCTACAATTAAATATCACAGTTGAGGGAACACATCTGGAGACAGTCCAGAGCTACAACTACCTAGGACATACTATAACCAATGATGGAAAATGCAAAATTGAAATAAACAAAAGATTAGGTATGGCAAAAAGTGATGTTAATGCCATGAAAAATATACAAACAACAAAACAAATATCAGCAGGGCTGAAACTAAGAATGGCAAAATGTTACGTCTTCTCAATATTCCTGTATGGTGCAGAAACATGGACATTAGACAAGAAAACAGAACAGAAAATTGAAGACTTTGAAATGTGGATTTTTAGAAGAATAGATAGAATTGGATGGAAACAAAAGATAACAAACGATAAAGTTTTAAAACAACTGAAAATAAAAAGAGAACTACTAAACATAATTAAGAGAAGACAAATGAAATTTTTGGGGTATGTTAAAAGACACAAGAGCCTACTAAATTAATATGTGAAGGAAAAATACAAGGTAAAAGAGGCAGAGGCAGACCAAGACTAACATGGACGAGTAACATCAAAAGATGGACAAGTCAATCTATGTCAGCCTGCACCATCAAAGCCAGAAACAGAGTAGAATGGCGATCCATAGTAGCCAACCTTCGTTGCAGAGAAGGCACACAATGATTATGATGATATATATATATATATATATATATACAGTAAAGTCTCGATTATGCGGTACTCAATAATCCGGAATTCGCAATTTAACGGACCTTTTTTTTTTTAATTATTATAGGGAGAAAGCTTGAATCATGTTTTGTTCAGTTAAATTAAAAGCCCTTTATCCGGAAATCGAAAACGCTACAACACGGTTTGTGCGCTGCGCTTACTTCTACAGGCTCTATCATTACACAATATTGCGTTTACAATAGTGTATTTACAGTAATATACATGTACTTCAAATAGGAGCGAACATATTTTATTCAATCCAGACATTGTGTCTCCAAATATTCCAAGTAAAAGCGACAGACAGTCTATATCTTCACTTTTTCCCCGACTAAATGTTTTTGTCGGGAAATCTTAGTCGTGCCAAAAACACTTATATACATGATTTTACAAATTTGCTTAATTTTCTCATAGCCTGCTTTAGATCTAAAGTTGGTCATGAATTTGTCAAAAATATGGCGTTTGACAGTCTGACCGAACATTAGAAGCAGACGTATTGTTTGTGAAAATTGAAGAGCCCATAACTTTGATGATTATAAATCAAAGGTTGAGCAGCCGGCGTGCAGTGACATAGAGATGGTGAGAAGAAAGGGGGAGGGGTTCAAAAATTACCGACTGGAAATTCAAAAAGAGTAAGATACAGAGTTTGACGTTAGTTTGTCTCAGACATTTGTGCAAGCTGAAATTCGTTCCATCAGTATAAATTATACATGATATGCTATAAACGCATGTGTGCATACTTTTTAACGGAATACATTTTTGTGTTAAATAATGGCCTCTGCGAGTGCAAACCACACCTCAATTTCCCGCAAAGGTAAACGCAAGCGAACTGTATTGACACTGAACCAGAAGATTGAAATCGCTAGTAGACTTGAAAAAGGCGTTAATCGCAACGTTTTGATGACTGAATTTGGCATAGCCTCTTCAACATTATATGACATACGAAATCAAAAAGATGAGTTGTTTAAGTTTGCGTCGGAGTCTGAAAGCAGCAACAATATACACCAGAGACGAAGTATGAAACGGCCAAAATTTGAAAAACTCGACGACGTCCTTTATGTGTGGTTTTTAGAAAGAAGAAGAAAAGGAATGCCAATATCAGGACCCATGTTGATAGAGAAAGCTAGTGAATGTCACACGAATTTAAATATTTCTGAGCATTGCAATTTTTCAATCATGTTTTTTCATAAATTTTGAGTTTGGTTTTCTTACTCTCGATTATCCAGAAAAATTCAATTATCCAGAATGGGTTCTTCCCGAGCATTCCGGATAATCGAGACTTTACTGTATATATATATATATATATATATATATATATATATATATATATATATATATATGCAATATACTTTACTTAGCTCAACAGTGTTGAGTTGCAGTTTAGATCAGACAAAAGCAGCGTTTCAAAAAATTAGGAATATAGTGTGCAATCCATTTTTGCAATAGAAACAGGAAAAAGAGTTTGTCAATGTTATGTGTTGCCAGTCTTAACATATGTATGCGAAGCATGGACAATATGACGACAGACAAGAAAATCACTGGAGGCTGTAGAAATATAGTTTTACAGAATAATGTTGAGAATACCAGGGACAGCTAAGAAAAGTAATAAAATTGTTCTGAAAGAGCCAACGCAAAACGAAAGCTAATTTTCAATATTAGGAAGAAACAATCATTATTTTTTGCCCATGTAATGAGAAGGGAACAGCTGAAATATAGTATGACATCTAAAACAATTGAGAGATGGAGAGATAAAGGGAAGCAAAGTGAACAGATACCAGACAGCTTAAGAGAATGACTTGGCAGAAGGTAACGAACAGAACTGATAAATAGCTCTCGAGATGTAAAGTTGTGGAGAGATATGATCTCCTACGCCGGCATAGTACTTTATGCTGATGATGTATAAGCAGATATAGAAGGAGATAACATGACAGATACATAGACATAAAGGCATATAGGTAGGTAGGTAGGTATGTAGGTAGACAGATAGACAGCTAGATAAATAGATAGAAAGACATATATATAGATATAATAGATATATAGATAGATTAGATAGATAGACATACAGACAGACAAACAGACAGACAGACATATAGATAGACAGATAGATAGATAGATAGATAGATAGATAGATAGATAGATAGATAGATAGATAGATAGATAGATAGATAGATAGATAGATAGATAGATAGATAGATAGATAGATAGATAGATAGATAGATAGATAGATAGATAGATAAATAGATAGATAGATAGATAGATAGATAGATAGATAGATAGATAGATAGATAGATAGATAGATAGATAGATAGATAGATAGATAGATAGATAGATAGATAGATAGATAGATAGATAGATAGATAGATAGATAGATAGATAGATAGATAGATAGATAGATAGATAGATAGATAGATAGATAGATAGATAGATAGATAGATAAACAGATAGACAGATAGACAGATAGATAGATAGATAGATAGATAGATAGATAGATAGATAGATAGATAGATAGATAGATAGATAGATAGATAGATAGATAGATAGATAGATAGATAGATAGATAGATAGATAGATAGATAGATAGATAGATAGATAGATAGATAGATAGATAGATAGATAGATAGATAGATAGATAGATAGATAGATAGATAGATAGATAGATAGATAGATAGATAGATAGATAGATAGATAGATAGATAGATAGATAGATAGATAGATAGATAGATAGATAGATAGATAGATAGATAGATAGATAGATAGATAGATAGATAGATAGATAGATAGATAGATAGATATAGATAGATAGATAGACATATATATAGATAGATAGATAACCTAGTCGGTAACCCATTCATGTGGTTTTCCCAGCTATGCAACCAAGGCCCCAAATATTGGTCTTCTTGACCGTAGTTAACCAATTGTACCATATAAAATTATATTTACCAGTTCTTTACATATTCAAACACTTTTGACGATCAATATTCACAATCACAAAATTTAGAATCTAATTACTAAGTGGTATATCCTGTTTCACCGCAAAATCTATCTGAAAGAGAAGACATATCATTATTGCATAACTAATGTTATTATATTTCACCATTCACCTTTGTAGTTACTATTATTTATCTATCAAAGAGGATTGTTATGTTGCGCTAAAGGCAGTAAGTGTGGAGCGAAGTTCTCCTCCCCTTTTGTATCGTAGGACATCGGCGCTTGTACATGACTGCTCTATCTAATGGAGATACCTCCCGAGTTATTATGTCAACAAGTGTCTGCAAAGAAATCACGTAATTTTTTACAAATTATTTTGGTTTCATCGCCTTTTCTCAGGACAATAAATGTTTCCTACATTCAGCTCATCTCATGTGAGACTTCTTTCACCGACATCTTTATCCCGATTCAGACTTTAAATCTGTTTATAATTATTTACTGCTAACTAAAGATGATTTATAAAGCAACACCGAACTGGCACAATTAGTATGTAGATATGTCTGGAGTGATGTAATTAGAATCACAATTTAACATAGCCTCTAGTTTCCGATTCTCTGTTCTGACCATACGACCTAACTGCTTTTCTTTGACTCTCAGATGGTTCCTTTAAAAAGTGATCAAGACATGAGCCGCATGTTTGTTAGAGACCGTCTACCTTCTTTGAGACATGGCCATCGTCGAGCGATCCCTTGCAAACTTCCTAGCTGTAGGACCTGACAGAACGTTTTCATTGCATACTTTTTCCTCTTCCTTATTGGAATGTATACTAAGTCATATGCACACGAAGTTGTAAGACCTACATCACGGAGTCGTAAGACCTACATCACGGAGTCGTAAGACCTACATCACGGAGTCATGTAAATGATTGTCGAGCCGCTTGGATGTACATTTATATAATATCTGACATTATGGAGGCGCATTTATATAGTAACTGACATTATGGAGGTACATTTGTATAATAACTGACATTATGGAGCTACATTTACTGTGCCCACTTCAACGGCCAGGACTGCCAAAATTTGAACAACATTCGGTGCACTGCTGCACATCTGGCGACCGCAGTTGCGTTCAGTTTCAGGAATCGTTTTATAGCTGCTCTCTGCTAGTGAAGATCAATGCTGCACTCTCATCAGTAGCCAATTATTTATCACAATTTTCCATTAGGGAGAGGGGAGATATCGTAGGCATGGGAACATATTTATCAGGGATTACATACGCACATACAAGTTGATGCATATACCTGACCGGTCTGTTGTGTCTTTACACGCTATTGGGAATAAACATACACCCGCCTGAAGTGGACCCTAGCAGACATTGTTCTTTCGTGCAGCTTCTCTCATGCCGAATACTGAAATGGAACGTGCACTTGGGAATGAACAAGACACTTTTATGTCGACCGGTCTCTTTCCTCTTCTGTCTCCTTGTTTATAGTTATTGTGACCTCATTTTTTTTCATGTATCATTGTGCTACTTTAGAAATGTATGCATATATGCACACAGTATTAGTATACTATTGCGAGCATGAAACTTTTCCTAGTTTTGTTATTAATGAGAACGTATTCAATGTATAAAAGGGAACTCTTAACTCTTTCAGTACGGAAGGTTTTTATCAATTTAGCGGTAGAGAATTCACAGACAAGATTGTTCATGTCTTTAAATATTAATATATATGTTTATATTATCTAACACTTAACATATTAAATATGCAATTTTTAAATATTTAAACAAGGAATTAGATTTCATCAAAACCAAGAAACAAGACATAAAAGGAATATGGTTTGATGACAGTTTACACTAATCAAATTGAGAGTGACGCACTGTGCGGCGAAACGTACGGAAAGAGTTAAAAACCATCAGAAGGAAACAATCAACATTTTTCGGGCACATCACGAGAAGAGGAATATTGGAATACTTAGTTACAACTGGTAAAATAAAAGGAAATATAGATCGCGGACGACACAGAGAGAAAATACTGGATAGCTTGGTGTCATGGCATGGAAAACAGTCAACAACAGAACTGACACGATGTACTATGGATAGAAGATTGTGGAAGGATATATTGTGTGTACTATGGATAGAAGATTGTGGAAGGATATATTGTGTGTACTATGGATAGAAGATTGTGGAAGGATATATTGTGTGTACTATGGATAGAAGATTGTGGAAGGATATATTGTGTGTACTATGGATAGAAGATTGTCTCGTAATGTTCAATAGTTCAGTGTAGACGACAGGTCATCATTTCACATCGACAAAGTCCATAAGTTATCAGATCTTCTCTCAAGAGTATTCCTCTACCTGCAGCGACTAGCGACAACGGTAATGGTTTTTGCTTGCAAGTCTTTATATCAGCCGGCAAATTCACTTTGACAAGTTATTCGTGACATCTGTTCATGATTACAGATTTATAATTAATTATCTGTTTGAGTCAGTCTTGAGTCCAGTACCCCCAGATCGAGATTATCGTGTTAAACAGTCCATTGCTCTTTCGCACACAATAATCTAGTCATCCTCGACCATCACCTCTACCACACACTTGCTACGACATACAATGAGACAGACCTTCGTCAGACAAGAGGTTTCCGAGAGATTCTAACCATTGTCGTAGATCTCAGCGAGTTACTGAGAAAGTACACAAACATAAGGGGAAAATTGTGACCCCAGCCAAGTGACCCATTAGGTTAAACGACTGGGTTCTCAGAAATAGTTGATTTACGTCCTGAAAGACACTCGAACTTATCAAGATAATCAATTTAATCAAATAAACTCACTGATAACATTTTCGACATTTCATTATTTCCTGAAAACAGGTTCGAGAAGATGTCACTTACCAGTCTTTTAAAATCTTCAAGCTAAACGAGAAGATACAAACTTTAAATGTTCAAATATAAATGGCAACATATATAATTATAAGTCTATTTATCCCTCACATTTACCCTTGAGTGCAAGTCTGATGCATTAACCAAATTTGTTAACATTTCATATTCAAGATGTATCCTTAATGTTTTGACAGTAACGTTGCATATATTTATTATGATCAAGGATCGTTTATGTCAGAATTAAGACGCCATTTGCACAATGACTATGTAGTAATTATATGCATAACGATTCATGGAATCATCGTAGACTACGAACGTCTAAGCTAACACAGTCGTGATCGTGAAAGTGAAAGGAGGGGAATCACCAGCGCTCTATAATCACCAAACAGGAAAATAAATGCATATCATCATCATCATGCACATTACTGGTTGGCGTACACAATAAAAGAGAGAATGTACTAGATACTTGGTGTCATGGCATGGAAACCAGCCAACAACAAAAAATGCTCATCAGTCAAATACTGTACGGACAACTGGCAGATGGAAAAAGGACTAGAGGTGACTCAAAACTTGGATTTATAGGCGTGTGTAAACGTGGCATAAAGACTCCCACCATAAAACACCTGCAGTCTGGGAACAAATAGCTACAGATCGGAGTCTGGAAACATACTCTAAAGTTCCAACTCAAACATGAGACAGACAGATTCATAGAAAAAGAGCTTACACGGAGAAAAAGTAAAAGAAAAGAATAACATTTCTATGCGCGATGTAAAATATATAGTCAACTATGACTGACGGAGTATACTAACTTTTGCCACATACAAGATAATATGGAATCGATGCTCCACATAATTTCAGGCTAACTTTGGAATCATAGGACACGGACAAAGACTCTCCATTCTACTCACACTCTTCAGCATGTTGTTTGTTTCCCTCCAATCAGAACCAGCGTCATTGCTTGCTTCATAAGCTGCTCCATGTATTTCCTGACCCGTCCTGTTATTTTTCTTTGTGGATCTGTCAGTGCATGTCCTAATATGTTGGTTTCATTTGTTTTTGTTAGTATATGTCATATTCATTCTCTCTACATTCTATGTTGCACAAATTGATATTATCCTATTTTTGTTCCAAGGATCTGAACCAAAGTTCAGTCATCAGCATCATGCACAACTTGAATACACAATATCGAACACAGATTTATGGATATCGATTAATTAAGCACACGTTTAAGTTATAATTAATAATTGATTATTACGTACAGTATATACTAAATAGGCGCACGTACGTCTCGTATTCCTTAATTACATTCACATTTACTGCAGGTAATTATACTTACTTTTTTACTCACTGACGCTGTCTGAAAAAAAAAATTGGTTAATATATATATATACACACCTCTACCAAGATGTTACATAATCTATTGGATACAATTTGGGAGAGGGAAGAAATACCTAAATGAATATGTGAAAAATTTAAGTAACACTAGCAGAAAAATGTTTTGGTGGACATTTAGTAACACTAGGAGAAAAATGTTTGCTGGACATTTAGTAACACTAGGAGAAAAATGTTTTGGTGGACATTTAGTAACACTAGGAGAAAAATGTTTTGGTGGACATTTAGTAACACTAGGAGAAAAATGAATATATGAAACATTTAGTAACACTAGGAGAAAAATGAATATGTGAAACATTTAGTAACACTAGGAGAAAAATGAATATGTGAAACATTTAGTAACACTAGGAGAAAACTGTTTTGGTGGACATTTAGTAACACTAGGAGAAAAATGTTTTGGTGGACATTTAGTAACACTAGGAGAACAATTTTTTTAGTGGACATTTAGTAACACTAGGAGAAAAATGAATATGTGAAACATTTAGTAACACTAGGAGAAAAATGTTTTGGTGGACATTTAGTAACACTAGGAGAAAAATGTTTTGGTGGACATTTAGTAACACTAGGAGAAAAATGTTTTGGTGGACATTTAGTAACACTAGGAGAAAAATGTTTTGGTGGACATTTAGTAACACTAGGAGAAAAATGTTTTGGTGGAACATTTAGTAACACTAGGAGAAAAATGTTTTGGTGGAACATTTAGTAACACTAGGGAAAAAATGCATTTGTAGATCATTTAGTAACATTAGGAAAAAAAATGTATTGGTGGAACATTTAGTAACATTAGGAGATAAATGTATTGGTGGAACATTTAGTAACACTAGGAGAAAAATGTATTGGTGGGACATTTAGTAACATTAGGAGAAAAATGTATTGGTGGAACATTTAGTAACACTAGGATAAAATTGTGTTGATGAAACATTTAGTAACACTAGGAGAAAAATGCATTTCATGGAACATTTAGTAACATTAGGAGAAAACTGTATTGATGGAACATTTAGTAACACTAGTAGAAAAAATGCATTGGTGGAACGTTTAGTGACACTAGGAGAAAAATGTGTTGGTGGAACATTTAGTAACACTTGGAGAAAAATTTATTGGTATAACATTTAGTAACACTAGTAGAAAATTGTATTTGTGGAACATTCAGTAACTCTAGGGGAAAAATGTATTACATTATTAACAATATTAAAAAATTATCTTAGTCCCTCCTATTTTTCAAGTTTTTATAATATAATCCAGCTGTTCTCTTCTAATTACATGGCCAAAAAATGATGATTGTTTCTTCCTAATATTGGAAATTAGCTCTCTTTTAGCTTTGACCTCTTTCAGAACATCTTCATTACTCTTCTTAGCTGTCCATGGTATTCTCAATATTCTTCCATAAAACCATATTTCTACAGACTCCAGTGATTTTCTTGTCTATTGTCCTGTTGTCCATGATTCACATCCATATGTTAAGACTGGCTCTACATAACATTTGAGAACTCTTTTTCTTGTTTTTATTGTCAAAAATGGCTTGCATAGTATCTTCCTCATTTTCTGGAAAGTTGCTTTTGCCTGAGCTATTCTACATCTCACCTCTTGTGTACATCTTCCGTCTGAGGTTTACAAAGTTCCCAAAAATTAAATTCATTTACCTGTTTTAATATTGTTCCACATGTCTTTATTTCGTACTGAGGTGATGTCTTTTTCTTTATTGTTACCATTACTTCTCTCTTTTTGCTATTAAGGCTGAGTCCTTTATTTTTGCTTTCTTTCACTATAATGTCCAACATTTCTTGTAACTCATTTTCACTCTTAGCGATTAAGACTGTATCATCAGCTTACCTTAGATTATTTATATTATGACCTCCAATTGTTATTCCAGGCATTCCCCTTATGGATCTTAAAATAATCTTACTATAAATATTAAACAAATCTGGTGACAGCTCACAACCTTGTCTAACACCCTGTTTTATTTGTTGAAACATTCCCAATTGGTTTCCAGTTCTTATGGCCGCTGTTTGTTGCCAGTACTTATTCTTTATTATTTTAGATCTTTGCTGTCTACGTTTATGCTTTCAAAAATTTTGATTATTTCTTGGTGCTTTACTTTGTCGAATACCTTATTGTAAAATATGAAACATAGGTATATATGGAACGTTAGTAATAATAAATAAAAAAATATGTGTCGATGGAACATTAGTGACAATATAAAAAAGATGTGTCGATGGAACATTAGTGACAATATAAAAAAAGATGTGTCGATGGAACATTAGTGGCAATATAAAAAAATGTGTCGATGGAACATTAGTAACAATATAAAAAAGATGTGTCGATGGAACATTAGTGACAATATAAAAAAGATGTGTCGATGGAACATTAGTGACAATATAAAAAAAGATGTGTCGATGGAACATTAGTGACAATTTAAAAAAGATGTGTCGATGGAACATTAGTGACAATATAAAAAAGATGTGTCGATGGAACATTAGTGACAATATAAAAAAATATGTGTCGATGGAACATTAGTAAACAATATAAAAAAAGATGTGTCGATGAAAAATTTAGCAACACCAGGAAGACGATGTGTCGTTGAAAAATTAGTAACAGTAGAAACAAGATATCTCGATGGAACATTAGTAACACTAGGAAAATGATGTATCGATGGAACATTAGCAACACTAGGAAAATGATGTATCGATGGAACATTAGCAACACTAGGAAAATGATGTATCGGTGGAACATTAGTAATAGTAGAAACAAGATATCTCGATGGAACATTAGTAACACTAGGAAAACGGTGTGTCGTTGGAACATTAGTAGCACTAGGAAAATCTAGTGTCGATGGAACATTAGTAACACTAGGACAATGATGTGTCGATGGAACATTAGTAACAATAGGAAAACGATGTGTCGTTGGATCAGTTAGTAACAGTAGAAGCAAGATATCTCGATGGAACATTAGTAACAATAGAAACGAGATATCTCTATGTAACATTAGTAACTGTAGAAACAAGATATCTCGATGGATCATTAGTAACAGTAGAAACAAGATATCTCGATGGAACATTAGTAACACTAGGAAAATGATGTGTCGATGGAACATTAGTAACACTAGGAAAATGATGTGTGGATGGAACATTAGTAACACTATTAAAAAGAACAGCAGCAGCGCCTAGCATGACAGCCAAATAATTACAACTTTCACTCTCAAAGACAAACGAGGAAGGAAAGAAGATTAAATAAAACAGGAAACTAATTATTGGAAGAGCTACGGTAAACATATCTAGAACACTTACAGTTGATTTGTTAGTGATATACGGGACTATCGCGACATTTTCTGAAGCGAGTAGTGGTGGGCAGTTACATCATAACAATTACTTTATTTAATTTTGTCACACTACGTGATTTACCTTACATATGTTTCTAATACCGCCATTTAAACGGGTTTCATTTGTACACTTCTTGTATGTCTGAAAGAGAAAATTATAGTTTAAAAGAAAGTTTCTATTTGGCTTTTCGTCACTAGAATTACCTATTCAGCAGTCATTGAACACAGGTTGTAAAATGATATATACCACACTACATTCAAAGGTAAAACTATTTTTTTGCGTCTACTTCTTGCAATTGTTTATAACTTACCGTGCTCTCATTTTTTTAGTACCTAGCTTTTACCCGTGGTTCGCTAATGGACTGTAGTACTGTGAACCTAAGTCTAGAATTTAATTTATTTTGGGAGGACTGAGTGGTCTATAGGTAAGACGTCAACCTCTATACAGGAAGGTATCGAGTTTGAAGCTCGCCATTGTCTGTGGGAATATTTCACTTTCAATACGTGGTTTCGTCCACAATGTACCGTCACTATATGGTTATGTTTATGGTTATGTTTATGGTTATGGAAGGCCCCGGTGTCCCTGCAAACGAATTAAAATTCATAATTGCTCAACAGCCCGTGCCAGTGGAATCATCCGAATTATTATCTCAACTCCCAAACAAAGAAAGGTAGTTGTAGTCCCCATCATAGCAGTCTCAACACACCGGACAGAAAGTGAACACAGCCAACTGTTCCTTGTCAAACGATATCTTTGTTCATTGTAAACAATTGGAATATCGAAACACAATCAAAACGGATGAAACGCACAGCTCACGGTGTGTACAGATCACTCAACTCAGTAGCTGCTTCAACAAAAGCCGGAATTGGAATATGAGGAGACTGCAACAAGGAACACTTTTCATACATAGCCTTCAATGGTTCCTGCCGCCTATCCACCATATTGACCGGAAGTTCACGTCCTCCTGAAAATAATGATGGTCGTATTTTTTTTTTTTTTTATGTATAGCGATTGATGATGTTAGGACATCGTTTTTGATTCCAATTCCAAACATATAAAAAAAAAGTTAGTCGTCAGATTATCCCCGACGAGCATCAAACAACAGACCGCTAGATCTTCCCGCAAGATGACTTTGTGAAATTATAAAATCACATATGATATATGATATATATACACCCAGGGGCGAAGACGTACCTCACAGCCCCAGAGCTCAAAGTTGTAAGCGACCCACAGCTGATGGCTTGCGCCAGGATCGGTGAACCAGAACCATACCGTCCCTTTATATTTAGGTAGTGAAATCCGATGTCTAGCCGTCTCGGTTAGCGGCTAAAAAAACATGCTCGCTCGTGTTAAAGAACTATTGGCTATTAATAGTCGAAAAAGTAAGACAAAAATAGCCGGGGCCATATATTGTTTATGCAAATCTACAAATATTGAAGAAGCCTGTGTCGGACAGAAAAGCGTACAAATATTGGCTGTGTCGTAAACTAGCAATACAACGCATGAACGCCCGTCTTTGCGGGTGAACAATAAGAAGTAGAGAAACTTGTTTCGAATATAAATCATCAAGTACCGGATCTGCTGGCGTAGGTGATCTTGTCTCTCCAGAACTTTCGATCTAGACAGTTTTTTATCATTTCAGTTGTTGACCATCTGCCAAGCAATTCTCTTAGGCTGTCTGGTAAATTTTCTCTTTGCTTCCTCTATCTCTTCGTCCCTCAATTTTCCCAGTTGTTACAATATATTCCAGCTGTTCCCTTCTCATTATATGACAAAAAATGATGATTGTTTCTTCCTAATATTGGAAACTAGCTCTCTTTTTGCTTTGGCCTCTTTCAGAACGTTTGTATTACTCTTCTTAGCTGTCCATGGTATTCTCCACATTCTTCTGTAAAACCACATTTCTACAGACTCCAGTGATTTTCTTGTCTGTTGTCCTATTGTCCATGATTCACATCCATATGTTAAGATTGGCTCACCATAACATTTAAGAACTCTTTTTATTGTTTCTATTGTCAAAAATGGATTACATAGTATCTTCCTCATTTTTTTTAAATATGCTTTTGCCTGAGCCATTCTGCATCTCACCTCTGTTGTAGCGATTCATGATTGTAGAGAGAAATTACGACGGCGGTTTTCTGTTGCCTTCCGTCGGTTGTTTACGGTTGGCTCCACTAGCCTTTGACTAAAATATCTCACCAACAAGGCAGTGGGGTTATTTTACTTTAGGGTACCCTTCTTTAGCCTTTTACTCTGCAGAGCCTACATGCAAGGCAGCAGGGCAACCGCAGGTTGTACTGTTTACTGCATACACTAGCAGGTATATAGATGAATATACATAAAAAAATGTATAAACTAAAACATGGTAGACGACACCAAGTGAAACTGACGATAAAGGGACTAACATGCATACAACCAAAAGCACAATAAATGTAAAAGACATGCTTTTTATGTTTGAACGTTATTTAGTGACCTAGTTTGAAGCTTCTACCTGGAAGACCAGGAAAAAATTACGCTGTTCATGAAAACAGCATGAGATATAGGATTAGAAATGAAGAACTGAGAAAAAAGCTAACACTAATCACTTTCATGGAATATCTAATAACAGGACTTCTGTTTCAAAATGGTGGAACGTTTCACGTTCTCTCGATCGCTGCAGACAATACATCTGGGGTTTGATTAATTTTGGCTCTCTGACTGCAATTTTCTGTGTCGAAATCAAAATGATATTCTACTTAGCAAATCTGCACGACGAAGTGGACAAATCTGCACAGGCGAGTACATACAGCAATGTTTCTTTTTGACAAGTCAAGTATTGTAACGGCGACCTTCACCGTCTAGTGTTGACATGCGGTTTACGTCAAAGTGAGTGCTGTTCAATGGCCGACTTTGGGATTTTTGACGCAAGTTATCTACTTACTGAAACGCATTAATGGATTGCTCCGTCAAGTCGACCGAAGATTTTCCTCTTCGGGGATTTGCACCGTGTTTCGTTCGTTGTACGCTAACCGCAGACTCTGTTGTTTGATGTGTGACGGGGATAAATCGACGACTACATGTGTGTTTATATGTTCGGTTCGTGTCAAGAACGATGTTCTAACATCATCAAACGCTATACATATTTTGTTCTCAATATGACGATCATCATTTTCGGGAGGACGTGAACTTCAATGGTATATGGTGTATAGGCGGCAGGAACCATTGAAGGCTATGTCTGAAGGGTGTTCCTTGTTGCAGTTTCCTCATATTTCAAGTCCGGCTTCTTGCAGGAGCTACTGAGTTAAGTGCTCTGTGCACACTGTGAACTGTGTGTTTCATCCGTTTTGATCATATTTAGATGTCCCAATTGTTTACGATGAAGTATGATATCGTATGACAGGGAACTGTTGACTGTGTTCACTTTCTGCGCGATTTGGCATTATGTCTATTGGCATGTGCTGAGACTGCTACGATGGGAACTACAGTTACCTTTCTTTGTTTGGAAGATGAGTTAGTAATTCGGATGATTCCACTGGCACGGACGGTTGAGTAATTATGGATTTTGATTCGTTTGAGTGATACTGAGGCCTTCCATAACCAATAACCAATATGATAACAACAGATAGAAAAGTGTGTCTTTGTGGCACGGCAGAAAGATCAAAACAAAACACAACCAGCCTTCCACAAACGTTGCGAGAACACCGGACCTAAGGGTCGACCACGAAAACAAATGGATTGACGGAATATTAGAAGCACTATAAAACATAGCAGCAGGGGCAAACAGAAGAGCAAAAGACCACAAATTATACCTCGCCTCGAGGCTGAAATGCAAATGACGAAGGAATGAAGAATGAAATACTTTGAGCAGTGAACAGTGTTTACCGTTTGTACCATCCAGCCAGAGAGAACCGGGTTCCATTTCCCTTGCAATACGTTTAGTAAAACGTTATTAATGACAGCATCACAGGGTCAAAATCTCACGAACGTAAATCTAGTTTGTGCTTTCATCTATTTGGTCAGAAATATTTGTGTATACCGTGACTGTGAGATCTGATCGAGTCGTTACTGATGTCCCCAAGTTCGTGCAGGTGCACGTCTATTCCCAGCCACAAAACGCACATGATTGATCTCTTTGATTGATTTTTCATATCACATTTGTTTGCTTCAAAAAAGTACCAGATAATACAGAATGTCCTAAAAAGAATATACCTTTCCAAAGAAATTATGGTCGGTCTCTCTGATGTGATATAATGATCCTTTCTCTACCAAAGGTAAAGCAATATCTCAAAGATTGTTATCCTACGTTACAAAAATTCAATATGGGCAATCGATAGTCAATTTCCTCCCGTATTCTACACGTATGGTACAGCACAGACCGCTTTATGTTATTATGTGGGCGCCATCTTAGGAAATCTTTGTTTATACTTACGGCTGGTATTTCAATTCAGATCAAGTATGATTCAGTTACAATCATAACTTCTTACAATTCTTTGCACACACTGGTCATTTGGAAAAATAAATAAATAAAAGTGTACATCTTCTTTCTGACTCCGGGTATAAAGCCAGTGGTTGTGTTACTGTGAATGCTCTGTACTCAGTGTCTGACGGGCCTTAAGGTTGTGAAATTGTGTGGGTGTGAGATGACAAACAAATTACCAGAAGAAGGGCTGGCCGAGGGTACGTTGTTAGACTCTCATCTGGAGGTGAGGGGGACTCAGGGTAAGCACAGGTTCAAGTACTGATCCAGGGTTAGTGGCGACCATACAAGATATTTAACACGATTCAAATTTGAAGTAAGAATTCATTGTCCTCTCTGTGGAGTTGGTTCACCCTAGGACTGAGAAAAATTTGCCCTGAAGAAACATTATAATTTGAAGAAACAGTATAACTTGAAGAAACAGTATAATTTGAAGAAATAGTGTAACTTGAAAAAAAGCAATATAAAATGAAGTAATCAAGGTTGTCATCTGATAAACGCCGTCGCGTGACAAATCTCCGTCACCTGAAGTATCGTATCTCTGACTTTTACATCTCAAAGTTCTTTAAGCTACTGTTGAGGACATACACGCACACACATATACAGAGAGAGAGAGACATACGGTTGCAAACCTGTCTGCCTAAACAATTGCAGATACCATATACATTAATGACCTCCGGCTAATTATGGTTCTCCTTCAGCTTCAAACTGTGCTTCTTCTAGCCCTTATATCTTCCTCATTCATGCCCTACTACGTCTAGAGAAGCTTCAGTCACATTTTATTTGCGTCTCTGACAATCTTTTAGCATGAGCTACCTCAAAGTAATCCAAGTGTAAATTTGTGGTATGATGGTTGCAACAGCTTGAGTGGAGCTGTAATATACCTACATTTAAAGAGAATTCCAAATGTGAGAACATTGGTCTAGCTAATGTAATTCTGCCGTCTCTAATATTGTTGGTACTGTGACTTTACTGGTATATTGTATCACTTTTCTGCATATCTAAATGTGAATCTGTTTAGTGCAAGGTTGATATTTATGGAGATCGATGTAATTATTTTGTCTTGTTTAATTATGACAGGCAAATAAAACAAAGCACATGAGTTGAGACCTTAATTCATTATTTGAAGACAGTGGATTTAATCATCCTCAACCGCACCCACAAAACGAGAAAACATTTAACATCAGCAATATAATGATGTACACCAACTGATGCCGTTTATATATCTCACGTGTAATTGAAAGCGCACAACCAAGATGAAGCGTAATTTACATTCACCTTTGCTACATATTGAGTTATTTTCGGGTCATCATCATTGCACTCCAAACATGGCCATAGGTGCTCAGATCCCCTCCAATGGAAGTCCCGCAGTGTCCAGAGACTGACGACTCCAGCTCTATGTTGGTTAATAAGTCTTCTTACACGGCCACTAAGTTTCTCATTTCTGGCTGTGCCCATCTTAACTCCCATTTCTATCATCTGTGTTTGTCGAAGTCCCGTTTCCTTTCCACATCTCGGAGGGCGTTGATGATGTCCGCCCGATCCATTGGTTGCCCGTCCTCAACGACAGCGCAGCTAGGCAACCTTTCCGCTGTTTCATTTCCCCGTACTCCCACGTGTCCAGGGACATAAACAAAGGTGACCTTACATATTTTGGACTTCTGCAATGACTCTACCCATTGCATGCGTACAGAGCCCGCCTCCACTTTTTTTATCATGCTCATCGAATCACTCAGTATACATGAGTGGGTGTAGTCTTGTGAATCTAACCATTTGAATGCCTTAGTCACTGCCACCTCTATTGCCATGCTACTCGTGGTCATGCCGTATGTACCACTGTCTTCTTTGACTATTCTGCCTGCCGAGCGTGCTGTAAATGCCCATGCACTTCTTTGGTGGGAGTCTTACAGATCCTTCTGTATAGATGACTGCATCTTTCTCAACGGTATTATCGCAGATGAGACCGTTGACCTCAGCATTAAACACGACCTTTGCTACATATATTAATACCTACTTTTTTATACACCGGCCCAGTCTGAAAGAGAATGTATGATATTTTAACTTGCCCTATATATACATATATATATATATATATATATATATATATATATATATATATATATATATATATATATTGTTATTTCGAGCCGTCGACGGCAAAGGGCAGAACCACATTATCAAGAACAGAAAACTTGCGTGCCAAAATCACACAAAATGCACACATCTCTGCTTCTAAAATATATGGCTCTGTTTCCTGCATAACAATACTCATTACTATAACAGCTTATCAAGCCATCGATCAACCTCCTTAGTCACCTCTTTCGACATGCCTGGAAAGTCTCAGTGTCACTATCCTTTACTTCCCTCATACTGAGGCCCCTGTAACTCACGGGATATACATACATACAGAAATATATATATATATATATATATATATATATATATATATATATATATATATATATATATACATACTCGTATATCATACACAAAGCGCTGAGAAGAAATGTATACATTTTAGCTTGAGGGCGGTGAATTAAGTATTAAATATTCATTTTTAATCACCGTCTTTGATTAGTAAGACTCTAAAAGCTTATTTACGTCATCTGTAAAGATGTGTGCCCTGTAACCTGATTTTCTAGGGTTCGTATCTAAATGTGAAGACTTGCTCCACGTTGCAGTTACGAGAGAACGAAATAGCCGGTTAATCAAAATAAATCCAAAGGAACAAGTTGTTCTTTTTAAGTGACAGTGAGTGAGGATATATGCAAGAAAATGTTGATGTTACAACGACTCAAGGTGTACAGTTCAGAGGATAAGAAGACAGAATATGGAAGCGTATTGGTAAATGTTGCAGAAGAATTACATAAGAAGTGGGCAACTTTGCACTACCCTTATATTGTAATAAAATTATATATGTATATATATATATATATATATATATATATATATACATATATATATATGTATATATATATATACATATCCAATATATGCCCATATCATTATGGGCACATCCAGCTATGTCATTATGGACACATCCAACTATGTCATTATGAACACATCCAGCTATGGAATTATGAACACATCCAGCTATGGAATTATGAAAACATCCAGCTATGGAATTATGTGACACATCCAGCTAATCTGTAATGGACACATAGAGCTATGTTGTAATGGATACATCCAAATATATTATATTGAACACATCCATCTATGTTGTAATGGGCACATCCAACTATGGCATTATGAACACATCCATCTATGTTGTAATGGGCACATCCAACTATGGCATTATGAACACATCCAGGTATGTTGTAATGGGTACATCTAGCTATGTTGTATTTGCCACATCCAGCTATGTTGTATTTGCCACATCCAGCTATGTTGTATTGAACACATCCAGCTATGTTATTATGGACACATCCAGCTATGTTATTATGGACACATCCAGCTATGTTATTATGGACACATCCAGCTATGTTATTATGGACACATCCAGCTATGTTATTATGGACACATTCAGCTATGTTGTATTGAACCCATCCAGCTATGTTGTATTGAACCCATCCAGCTATGTTATTATGGACACATCCAGCTATGTTATTATGGACACATCCAGCTATGTTGTATTGAACCCATCCAGTTATGTTATTATGGACACATCCAGCTATGTTGTATTGAACCCATCCAGCTATGTTGTATTGAACCCATCCAGTTATGTTATTATGGACACATCCAGCTATGTTGTATTGAACCCATCCAGTTATGTTATTATGGACACATCCAGCTATGTTGTATTGAACCCATCCAGCTATGTTGTATTGAACCCATCCAGTTATGTAATTATGGACACATCCATCTATGTTGTATTGAACCCATCCAGTTATGTTATTATGGACACATCCAGCTATGTTGTATTGAACCCATCCAGCTATGTTGTATTGAACCCATCCAGCTATGTTATTATGGACACATCCAGCTATGTTATTATGGACACATCCAGCTATGTTATTATGGACACATCCAGCTATGTTGTATTGAACCCATCCAGTTATGTTATTATGGACACATCCAGCTATGTTATTATGGACACATCCAGCTATGTTATTATGGACACATCCAGCTATGTTATTATGGACACATCCAGCTATGTTGTATTGAACCCATCCAGTTATGTTATTATGGACACATCCAGCTATGTTGTATTGAACCCATCCAGCTATGTTGTATTGAACCCATCCAGCTATGTTATTATGGACACATCCAGCTATGTTGTATTGAACCCATCCAGTTATGTTATTATGGACACATCCATCTATGTTGTATTGAACCCATCCAGTTATGTTATTATTTACACATCCAGCTATGTTGTATTGAACCCATCCAGCTATGTTGTATTGAACCCATCCAGCTATGTTATTATGGACACATCCAGCTATGTTATTATGGACACATCCAGCTATGTTGTATTGAACACATTCAGCTATGTTAGTATGGACACATCCAGCTATGTTGTATTGGACACATCCAGCTATGTTGTATTGAGCACATTCAGCTATGTTAGTATGGACACATCCAGCTATGTTATTATGGACACATCCATCTATTTTGTATTGAACACATCCAGCTATGTTCTATTGGACACATCCAGCTATGTTGTATTGGACACATCCAGCTATGTTGTATTGAGCACATTCAGCTATGTTAGTATGGGCACATCCAGCTATGTTATTATGGACACATCCAGCTATGTTGTATTGGGCAAATCCAGCTATGTTGTATTGGACACATCCAGCTATGTTATTATGGACACATCCAGCTATGTTGTATTGGACACATCCAGCTATGTTATTATGGACACATCCAGCTATGTTGTATTGGACACATCCAGCTATGTTATTATGGACACATCCAGCTATGGTATTTGGTTCAGCCAGAAACTTTCTAACCGTCGCGTGGACTATAATTGCCAGATATATAAATAACAAAACAGCTACATTTGCCGCCAGTTTACTTTCTTACTTTTCGGGCTTTTAAAAAGCATACTAGAAATGCAAGAACATCAATGCTTCGGAGATGTGTTAATGAACGACTGTCTACCGTATTATACAGAATATTAAGCTGCGCATACAATCACCAGAAAACCCCAAAACATTGGAACAAAATCATCATCGTACTAGTAAGGAAGAAGTGAATACTAATTGTGACTGCAATAAAACAGGCGTTTCTCCATACACGGCTGCATAGGACAAAAGTACGCTAAACAATCATAAAGAAAACAGGTTCACACATACAATTAAGGATCATGAACTCTAAAATGAGCTTCCAGAATAAAATGAATTATTGACACATATTATTGACACATATTATTGACACATATTATTGACACATATTATTGACACATATTATTGACACATATTATTGACACATATTATTGACACATATTATTGACACATATTATTGACACATATTACTGCACGGATAAAATTAGAGAAACCAACAGAAAATAGTAATTTAAATCATCACACATAATTCAGAAATGATGAAAATTAAAACATTCAGTCAAGCAACCTCAGAAAAAAAAAATTATGGAATATACTAAAAACAAACATTTTAAACTAACATCTAACGAACAAATGTAAAATTCAGTAACTCAAAATAATGACTCGGTACAGCAACAGGCTACACGGACACACTTTGTAGTGAGAGCTGGACTGGGACAGTGAATCCTAATTATTACCCCCATTTGTTGCTTATTTACATGGACTATATATACTAATAAGCCGACACTTCTGAGGCAGAAGCCATCACAACTGACCTAGAAGATATTAAAGTGCTTCTGTTCGCAGGCAGTCAGGCATTAAAGAGTGACATAATAAATAACGCACTGGAACACTTAACTTAAAACCCCATAATGACAAAACATCAACGTAAATATAGACAGCAGACACGCATAGAACAATTGGATTAATTAAAATACCTAGGAAGTATAGAGATGAAAGATAATTCTAGAGAGGCAGAAATTGAGGCAAGGTAAAATTAGGCTTACTCAAGCATATGGCAAATTTAATCCATTCAGTCAAATAAAGAAGTAACACCGAGGCAATAAAAACACTCTAAAACACGATCCTTATTCCAACAGTGTGCTTGTCTGTACTCAAGACTCAAAATAAATTAAAGGAAAAAAAAATATCATTTTAAATTTGTTAGGCGAGTGACATCAACCAGCCTGAGAGATGAGATCAAAACTGTACAATGGTTTGGTCACGTGATAGAACATACAAGAACAAAGTATAACACAACGAGTCTTAAAGAAACACTTGCAGAAAAATCAGAATATGTAGCCAAACACGAACAAATAACGATATATTCACGGAACATCAGAAACACGAGAAAACATAACAGCGAGAGCAACCTCAAGAAAAGCTCACGCTCGCCCATTATCTGGTCAAGACACTGAAATACATACTAAGAAGACAAAAAGACTATTGGGATGAGTTTACATAGCCAAGTAAGTATTTATTGAAGAATAATTAGTGCACATTACTTCCCCTGACCTTTGAACTTTGTGAATTGAACAATATAACACAACAAGTTAGATAAGCAGTCAATTGTGACAGGTCGTTACTAACGGTCATTCAATACATCAAGTTCATGTTACTTACGATTGCATCGTATGATTGCATTTCAAGTACCTGTAAGATATAACAAATGTATAGTGAAAGATGCTTTTATGTTTCGCTATTCATCAATTTACTGATCCGATCAGTGATCTATGAGTAGAGATTGTATAGTGATTTATATCACTAGGGCCTTCATTTCAACCGCTGTTATTATTATGAATGTGACACAACAATGTCCAAGGTTGTAGCTATGAATTGTCTTTAGGTTTATTCCCTATCCGTATTTTGAGTATTATCTTTGTTTATGATCATAGTTGTATGAATATACAATGTTATATATATATATATATATATACGAGTATATATAATGCAAAATTAGGGGGGGGGGGGCTTTGCAAATGAAGTTTCCTAGCCGATAAGACTTCAAGTAGCTGATATGTTTGTTGGATCGCGGGATGATGTTGATTTTACATCAAATGTAGATACGAAATCAGCATTCATTTGGAACGATTTTCAATTACATTCAGGTGCCATAGTTCGAGTGTATTCTGATATTGAACGCCTGAGCTGCAAACAAGTCTTGATTTCCACGAGTCTCTCCGACCTTCTATTTTTCCTGCTGATATTGCAAGCATCCTCCTCCTCTCTACACATGCCCACAAATCTTGAGATTGTCTTTACTTAATCCGTTTTTTCTGCTTTAGTCAATAGTCTGCCAAAAGGATATAAATCTAGACAACACAGACATACGACTAATATGTAATAATTTGTACTGGGAGCAAACAGCAATAATAAAATATAACAAGGAGAACTCTATACCCATGGACATAAAAAGAGGAGTAAGACAAGGATGCATCCTATCACCAAGCTTGTTCAATCTATACACTGAGCAAATCTTTAAAAACATCTCAGAGATGCCAGGCCTACAAATTAATGGAAAAATAATCAATAACCTGAGATATGCATATGATACTGTTCTACAAGCAGAAAATCCTAAAGACCTACAACAATTGCATAATGTGATTAACATAACAAGCAAAAAAATATGGACTAGATATGAATATCAAAAAAGACTAAAACTATGACGATAAACAAAGAAAATTATCAAGACCTACAAATAAATATCACAGTTGAGGGAATACATCTGGAGACATTCCAGAGCTACAACTACCTGGGACATACTATAACCAATGATGGAAAATGTAAAATTGAAATAAACAGAAGAATAGGTATGGCAAAAAGTAATTTTAATGCCATGAAAAATATACAAACAACACAATAAATAACAGTAGGGCTAAAGCTAAGAATAGCAAAATATTACATCTTCTCAATATTCCTTTATGGTGCAGAAACATGGACATTAGACAAGAAAACAGAACAGAAAATTGAAGCCTTTGAAATGTGGATTTATAGAAGAATATGTAGAATTGGATGGAAAGAAAAGAAAACAAACGATGAAGTTTTTAAACAACTGAAAATAAAAAGAGAACTACTAAATACAATTAAGACAAGACAAATGAAATTTTTGGGGCATGTTAAATGATACAACAGCCTACTAAAAGCAATATTGGAAGGGAAAATACAAGGCAAAAGTGGCTTAGGCTAACATGGACCAAGACAAACATAGACGGATAACATCAAACGATGGACAAGTCAATCTATGACAGCCTGCACCATCATAGTAAGAAATAGAGTAGAATGTCGATCCATGGTAGTCAGCCTTCGTTGCGGAGAAGACACTCAATGATGATGAAACTGCTCTATAATTCCATCTCTGCATCAGGTTCTATTACTACCTCCAAATTATATTTGCTGGGTTCTTCAAGGTAAATTTAGCCACCTTCCACTAAATCAACATGTGAGTCATTTTTCATAAACTTTCAATTTCTGGTCATAAATACTTACAATGTCATAGTGCGACTCCACAAAATCTACCTGCAAGACAGGATATACATGTAAATCTATAGTTTGTTTTCATTAATACTTTATCACCTGTACAACAATTTATGTGTAATTCTAATATCTTCAATTGTGTAAACTATTTAACATATGTGTTCTATGTTTGTAGTGAAATGCAAGATAACAGCATGTATCATCGTCGTACACGGGATATAGGCCCGTGAATAGTCAGTATTTGTTCTTACTTTGTACGATCTGTTTTGTTAACAGGTTTCTGCAAATGTATGTGATAGACATGCGCTCCGGATTGATTTGAAATCTAGGATTTTCGTTGCCTGTCTCCTCTGTTGATTTACTCATTCCCCGATACAATCAAGTTAATTGCTGTTCTTGATTATACGCAATGTATTTGTCAGTATTAAAATAATGCAGCAACAATAAAAGGTCCAGTGAGCTGGACAGTACTTTAATGAAAGGTACGATGAGTCAGGGGCGGAGAAATAATAAGATAGTTTCAAGACAGCAGCGCGACATTGAAATGAACACCAGAAAAAGAGGCAGATCAGGCTGCAGACAAATTCCTTCAGACAGTCTGTTGTGATTCCAAACTTCTGCAAGCAACAAACTAGATACTGATTGCTTAGATAACTGTTTTAAGGTGGAGATATTTATGGAACCCTCGTATCGTATAGCCTCATTTATATTGCCTAGCCATTTCTCTAGGAATTATAACACGAGATAAATAAACAAAATGAAAGTCTCCGGGACTTAAACGTGATATCCTGAATGTATTAACTCATTTGTGTCCAATTTCTTCTTAGTGGGAACAGTGACTGATTTCTTCCCTTTTTGGAGACTGTCGACGATAGTCAATATTTAGTTGTCTATTTTACGTAACCAGTCTATTGTAACAATACACTTAACTTTATATCATATGGGCCATTGCCACAAAACATTCAACTTTGAATAAACATATCATATATCATATGGACTATTGCCACCAAAAATTCAAATTTGTATACACATATCATATATCATATGGTACATTGCCACCAACAATTCAACTTTGAAAACACGTATCATATACCATATATCATATATTATATGGACCATTGCCACCAAAAATTCAACTTTGAAAACACATATTCCATATCTCATATATCATATGGACCAGACACTTTGTTTCCAAGGTCTTTTGGTTGGTTTCGATATTTTATGATTGAAGAATGGATGATAATTTTTTCAGCATTTTTGGTCATCCATTCTTTAATCATAAAATATCTAAATGATGTGATGGCTATCTTTCTTTGTTGAGGTGTGTCAAGAAGTTAATCGAAGTAGAGTCACCACTATCCAGAAGAACCTGACTATCTGGATAGAGACATATACTCTTTCAGATGAGCTGTGGTGAATACAACATTCTGTAAAAGACATGCGAACTGATGATGTTGACTTATATTATAAGTATCTTTATTTAGAGCCTTCCGCCAGGAGGCAAATCTGATCATCTGGAACTGACATTCATCAAGCAAATGTTTCAGGCGATAAGTGTTTCAGGCGACAAGTGTTTCAGGCGACAAGTGTTTCAGGCGACAAGTGTTTCAGGCGATAAGTGCTTCAAGCGACAAGTGTTTCAGGCGATAAGTGCTTCAAGCGACAAGTGTTTCAGGCGACAAGTGTTTCAGGCGACAAGTGTTTCAGGCGATAAGTGTTTCAGTCGATAAGTGTTTCAGGCAACAAGTGTTTCAGGCAACAAGTGTTTCAGGCAACAAGTGTTTCAGGCGACAAGTGTTTCAGGCGACAAGTGTTTCAGGCGACAAGTGTTTCAGGCAACAAGTGTTTCAGGCGACAAGTGTTTCAGGCGACAAGTGTTTCAGGCGACAAGTGTTTCAGGCGACAAGTGTTTCAGGCGACAAGTGTTTCAGGCGACAAGTGTTTCAGGCGATAAGTGTTTCAGTCGATAAGTGTTTCAGGCAACAAGTGTTTCAGGCAACAAGTGTTTCAGGCAACAAGTGTTTCAGGCGACAAGTGTTTCAGGCGACAAGTGTTTCAGGCGACAAGTGTTTCAGGCGATAAGTGTTTCAGTCGATAAGTGTTTCAGGCAACAAGTGTTTCAGGCGACAAGTGTTTCAGGCGAAACGTGTTTCAGTCGATAAGTGTTTCAGGCGAAACGTGTTTCAGTCGATAAGTGTTTCAGTCGATAAGTGTTTCAGTCGGCAAGTGTTTCAGGCAACAAGTGTTTCAGACGACAAGTGTTTCAGTCGATAAGTGTTTCAGGCGACAAGTGTTTCAGGCGACAAGTGTTTCAGGCGATAAGTGTTTCAGTCGATAAGTGTTTCAGGCGGCAAGTGTTTCAGGCAACAAGTGTTTCAGGCGACAAGTGTTTCAGGCGATAAGTGTTTCAAGCGATAAGTGTTTCAGGCGATAAGTGTTTCAGGCGACAAGTGTTGCAGGCCTCACGTGCTTCAGACATTTAGCTTCCTGACACTCTGGGTGCAGATACTATTGTCGTGTGTTTCCCTAACGTCGATCTCCTTCTGTGTTTACGTTTGAAAACTCTCTAGACAACAACTGATTTTTTAATCGAATGTTCAAACCTAAGTCTGGGTTCACTTCTTTCTCTACCCACTTCATCTTTGTTCACGATTACCGTGGTGTTGTGTTATGTATTGCTTTAACATTGTTGAAGTTCGTCCTCCCTTTGTTTATAGCTATTATTAAATGCATCTTCATAATTTTGCCATGATTTTAATTGTCACACCATGATTTTCAGGGATCCGTACAGCTAATTTGTTATGAATTTAACCGTGTTCATGCTATCATGTGACACTTACATATACTTTATATATTTAATTAATTGTTTTTGTTATCTTTAACAGCTTTATTGATATCTTTTTTTTCGATCATGGAGTTAGTGCATTTACAGAATCATTTCTATTTTATGTTCACAATTCAGTATGTTTCTTCGGCAGTATTTATTTTCCTGGACTTGAAAATGTCCACTCGTCTTCGGCTGTTTATGAACACTTGGATGATTAATTGACGAAATCGTATGCTAAAAATTTACATAGAATAAACGATTAGTGCCGTTGTGTATATAATATGATTATTTATCCTTGTTTGGTCTAGTTTCCTCATTCGTTGATATGTCCAAATCTAGTTGTCGCATGGCTCATGTATAGACCATGCCAACACTTGCACTTGGTACATAATGATTTCTTTTCCTTATCTCGTGTGTCTAATCAATTTAGCGCCAATGCTACATGTGTCTATAATCAACTTAGCTTCTATGCTGCAAGTGTCTATAATCTACTTAGCGTCTATGCTACATGTTTATAATCTAGTTAGCGTCTATGCTACATTTGTTTATAATCTGCATAACGTTTATTCGACGTGTGTCTATAATCAACTTAACTTCTATGCTGCATGTGTCTATAATCAAATCAGCGTTTATGCTACATTTGTATATTGTCAACTTAGTTTCTATGATGCATATGTTTATAATCAACTTAGCTGCTATGCTACATGTGTCTATAATAAACTTAGCTTCTATGATACATGTGCCTATAATCTACTTAGCTTCTATGCCTCATATGTCTATAATCAACTTAGCGTATATACTACATGTGTCTATAATCAACTTAGCTTCCATGCTACATGTGTTTATAATCAACTTAGCTTCTATGCTACATGTCTATAATCTACTTAGCTTATATGCTACATGTGTATATAATCAACTTAGCGTATCACCTGTTGCATATCATCTAAAATTGTTTATAGACACATGCAGCATAGACGCTAAGTAGAGTATATGCTACATGTATCTATAATCAAATTAGCGTATGTAATACATGTGTCTATAATCAACTCAGCGTTTATGCTACATGTGTCTATAATCAACTTATCTTCTATGCTACATGTGTCTATAATCAACTTAGCTTATATGCTACATGTGTCTATAATCTGCTTAGCGGCTATGCTACAAGTGACTATAATCAATATAGCTTATATGCTACATGTGTCTATAATCTACTCAGCGTCTATGCTACATGTGTCTATATTCAACATAGCTTCTATGCTACATGGGTTTATAGTCTGCTTAGCGTCTATGCTACAAGTGACTATAATCAACATAGCGTATATTGTTACATGTGTTTATAATCTACTTAGCTTCTATGCTACTTGTGTATATAATCAACTTAGCGTATATACTACATGTTTCTATATTCAACTTAGCGTCTATGCTACATGTGTCTATAATCAACTTAGCTTCTATGTTACACGTGTCTTTATTCAACTTAGCTTCTATGCTACATGTGTCTATAATATACTTAGCTTCTAGGATACACGAGTCTAATCAACTTAGCTTATATGCTACATATGTCTATAATCTCTTAGCGTCTATGCTACATGTGTCTATAATTAATTTAGCTTATATTCAACAGGTGATTCAACTGTTGCCGTTGATATATTTGAAAATACCCAGTGTCGATGATTTTTTTTTCATTCTTTGTCACTGTATACGTTTTTTGTAGTACTAAGATGTAGACTTTACTTGTTATTGTATTATGTTTACAACACTGTGCTATGAAGTTATACCAACGACAACGTTCTCATATACACTTTTTACATTTCAAATAGTAGTCATAACATCAATGCTGAACTTCAACATTCAACAGTAAGTGAATCACCATCATCATCAAGTAACGGGCCTGCTGGCGTATGTGATCTTGTCTCTCCACAAATTTCGATTTCGACAGTTATTTATCATTTCTGTTGTTGACCTTCTGACAGACCATTCTCTTAAGCTGTCTAACATTTTTTTCTCTTTGCTTCCATCTATCTCTTCGTCCCTAAATGTTTCCAGTTGTTACAATATATTTCAATTGTTCTCTGCGCATTACACGGCTAAAAAATGATGATTGTTTCTTCCCAATATTGGAAATTACCTCTCTTTTTGCTTTGACATTTTTCAGAACAATTTCATTGCTCTTCTTATCTGTCCATTGTATTCTCAACATTGTCTGTAAAACTACATTTCTACAGACTCCAGTGATTGTGTTGCCTGCTGTCCTATTGTCCATGATTCACATCCATTGCATAAAAAAAGTAAGTGAATACACAAGACAATAGTTGAATATGTCATGTTTGTTCATTATAGTGCATCGGATACTGCATGTGCCTTCTGTTGCAGGGATGCCTTGTCATAAAGAAGCATCTCATGTCTGTCAGTTTAAACAAAAACAAATATTGTGGAATTATGGGTCATAGAGTTACGTTGCCATGGCCAGTGATGAACAAATGCTGCTTAATGGACAACAGGTTGAGTGTTTCAAACATTAATTAATAATGTTCAGAAACCGCCATTGTCCTTTCTTGAAGACAATATCTGTCTAAACATAACTGATGACAATACAAGCTGTTATTTAAATTCAAACATTTTCGTTGATTTATAACTTACAAGTGATTTGAATGCTTCAATCTGAAATTGAAGAAATTGACAATTTTAAAAACGTTAATTAAACTATCGTCATCATCATCGATCAGCGAATCCGCATCGAAGGTTGGCTACTATGGAGCGCCATTCTGCTATGTCTCTTGCTTTGATGGTGCAAGTTGTCATAAGTTGACTTGTCTATGAAAATATAATGTTACTCGTCCATGTTAGTCTTGATCTGCCTCTGCCTCTTTTATCCTGTATTTTCCCCTTCAAGATTACTTTTAGTTGCTTTTGTGTCTTTTGTGTCTTTTAACATGCCCCCCCCCCCAAAAAAAAAAAAAAAAAAAAAATCGCATTTGTTTGTTTAAATTGTGTTCTGTATAAGTCTAAGTCTGTGACGGTGAATGGGGCGGAAGAATCAGCAATGACCAACGGCCCAGAAACCGAAAACAGCAAAGTGTGTGGTACACATGAGGCATGTTCAGGACACGAAAGACGAATGTGGCAGACCACCGTTAAAGTGCTTGGAACCTTATCACGTAATATTCCAGACAAAGCCATGAAGAGGAATTAGAACTTATGTCGGAGGAAAGATCTAAAAATAAGTAAATGGATTGTTAGGATTCTATACCAAGAAGGAAAATTAGAAAATCGTATGCAATTAAATTATAGTAGTTCTGAACGTTAAACGTTTCAGAAAAATTTCTGAAAGAGGCCAAAACAAAAAGAGAGTCAATTTTCAAAATTAGGAAAAAATTATAATCATGTTTTGACCATTTAATGAGAATAGAACAGCTGGAATATATTGTAACAACTGGGAAAATTGAGGGACGAATAGATAGAGGGAAGCTAAGAAGAAAGATACCAGGCAGCTTAAGAGAATGGTTTGGTAAAATGTTAACAACATAAATAATAAATAAAATCACTGTCGAGGTCGAAAGTTGTGGAGAAACATGTTCACCTATGCCAGAAGGCCTGGTACTTGATGATGATCTAAAGATTGTTCCAGAATCTCTTATCCTACATAGAACTATGTTGTTTTTTGTTTAAGCTCATGGATAATCTCCCCCCCCCCCTCGGGGGGTGTTAACAATCATCATCATCATGTGACCACACCTTCCACAAATCTTTATCCTCAGTAAAAAAAAGTAAAGAGCCCCGTCACACCCATTAGTGTATAGGGAACATGGTGTTAGTGACCATAATGTTTATAGACCTTCGGCACATTATTGTTAGGGTAATGTGGTGGGTATTACGCCCGTGCAGCTTTACTTCGCAGAAAAAAATCCGGTACCTATTTAATGCTGGGTAAACCCGGAATTCGTCGTTCAGGTTCAAACCCGCATTTTGTCCTTTGTAGTCCACTTCACTACCCACTGAACTAACCCGACTCTCGTTTATCCTCAATGCGTCGTATTAACTCTGTTGTTGACTGTTTATCGTGCCACATCATGCTATGTGTTAGCACTCGGAAAAATTGACAGACAAACAACAATAGAAAAAAAAATGAAGAACAATATATGGTCCGAAGTGGGATCGAACCCGTACTCAGTGGCACCGCGCCTTGCGGTACGGGTTCGATCCCACTTCGGACCATATATTGTTCTTCGTTTTTTTCTATTGTTGTTTGTCTGTCAATTTTTCCGAGTGCTAACACATACTCCTTTGTTCTATTATTCCCTACTTTCGCCTCGGAAGTTCCCCATATAATAATATTTATGTATTATTATTTGTACCCACATCATGCTATCCAGTATCCCCTACTTTTGTCACCAGAGATTCTTTTTCCATGAATGTTGCCTGTTGCAATAAAGAATACAGTTTTTTTTTCTTCTCATGAAGCGTTCGTTTTTACTTGTATGATATCTTTAAGAGCTTTCTTTTTGTGTTGATCTGTTTTAGAATAATTTCATTGCTACTCTCTTTAGCTGTTCAGTGAATTGTAATCATTCTTCTGAGACATCATATGTGACGTTGAAAAGTCTTTCCCCAGGTTTGCTTCCAATGATTCGACAGTTCTCGGTTGACAGAGAAGAAGAAAGAGGTAGAGAGAGAGAGAAAGAGAGAAAGAGCGAGAGAGAGAGAATCATATACAGAGAACGAGTGAGAGAGAGAGAGGGAAAGAGAGAGAGAGATAGAGAGAGAGGGAGAGGGAAAGAGAGAAATATATTTCGATAAAGCTGCAACCATCTGCGCTTCAATAATTCTCGACACTGACATACAACGATCACGGATATATAATCGCCAGCTTCAAATCGCCAGTGGAGCGTACAAGGAAGCGTGTCACCAATGTGTAAAGTAGATATTAATTACATTGCTGAGTGAGTGTATCTTCAAGACTTGTAGACAGGACAATAAAACATTCATCTAAAGTGCCGTAATAAAGAAATGTGATTTAATCATTCATTAGGTGTGGTGTTTTTGATGTTGTGTTTGAGAGTGTTCCTCTCATGTGATATCTCACTTCTCGGATCACTTCTTAACATCATAAATAAAACCAGCAATGAAGAATAAAGTAGCCATTATTATTCCATACAAAACCAATTTTTTCTCTACCTCTTATTAATGTACACCATTCCTTATAAACAAAGTTGAACACATTCGAAAATAAATGTCTAAGGAAAATATTTGGTATAGCTTGGTACGAATTCGAAACAAACGAGGAAATTAGATAAATCGTCAATCAACCACTAATATCTTCAGTAATAAAGAAAAGATGATGGTCATATGTTGGACATGTGATGAGAAGAGATAATAACCGAATAGCAAAGCAAGCCCTCATGTGGGAAACAACAGGTAAGAGGAAAAGTGGAAGCAGCAGGGATCGGCTCCCTCAATGAGATAGAGCTGCTTGCTCAGAACAGAGACAAATGGCGAGATTTGATAAAATATCTTTAAACCAATTGAAAACTGCTAGAATAAAAAAATAGATAAGAGAAGGAGTATCTTGGTCTACGATCTGTGGGCCGGCTACGGCTCGAAAGGTCAATAGTTAAATAAATTCCTTATATGGTTTTACGAATATATTATCACACACTACACAAGTAAAAATATTAATCATTGAAGTCATCGTGTTTCATCATGACAGATCCATCAAAGAACCATAATTAGCTCACAGGTAAAAATCGTATTTCACAATTCCAAGACCATCAGTTTGTTAGGACAATTATAGCTTGTTTCATAAGTCGTGCCCAACTTTAAAAATCAATATCTTTTAAACCGCTTTTTGTAATTTTTTCAAAATTTGCATGTATAGTTATAATGATTAGAACCCAACAGGGAATTAATTTCATTAAAAACAAACATTCGGTTATTATTATTGCTTATTTGATTTATATAAATTTATAACGACCCATTGATGTAATCAAAACTTAGTGTTTACAGTATTTAAGTTAAAAATAGCGATTACAAACCCAAACACGGTCCAATTTACGATTTTGCACGCTTTCCGCGTGAGTTGTCTGACATAATTAGACACTTGTAGTAAGCACGAGACATTGTGTGTTCCATTTCCGTTAATTCAGCGGCGTAACGTGGAACAATAACATTTATCATGAGTCTTAAAATTAAATTCTGCAGTTTACAAAACATCGCAATAAAAATGTATGCCTATTTTTGCAAAGAGGCTAAACGAGGAAGATTATTTCATTCTTTAGAAAACCCAGAGAATAGGACAAGACACATTTTGGATTTATCTAAACGGTCATTTAATCGCTGGATTCAAGCACGTGACCGTCAATGTTCCAAATATACAAAATCACAAGGAAGAGCAAAAATGTTGGATAATTTCGACAGTGAACTTATTAGAAGTGAAATTCGCAAAATGTTGGGTATGAATGAAACTTTTACAATAAGAAAATTAAAAGTATCGCTGAAAAAGAACAACAGTATTGAAATATCAAAGCCTACATTATGGAGGAATGTGAGAGCTGCAGGCTTTACATTCAGAAAGTATTCCAATGGACGAAACATCATCTGTGAGAAGCCACATATAGTAGTCATGAGAAGCAAGTACTTACGTGAAGTAAAAGAGGTGCGCAAGCAAGGTTATGATATTGTGTACTTGGATGAAACATGGATCAATGCTCATCACACTAACCAAAGGGAATGGCAGTCATCAGATGGAAAGATTAAGAGATTAATACCTAGCAGCAAAGGACAGCGCTTGATAATTGCTCATGCAGGTAGTCGACAACATGGACTAATACATAATGCAGAGCTCATTTTTCTTTCAAAATCCATAGACAATCGGGATTATCACTCTGAGATGAATGGTCACATATTTAGACATTGGATTGAAAATTCTGTTCTCCCAGCACTAGATCGACCATCTTGCCTAATAATGGACAATGCAACGTACCACAACATTGTTGCACTTGAAGATAAAGTCCCGACGTCATCCAGTACAAAAGATGATATTAAGATATGGCTCACAAAGGAGCACATACAATTTAATAACATGTACTTAAAACCTGAATTACTATCTCTAGTAAAGCAAAAACAGAGGACAAAGATTTTTCAAATAGATAAGAATATCCAAGAGCACGGTCATATAAGTTTGAGGCTGCCACCTTACCATGCTCATTTAAATCCAATAGAACTAATCTGGGCAAAATTAAAAGGACAAGTGGCAGATGAAAATACAACATTCAAAATATGCGATGTAAAGACTCTTGCTAATCTCGCTTTATTAAATATAGACAAAGATTATTGGGCTAAATGTGAAGACCACGTCTTAAAACAGGAAGAGGAATATTGGAAAAATGATGGTTTGTGGAATGTTCAACCCCAAACAGTTATTAATCTTTTAGACTCGTCTGATTCAGAATGAAAGTATATAGCCCCCACAATGTTGGCCCCTATATTACCTTAAATTATTTCAACAAACGGTCCTTTTCAGGACCACACAACTATGAAAATTGGACATACAGGTATACCTTGATATTATTATCGTCCGTCCTCGAACTGAGCAGACAATAATTCTCCTGGTGTTTTGTTTTTCCAGTTATTTCCCCATTACGGCCACGCCTTTACCTAGTGAAAATTAATCATAGACCAGCAACTACGGTAATTTCTATTCTTTAGGGCTTCACAATTTACAATTTTGACAAACATCAAAGAAATATCGCCGCTTTAAGAAAACTGCAGCTGCAAGATATTTGTTAAATATACATTTAAAGGGTCTTTTGCATTCTAATAACATTTGGAAAATTTCAAAAATATTTAACAAACGGTTAGAGAGTAATAGCGTTTTGAAGTTGGGCAAATGTTTTGAAACGAGCTATAACATCATCGTTGCTTGTTTTGTACCTGATTAAGGCTCTTGTCGAAATATCGTAATGTGTCTCCTCTTCTCTTTACAGGTTCATCAGCTTAATTTAATTGTTAAATATTATGTAATATTAGAACACATTTACATCAATTAACGAAAACATGGCAATAAAGAACTCATTAGTAATTAAACAAGTGTACCATTATAATGATACTTCATCAGCTATAGATATCATACTCACTCTTTCGCTATGGGTATCACCCTGAAAAAAGAATCATTGAGACTCAGTCTGAAAAGTGTTCCTTGTTGCAGTTTCATCATATTCCAACCCCGGCTTGATTCGGGAGATACTGAGTTTAGTGTTCTGTGCACGCCATGAGCTGTGTTTGTCATCGGGATCGTGTTTCGATAACCCGATGGCTTACGATGAATGACAATAGCTTTTATGACAAAGGAAAGTTGAGCTGCGCTCACTTTCGGTGCCGCCTTGCCTTATGTCATTTGGCGCGAGCTGTAGAGGATGTTATGGGAACTGTGTGTTACATTATGTTCCAGCTATTATTACATTACTCCCTGCCTGTCTTACATTGTATCCCGGGTTGTGTTACATTTTGTCCCTGCGTGTAATACATTATGTCCAGGTTTGTGTTACCTTATGTCCCTGCTTGTGTTACATTATATCCTTGCTTGTGTTAGATTGTGTATCTGCTTGTATTACATTATGTCCCTTTGTTTGTTAAATTATATCCCGGCTTGTGTTACATTATGTCACGGTGTGTTGTATATTATGTCCCGGTGTGTATTACATTTTGTCACGACAATTTAACAAAAACATGTAGGATCTTAAAACATGCGCCACAGAAATACAACGATGGAAAACACTGGTAGAGAGCGACAAGAAAATCTGAGATGTAGATAATAAACAGAGCAAGTAAAGAAAGGTAGCAAAAGTGCTTTTCAAAATCGCTATGTTTAACCACACATTTTAACAATATCTTGCTTTCGTGCGCCAAGACTTTCTTCACAGATTGGGCTATTCCGTAATAACAATAATCCGAGCTAGTCTTTGAGCGACCTACTAATATACTTCGATATATATTCGATGCATTGTTTGATGTGTGATGGTGATGGCCTAATGACCAACCAATAACTACATCAAGCTTGTGCAGATGGTGCTCGTAAACCCGGGAGGGCCGACCATCTAAGAGCAAAATCCCCCTATAGAAAAAACAATCTGCTGCCTTGCAGGAAGATTGCGGATAATCAAAGGCTAAGGAAAGCAAACCTGAATAAAATGTTGGCTGAAATCGAATGCACTGAGCCGCTGGCGCAGAACACAATGCAACGTTTTAAGAGGTATATGACTACAAAACATGTTCTACAGGATTGCCCCCAGTACACAGACCTGAGAAGATCAATGTGGTCCACACCCACCTCCCAGGAAGAGAAACTATATGGGGCAATCGAATCACTTAAACTGACAGCTGACTTCATGAGAGAGTCTGGAATCCTACTCTGATTGAGTGTTCATCGCAGATATATATATATATATATATATATATATATATATATATATATATATATATATATATATTCGATATATCTACTGATATACGTTTAAAAGCGCATGATTATTGTATGTTGATAATATTATTATCATTATAATGTATGTATTTGTGTGTATGCGTGGCGGGTGGGTATTTATTTACGTCATATGTGTCTGCAAAATCATAATCAAATTTTTGTATTTTAAATTTCTTATCTCAAAATTTTACTGGATTTGACTGATATATTTGCAGAGAGCATGCTTTGTAAAAATCAGTACAAATCTTTCTTCATGGAATAGTTAATTGATAATAAAATATAACATATTCAATGTATGCAATTGTTACCTTTTAATTAGTTTCAGCCACATTTAATAAGTATCTAAATCCCACTACTTACATTTGAGTATTGAGATTCGGCAAAGTCCAGCTGAAAAGAAACATTCAGAACTGTAGATTAAAATAAAACAAAACTTTAACAAATAATAAAAATAATGAAGTTACTGATCTTCACAGTAATTGTAATCATGTATTCAGGTTTCTTTAATGATGACGTGGACGCTACCGGAACGCCCATTCTGAGGGAAGAAGTGAGCCGTTGTTACCTGCCATATATGTTGTACGAGGAGACTTACAATGTTTGTAATCATTGAATATGTAGTAAAGTAGGGCGTGCACAGAGCGACCAACATAAATTACATATGCATTTTGAAAATAATGTATCAAATGGTGGAGCAATGGGGCACATTTGACTGCTCTGAAACTGTTACCATGAATAGAATAGAATAGAATAGAATAGAATAGAATAGAATAGAATAGCTATCTCAAGTATATCTATATAGCATTGCGTGTAGATGCGGTTGCTGGTAAAATGACGTAAGGAATAATAGAACAAAGAAGTATGTGTTAGCAGTCGGAAAAAATTGACAGACAAACAACAATAGAATAAAACGAAGAACAATATATGGTCCGAGAAGCCGAACGCTTGGCACACTGCTACGCAGCTAACTAAAATAATTGGCTATTGTAGCAGTGTCTTACACGAAGGCGTACTCAATGACTATAGCATAGGATAACGATCACAGACCGGAAATAAATTGTATATTTGTACTTTCCTATTAATACAAGTATCTCCCAGTAGGGCTGAATACTTATGTAGCAGACAAACATTTATTGGACGAAACAGCACGAATAGTAGTTCCCAGTAGAACAAAGAAGTATGTGTTAGCACTCGGAAAAATTGACAGACAAACAACAATAGAAAAAAAAAACGAAGAACAATATATGATCCGAAATTGGATCGAACCCGTACAAATGACGTAAGCTGTCTATAGGCTCACATAGTTGACGACCTCACAGGCTTTGGTGTTTTCCGGATTTCCCTCTCAGTCAGCAGGCCTTAGTAAAACGATAGGTGATCTCTTGCAGTTGTTTTCAAATGTTCGTGCTCGTATGTTCCATAATAACTGTTCATACTTTTACATATTCCCATACTTCATAATCTGATCTGGCAGATCAGCTCCATAACATTATGACAGTCCTAGCTCCATAACATTATGACAGTCCTAGCTCCATAACATTATGACAGTCCTAGCTCCATAACATTATGACAGTCCTAGCTCCATAACATTATGACAGTCCTAGCTCCATAACATTATGACAGTCCTAGCTCCATAACATTATGACAGTCCTAGCTCCATAACATTATGACAGTCCTAGCTCCATAACACTGGCAAGTGTTAGGTAATTTCACAGTCTGTACGTTCTTTTTTTTTCAAATCTTATCACGAATAAGTGTTTAATATGATGTGTTTCCCACATTATTGACTTAACTACATTTTCTCAAAACATTATTTCAATAGCCGTCATCTTGAATCTCACATTTTATGCTATAAATAAGTGGGTAATTTTTATTTCGATACACTCATGATTTCTGTCTTGTCAAAGCTAATTTTCAGATTTGGGTCCTTGCACAGGTTTTTGATCATGTCGTTGCTTTAATTGTTTCTAATTGTTGCTTTAAGTGTTTGGTTATCTGTAAGTTTTGCATAATGAGGTTGGCGTATCTTCGCTTGTTTTAACTGCTTTGTATATGTGGTGTATGTGGTTAAAATACAGATAGGTATTCTACAATTGTTGTTTTTCTGTATCTGTCATAGACGTAGTCTGTTCAGCCAGAACAATTACTGTTTCCATTAACATACTAGATCATGTCAATATAGCCGACAAGAACCGTTGAGGCTCTGTCTTGAGAATGCTTTTTGTTGCAGTTTCCTCATATTTCGAGTCCGGCTTGCTACCGGAGCTACTGAGTTTAGTGCTCTGTGATACCGTGCACTGTGTTTTTCATCAGTATGGTGTTTCGATATTCCGATGGCTTACGAAGAACAGTTCAGCTACGTTAAACTTTATATGCCTTGTGACTTATGGCGTGTGCTGTAGCTGCTATGATGGGGACTGCAGCTGCCTTTCTTTGTTTGGATCCTACAATTAGATGAGATGTTAATTCGGATGGTTCCTCTGGAAAGGGCGGTTGAACAATTATTAGTTTTAATTTGTTTTCAGTGGTACCGGTACCTTGCACTAACTACAACTACACCTACAACTTCAACTACAACTACAACTACAACTACAGCTACAACACAAACTACAACTACAACTACAACTACAACACAAACTACAACTACAACACAAACTACAACTACAACTACAACTGCAACACAAACTACAACTACAACTTAACTACAACTACAACTACAACACAAACTACAACTACAACTACAACACAAACTACAACTACAACTATAACTACAACACAAACTACAACTACAACTACAACTACAACACAAACTACAACACAAACTACAACTACAACTACAACTACAACTACAACTACTACAAGTACAACTACAACTACAACACAAACTACAACTACAACATAAACTACAACTACAACTACAACACAAACTGCAACTACAACTACAACTATAACTATAACTACAACTACAACTATGCTAGGGCAGTAATTCTCAACACGGTCCCCGCTTGCCCCATTGCACCCGCCGCGTATTTTCGTGGTGCCCGAGAAGACTCAGCCCCATTACAGCACGTGACGTATTTATTGTCCTGTATTCAGTTTCAAGAAAGATTGATAGAATAAAAAAAATAAAGTATAAAGCACACACTGACATGTTTGTGTTCCTTCCCAATGAAGAAAAGCGGTAACCGTCGTTAACAAACGGTCATTGCAGATTTATCGGTTGAAATTAGCCTTGATGGATTATCTTGAAAGGTTTTAGTAGAGGTAAACATGAATTGATGTTAATATAAGTGGCGGCATATACTCGGTGTTTCTGAAAAACGCATGAGTCGGGTATACGCGTTTGTTGCGACAGATGTGCGAACATTTATCAGTGATACAGACCCGTGTTGTTGTTATTATGAACCCTGATTCCTTTTAGTCCAATGCCATTTTATGATATCGGCATGTATTTCTTAGTTCCATTGTTGTTCCTTAAAAGGTGTTGCATTTGCCAGGCATTTGAGGACGTAGAGTTGCTTTCATGTCAGGGAGTTTTGGACAGTCAAAAATGTGATGTTCTACTGTTTGATGCGGGTGTTCACAGAGTGGACATGCTGGAGTTTGGTTTCGTGGTATTCTATTGATGTGGTAGTTCAGTGTTACAAGATCGTTTCTCAGTCTGAAGATGTCGGTTTGGTCTCTTCTTTTCGGGTTGTTATTGTTTCAGAATTAGAAAGAAAGAAAGGAAAAAAGAAAATGGATTGCTTCGTTTATTCGGTCAAAGAAATAGAAGAACATTAAATGATAGATTTATACGAACATCTCTGATAATATATGGACCTTTTTATGGCAGTGATTGTCATGATATAACATTACAACCACGTCGATTTATATTAGAAAATGTGTTTAAACTAAACGTCTAGGAGTTGTGTATTGATGGACAGATATGGGCTAGTGCTATATACTGATTGACTGATGTCGGAATTAGCGATTAATGCCCATTTCATGTGAAACAAGTTTTTGGAAGAACACGCTCCAGCAAATCAGGAGCTACAATTAATAAAACTACACCGATGACAATAAAGACATTCATTATTTATATCAAACAAGTTGTAGATCATAACACTCACAAATGTTTGGTACGCTTCGATCTGAAAAAAGAAGATATCGAAATGTAATTGTCACATACATCGAAATGTAATTGTCACATACATCGAAATGTAATTGTCACATACATCGAAATGTAATTGTCACATACATCGAAATGTAATTGTCACATACATCGAAATGTAATTGTCACATACATAATTTCAAAACATAAATGTCCATCCACACACACAGAAACAAGTACACACTCCCAACATTCACAGAAATATGGAAGTATTGTAACATACAATGTTATGCAAATAATCGCTTCTTTTATTTGTTGATTTTACATCAAAGATTCTCCTATCAATGCCCTTATTTATACGTTTAAATCAAATCAATGATTACCAAATCTATATACTTATGGGCTAAAAAAGTTATAGTTATATCGTAAAAGATCGCATGTGAGACCTTAGCAATCAAATACGTGGAGGGAAACATCAGACGGGCTAAACCCCCAACGTGTGTTATTCTTAATTTAAGCCATTAACTTACGACTGACTCAGCAGATCGGTAAGGGATAAATGTTTTATGCTCTGAGAAATACACAGACGATAGAGATAGATACACATAAAGTAGCAACGATAAATATATGCGGGATTTAAAAAAAAATAAAGAAATCGAAATTATAGAAGAAATAACAAATCGGAAAATTAAAATACTAGGATTAGCGGACACTAGAGTAAAAGGACAACAGATAAAGAAAACACACATGAATTACACGAACATATTCTCAGGAATCGGCAACACAGAGAGCAACACACGGAATAGGTTTTATTATCGACCCAGAACACGCAAAGTACATTCTAGAAATAAAATACCACTCATAAATAATTATTACAATTAAACTACTAGAAGACGACCGAAAAACAAATGACATTCAAATCTATGCCCCATGCAACAACAATGAAAGAGACAGCGAAGAATTCTACGACATATTGAATGAAATTATTAACAACATTGACGAAAGCGACGACATGTTAGTGATGGGAGATTTTAATGGAAGGCTTGGGAAACGCAACAGTGAGAACAGTGACATCTTAGGACCCTTTGGCGATAAAACAGCTGAAATAAACGAAAATGAAAGCAGACTGCTGGAACTATGTAATCAAAATGATTTATTTATCGCCAACACATTCTTCAAACACAGAGAGGTCGCACGCATACACCTGGTACAAAAGAAATGACACAACATGCAGAAACCAGATAGATTTTATACTAACAAGACAACAGAACAAGAATAGAGTAACCAACAGTAGAGCAATCCCTAATATTACAGATGACACGGACCACAAGATGGTTATGATCACACTAAGACATCCAAAAATAAAGAGAATATACGAAAACAAACAAAAGAAGCGAAAAGAACAGACAATAAAAATAAAACAATTAAAAGATCAAGTAAAACCCTAGAAGAAAAACTAACAGAGGAATTCAAGAAACTCCCAATCGAAGTATTCAAAGTAGAAGAAGAGTGGAAACAATTTAAGGAAACAGTAACCAACATCTCTAAAACAGTTTGTGGAACGAAGCTAAGAACAAAAGAAGGGAAAAAGAAAACTCCGTAGTGGAACGAAACAATCAGAGAAGTAATTAAAGAAAAGAAGAAACTGTTTAAAAATCGGAAGGAGAACAAGAACTAAGAAAAATATGAAAAATATGCTTTAGATCGAAAAAGAGTTAAAATTGTGATCAAAGAAGCTAAGTAAAATAATTTGACATAATTCGGAAAAAAAACATGAGCAGGGACTTCAAGACAGCAGCAAGAGATTTCTACAAAGCAGTAAAAGCCACAAGAACGAGAAAAGAAAACCATGATCCTACTGAGCTCATAAATAACAAAGACAGACAGCCAATATAAAATAACCAAGCCATGCAACATATATAGAAATAATATTTTGAAGGCCTGTTAAACATAACAACAACCAATAAGACAACAAAAACCACGCTAGAACTCACAAATACGGAACCCAATATCATGGCAAAGGAAATCGAAGAAGTAATTAAATATGCACCAAGAAATAAAGCACCGGGGATACATAAGATACCAACAGAAATAATAGCAGCAGCAAGGGAAACAGGAGTGACATGGCTGCACAGAATATTTAATGCAGCATGGCACTAACAACAAGCCCCAGAAGACTGGCAACAGGCAATCATCGTACCAATATGGAAAAAAAGGTAGCAAAGGAGACTGCAATCAATATAGAGGTATACCTCTTCTCAGCCATGTAGGAAAGCTATACGCCAAAATCTTGGAAAAAAAAAATGCTGAGATCAATAATTGAACTACAGTTAAGCGATTATCAAATGGGGTTCTGAAAAAAACAGAGGATGCACTGAGGCTCTATTCACATTAAAACAGCTTGCAGAAAAAAAACGACAGAACACAATCCAAACTTATACATAGCCTTCATTGACCATTAAAAAGCATTAGACAACTAAAGACAACTGTGGGAGATGCTAACAACATACGGAGTAAACCAACATCTAACCAACCTTATTAAAAGTCTCTCCATCAACAGCATCTGCAGGGTCTGAACAGCAGCAGGCTACACAGACCACTTCGAAGTTATATCAGGTGTATGACAGGGGTACGTACTATCCCCCTACTGTTTATTACAGACATGAACTATATATGAAAGCTAGCCAGCCCATCAGAGACAGCGGAGATCAACATGTTTTTATTTGCAGACGATCAGGCACTAATACATGAAACAATAGAAGACCTACAGGAACACTTAAACAAACTCAACATCTCAGGCACAAAATACAACATGAAAATCAATATCAACAAAACAGAAGTCATGAATGTCGCCAAAAATAAACAGAACATCAACATAACTATAGAAAGCAGACAACTAAAACAAGTAGAGGAATTAAAATACCTAGGAAGTTTAATGACAAACGATAATTCTCAAACAGCAGAGATATAATCAAGATGCAACAAAGCTTATCAAATCATGGTAAACCTAACACCACGATTGTCCAAAAAGGAAATAACTCTGGAGGCAAAACGAGCACTATACAATACAATCTTCATCCCAGCGTTGTGCTACCAATGCCAGACCTGGACCCTAGATGCAAGAACAATAAGAAAAGTAACCTCTACAGAGATGAAATGTGTTAGATGAATGACAGGAAACAGTCTGAGAGATAAGATCATAAATGAAGAACTGAGAAAAAAGCTAGGAATAGCCCCCGCCATAGAATATATAAGGAAACAACAGATAAAATGGTTTCCCCACGTGACAAGGCAGAAAGATCAAAACACAACACAACGAGCCTTCAATAAACGTTGTGAAAACACCAAACCCAAGGGTCGACCACGAAAAAGATGGGTCGATGGAATATTAGAAGCACTAGGAAACATAACAGCAGCAGAGGCGAACTGAAGAGCAAAATACCGCAAATTATATCTCCCCTCGACGCTGAAAGGTAGATGAGAAAGGAAAGAAGAAGAAGTAGAATGGATATCTGCTATTAAACTATACATACATGTTTGTTACTCCAATATCCCTATCCTTATATAGTGAAAAAGGTAAAGAACCCCGTGACGCCAGGTGGCGTTTAAGGAATATGGTGTTAGTGACAATAAATTTTACAGATCTTTAGCACATTATTTATTTACTTTTTTTTTTTTTTTTGGGGGGGGGTAATTTTATCGGTAATACGCCCACGCTTTACTTCCCCAGTAATAATATGGTACCCATTTACGGCTGGGTGAACCTGGAAGCCGTCGTTTGGGATCGAACCCTACCTCTTGTACTTTGTTGTCCAGTTCACTAACCCCTGAGCTATCGCAGCTCCCCTATTTAATTATCTATCTATCTATCTATCTATCTATCTATCTATCTATCTATCTATCTATCTATCTATCTATCTATCTATCTATCTATCTATCTATCTATCTATCTATCTATCTATCTATCTATCTATCCATCTATCAGTGTTCTTTTAGTGTTTCTCTACGTCGACCATTTTTTGCTGTTATCCTCTGGTTCCAATTTCAGTCCTGCTTTGACATTCTCGTGATGTCTCTTCTCATCACATGGCCAACACATAACCATGGTTTTTTTTATTCATTATAAATGTGATTCATGACGTTTCTTATATATATATACATACATATATACTAGGCTTGAATCGGCGTCTTGGCACGCGAGTTTCCACCCATATGTGCTCGGCCGCCTCTCCAGAAATGCTCCAGAAAAAAGATTTCTGGATAGTCTCGCCTCAAGCATCGAAACTCACGATGCGATGCGATTTTCCTCACCTTCCCAGGGTAATACACTGGTGTCCATTTCTGCCAACGGCTGGGTAGACCGTCGGGGTATTTATTTTTTTTTTCCAACCACGAGTACAACACGCTCCCTGCGGGAATCGAACACGGGTTGTCCGAACGTCGGGTGGTTTTTCACATCTAGGCTACCGAGGTACCCCTATATATATATTAAGAAGATTATTCATTTACAAATGAAATTTAAAAAAAAATCATAGAAGACTACTTGTAGTCTACATTAGGAGAAAGCACAGAGTATGAAGGTTCACAGAATGAACGAAAGAAGAAGCCAGTGCATGGTTGTTAACGGATTTCAGCAGGTAATATAAATAAGGAAGCGAAAAGAAAAGAAACACCGCGCAGAAAATAACATGGATAGTTGAAATAAGAGCTTTAGAACAAAACAACTCTTACAAGATCTAATAATAGTCACACACGAAATGCTATAATGTCTGCCCCTTGTTTTATCTTTGGAACGTAAACTGGTTACTGCCCATGAATAACTATATTGTATATTGTCATTGTTCTTATTCTTTTTCTCATTTGCCTTTCAGCATCGAGGGGGGATATAGTTTATAGACTTTTTTCATTTATGTTTGCTTTTCCTACTTTTATGTTTCTTCATCATCATCATCACCTAGTGCCGTCTCCGCAACGAGGTTGGCTACCATGGATCGCCATTCCACTCTGTTTCTTGCTTTGATGGTGCACGTTGTCATAGATTGACTTGTCCATCTTTTGATGTTACGCGTCCATGTTAGTCTTGGTCTGCCTCTGCCTCTTTTACCTTGTATTTTCCCTTCCAGTATTACTTTTATTAGGCTGTTGTGCCTTTTAACGTGTGACAAAAATGTAATTTGTCTTGTATTAATTGTATTTAGCAGTTCTCCTTTTATGTTTAGCAATTTTAAACTTCATCGTTTGTTATCTTTTGTTTCCATCCAATTCTACCTATTCTTCTATAAATCCACATTTCAAAGGCTTCAATTTTATGTTCTGTTTTCTTGTGTAATGTCCATGTTTCTGCACCATACAGGAATATTGAGAAGATGTAATTGATAATCTTTCCATTAATTTGTAGGCCTGGCATCTCTATGATGTTTTTAAAGATTTGCTCAGTGTATAGATTGAACAAGCTTGGTGATAGAATGCATCCTTATCTTACTCCTCTTTTTATATCCATGGGCGTAGATTTCTCCTTGTTATATCTTATTATTAATGTTTGCTCCCAATACAAATTACATATTAATCGTATGTCTGTATCGTCTATATTTATATCATTTAGGCAGTCTATAAGTTGATTATGGTGTATCCTATCGAAAGCTTTGGTGTAGTCTATGAAGCAGTCATATATTGGTTTGTTTACTACTATGTACTTTTCAATCAATGTTCTCATGCTAAATATGGCTTCTTTTCTGCCACTGTTTTTCATGAATCCAAACTGTTGCTCATCTAATTCAGTATTGATTTTATTCTGAATTCTTCCCTGTATAACGTTTAGTAAAACTTGTGTTACCTGGCCCATTATGATTATTGCTCTGTAATCACTGCATTCAACTGCACCATTCTTTTTCGGCAATGCAATGAAGTTGATGTTTTTAGTTCTTTTGATATGTATCCAAAATGTTACATCTTCTCAATATTCCTATATGGTGCTGAAACATGGACATTAGACAAGAAAACAGAACAGAGAATTGAAGCCTTTGAAATGTGGATATATAGAAGAATAGGTAGAATTGGATGGAAGGAAAAGAAAACAAACGACGAAGTCTTGAAACAACTAAAAATGAAAAGAGAACTTCTGAACACAATTAGAACAAGACAAATGAGATTCTTAGGCCATGTTAAAAGACACAACAGCCTACTGAAAGTGATCCTGGAGGGGAAAATACAAGGTAAAAGAGGCAGAGGCAAACCAAGATTAACATGGACGAGTAACATCAAAAGATGGACAAATCAACCGATGACAACCTGCACCATCAAAGCAAGAGATAGAGCAAAATGGCGCTCCATGGTAGCCAACCTTCGTTGCGGAGACGGCACTCAATGATGATGATGATATGTATCCTGTATGGTATATGTCATGCATATGTATGTGATCACTTTAATGCCAAAATCTTCTAGAGCTGTATCATCTTTATCTGTATATTGTCAGGTCCTGCTGCCTTACGCATTTTTATAGCTTTTTCTACTTCAGATTTCAGGATTTTATAGTTCTATGTACATTTTATGAATGGCTTTTTGTCCCATTTACCATGAAATAACTCTGTTATATATTCCTGCCATATATCTATAATATCTTTATTGTCAGTTAGCATTCTTCCCTCTTTATTTGCAATACATCCGCTTTCTGCAGATTTTTTTGTCTTTATTAATTTTCTTTATTTCTGTTTGCATCTCTCTTATGTTTTGTTTACTTTCCATAGTTTCTGCTCCTATACATCTTTGGTTGAGCCACTCTTATTTTGCCTTTTTGCACATTCTCCTTATTTCACTGTCATGCATGTATGTTTCCTAGAATTTCTAAAGTTTTAACAATCCATTTTCATCGTGGTCGACCATTGTTTCTGTTGCCCTAAAAAAGTTTATTCAAGGTTTGTTGTGTTGTGTTTTGATCTTTCTATCTTATCGCTTGGCCTAAGTATGTTTTATGTTGTTTCTTTATGTATTGAATTGTGTGAATTATCCTTAACTTTATTTTTCCAGTTCTTTATTTCTGATCTTATCTCTCCGCCGACTCCTGTCACGCGTCTGACACATATCGATAGTTGTTATTTTTCTTCTTGTTCTAGAATCGGAAGACTGGGTCTGGCACAAGATTGGAATGAGCATTGTATTGTAGATAGACAATCAGATTGGTCTCTAGCTCTATCTCCTTGTTGTGCAGCAGTAGTGATGTTAGTCCGATGATTTAACAAGCTTTTTTGTTTGAATGTATTTCTGCTGCTTGAGAATTATAGTTTGCATTGGACGTTTTAATAGGAAAGCTTGTCATTACTAAGTTGAGATATCTGAAAAATGAGCTTAAAGTGACCAGAAGATAACGGAATAATAAAGGATATAAATTACGCATTGAACCAACTATAATCTACTCTTACAGTTTGTCATTCTAGAAGAATGCCACAAGATTTCGTAACATATACACAGCATATACATAAAGCGCGGAATCGAAAAGAGCGAAAGGAATAAACATCAAAGAAACGCTACAACAACAACAATTGACAATGGTGAAAGCAGCAAGAAGGGTGAGAACTAGAAGTGTATATCCCCCTCGAAATCCGAATGGGTACAAGAGGATGTGACGAATGAGAGAAGAGGTGGTTTAAACGCATTAGATATTTCTCGACATTGTGTAATTGTCTGCCACCTATCGTCATGTTAAAGTTATGTTACCCTTGCACCATGCATGCCTTCTGTCTTGTTGATGTTTATTTTCATGATCCTTTGGGTGCGTCTTTAGTAGGTCAATCCAATTAGACGTAATCCGTATATTTCTCCATTAGTGATTTCCCTATACGCCACTCGGCGTGACGGGGGGTACTTTACTTTTTACTAGTGCCTAATTGTCTAGGAAAATAATCTCGTTAATATCCACTGTCTCCAACAAGTTGTCTAAATTTACATTATCTTTAACTGGTTGATTTAGATGCATTATTCTAAATCTCGTGAAATGTTACAGCACATCTTTCTGGACAAGATAACGTTTAGATCATTCAGTACATATATTATTTCTTAATTATATTCACATAAGCTATCATATACTCAGAGATGCTCATATTCACATAAGATCATAGTACGTACTCTTTTAATCATTATCTGTTCCTAAAAATAAAGCACACATTTGTATGTATACACATTATTATTTATGTTTGTGTGTTATCATCATGGACCATACCTGCTGGCGTAGGTGATAATGTCTCTCCACAACTTTTGATCTCGACAGTTATTTATCATTTCTGTTGTTGACCTTCTGCCAAGCCATTCTCTTAAGCTGTCTGACATCTTTTCTCTTTGCTTCCCTCTATCTCTTCGTCCTTCAATTTCCCCAGTTGTTACAATATATTTCAGATTCTTCTCATCACATGGCCAAAACATGATGATTGTTTCTTCCTAGTATTGGAAATTATCTCTCTTTTTGCTTTAGCCTCTTTAAGAACGTTTTCATTACTCTTCTTAGCTGTCCATGGTATTTTCAACATTCTTCTTCCTGAGATTTTACTTATTGTTATCCTAATATCCATGATAGACATCACTATGTTTAGACTGGCTATACAAAACGTTTAAGAACTCTTGTTTCTATTGGCAAAAATGGATTCCACAGTAACATCCTAAATTTTTTGGAAAGCTGCTTTTGCCTGAGCCATTCTACATCTCACGTCTGTTGAACATCTTCCGTCTGAGGTTAACAAAGTTCCCAAATATTTAAATTAATTTACCTGTTTTAATATTGTTCCACTTGTTTTTATTTTGCACTGAGGTGATATCATTTTCTTTGTTGTTACCATTACTTTTGTCTTTTTGCTATTAAGGCTGAGTCCTTTCTTTTTTGCTTTCTTTGACTATAATATCTAACATGACTTGTATCCCATTTTCACTCTTAGCGATTAATACTGTATCAGCAGCACCCCTTAGATTATCTATAGTTTGACCTCCGATTGTTATTCCAGGCATGCCCCTTATAGATCTTAAAATAATATCACAATACATATTAAATCTGGTGACAGATTGATGTTTATGTAAGAGTGTGATAAAGATTAATTGAATTGTATTTTTTTTTGTTTCAGAAAATAATCGTCACAGAAAGCTTCTTTCATGAATACTCTTCTTGTCTGCTGATGAAGTTTGAGTACAAATGTTGTTTGTTCTAATTATAATTATGCCAGTTCTGGTCATACCATTTAACTCAGTACGTTTCGACGCACTGTACGTCATGTCGATTTCGGTCACGTACGTTTAGTCGCACAGTGCGTCACTCTCAATTTGATTCGTATAAACTGACATCAAATCATATTATTTTTACATGGCTTGTATCATCTTGGTATTCGTGAAATACATTTCCTTGTTAAATTTTCTAAAAATGCACAAATAATATGTTGTGTATTAGATAAAAATAAACATGTACATCGATATTTAAAACGATGAAACGTTTTGTCTCTGAAATCTCTTCTGTAACACCCTTCCATAACAACCTTCCATAATCAATGAGTTAAATAATTCATTTATTTATTATTTGTTCACTAAACATAATACAAATAACGAGTAGACCAACATTATCTGTTATATTGTGATTTTAATCAGTACAAATGGCGGCAGGTTAAAAATAGGTACATCGTGGATGGGGCAGTTGTAATTATTGTTCAGCGGAGTGTTCAATAGTGGAACACAAACCAACTTGATGAAATGCAGATGCGAGTATCGTCAGTAGTTTGTCCCTTACCGTAGTGATCACACTGGAAAGATAATGTAGACAATAGCAGTTGGTTCTTGAGGCAGAAGCGTAGACCTTGATTTTCGAGAACTCTTCTGTGAGTGACGCAATGATTTTCGAGAACTCTTATGTGAGTGACGCAATGATTTTCGAGAACTCTTCTGTGAGTGACGCAATCATTTTCGCGGATTGATCTGAACGCACTGATCTCGTGGGATGTTACGGCTCATATTGGAGGTAGAAATGTCAAGGAAAACGGCGGTACTTGTTTGCTATTTACTACAAGATTTTGGGCCATGAAGCGTATAAAAACATGTAAGTAAAGTGTTCCGTCACGCCAATGTGGTAAATAGCGGATATGGTGTTAATGATCATAATGTTTACAGATCAACGGCACATGATTTTTGGGGTATGTGGTCGATATTAAGCCCGTGCTGCTTTACTTTTGCAGAAAAATCTGGTACCCATTAAGGCTGGGTGAACCTGGAAGCCGTCGATCAGAATCGAACCTGACCTCTTGTCCCTAGTAGTCTAACCAGTGAGCTATCGCGCCTCCCCACGACGTGTATGGCTGTAACTAAAGTATTGGTATGGCTGTAACTAAAGTATTGGTATGGCTGTAACTAAAGTATTGGTATGGCTGTAACTAAAGTATTGGTATGGCTGTAACTAAAGTATTGGTATGGCTGTAACTAAAGTATTGGTATGGCTGTAACTAAAGTATTGGTATGGCTGTAACTAAAGTATTGGTATGGCTGTAACTAAAATATTGGTATGGCTGTAACTAAAGTATTGGTATGGCTGTAACGAAAGTATTGGTATGGCTGTAACTAAAGTATTGGTATGGCTGTAACTAAAGTATTGGTATGGCTGTAACTAAAGTATTGGTATGGCTGTAACTAAAGTATTGGTATGGCTGTAACTAAAGTATTGGTATGGCTGTAACTAAAGTATTGGTATGGCTGTAACTAAAGTATTGGTATGGCTGTAACTAAAGTATTGGTATGGCTGTAACTAAAGTATTGGTATGGCTGTAACTAAAATATTGGTATGGCTGTAACTAAAGTATTGGTATGGCTGTAACTAAAATATTGGTATGGCTGTAACTAAAGTATTGGTATGGCTGTAACTAAAGTATTGGTATGGCTGTAACTAAAGTATTGGTATGGCTGTAACTAAAGTATTGGTATGGCTGTAACGAAAATATTGGTATGGCTGTAACTAAAGTATTGGTATGGCTGTAACTAAAGTATTGGTATGGCTGTAACTAAAGTATTGGTATGGCTATAACTAAAGTATTGGTATGGCTGTAACTAAAGTATTGGTATGGCTATAACTAAAGTATTGGTATGGCTGTAACTAAAGTATTGGTATGGCTGTAACTAAAGTATTGGTATGGCTGTAACGAAAATATTGGTATGGCTGTAACTAAAGTATTGGTATGGCTGTAACGAAAGTATTGGTATGGCTGTAACTAAAGTATTGGTATGGCTGTAACTAAAGTATTGGTATGGCTATAACTAAAGTATTGGTATGGCTGTAACTAAAATATTGGTATGGCTGTAACTAAAATATTGGTATGGCTGTAACTAAAATATTGGTATGGCTGTAACTAAAATATTGGTATGGCTGTAACTAAAATATTGGTATGGCTGTAACTAAAATATTGGTATGGCTGTAACTAAAGTATTGGTATGGCTGTAACTAAAATATTGGTATGGCTGTAACTAAAATATTGGTATGGCTGTAACTAAAATATTGGTATGGCTAGACAAAGACTTACATGTTTGTTTTCTTAGTAACCCATATATATGTTCATAAAGAAAGCAACAGCCTAGTCACGGTTATAGTCTTTGGGGAGGTCTAGTCAAGCGAATGTCTGCTTCATGTTCGTGCTAGGGCAAGCTAGTCCTAAGGTTATAAGCGTGCTGAACAGACTTGCCAATATGGCTGATGTTGAGCGTTAACTGAGCGTTGACATTCTTAGAGCTTGACTGCAAACTGTTTTAACAATTATCCCGAATCCGCAGCCATAAATAGTCTGCAGAATAATTATGTCAATGTTGAAGATGTCAGCCTGTAGTTCAACGTAGGAGAGAACGTAACAACAAACAGAACACAGGTGTAGTTAGACGTTACAGGTTGAGAGATCAACTTTTGTGGAGATCTGGACCCTAATGGAATTTTTTTATGTGCAATAAAAAATGTCCCGTCAACTAAACTAAACTAAACTAAACTAAACTAAACTAAACTAAACTAAACTAAACGTGTTTGATGTGATGAGATGTATCTAATATCTATATTTATATGTCGTTGGAAGCATTTTTTTTATCCCACGGAAATACGTTTATTTTCAAGAGATTTATTTGGATCCCAGCTCTCGCAACTACAAGTTAGCAGGAGTATCGCACGAGTTGCATGTGCTTTGTAAGACCTCTTAATCTAGAAATATGTGTACGATAATTAGACGCACTTGACGGCAAAGTGATACTTGTAATATGTCAAATTGTGTTTCTCTTCTTTACATGTTGCACACTATGGAGATAGGACAGATCAATTTGCAACCCTTATGTCTTTCACACTCTTTGGCTGTGTCGGTAAAAACTATTAGTATTTTTTAGCTGGTGTCTGATGTGAGGCATATTTGTCTTGCAAACTGATGGAGTCAGTTTAATTTATATTATGCATATGTGAGTATTAAGCATGGTCAATATACATATTGAAACATAAACCACGATCATATGTCACTCATATATGTGCCATCTTGTTGTTCCTCTGCCACACTTGTAATTAGTTTATGCATTACAAAATATGATTGTTATTGGAAGAAAACCTATAACACCACGAAAGTAATGAATTTGAGTTCTCATTTCAAGAACATGCTGCCTTCATGGCAGTCTTTGCCCTATCGATGTATCTAAAATATCATCAGCAATGGGTAATATTATTCCAGTTCTGTCTTCTTGCTGATCTGTAATAGTTTCAATGTTGACAATAAACGCGGCCCATGACAGTGTAGAGTCTTGAATGAGTTCTGACCAATGATGTTGTCTGATAAGATGGTCCAATTCCCCACCGCAGAGCAAGCTTTTTCTCTGCAGTAAAAATGCCGCAATTTAATAATAAACTGGCGTACTTCAAGTTTCAACAGCATGTATGGGACAGGCCCCATTAAATTTATCTGTTGTTTCTTTACACATTCTATGGTGGGGGTTATTCTTAGCTTTTTTCTCAGTTCTTCATTTCAAATCCTATCTCTCAGACTGTTTCCTGTCATTGGTCTAAGACATTTCATCTCAGTAGAAGTAATTTTCTTATTGTTCATGTATCTAGGATCCAGGGTTGGCATGGTTAGAACAACATTGTAATTAAGATTGTGCTGTACAGTGCTCGTATTACCTCTAAGAGTTATTTCCCGTTGGACAATATTGGTGATAGTTGTCCAATGATCTGACACGCTTTTTTTGCATCTTGAGTCTTATTCTGCTGACTGCGAATTGTCGTTTGTCACCAAACTTCATCGGTATTTGAATTCCTATACTTGTTTTAGTTCTTTGCCGTCTATAGTTATGTTGGTATTCTGTTTCTCTTTTGCGATATTCATGACTTCTGTTTTGTTGAAGTTGATTGTCATGTTGTTTTGTACTGTTGAGTCCATTTAAGTGTTCGTGTAGGTCTTTTATTTGTATATATATATTAATGCCTGCCCGATTGTCTGCAAATAAAAGCTCGTTGATCCCTCTCTGCCTCTGATGGGTTGCTAACTTGAAGCCTTTCCCTTGTCTTTTAAACAAAACTACAGACATGAACACGCCAGATCTTTACACGCGTGCTATATACTAGTGTAGTCTTTTTATTGAAATAGATTGGCAGAGTTTCGGTAAACATTTTGTACACATTGTACCATATTTAAACTGAGTTAAGGAATGCAGAACATAGCGTCACATTGGAGGTATACAAACATTGTCGACGAACTATTTAAAAAATATATGTGTCACTGTTCGTATTTACTTACAGTAAGATCACGTGTTTCCACATAATCTACCTGTAAAATAAACAACAAATAGTACTGTACTGTCAAGGGGTTGGGTGTATGTTTGATTTGTCTATAATAATTTTAGTAACCCATTCAGCAGCTATCTATGAGCACAGATCTTATAATTTGTTGCATCACATTATGTTTGTTTTAGCAAGAGTTGTGTGCATACTATTAGCCTTTGTTTTAATGTTTCGTCTTGCTCATATCTTAAATGTCACAGGACTTCGACAACCATGAGTCCACGTCACTCCTCCGGATGAAAGAGATGGGAGTTAAAATGGGCACAGTCAGAAACGAGAAACTTAGTGGGCGTGTCATAAGACATGTATGTCAACTAACACAGAACTGGAGTCGTCAGTAACTGGGCAGCGCGGGACTTGCTAATGAGGGCACCTGAGCATCTATGGACATGTTCGGAGTGCAATGATGATGACCTGCAATTATCTCAATAATTCACTAACTTAAAAATTCCAATAATTCAATTCAAGGTGTTGTGTTCTTTTATGATGCCTTGTATTTTACTTCTCTAAGAGAAGTTTTTCCAGATCGATCAAACAGGCTGAATTCGGCCGAGATCATAAATACGTGCAACTGCTTCTGACGGAATAGGGTTTTCATGCCCAACTTGGGTTTATTTTCTTGTAATAATTTACTTTCTGAAGTGTCAATTTGCTGATAATAAGTGTGTTTATATTTATTTCCAACTACATGTATCATATGATCTCGGTTTTAATTTCTTTTCTCGAACACTTAAATGTGTGCTCTGTTTCCGATATGATTAACTACTTGATGCCACCTCAGTATTTCAATAACCATCATTGTAGTCTGAATCCAACATTCTGAATGGTTAACATCAAATACGCGTTTCGGGATACGGTGGTAGTTAGTCGAAGGCCCCGGTATCACTTCAAACGAATTAAAATCCAAAATTGTTTAACCGCCCGTGAAGATGGAATCATCCGAATTAACATCTCATTAAAAAAATCCAAACAAGGAAAGGCAGCTTTGAGGCAGTTCCCTTCAGTGCAGCTACAGCACACGCCAAAAGACATAAGGCGAAGCCACACCGAAAGTGAACGCAGCCGAACTGTCACGGCTGGCGTCTTGTCTCGAGACCAACCAGTCCCAAACACACGATTTATGATGACTCTACTTTTCATCAATCTTTGGCATTCAGTTGCTAAGACTCACGTTGTTGTGAACCAGTGTTATATACTGCACAATCACCCAACGATAGCTTACTTTAGTTAACTGTACCTGTCTATGTTATCAGTACCAAAAACAGTGAGTACAGTTATTGCAGTTGCTGCTGCTTCTTTAATTATTCACCGAATATTTCTACCTGTTCTGTTTTTTTTCTGTGTGTTAGAGCTCTCTATGGGATGTTGTCCTGTAATGATTGCATTACATTTCAAAACCATTTCAAATAAAACAAATATAATAATGCAACCCAGCACTGGTGCTACGCATTTTTATTTTATAATTTCTGATTCTGTCTATTCTTGTTATGGTTAGTACGTGTATAGGCATCTCATCTGTGCATTGAAGATTTTTCTTTTATCTTAAATGTCAATGTCTTTGTTTGGCACTGACAACAGAGTACTGGGTAAAATGTTGTATTGAAAATGTTAATTCCTTCCAACCATTTGTTATTAGTTTACTGTCAATTTATGTTGTATGGCACAAAGTAGGTTTAATGCCATGAAGAAAATAACTCAAAACAAATAACAGTAGGGCTAAAACTAATAATAGCAACATGTTATATCTTCTCAAAATTTCTGTATAGTTCAGAAACATGGACATAATACAAGAAAACATGAGAGAAAATTGAAGTCTTTAAATGTGGATTATAGAAGAAAAGGAAGATGAATTGAATGGAATGAAAAGAAAACAAACGATGAAGTCTTAAAACAACTAAAAATGAAAAGAGACTTACTACAAACACAATTAAAAGAAGACAAATCAGATTTTTGGAGCATGTAAAAAGACACATCAGCCTACTAAAAGTAACCTTGGAAGGGATAATACAAAGTAAAAGAGACAGACCAAGACTAACATGGACGGGTAACATCAAAAGATGTAGAAGTCAGCCTATGACAATCTGTACCATCAAAGCAAGAGACAGAGCGGAGTTGCTCTATATGGTAGCCAACCATCAATGCGGAGACGGCACTCAATAATGATGATACTAACGACAGAATAATTTTACTTCTGAACGGATTTGTGTGGTTTTCCTTTTGTCATTACATTTGTACACACAGAAAAGTGTGGTACAACTACAAGTGTCTGATACATTTGTACACACAGAAGAGAGTGGTACAACTACAAGTGTCTGATACATTTGTACACACAGAAGAGAGTGGTACAACTACAAGTGTCTGATACATTTGTCATTACATTTGTACACACAGAAGAGAGTGGTACAACAACAAATGTCTGATACATTTGTACACACAGAAGAGAGTGGTACAACTACAAGTGTCTGATACATTTATCATTACATTTGTACACACAGAAGAGAGTGGTACAACTACAAGTGTCTGATACATTTGTCATTACATTTGTACACACAGAAGAGAGTGGTACAACTACGCGTGTCTGATACATTTGTCATTACATTTGTACACACAGAAGAGAGTGGTACAACAACAAATGTCTGATACATTTGTACACACAGAAGAGAGTGGTACAACTACAAGTGTCTGATACATTTATCATTACATTTGTACACACAGAAGAGCGATGGTACAACTACAAGTGTCTGATACATTTATCATTACATTTGTACTCATAGAAGAGAGTGGTACAACTACGCGTGTCTGATACATTTGTCACCATCATCACTCGGGATTGACGGCAGCTATCACACTACAGAGAGTCGTTGTGAGGTTTATTTTACAGTTGCCCATATAAAAATCGCGAATAAACTGTATCTTACATGCACTCTTTCCCACCAGCTGTATAGCTCGGTATACGAACTTTAATTTGAGTTGATAAATAACCGTATATGTTTACCATAATGTCCCCATCACGGAAATGTTCATCATTTCCAATCACAGGTCTAGTTCGTCTTCTACTACTTCCTTTCAGCTCCCTGTGGATCATATGTTTTCAAAATACACTTTCCAAGCCGTTTTGTTTCTTTTAAGGGCATTCCGTCCTAGCTCGTGCTACTTACGTAATAGTTTACTTCGTCTTCCTGAGCGATGAAATACGCAAAAAAAAAGCACATTTAATCTCAAAATGTATTTCACAACAATTCTAACCAGCTTTTTAAATAGTTCACTCAACTGAAGAAATATCACAATTCTTATAGTTATTAATAAGTAAACAGATCAGACAGGATCACAGAACATTGATGTTCATTATGAATGGTTATGGAAGGCCCCGGTAACACTGCAAACCAATTAAACTCCATAATTACGCAAAAAGTCCGTGCCAGTGGAATCACACGAATTAATATCGCATTTCCCAAACAAAGAAAGGTAGCTGTTGTGCCCATCATAGCAGTCTCAGCACACACTAAAAGACAAGGCAAAACCGAACAGAAAGTGAACACAGTCATATGTTCCCCGTCATGCGATATCATCATTACGAATGTCTCTCACTAACTAGTTTTGTGTTTAATTGATTAAAGTCTATATCATGACTCCATCATCGGGATTTAGCCGCCATCTTAGTTTTTTAACAACAACACTCTCAATCATTGTCTCTTTTGTAGGTTATTATCGATATTTGCACATTATTTTGTTGGACACTGGACACTGCGAGGCAGACACTGCGAGGCAGACACTGCGAGGCACACACTGCGAGGCAGACACTGCGAGGCAGACACTGCGCTGGACACTGCGAGGCACACACTGCGAGGCACACACTGCGAGGCAGACACTGCGAGGCACACACTGCGAGGCACACACTGCGAGGCAGACACTGCGCTGGACACTGCGAGGCAGACACTGCGAGGCACACACTGCGAGGCACACACTGCGAGGCAGACACTGCGCTGGACACTGCGAGGCAGACACTGCGCTGGACACTGCGAGACTTGCTGAGGAGGGGATCTGAGCACCTATGGACATGTTCGGAGTGCAATGATGATGACCCGTAAATAACTCAATAATTATAACATTATTTTATTATAACATTTACCGGACCCTTGATGAAAAGCCCAAAAGCTTACTTGTCTTTTATTTATGTGTTAAGCGCCTACAAATATTTGTATTCAAATGTTAATATTTCATGTCGGATGGTAAGCGATTGTTTTTATGTTACCTGAACTAGTGGACAGAAGATAAAAACAAAACAGAACATTTCCGTCTTTAAAAAAAACTTGAAATTCCAGAAAAGTAGTTTATAAAAAAATCATCAAAGAGAGAGAACATAACATCTAGAATCAGGTTGCAATATATTTCCGATCTGCTAGGATTGCCAACTGCAGAAGCTTGGCAGGGAAAGGAGAAAACAATATTAGAGTAATGTTCATATGAGCCAGGAAAAGGGACAAGCTAGATGATAATGATAATAATGATGATGATGGCATAGTGTTCGAGTGTCAAAAGAGAAATTTTTTAAATAATGTAGCTGACAATGTGTAGCACTTGTTACATAAAATAGGTGGAGTTTTGCATTATTTGTTTTATTTACATTAGTTTTAGCTCCAGGTAATTACACAAATAAAGGTAACGAGCCCCGTTACGCCAAGTTGCGTATAAAGAGTAAGGTGTTAGTGACCATAACTTTTATAGACCTTCGGCACGTGACTTTTGGGGTAATACGGCCAGTATTACGCCCATGACGTTTTACTTTCACAGAAAAAAAATCCGGTACCCATATAAGGCTGGGTGAACCCGGCAGCCGTCGATAAGTTGGTACCCGACCTCTTGTCTTAAGTAGTCTAGTTCACTAACCACTGAGATATTGCGGCTCATATAATAATGTTATAAAGGATAGTATGTGTGTGTGAGTAACATCCCAATATTGTTAACTTACACATTCCAGAACAATGTGGTTTTACACGTCTTGAACTTCTAACACCCGACAGCAGTAGTCAAATACCACATAACAGCAGATCATTGTTGTTGGTTAAAGTATTCTACAAGAGCCATACACAGGATGTCAAAATTAAAACACATACACCCGTTCAACACAATTAAAACAATTAATTACGAACGTTCGACGAGGCTCTAGATAACACCACTTACAATTGGTTTAAAATTATCAGTCTGAAAGAGAAAAATAATCTTACTTTTAAAACTTAACAGTAATGCGAAACATAAATAATCGAAAATATATATTTGTTGTAGAACTAGCAGTGGGGTGAGATGTATACCACTATAAGATATGATGACAGCTTTACAAAGAAGGAACACACACAAATACTGACGTTTCGGCATAAATGCGTTCATCTTCAGAAAACGATGACAACGACAACAAACGGTGAGGAACAAATAGCCACTACTACCACATGTAGGATGATTAAGTTAGAGAGAAGTGGGCCGAGGGGTAAGAGATGGGATGATGAGATGAGAAAGATATGCGTCACATGATAGAGGATAGGTGAAGTATAGAAATATACAAATATAAGTGTAGAGAAATAATTGTAAATAAAAAAATACAAATTTGACCTAGCGTCTGGGAAGTATTTTTCTTTTTCTCGGTTTTATCAACTTGGTTCCATATAACTCTTCTATATGTTTTTTTTTTTTAATTTCAATCTTGAAGCATTGAAGACTATTTCAACTATTTTTTCTTTATATTCTATAAGTTATTTGTAAAGTATTTCAACTTTTACTCTTCTTAAATATTCAGTAGGCCACCATGCTTTCGATGTTTAGTCTTCTAGTCTAGTCTAAATAAGTCGACAGATAATGTTTAAGGTACACGAATAACTACATAGAGCACACATCTCATCATCAGCACGTTCCCAAGTTTGAAACACTCCCACAATACACTGTCACAGGTATACATTTGGCGCTAACTCCGACGCACGAGCTCCGTAAACGGCGAAGACCTTGTCCTCAATCTCCTCCTACGTGACTGTCCCTACCAATGCGTGAAATATAACACTTTTATTTCACCCTTGATCGTGATCACGGCCCTGGTAGCCACGCACGCATGTATCATCTGTGGATTCTTGTAAGTGAGATGATATTTTCTTGCAATAAGGACGCCATGGCGAAATGCAGAGTATATAACTTGTAAATGTATAGATGGTAACATAAGTTTGTCAAGGTACTAATACAATATCGCAAACACGTGAAATAGTGTGAAAAGCAAGCTTGATGCCCCCTTCATATTAAAATGTAATTTTATGTTTATTTTTTAGTCTGGTGTACTTAGTGAGGCTTATTTATCTATTAGTTTTTTTTAAAATAAATCCTGTCATCGACATCTTTTGCATAGACATACGTTTCAGAGATTACACACCCGATATATGGGCATCTGGGCAATATGATGGATAGGAGGTAGGAACCGTTGAGACTCGATCTGAAAAGTGATCCTTGTTACAATTTCCTCATACTCCAATTCCGGCTTGCTGGATGAGCTATGAGTTTTGTGCTATGTGCACACTGTGAGAAACGTTTTTCATCCGGACCTTGTTTCGATATTCTGATTGCGTTATTGAGTTATTACGTTATTGAGTTATTTGCGGGTCATCATCATTGCGAACATGTCCATGGGTGCCCATATCCCCTCTTCAGCAATTCCCTCAGTGTCCAGCGACTGACGACTCCAGTTCTATGTTGGTTGATAAGTCTTGTTACACGGCCACCAAGTTTCTCATTTCTGGCTGTGCCCATCTTAACTCCCCTTTCCATCATCCGAAGAAGTGACGTGGATCTGTGTTTGTCGAAGTTCTGTGCTCTTCCCACATCTTGGAGGGCATTGATGATATCCGCCCGATCCATTGGTTGCCCGTCCTCAACGACAGCGCAGCTAGCCAACCTGTCCGCTCTTTCATTTCCCCGTACTCCCGCATGTCCAGGACATAGACAAAGGTGACCTTACGTATTTTATTCTGATTGCTTACGATGAATGATGTTGTCATTTATCAAAAAACAGTTCGCTACGTTTACTTTCGGTGCATCTTTGCCTTATGTTTTCCTGCGTGTGCTCTGGCTGCTATGATGTAGTTTGCAGCTACCTTTCTTTGTTTAGATCCTTCAGTGAGATGAGATGTTAATTAAAATGAGTGCACTGGCACGGGCAGTTGAACAAAATATGGATTTTAATTCGTTTGCAGTGATAAAGGTGGCCTTCAACTATCTACAACTACACCGAATATAAATAAAAAAGAGGGGCATCGATAGCCTAGTTCGGAAAAACACAAATCACCGCTTCCAACAAATAACTCTAGAGGCAAAACGAGCACTTTATAATATAACCTTCATCTCAACGTTGTGCTACCAATGCCAGACATGGACCCTAAATGCAAGAACAATAAGAAAAAAATAACACCTATTGACATGACATGTGTTAGGCGAATGACATGAAAGAGCCTGTGTGATAAGATCATAAATAAAGATCTGAGAAAATAGTTAGGAATAGTCCCTGTCATATAGTATATAAAGAAACAATAGATACACTGGTTTTGCCACCTGGCCAGCCAGAGTAATCAAATACCAACACAGCGAGTCCCCAATAAATGTTGCGAGAATACCAGACCCAAGCATGGGCCACGATCATGATGGGTATATGTAATATTAGAAGTAGTATCAAACATAACAGCAACAGAATAGCACAATACTGCAGAATATATATCTCCTCGACGCTGAAAGGCAAAAAGAAGGAGAGAGAATAAGAAGAAGAGGACACTGTTAAGAACATACGATTCCTTTATTTATAGAGAACTCAGTGATTTGGATATAGGGGACACATATTAATACATTTATATTATCATTAGAGAGGATTCCAAGGAGATAGAACAGCGAATCATTTCAGGGGGTGAGGTATGTTTACAGCACTTTGGAAAAAAAAGACAAATAATCAACAAGAGAAAAAATAAAACAAAGAAAAATATATGGTCTGAAATAGGATCAAACCCGTACGCATTGTCACAGCGCTTTGCCACAAGAACCAAACGTTAATGAACACTGCCAACTCAGCTAACTAAACACACTAGTTTAAACATACACGTTTCTTATTTATAGCGAACGACAATGATTCGAACCCCAATCAGCTTCTCATGGTGGGGACATCGGGGATCATCCAACAAAAACGTTCTTTATTTATAGAGAGCGACTTTGCTTGTGTTGTTCCTTTAGTTGTCAGCGTTCCCAACGATATTTTCAGAACGTAAAACAGAATTAAATGTAGATAACAACATGGATGTTCAGACTTATAATGATACATGATTTCAGCAATGATAATAACTTTTCAAAAATGTTTAATGGGCTATGGTTATAGTTATTCGAAGGCCCCGGTATCGCCGCAAAAGAATTAAAATCCATAACTGCTCAAACACCTGTGCAGTGGAATTATTTAAATTAAGCGCAAATCATTCAATGATTCAAAAACATAAAGGCGGAATCGGTTTCCATCATAGCAGTCTCAGCACACGCCAAAAGACATATGGCGAAACCGCACAGAAAGTGAAGGTAGCTATTTATCCTTCGTCCCACGATAGCATCATTCATAGTAAGCAATCGAATTATCGAAAAAAGGATCCGGATGAAACTCAAAGCTCATGTAAAGCACAGAGCACTAAACTCAGTAGCTCAAGCAGCAAGCCGGACTTTGAAAATGAGGAAACTGCAACAAGAAACATTGTTCCGATACAACCATAACGGAACTTGCCACCTATCCGCCATATTGACCGGAAGTCTTCCATGTTAATGATGTATAATGGGTTTATGAGTCATGGCAACAAAGACATGTAGCTAAATGTGACGGGGATCAATTGATATGGGGAGATGGGAAAACAAATTAGCAAAAAAATGTATAGTTAAGGCATTACGTAATGACACAAATTTGAACAACGTCTCGGCACAATAGTCCTTCAGCAGGAACAAATAATCAACACACACATAAATACGTAACTAAATAAAACAAATCCTGCATCATCATCATCATCATCGAGTGCCGTCTCCGCAACGAAGCTTGGTTACCATGAATCGCCATTCCACTCTGTTTCTTTCATTGTGTTGCAGGTTGTCATAAATTGACTTGTCCATCATTTGATGTTTCTCGTCCATGTTAGTCCTGGTCTGGCTCTGCCTCTTTTACCTTGTATTTTCTCTTCCAATATTACTTTTAATCCTGCATAGCTAAGTAATAAAGAAGCATCTGACACAAAGTAATAATGATCTAGTAAGAGAAATAAAGATAAAAATGATGTCCATGTATCGTGACCAGAAGAAATAAGGAAGAATAGTGCAGGACACGCGGTGGACCACATGATGGGTGGGTCAAAAATAGGTTAAATTGTTCCAAAAATGTGTGTGTATGTGTGTGGGGGGGGGTTATGGTCTAGATTACCTCAACTACAATGAGACCGGAAACGACTATACTTATCAACGCACTTACACAAACACACACGCACATATATATATGTATATATACATATATATATATATATATATAAATATAAATATATATATATGTATATGCATATGTGTATATAATACACATATATTTCATACTAATCAAATTGAGAATGACGCACTATGCGGCGAAGCGTACGCGGTCGAAATCTACATCGCGCACAGTGCGGCGAAACGAATGAAACAAGTTAATAAGCCGCTGTACCTTTAACATGTCCCAACAATATTATTTGTTTTGTTAGAATTCTGCCAGGCAGTTCTCTTTTCATTTTTAGGTGTTTTAAGACTTCATATTTTGTTTAATTTTCTTTCTATCCAAATTTTGATTTTCCTAATAAATAAAACCAAAAATACATATCATTGCATACAATGTGCGTGGCTATTACATTTACAAATCCAATTTATGATTGTCAAAATATGACGTTCCAACAACATCATCATCATCGTTGAGTGCCGTCTCCGCAACGAAGGTTGGCTACCATGGAGCGCCATTTTGCTCTATCTCTTGCTTTGATGGTGCAGGTTGTCATCGGTTGATTTGTCCATCTTTTAATGTTACTCGTCCATGTTAATCTTGGTCTGCCTCTGCCTCTTTTACCTTGTATTTTCCCCTCCAGGATCACTTTCAGTAGGCTGTTGTGTCTTTTAACATGGCCTAAGAATCGCATTTGTCTTGTTCTAATTGTGTTCAGAAGTTCTCTTTTCATTTTTAGTTGTTTTAAGACTTTGTCGTTTGTTTTCTTTTCCTTCCATCCAATTCTACCTATTCTTCTATATATCCACATTTCAAAGGCTTCAATTCTCTGTTCTGTTTTCTTGTCTAATGTCCATGTTTCAGCACCATATAGGAATATTGAGAAGATGTAACATTTTGCTATTCTTAGTTTTAGCTCTGGTGTTATTTGTTTTGATGTTAGTATGTCCTTCATGACATTAAAATTACTTTTTGCCATTCCTATTCTTTTGTTTATTTCAGTTGTACATTTTCCATCACTGGTTATAGTATATCCAAGGTAGTTATAGTTCTGAACTGTCTCAAGGTCTATTCCTTCAATTTTGATATCCACTTGTGGGTTTTGAGTATTTTCTTTGTTTATGATCATAGTTTTAGTCTTTTTGATATTCATATCTAGTCCATATTTTTTGCTTGTCGTGTTTATTTCATTAAGTAATTGTTGTAGGTCTTTAGGATTTTCTGCTAGTAGTACAGTATCGTCAGCATATCTTAGGTTATTGATTATCTTTCCATTAATTTGTAGGCCTGGCATCTCTATGATGTTTTTAAAGATTTGCTCAGTGTATAGATTGAACAAGCTTGGTGATAGGATGCATCCTTGTCTTACTCCTCTTTTTATATCAATGGGTGTAGAGAACTCTTTGTTATATTTTATTATTGCTGTTTGCTCCCAGTATAGATTGCATATTAGTCGTATATCCATGTCATCTAGATGTATCTCTTTTAGGCATTCTATAAGTTGTTTGTGGTGTACTCTATCAAAAGCTTTGGTGTAGTCTATGAAGCAGGCATATATTGGTTTGTTTACTTCTGTGTATTTTTCGATTAATGTTCTCATGCAGAATATGGCTTCTTTTGTCCCGCTATTTTTCCTAAATCCAAATTGCTGCTCATCTAATTCAGTATTGATTTTATTCTGAATCCTTCCTTGTATAACTTTTAGCAAGATTTTTGTAACATGGCTCATTAGGCTTATTGTTCTAAAGTCACTGCATTCAACTGCACCATTCTTTTTAGGCAATGCAATGAAAGTTGATGTTTTTAGTTCATTTGGTATGTATCCTGTGTGGTATATGTCGTTGCATATGTCTGTAATCACTTCAATGCCAAAATCTTCAAGTGCCTGTATCATCTCTATCTGTATGCTTTCAGGTCCTGCTGCTTTTCCCCTTTTCATTGTTTTTATAGCTTTTTCCACCTCAGATTTTAAGATTTTATAGCCTGATGTACATTTTATAACTGGTTTCTTGTCCCTTTGATCATGAAATAATTCTGTTATATATTCCTGCCATCTATCTATGATATCCTTATTGTCTGTTAGCATTTTTCCTTTTTTGTCTGCAATGCATCCACCTTCTGTGGCTTTTTTATTTTTATTAGTCATTCTCTTTATTTCTGTGTGCATTCCTCTTAGGTCTTGTTTGCTTTCCATAGTTTCTATTTCTCTACATTTTTGGCTGAGCCAGTCTTCTTTTGCCTTTTTGCACATTTTGCGTATCTCATTATCTATTTTATTGTATTGGGCAGTGTTCTTCGCTTGTCTCCTTTCTTCCATTTTTTCTAAGATGGTGTTAGTTATCCATTTTTGTTTTTTTGTTCTTTTCTCTTTTGGGTAGGGTGTCGCAGGCTTTTTGTATGCTTTTCTTTATGCATTGCCATTTGGTTGTTACTTTTTCATCAGGATTTTCTCTTCTGTATTGTTCAATTCATTCTTCTAGCAGCTTCTGGTATGTGTTCTTTACTTGTATTGTATAGGTATCTTTAATATCTTTTTGATTTAAAGCTGTTATGTCGAGTGGGTTTGTTGATGAATCAGATTTTTGCTTGTTTCTCTTTAGTTTGATTTTCATTTTAATCATTATAGGATTGTGATCAGAATTAATATCTGCTCCTGGGTAGGTTTTGGCTTTCTTTACGCTGTTACCGAACCTTTCTTTTATCATTATGTAATCTATTTGATTCCTCTTCCTATCTCCAGGGCTTTTCCATGTGTATAGTTTCCTTTTCTCTTGCTCAAAGTTTGTGTTACATATTATCAGCCTGTTTTCTTCACAGAATTGTATTAATCTTTCTCCTCTGTCATTTCTTTTTCCTAAACCATGATTTCCTATAATTGTCTTATATCTACTTTTTCCTACTTTAGCGTTCATGTCACCCATTACAATCAAGATGTCTGAAGATTTCACTTGCTTCATAACTTTATTTAGGTCTTCATAGTATGCCTCTATTTGTTCATCTGTGTAGTCTTGAGTAGGTGCATATGTCTGTATTATTGCTATGTCGAATGGTTTTGCTTTCAACTTGAGTAGTATAATCCTATCACTGTATGTCCAGTGGGTACTTATATATTTTTGTAGCTCTCTTTTTATCAGTATTCCTACCCCCCTTTGATGTTCTGTTGTGTTTCCTGAGTATATAAATGTATATTTTTCGTCTTCAATGTACCCACATTCCTTCCATCTAGTCTCTGATATGCCTAAAATATCCATATTTATTCGTTCTGCTTCTTGAATTAGATTTTCCAATTTCCCTTGTTGATATAGAGTCCTAACATTCCAAGTACTTATTTTAAGATCTTTCCTCCGACATAAGTTCGAATTTCTCCGACTCTCCATGGCTTCCTCTGGACTGGTACGTGATGAGGCTCCAATCTCTTTCACGGTGGTCAGCCATGTTCGTCTTTCGTGTTCTGAACATGCCTCTTGTGTACCACACACTTTGCTGTTTTCGCTTTCTGGGCCGTTGATCATTGTTCCAACAACATTTGGTGAAAAGTGATGTGACTGTACAAGACTGCCGCTGCTGACGTCATCGATAGCAAAAGTCGGTTAAAATTAGGACGGGCTAGCTATATATATATATAACCATTGCTTTACGTCTTATAATCAGGAGTAAACCTTGTCGTAGGTATCTCTAATAGGGCTGTAAAATGTATTAATATAAGGTTTCACAATTTATAAATCTTAAAAAGATGAAAACAATACTATTTTGTTAACATAATTACGCATTTGTAGAATTGGGTGGAAGGAAAAGAAAACAAACGATGAAGTCTTAAAACAACTAAAAATGAAAAGACAACTACTAAGCACAATTCAAACAAAACAAATGCGATTATTGGGCCATGTTAAAAGACACAAGAGCCCACTAAAAGTAATCCTGGAGGACAAAATACAAGGTAACAGAGGCAGAGACAGACCTAGACTAACATGGACAAGTAACATCAAAAGATGGACAAATCAGCCTATGAAAACCTGCACCATCAAAGCAAAGAGACAGAGTAGAATGGCGCTCCATAGTAGCCAATCTTCGTTGCGGAGACGGCACTCGATGATGATGATGAATTACGACTACCCTTTACTGATATCCACCCCAGCTGTAGACCACACTACTTACATCTCTAATCTCCTCTGAGATCTGAAAAGAACAATTAATGTAACCTTACTATCATGTACACATTTCTTAACACAACTGTTTTCATATTTTAATCAGCTCATCTATCTCCAATGAACCAGGCGTAAATGTTGCAATGTACGCACTTTGGCTTATATGATATCATTTCTGCTAATATCAGTTCTTCTCGTTAATAAAAAAAATGTATCAGAGCCATCAAATGTAATGTTTATTGGTATATTAGCATCATCATCATCATCATCATCATCATCATCATCATCATCATCATCATCATCAAGTACCGTGCTTGTTGGCGTAGATGATCATGTCTCTCTACAACGTTTTATCTCGACAGTTATTTATTATTTCTGTGATTGAGCTTCTGCCAAGCCATTCTCTTAAGATGTCTGAAATCTTTTCTCTGTGCTTCCTACTATCTCTTCGTCCCTCAATTTTCCCAGTTGTTACAATATATTCCAGCTTCTCTCTCCTCATTACATGGCCAAGAAATGATGACTGTTTCTCACTAATATTGGATAGTAGCTCTCTATTTGCTTTGGCCTCTTTCAGAAAGCTTTCGATACTCTTCTTAGCTGTCCATGGTATTCTCAACACTCTTCTGTAAAACTGCATTTCTACAGCATCCAATGATTATCTTTTCTGTAGTCCTATTGACCACGATTCACATTTGTATGTTAAGACTAGCTCTACATAACATTTAAGAACTCCAAATGTATATAAGAGCTCCAGAAACAAATATATGTCAATAGAAGTGAGAAAGAGAGTTCATCTTTACTATATACAACCAATTCTGACCTATGGAAGCGAATCATGGACAGTAGACAAACAGATGAAAAGACGGTTAGAGGCCACAGAGATGGGGTTTCTCAGAAGAATCTTGATAGTATCCTGGACAGCTAAAAAGACCAATTAGGAAGTTCTCAAAGAGACCAACATAAAAAGGGAAGTCCTAAAAAAATATAAGAAACAATCAACATTTATTGGGGTTATTATGAGAAGACGAAATTCTGAATACTTGGTTACAACTGGCAAAATAAAAGGAATGAGAGATTGCGAACGACAAAGAGAGAAAATGTTGGACAGCTGCAGTCATGGCATGGAAAACAGTCAACAAAAGAACGATGCACTGTAGATTGTGGAAGAACATGATCGCCTACTCCAACCAGTATGGCACATGATGATGTTACTACTTACCCTGCGTGAAATAAGTGGAGGCTTAAATGAGAGAAATGAGGCTTTTAATTAGAAAATGTTTATCTTTCTCACCACCATGTTTACTTTTCTACAAATTACAATCAAATATATTGACAGTGGCCAGTCTTCTGTGCAACAAGTAACACATATCTCTTTCTTCAATATCAGGAATGCATTGTAGCTGCCTCTTCTTTTTTCGCTTCTTCTCCTGCGGCTAGAATTGATTATTTTTATTTTTTTTTGCGTTCACATCCTTTCGACTCTAGCCATGTCCCTAAAGACTAGGAACGAAATTTTGCGTGTTAATCCTTTTTTCTCTGGCAGCCGTGAGCAAAGGGGACTTCGCCACACAGGCGAAGATAACCCTCCGACTTCGGAGAACTTTGTTCCTCGATGAGTAATTGACGTTTCAAGCCGGGTCTATCTGCTGAGACCAGGGGTGGTACTGCGGAGAGAAATGACGAATACAAATATATAGGGAGGTCAAAAAGTAATGCACACCAATTTTTTTCTCGGAAACTATTCGGGCAAAATGTGTGAAATTTTCACAGATTGTAGCTGAACATCCCCTTTACACTACCTATTTTTCAACATAATCCTCGTCCAAGCGTATTGCCTTACGCCAACGCGAAACTAGGTCATGAATGCCTCGTTTGTACCAAGTTTTGTCCTGCTCGCGTAGCCATTTTTTAACTGCACGGATCACATCCTCATCATTGTCAAAGTGTGTCCCACGCAGGAATTTTTTGAGTGGTCCAAACAGATGGAAATCTGAGGAAGCCAGATCAGGGCTGTAAGGAGGATGGGGCAGTACAGTCCAACCAAATTTGTTGATTGCTTCCCGTGTTACCAGACTTGTGTGATGGCGTGCATTGTCATGTTGAAGCAACAAATCTGCAGATGGCTTATTAGGCCGAACTCTGTGGAACCGATTTTTAAGTTTTGTCAGTGTATTGATGTAAGCTGTCGAGTTGATTGTCTCACCTCTTGTCATTACATCAACAAGAATCACACCATCAATGTCCCAGAAGACGGTGATCATCACCGTTCCGGCTGATGGAGATGTTTTGAATTTTTTTTCTTTTTGGTGACTGCGGATGATGCCATTCCATTAAATGCATTTTTGTTTCAGGCTCATAATAATGTGCCCACGTTTCGTCACCGGTAACAATTTTTGACAAAAACATTTCTCCTTCAACACCGAAACGCTCCAACAATTCAGAACAGAATGTTTTCCTTTGAACTCTGTGATCATTTGTTAGGCACCGAGGAACCCATCGAGCGCAAATCTTTGAATATCCGAGAGTTTTAAAAATTGCGATTGCACTTCCCTTGCTGACTGTAAGCTGCAATGTCAATTGCTGACTAGTGATACGCCTATCCTTACGAATAATGGCATCAGCCCGGTTTAACATGTCTGTGCTGGTAGCCGAGGCAACACGTCCAGAACGCGGTAAATCATGCAGCTCCACTCGTACACTTTCTGCAGCTTTAATTCTCTGAACCCAGCGACTAACTGTGCTCCTATCGACTGCAGAACATTAGTACACTGCACACAGTCGTTTATGAATGTTTGCCACAGTTTCTTTTTCCGCAACCAGAAATTATATGACAATTCGCTGTTTGTAACGGACATTGTTGACAAGCTCCATTTTAACGGTTCATAGATTGCATAATATTTATCAGAATGCTGTGCAATTTGGTGCACATAATTGGAATATGTCATATTCCAAGTGTGCAAAATTGCATATTCCTATCTTTATTATTAGCGGAGAAAAACATTGGTGTGCATTACTTTTTGACCTCCCTTCAGTACTAACAGGTTCAGCCGGGATTTCATCTGACAACCATCTCTGTCTCGAGACTGGCGTCTTGCCTTGAGAGTAACTATTCGGCCACTAGAACTGATGTTGTTATTTCTCAACTTTGTCCTCACGAGATAAACAAGTCTGCACCTGATTCCTGACCTTACGACAGAGATTACAGTAGAACGCATGTACAGTCGTGTACTCAGTAGAACATGAAATCTGAAACACATCATGACAAATAATCAATTATACTATGGTTGTGGTTAGTCGAAGGCCCCGGTATCACTGAAAACGAAAAAAAAAATGCTCAACCGCCCCAGCCAGTGAAATCATTCGTATTAACAAAGCACCTCACTTGAGGAAGCAAGCAAAGAAATGCAGCTGCTGTCCTCATCAGAGCAACTACAGCACTCGCTAAAAGACGTAAGGCCAAGCGACATCGAAAGTGAAGAAGCTAAATTGTCCCCCTCGATAAGACACCATCATTCACCGCAAACCTGCATACCATTGACACACAATCTGGATGAAACGCGCAGCTTACGCTATGGACAAAACACTAAACTCAGTAGTTCCGGCAGCAAGCCGGACTTGGAATATGAGGAAACTGCAAAAATGAACACTTTTCAGATTATGCCTCAATGGTTCTTGCTTCTTATCTTGCTGCAATATTGCCTCGTATAGTATATAACACGACCACAATATTTATCTATTTAAACTAATAAACTTCAGTTAACATAAGCCTATCAGTTCGTCCATCGTAATCTCCCTTTCCACACTTCATTTAGTCACCATATCATTTCTCTGTCTGTTAAACTAAAAAGATCGTTGTATCGTCAGACCAGTGGTAGCTGTGTAGAGCACACTTCGTTGCAGATCGGCTGGAATTCCCGAAGAATGGGAATCATTTATGCACAAGATATGTTGCTATGGCACGAAGCTATCAAGTGTTTTCTCTCTTTGTCGTCCGCGATCTCTCTTTCATTCTATTTTGCCTATTGTAACCAGCTATTCCAACTTTCGTCTTCTCATGATGTGCCCGAAACATGTTGATTGTTTCTTTCTTATGATTTTTAGGAGCTTCCTTTTTGAGTTGGCCTCTTTGAGAATTTCCCCATTGGTCCTTTTAAGCTGTCCAGGGAACTTTTAACATTCTTCTGAGAAAGCCCATCTCTGTGGCCTTTAATCTTCTGTTCATTTGTTTGTCTGCTGTCTTTGATTCGTTTCCATAGGTCAGAATTGGCTTTATTTAGTGCCGATGAACTCTATTTCTCAATTCTATCGACATAGATTTGTTGCACAAGATATTTTTCATTTTCTGAAATGCTATTTTGGCCTGAGCTATTCTCTTTGACTAATAAACTATTGTTAACTAATAGACAGTAAGCAAAAAGTGAATGTTCTCTCAACGCCTTACTAGGCGTCAATATTTCTAACAATAGAACAATACATTACTGTCTCAAAGTACTTGAAAGTGGTAGGTAAAGCTGTTTACATATTAGATATTCACTAAATTTGAAGCTTGGACACTAACCTCAATACATTATCGGCCCTACATTGTGTCCTACCAGAAGTAAACTTCTAGATCTGGAGTTATGCACTCAATCTTAATGTCTTTAATGGAGGTGTCATGTATGATATATCATGTTTATTGGACTCTATGTAATCTATTATTTTACCCACATTGCACAAAATAATAATATGCGAATATATGCTTAACGCTTTATAATTTACATATATTAGTGATGATCTGCTTAAAGCTTTATCCTTCATAGCTATCAGTGATGATCTGCGTAGTGCCAAAGTGCTTACTACTTCACAATATACATTTCCTGCTGAATGGAATTATATATGAGTGTCCTTTTTCATGATGTTCCAACATTAGAAAGGTTTTACATTTATTGTACATATGTTCATTTCATGAGATTGTTGTGTTTTAGTCATGGAATCAGTTTCACAGCGGTCTCGAATTCCCTATGTCTGCTGCACCACATATCACAGCTGACGCCTAAACGCGGGCAAGTTATGTTGGCATGGTTGGTCTACCTCTGTGCAGCCCTTACCAACAGGACATGTGACTATTCTAAACGACTTCGATCAAAAAGAGAGCGCACACTCACTCTCTCACTCCAGCTTCCTCTAATATATAAAACAGCGCAACCGAAAGTTGTTAAGCGACTACGCTGGTCTCTACAAAAACAGGGCTACTGGTGGGCTACTTGCAGTATTTTGTATTGTTGGTTATGACGTTAGTAAGATTGAACTCAGCACGAGCCACGCTTTCTGCGTGAGAAACAATTTTAGATGGCATCAGTAAAAGGGGAGTACCTACGGTCGATTCCTACACAATTTCAATTGAATAAATCGAATTCAAACATACAAACTTTCAAAACACCGAACGACAGTTTTAGAAATGGCACACATTTTCACATGTTATGTACCACACACATTACCTCAACTAATCTATCACGTGTCTTCGTGGACTCATTTAATCATGTGACTATTCTCTCTTAGTTGTTCCTACTTATCGCATAATCTTTCAATTTTCATTGCGATTTCAATGAATTGAAAAACAGGACCCCATGAAGTTGCTATCATTCTATATCATTATTTTTTCACAATTCGAATGTTCTTTTTTTGAAGGCTTTACAATTGTGGGCAGACATGATATATTACCTTGTCAATTCTTTTTTTCTTTTTATTAACTGATGTAGTGAGATAACTGTGCTATACACGTTCTTGTAACGTTATGTGCTGGGTCATCCTGTATGTACAAGTTCTGAAAATGAGTTGACCTGGACCTTATGAAACATCTCATATGTCACACGCCCACTTTGAATGGTTAAACGCACTATCCATGCAGCTATGTAGACTAAGTGTGCGTATTTGATCTATCTACCGGTTTCTTTTTCTTCATTGGTCTGTTTCAAAGTATAATATTTTTGTTCATTAGGTTTGATAATTCATTATAGCAGGCTGGTATTTATACATCTTATGTTTAAATAATCATTGCACAAGATTCATCAACTTACCAAAGATTGTTTTAACAACTTCTAATGGTATAGTCAACTTCCCGCATTTTTTTTTTTTTTACTTACCATTATTACACCTTTCTCAATACTTTTCAACTAAGAATACATAAAATGCTGATGTTTGAAAATGACATAGTGTGCATTATTATTAACCGTTTCATTCTAACTCTGGCACACAATATACACGTATTACTAAACATCCAAACTGTATCTTCCTATTTAATAACATATTTAGATGTATCTTTAAGATTATAAACAACATACTGCCTTAAAAATATATAATACATGTCACAGTGTTTTGTAGATACCTTCATGGAGTTGGAGCCGTGATAGCTCAGTGGTTAGTGAACTGGACTACAAAGGACAAGAGGTAGGGTTTAATCCCAACCGTCGGCTACCGGTTCACCCAGCCTTTAATGGGTACCGGATTTTTTTCTGGGAAAGTAAAGCGGCACGGGCGTAATACCGACCACACTACCTCATAAAATTAAGTGCTGAAGGTCTGTAAAATGTAAGGTCACTAACACCGTATTCCCTATACGCTACTTGGCGTGACGGGGGTACGTTAATTTTTTTTTTTTTCTCGTGGACGTGGTGTTAAAAAGTTGATGTAGATGTTGTTGTGGGTTCCTTGACCACCATCATTTTCCGCCTGACGGTTGGACAAGGTCGAGTCATGTGGCGGATGTACCAATAAGGTAACCTGAGGTCCCAACTCCAAGTCCTACGCCAGTGTGACGATATATATGTCTCGGACAAAATAATCTACTGATTACATGTAACTTCGACTACATCAGATACATTGGACCTGTGCTTGAATGCGTGGTATATAGATAACATCATTGTGATGCAACAAGACATACGCATGCAAGTGGACTTTTTCTAAAACTGTAGCCAAGCGTGTACAAACTGAGAAACCGGCTGCGAGAGGGTAAGTCACGACTAATCTGAAGTTACATCCTTGAATTTCCAACCAATGGTTGACATGATAACACTTTCCGATCACGTGCCAACTCTGTAATTAGTGCGGACCGACATGATCAGTTACACCGTGAATTTATGATCACAAAAGGCCGCAGGTTAAAAGAAGGAACATCATAGATGGAACAGGCTATGGAATCTTTCAGCGGGTGTGTTCAATCAAGACATACTAACTCGGGCAAGAATGGGTATGATTACCATCATGGTGGACGATCCCTAGTCCTTGATCCCACTGCAAAGAGAATCAAGAAAATAAAGCATCTTGGTTGTTGAGACAGAAGCAATGGCCTTAGTTTACACATTCTCTAGAGATAGTGCAACATATGCAGAGATGGACTGTTATCAAGCACTTGCAGTTGTACTTCCACTACTTGTGAAAGAAGACAGTGATATTTTCTCAAAGATTTTAGGTAGTCACCTAAGCTTTAAGCATGGGGTGAGATACAAACCTATGTACTTTGGTATTTTCCCAGGGATCCAGTAAGTGATGTGAAAGGTCACAACTGACTGGTCTCAACGGTAATGATTGGAGTAACCTATTCAATCAAAGATTTACTTCCTTTTTGTGCTAGATGACGCAGGTGTAAGGGGAAATGGGTAAATGTACAGACCTGTCAGTTCAGCTGAAGAAGTTTGGGAAAGACAATGAATTGTGCTGACATCCTGAATACACATACGCACGTCGGTGGAAGAGACTCATAAAATGTGGCTGAATCTGCAACTATCATCATATAGAATAGTATGTTTATTATTATTAAAGATGCCAGTTCGGAGAGCTACACATGAATCGAAAGAGAACTTGTCAATAAACACCGCACATTTGTCGCCAGACGCTAAACGTTGATATATATAAGAAGTAAAGGCATCAGGATGCACTAAGATGCATAGAGATGCGAAGCTGCTGTAAAGCTGATGATAATAGTAATTCTATAAAAAAAAAGAAAAAAGTGGTATGGTGACAGCTTTACGTAGTCCATTACTACGTATAGCTGTCACCATATCACTTTTTTTTTATTGCTGTTGATATATATATATATATATATATATATATATATATCTTGGTGTGGAGATCTGAGCACATATGGCCTTCTCCAACATGCCGTGAGAATGGTCTGTCAAATAAACTAAGCTCTAGCATCCCTTGTTGCTTGGAAGCAACATATGGAAAGATAAACATCTGACTTGGCATGAAGCAATACATTCAAGTCCTAAATGTAGTACTGCTCTAGAGAGATTTCAATCTAGAGTACGGAATCAAAGTTGTACATAACGTAAATTTATTATCTATAATTCATTACAAAGACTTATTTTTCAGCTTAATGTCTGGAAACAGCTGCAGGCAACAATTAAATACGCTAACATTTAATGTCAAAGTACATGATTACAGTTTTCTGTGTGTCCCTTCAATGTCATCAATGTACGGTCTATATAAATCTTGTAAGGATTAACAAAAAGTCCATGATTACTGTTTTCTATGTTCCCTTCAATGTCATCAATGTAAGGTCTATATAAATCTGGTAAGGATTAACAAAAAGTCCATGATTACAGTTTTCTATGTGTCCCTTCAATGTCATCAATGTAAGGTCTATATCAATCTGGTAAGGATTAACAAAAAAAGTCCATGATTACAGTTTTCTATGTGTCCCTTCAATGTCATCAATGTAAGGTCTATATAAATCTGGTGAGGATTAACAAAAAGTCCATGATTACAGTTTTCTATGTGTCCCTTCAATGTAAGCAATGTAAGGTCTATATAAATCTGGTAAGGATTAACAAAAAGTCCAGGATTACAGTTTTCTATGTGCCCCTTTAATGTTATCAATGTAAGGTCTATATAAATTTGGTAAGGGATAACATAAATTCAATTCTACGTAAGGCTTGAAGTCTCCAATAGAAGTAGCACACCTAAGGTAAAGTCTGAACGCTTGTTGCACATTTGATAAATCAAAGCTGTGCTTCACCACTTACACGGCTATGATTCTATTTTATTTCTACCCATTGGATCAGTTTGTTTGCAGCAGGCTACCCCTGTATCTACTCAACCCCCCCCCTCCCACACCCCGCCCCTGCACACCCATCATAGCTTCATCCAATGATGATCCAAAAGTCTGCCATCAAAAAGAGAGGACTCTACATTACCTCAGTTCACTCGGAAAAAAGGAAAAATAGACATACCAACTAGAGAAAAGGTATGAGCTAGTGTTATGAAGTGATTCCATATAAACAAGTATTACATTTCTGTTTTAGTAATTAAACTATATGTTTTGTACGTGCGCATTTCGTAAAATTAAACATGTCTAGATCATGTTACTTACGTCAGCGACAAGATCAAGTTGCTGAAACAGAGGAAGCAAGATGATAATTGAGAAAGTATGTTTTATAAAGATATATTTATCGCTTTTTTTCAATCGTTTATCAACACGTGAGGATATAAATTGTCTGGCCGTGACGTAAATCTGCTCAATATACCACAGCCTTACATTGTCGTGAAAAGTGACTACATAATGGGGTGATCTTCTCTTTGTCCTTTCTCAACAACGACCAGACAGCACAACGTGAAGAGAATGACAACACTGCTATAATGAACTAATAGCCCATTTAACGTGATTGCAATACTATTGGTCGTTTCAAAATATTTTGAAGGTGTTTAAAATTCCATATCTCTGCAACCAATTGATTGATAATGCTGAAATTTTGCATATGGTCTTGTGATTTTTTGGTCCCAAGAAGTACATTCATTTCCTCACCAACAAACGTATAGTTTTAAATATTCTTTATTTGAAGTATACAAATTTAAGGCATTTTGGTCAAACCATATATTTGGAGGAATTACCGCTTCATATGAGTGAGCACCCACGGACTTGTCATCTTGAACGTAATGCGCGCCAATTTCCCTGTTTTAAGCACTAAAAAACACATAAAACGCGTCATAGTTATAATTTTATATCCGGTGCATCCCATTTCCTGTCGTTTTGTTGTGATTTATGTGCAACGGCGTATCCTAATTATTGGGTAATTTCGTTAAATTTGTGATCTGTTAGTCAATGGGTATAAAAGTAAAGTTCCTTACATTGCAATCAGTGGCAATAAAGGTGTATAAATATTTTTGCATAGAAGCTAAGCGTGGAAAACTGTATCGAAGCATCTCAAAGCCAGAAAAGAGAACTATTCACGCATTGGGTATAAGCAAACGCTTTTTCAAACAAGTGCTTAAAGCTAACGGAGTGTCCAGTTCAATCAAGACTAGGACGCTAGGAAGAAAGAAAGTAGTAGACAGTTTTGACAAGGAAGTGATTAGAAGAGCAATTTGTAAAATGTTCGATTCCAAAGAAACTGTGACTTTAAGAAAACTGAAAATTCGACTGAGAGCAGAAAATGACATTGTTGTGTCGAAAACAACATTATGGAGAACTGTTAGAAGCATCGGTTTTACGTTTAGAAAGTACGATAGTGGTAGAAATGTCATCTGCGAGAAGCCGCACTTAGTTTCTATGAGGAGTAAATATTTACGTGAAGTACGGGAAATGCGTAACCAAGGTTATGATATTGTATTTCTAGATGAATCTTGGATAAATTCTCACCACACAAGTGCAAAGGAATGGCAGTTATCAGATGGAAGTATTAAAAGATGCGTACCCACTGGAAAAGGACAGCGTATTATAATGGCACATGCAGGCAGCCGAAAAGAAGGGTTGGTGAAAAATGCAGAACTTATATTCACCTCTAATTATACTGACAACAGGGACTATCACACCGAGATGAATGGCCATATATTTAGAGAGTGGATTGAAAATACTCTTCTTCCAATTCTAGACAGACCATCCTGTCTGGTAATGGACAACGCGTCGTACCACAACGCTGTGGCAGAAGAAGACAAAATTCCTACATCTACCAGTACAAAAGATGTTATAAAGATTTGGCTAAGAAAGGAAGGAATTCCATTTAACGAGGGATTTTTGAAACCTGAATTACTGTCACTTGTTAAGAAATCGCAAAAGACCAAAGTATTCCAAATAGACAAAATCATTCAACAGCATGGTCATACGTGCTTGAGACTGCCCCCTTATCATCCACAATTAAACCCCATTGAACTCGTTTGGGCAAAAATTAAAGGGCAGGTGGCAGCTGAGAATACAAGTTTTAAACTATGCGATATAAAAGGACTGACATATGCTGCTCTATCACAGATTGACAAAGATTTTTGGTGCAAATGTGAAGATCATGTCTTAAAAGAAGAAAATGACTATTGGAAAAAAGATGGACTATCGTTCGTTCAGCCCAGATTAGTAATCAATATGTTAGACTCCTCTGATTCAGAATAAATGAAATAATAATGGACGTTTTTATATGTCCGCATGATCAATATTTAGCTAAAGTTGATAACGTTTTGAAAATGTAAAGATTCTTGATATGTGTACTGCAGGCATGCAAAGAAACTAAATCACTTTCATATGTCTTGTTTACGTAAAATAATGAAAGTCACATGGAAAGACATAAAACGAACAATGTAGCTCTTTACAGTGAAGAGGATCCCGTGCTTACATCGGACTCTTTAGTCACATGCGTACCCATAAACAATAACTTTGCTTGATATGTCATGCTCGTTATCGCTCGCGACGGATAATTATTTTTTTTTAATGTATTCTTTGTTGTATATTGTTTAAATAGTTTTCATTAATGGAACTGTTTATACGCTGATTTGTTTTAGACCGTCTGTAAAGGCTATAACATTGACATTCTCATAGTATTTTAAAGAAAGTAAACAATAGAAAGTAAACAGTTGATAAACGCCTCCAACTTTCAAGTTGTGTAGAGACGCCTATGTCGAGAAGCTGATTTCCATTAATGTACGGTAAATTATTTTCTCCAGGAGCAAAAAGATCCGTAAATTCACTGAGATCAAAGGAAAGTGCTGCTTCATGATGAAGCATACTTCCTACATCATTAAATTTTGTGAAATCGGTGGGACCTTGGAAAAACAAGGCCAGATGCAAAAAATCAAGTTTGTAAGTGCAGGGAAAGAGGAGATATTTCATGTTAATCGTGAACATTTAGATTTGAAACGACCAATATCATAATTTGTTTTGTCCATTTCGTTAAAAAAAATAAAATCTCGGATCACAGTTCACTGGAATGTTATTTCCTGTAACGTTCTTCCATTTTGCTTTTCAATGTCAAATGACAAGAGAGGGTTGTGGAGCTTGGTGGTCGAGAAGTAAGAGCTCTTGTTTCATGACAAGAAGTTCGCTCAGTTGAATCCCTGTACAGGACGTGATAACTTGTCAAAAACTGAGTCAGTGTTTCATCGTGACTGTGTACTGCCTCATCTCCTGCTAGTGAGAGTCTAGACCACTAAATTAACAAAAAACAACGGTCGTGTGAGCTTCGTTAAAATCCTTTCTTCTTCATATTCTTTCCTCATTTACCTTTCAGCGTCGAGAGGTGATATATTTTGCGCTTTTTTGTACGTTTGTTCGCCTCTGCTACTGTTATGTTTCCTAGTGTTTATTCCGTCAATCCATCTGTTTAGTGATCGGCCTTTGTGTACTCCCAAGGTTTCGTGACGACTTGTGTTGTGTTTTGATCTTCCTGTTTTGCCGTCTCGTCAAACCAATGTATCTGTTCTTTCTTTATTTATTATATGGCGGGATTGATTCCTTGTTTTTTCTCAGTTCTTCACTTCTGATCTTATCTTTCAGGCTGTTTCCTGTCATGTATCTAACACATTACATCTCGGCAGAGGTTATATTTTCGTATTGTTCTTGTATCAATGGTTCACGGAAACAAAAACCCGTGCCGGGTGGTAATTGATAAATGCAGTGAAACTATGAAGTTTATGTGTGGGAACTTCAAAGGAGAAAATATTTAATTAAATCATCAAAACTCTCGACGAAAAAAAAAGTATATCTATGAAGTCAGATACTATCATTCTGTACGGTGACGGGAACGTAAAAATACTATATATAATATTTTATAGATAATTAAACAAGGAATTAGATTTCACCAATACCAAGATGATACAAGACATGTAAAAAGAATATGGTTTGATGATAGTTCACACTAATCAAATGGAGAATGACGCACTATGCGGCGAAACGTACGCGGTCGAAATCTACATCGCGCACAGTGCGGCGAAACGTACGCGGTCGAAATCTACATCGCGCACAGTGCGGCGAAACGTACGCGGTCGAAATCTACTGCGCGCATAGTGCGGAGAAACGTACGCGGTCGAAATCTACTGCGCGCATAGTGCGGAGAAACGTAAGGAACAAGTTAATAAGTCACTGTTCCTTTTAACATATCCCAAAAATATCATTTGTTTTGTTAGAATTGTGCATGGCAGTTCTCTTTTCATTTTTAGGTGTTTTTAGACTTCATCGTGTGTTTAATTTTCTTTCTATCCAAATTTTGATTTTCCTAATAAATAAAACCAAAAATACATATCATTGCATACAATTTGCGTGGCTATTACATTTACAAATCCAATTCATGATTGTCAAAATATGACGTTCCAACCTCATTTGGTGAAGAGTGATGTGACTGTACAAGACTGGCGCTGCTGATCATCGGTGGCAATAGTTGGCTAACATTACGAGGGGCAAGTTATATATATGTATGTATATATATATATATATATATATGTAACGACTGCTTTACGTCTTACAAACAGGAGTGAACCTTGTCGTAGGTATCTCTAATAGGGTTGTAAAATATATTCATATAAGGTTTCACAATTTATGAATCTAAAAAAGATGAAAACATTACTATTTTGTTAACATAATTACGAATATGTAGAATTGGGTGGAAGGAAAAGAAAACAAACGACGAAGTCTTAAAACAACTACAAATGAAAAGAGAACTACTAAGCACAATTCAAACAAAACAAATGTGATTTTTGGGCCATGTTAAAAGACACACCAGCCTACTAAAAGTAATTCTGGAAGGCAAAATACAAAGTAAAAGAGGCAGAGACAGACCTAGACTAACATGGACAAGTAACATCAAAAGATGGACAAATCAGCCTATGACAACCTGCACCATCAAAGCAAGAGAAAGAGCAGAATGGCGCTCCATGGTAGTCAACCTTCGTTGCGAAGACGGCACTCGATGGTGATGATGAATTACGACTATCCTTTACTGATATCCACCCCAGCTGTAGACCACACTACTTACTTCTCTAATCTCCTCTGAGTCCTGAAAAGAACAATTAATGTAACCTTACTATCATGTACACATTTCTTAACACAACTATTTTCATATTTTAATCAGCTCATCTATCTCCAATGAACCAGGCGTACAGGTTTCAATGTACGCACTTTGGCTTATATGATATTATTTCTTCTAATATCAGTTCTTCTCGTTAATAAAAAAAAATGTATCAGAGCCATCAAATGTAATGTTTATTGGTATATTAGCATCATCATCATCATCATCATCATCATCAAGTACCGTGCTTGTTGGCGTAGATGACCATGCCTGTCTACAACGTTTTATCTCGACAGTTATTTATTATTTGTGTAATTGAGCTTATGCCAAGTCATTCTCTTAAGCTGTCTGAAATCTTTTCTCTGTGCTTCCTACTGTCTCTTCGTCTCTAAATTTTCCCAGTTGTTACAATATATTCCAGCTTCTCTTTCCTCATTACTTGGCCAAGAAATGATGACTGTTTCTCACTAATATTGGATAGTAGCTCACTTTCTGCTTTGCCCTCTTTCAGAAAGCTTTCGATACTCTTCTTAGCTGTCCACGGTATTCTCAACACTCTTCTGTAAAACTGCATTTCTACAGCATCCAGTGATTATCTTTTCTGTTGTCCTATTGTCCACGATTCACATCTGTATGTTAAGACTAGCTCTACATAACATTTAAGAACTCCAAATGTATATAAGAGCTCCAGAAACAAATATATGTCAATAGAAGTGGAAAGACAGTTCATCGGTACTATATACAACCAATTCTGACCTATGGAAGCGAATCATGGACAGCAGACAAACAGTTGAAAAGACGGTTAGAGGCCACAGAGATGGGGTTTCCCAAAAGAATCTTGATAGCATTATGGACAGCTAAAAAGACCAATTAGGAAGTTCTCAAAGGGGCCAACACAAAAAGGGAGTCCTTAAAAAATATAAGCAAGAAACAATCAAAATGTTTTGGGGTTATCGTGAGAAGACGAAATTCTGAATACATGGTTACAACTGGAAAAATAAAAGGAATGAGAGATCGCGGACCACAAAGAGAGAAAATGTTGGACAGCTGGTGTCATGGCATGGAAAACAGTCAACAACAGAACTGATACGATGCACTGTAGATTGTGGAAGAACATGATCGCCTACTCCAACCAGTATGGCACATGATGATGATACTACTTACCAGGCGTGAATAAAGTGGATGCTTAAAAGAGAGAAATGAGGCTTTTAATTAGAAAATGTTTGTCTTTCTCACCATCATGTTTACTTTTCTACAAATTACAATCAAATGTATTGCCTGTGGCCAGTCTTCTGTGCAACAAGTAACACATATCTCTTTCTTCAATATCAGGAATGCATTGTAGCTGCCTCTTCTTTTTTGCTTCTTCTCTTGCGGCTAGAATTGATTTTTTTTTTTTTTTTTTGCGTTCACCAGCTTTCGCCTCTAGCCATGCCCCTAAAGACTAGGAACGGAAGTTTGCGTGTTAATCCGTTTCTCTCTGGCAGCCGTGAGCAAAGGGGACTTCGCCACACAGGCGAAGATAACCCTCCGACTTAGGAGAACTCTGTTCGTCGCTGAGTAATTGACGTTTCAAGCCGGGTCTATCTGTTGAGACCAGGGGTGGTTGCTCCGGAGAGAAATGACGAATACAAGAACTAACAGGTTCAGCCGGGATTTCAACACACATCCTCTCTGTCTCGAGACTGGCGTCTTGCCTTGAGAGTAACTATTCGGCCACTAGAATTGATGTTGTTATTTCTCAACTTTGTCATCACGAGATAAACAAGTCTGCACCTGATTCCTGACCTTACGACAGAGATTACAGTAGAACGCATGTACAGTCGTGTACTCAGTAGAACATGAAATCTGAAACACATCATGACAAATAATCAATTATACTATGGTTGTGGTTAGTCGAAGGCCCCGGTATCACTGAAAACGAAAAAAAAATGCTCAACCGCCCCAGCCAGTGAAATCATTCGTATTAACAAAGCACCTCACTTGAGGATGAAAACAAAAAGAAATGCAGCTGCAGTCCTCATCAGAACAACTACAACACTCGCCAAAAGACGTAAGGCCAAGCGACACCGAAAGTGAATTCAGCTAAACTGTCCCCCTCTATACGACACCATCATTCATTGCAAACAATCATACATTTGACACACAATCTGTGTACCACTTTTTTCTTTTTTTTATGGCTGTTGACATACATACATATATATATCTTGGTGTGGAGATCTGAGCACATATGGCCTTCTCCAACATGCCGTGTGAATGGTCTGTCAAATAAACTAAGCTCAAGCATCCCTTGTTGTTTGGAAGCAACATATGGAAAGATAAACATCTGACTTGACATGAAGCCATACATTCAGGTCCCAAATGTAGTACTGCTCTAGAGAGATTTCAATCTAGAGTACGGAATCAAAGTTGTACATAACGTAAATTTATTATCTATAATTCATTACAAAGACTTATTTTTAAGCTTAATGTCTGGAAACAGCTGCAGTCAACAATTAAATACGCTAACATTTAATGTCAAAGTCCATGATTACAGTTGTCTGTGTGTCCCTTCAATGTCATCAATGTAACGTCTATGTAAATCTAGTAAGGGATAACAGAAATTCCATTCTACGTAAGGCTTGAAGTCTCCAATAGAAGTAGCACATCTAAGGTAAAGTCTGAAAGCTTGTTACACATTTGATAAATCGAAGATGTGCTTCACCACTTACACGGCTATGATTCTATTTTATATCTACCCATTGGGTCAGTTTGTTTGCAGCGGGGTACCCCTGTATCTGCTCAACCCCCCCCTCCCCACCCCGCCCCTGTACACCCATCATAACATCATCCAATGATGATCCAAAAGTCTGCCATCAAAAAGAGAGGACTCTACATTACCCCAGTTCACTCGAAAAAAGGAAAAATAGACATACCAACTAGAGAAAAGGTATGAGCTAGTGGTATGAAGTGATTCCATATAAACAAGTATTACATTTCTGTTTTAGTAATTAAACTGTATGTTTTGTACGTTCACATTTCGTAAAATTAAACATGTCTAGATCATGTTACTTACGTCAGCGACAGAATCATTTTCCTGAAACATAGAGGAAGCAAGATGATAATTGAGAAAGTATGTTTTATAAAGATATATGCATCGCTTTTTAAAATTGTTTATCAACACGTGAGGATATAAATTGTCTGGCCGTGACGTAAAACTGCTCAATATACCCCAGCCTTACATTGTCGTGAAAAGCGACTTCATAAAGGGGTGATCTTCTCTTTGTCCTTTCTCAACAACGACCAGACATCACAACGTGAAGAGAATTACAACACTGCTATAATACAATAATAGCCCATTTAACGTGATTGCAATACTATCATAATTTGTTTTGTCCATTTCGTTAAAAAAAAAGAAAATCTTGGATCATAGTTCACTGGAATGTTATTTCCTGTAACGTTCTTCCTTGTTGCTGGCTGTTCAATGTCAAATGACTATACGGGGTTGTGGAGATTGGTGGTCGAGAAGTAAGAGCTCTTGTTTCATGACAAGAAGTTCGTGCAGTTGAATCCCTGTACAGGACGTGATAACTTGTCAAAAACCGAGTCAGTGGTTCATCGTGACTGTGTCTGCCCCATCTCCTGCTAGTGAGAGTCTAGACCACTAAATTTACAACAAACAATGGTCGTGTGAACTTCGTTAAAATCCTTCCTCTTCCTCTTTCCTCATTTACCTTTCAGCGTCGAGAGGTGATATACTTTGCGCTCTTTTGTACGTTTGTTCGCCTCTGCTACTGTTATGTTTCCTAGTGTTTATTCCGTCAATCCATCTGTTTAGTGATCGGCCTTTGTGTACTCCCAAGGTTTCGTGACGACTTGTGTTGTGTTTTGATCTTCCTGTTTTGCCGTCTTGTCAAACCAATATATCTGTTGTTTTTTTATTTATTATATGGCGGGATTGATTCCTTGTTTTTTCTCAGTTCTTCCCTTCTGATCTTATTTTTCAGGCTGTTTCCTGTCATTTATCTAACACATTACATCTCGGTTATATTTTCGTATTGTTCTTGTATCAATGGTTCACGGAAACAAAAACCCGTGCCGGGTGGTAATTGATAAAGGTAGTGAAACTATGAAGTTTGTGTGTGAGAACTTCAAAGGAGAAAATATTTCATTAAATCATCAAAACTCTCGACGAATAAAAAAGTCGATCTATGAAGTCAGATACTATCTTTCTGTACGGTGACGGGAACTTAAATATAACGCCGCCAGGATAGTAAATATAAATAAAATAGGATTACGTGGTTTTCACGCTAAATTAAATCCCTCAGGATTTCGTTAGGAGTAGGGGTCGGAAGCAAACAAATTATAAAAACAAATCGAGTGTTAGGTCAATGTCACGTGGGTTGTTTCTTGTAGCAGACTGTTGAGGTGTCCGAGACTATCTCATTCTGGTGCTTGCTTTATCCATAGTCTCGGACGATTAATATATTATATCAACGTCTTCTCTTTGTGAGAGTATTACATGTTAAAGACATTTCTTCTGTTATTGATATCAAAATTATCTACTAAATACATAGCACGATCTCATTGCTACAGTTTCCTTGATTTAATGATTTATAATTATCAACTATCATTGAGTAAGATGCAGTCATCTATCTATACAAACAAATCTTACAGACACCAACGGAGTCTATCTATCTATTGACCTTTCGAGCCGTAACCGGCCCATAGGGCGTAGACCAAGATACACCTTCTCCTATATGAATTTTTGTTCTAGCAGTTTGCACACCAACGGAGTGCAAGGACATTTATAACACGCTCGGCAAGCAGAATAGTCAAGGACGACAGTGGTGGATACATTATAACCACGAGTAGCGCGATGATGAAAGTGATGGAAATGACCGGTGCTTTCGTCTGGTTTGAGTCACAAGACTACACCAACGCCTGCACACTGAGTGATTCGGTGAGCATGATGAAAGTGATGGCAATGACCGATGCTTTCGTCAGGTTTGAGTCACAAGACTACACCAACGCCTGCACACTGAGTGATTCGATGAGCATGATAAAAACAAAGTAGAGGTGGGCTCTGCACGCATGCACTGGGTAGATTAATTGCAGTAGTCAAAAATACGTAAGGTCACCTCTGTCTACCTCCCAGGAAATGCGGGAGGAAGTAAGAGGAAATGAGAGATCGGTTAGGTTGGCTAGCTGTGCTATCGTTGAGGACGGTCAACCAATGGGTCTGGCATCACCAATGCCTTCTGAGATGTGGGAATGGCACATGCCTTGGACATCCATGAGCTGAGATGTGGGAATGGCACATGCCTTGGACATCCATGAGTACACTTCACTCCTTCGGAAGAAAGAGATGGTATTTACGATGGGCACAACCAGAAACGGGAGCCGTGATAGCTCAGTGGTTAGTGAACTGGACTAAAAAGGACAAAGGGTAGGGTTCGATCCCAATCGACGGGGCTCGGTTCGCCCAGCCTTTAATGGGTACCGGATTTTTTTTTTCTGGGAAAGTAAAGCGGCACGGGCGTAATACCGACCACATTACACCAAAAATCATGTGCTGAATGTCTGTATAATATAGGGTAACTAGCACTATATTTCCCAATAAGCCACTTGGCGTGACGGGGGTACTTTATTGACTTTTACAGCCAGAAACGAGAAACTTAGTGGCTGTGTCAACCAACACAGAGCTGGAGTCGTCAGTGGCCTGGCACTGCGGGACTTGCTGAAGAGGAGATATGGGCACTTATGGACATGTTCGGAGTGCAATAATGATGACCCGCAAATAATCAATGACTCAATCACTATCGTTCGTCACGTATGTATAAGTTGCTCAAGTTAACCTCTTGAATTTATTGTACATTATGTCACGCTGATGCTAATCTCTCTTTGTGATGTTTCTACATTATTTTTAATTAACCTTATTTGTAGCCAACGACTGATTCATTCGTGCTCTCATATTCAGTTTCTGAAATACATATTTCTACTCATGCTTTTAGATGACGGGAAAATACAAGGTAAAAGAGGCAGAGGTAGACCAAGACTAACATGGACGAGTAACATCAACAGATGGACAAGTCAACTTATGACAATATGCACTATCAAAGCAAGAGAAGGAGTGGAATGGCGCTCCATGGTAGCCAACCTTCGATGTAGAGACGGCACTAAATGTTGATATTGAACCGACTGTTTAAATAATAACAGATTTGGTCTTGCCATTAACAACAATGTTTTAAGCCTCACTTCCTGAGTGGTTATTGTGCTCACTTCCTGAGTGGTTTTTGTGCTCGCTTCCTGAGTGGTTTTTGTGCTCACTTCCTGAGTGGTTTTTGTGCTCGCTTCCTGATCAGAACGTCCGGACTCAATTCCCCCGAAGAGACGTTTCGTACAACAATGCTCCGGCGTTCATTTAGCCGCCAAAAATGGGCACAATAATGTTTTCTTTTCTTGACAGTAAAAGTGACCTCGTGTGATACCGACCCCATGACCGAAAAAATATGCCGTGGTCTTAAAAAGAAATGATCACTATAACCATATCCCTCATACGCTAAGCAAAGCGTAGAGAGGATCTTGCCATTTTTTATTGCAATATAAGGAAGTGAAAATATATAAATGTTACACACGGAATTATTGCTTATTCACATGAGTGCAAGGTTTACATCACATTCACTTACCCCCCTTGTTGTTCCCACGAAGCTGTGAGCCTACGAAGATATGTACATGTGAATGAGCAATTATAGGCTAATTCATTAAATAACATATCATCATGTGCCATTGAGTTTGGCGCAGGCGATAATGTCTTCCCACAATCCTCTATCAACATTAACAAAAAAAGTAAAGAGCCCCCGTCACACCAAGTGGCGTATAGGGAATATGGTGTTAGTGATCATAATTTATACAGACCATCGACACGTGATTTTATGGTGTAATGTGGTCGGCATTACACCCGTGCTGCTTCACATTCCCAGGAAAAATGCCCGTTCCCATTAAAGCTGGGTACACCTGGAAGCCAACGATCACGGCCGATCCCGACCTATTACCATTTGCAGTCCAGTTCACAACAACTGATATATCGCGGCTCACTCTATCAACAGTGAACAGTATCAATGCTGTTGTTGACTGTTTTCCACGCCATCACAACAATCTATCTAGTCTTCTAGAATTGTCGATCTCTTTACCTTGTAACCAAGTATTCCAACTTTCTTCTTCTCATGACGTGATCGAAAAATGTTTATCGTTTCTTTCTTATGCTTTTTTATTTGGTACGAGCTTCCTTTTTTGTGTTGGCCTCTTTGAGAATATCCTCATTTTAGCTGTACAGGGAGCTTTCAACATTCTTCTGAGAAATTCCATCAGTGTGACCTCTAATAGTCTTTTTATTTGTTTGTCTACTGTCCATGACTCGCTTCCATTAGTCAGAGATGGCTCTATATAGCACTGATGAACTTTATTTCTCACTTTTGACATATGTTTGTTGTATAAGACGTTTTTCATTTTATGAAATGTTATTTTGGCCTGAACTTTTCTGCCTCTTATATATGTGGTGCATCATTTATCTGATGTTATTATTGTGCTCACGCATTTGACGCGTTGCACTTATTTTAAATTTATTCTATTAAAAATCAAAGGTTGTATTTTACTATAAATGAAAATAAAAGCTCCCACCTGTTCAGCGCAACTTGATTTTACATTTCTTATCTTTGTCACACTTCATCGACACGGGCTTTGTGCTGATACAACTAGAGCTAATTAGATACCTATTGTAATGTTTGTTGTTTGATTTATCAGTCGTATTCTACGACTAAATTTCCCATTATTTTCCTGGTTGTTGGAGTTAACGCTGAATATTTAACCGACTGGGATCTGTTCAGTAATATTCTGTTCACGGAATCAGTAACAATCTGTCAAAACTTCGAACAAAGTTTTAGTGAGTTGTACAATTTTTATCAGGGAGCCGTGATAGCTTAGTGCTTAGTGAACTCAACTACAACGGACAAGAGGTAGGGTTCGATCCCAACCGACGGGGCTCGGTTCGCCCAGCCTTTAATGGGTACCGGGTATTTTTTTCTGAGAAAGTAAAGCGGCACGGGCGTAATACCGACCACATTATCCCAAAATTCATGTTCCGAAGGTCTGTAAAATCTATGGTCACTAAAACCATGTTCCCTATAGGCCAATTGGCGAGACGGGGGATCTTTAATTATTTGTTTTTACAATTTTTATTCAACCAGAGACGTACCCTTATTATAGCTGTAGAAGGGCTAGATAGATTGAAATAGAAAACCAGAAGTAAAGAATGCATTTTTTAGATGTCCAGTTCCAAATCTAAAAATAACTTTGACACTTCAGTAAACTTCAACAGAGGACGGTGAAAAACAATGTGCCTTTGACATGGACCGACCAGACGCAGGGACAACGTGCTGTGTAGACTAGAATCGGGTGAAGACTAGATGCAGGGATAAGATGCTGTGTAGACGGTGGAATCAGGTGAAGACTAGATGCAGGAACACGGTGATATGTAGACGGTAGAATTAGGTGAAGACTACATGTAGGGACAAGGTGATGTGTAGACGGTGGAATAAGGTGAAGACTAGATGCACGGACAAGATGATGTGTAGACGGTGGAATTATGTGTGGACTAGATGTAGGTACAAGGTGCTTTGTTGACGGTGGAATCAGGTGAAGACTAGTTGTAGGGACAAGGTGATGTGTTAGACGGTGGATTTAGGTGAATAGTAGATGTAGGGACAAGGTGTTGTGTAGACAGTGGAATTAGGTGAAGACTACATGTAAGGAAAAGGTGATGTGTTGACGGTGGAATTAGGTGAAGACTAGATGCAGGGACAAGGTCCTGTGTAGACTGTAGAATCAGGTTAAGATTAGATGTAGAGACAAGGTCCTGTGTAGACTGTAGAATCAGGTTAAGATTAGATGTAGAGACAAGGTGCTGTGTAGATGGTAGAATCAGGTGAAGACTAGATGCAGGGACAAGGTCCTGTGTAGACGGTAGAATCAGGTGAAGACTAGATGCAGGGACAAGGTCCTGTGTAGACGGTAGAATCAGGTTAAGATTAGATGTAGAGACAAGGTGCTGTGTAGACGGTAGAATCAGGTTAAGATTAGATGTAGAGACAAGGTCCTGTGTAGGCTGTAGAATCAGGTTAAGATTAGATGTAGAGACAAGGTGCTGTGTAGACGGTAGAATCAGGTGAAGACTAGATGCAAGGACAAGGTCCTGTGTAGACGGTAGAATCAGGTGAAGATTACATGTAGGGACAAGGTGCTGTGTAGTCGGTAGAATCAGGTGAAGACAAAATGTAGGGACAAGGTGCTGTGTAGTCGGTAGTATCATGTAAAGACTAGATTGGAGTCAAGGGTCGCCTGAGAGGAGACCCCTAGGACAGGGCAAAAGACACCAGGTCGCTATTAGTAACTGTCGACAAAGAGTAAGGGACGAATAGAAATAAACAAACTGTATTTCCTTTTATTCCCAAGAGCCTAACCTGCACTCCATGAGAGACTCGACAGGGATTTTTTTCCAGCAAAATAGAAGTAGAAGTGCAGTTATATATTGAATAAAGGATTTTAATATTTAGACCTTAGATGCCCACTTCCAAAGATCATAGAGATAGAGAGAAGGAACATGAAAACTGTATAAACCACTTGTTACTACTATTTATACCGGATGTTATCTAAACTGTAACAATCACGGCAATCATATAAATATATCAGACCTTAATATAGACGAATTTGTCAAATACGTTGTCGTTGATAGAATCTAGGAAGAGGCTCAGCAGATAAATGATGTGACGAGACATATGATACTGCGATGTTTAAATAAATTGATTGAGACATTGAAGACTAACTGCAGCGTCAATAAATAAATCATCAGTCAAGACTTTTGTTACTACTTAGATCTAAGTGTTCAGTTTGTAATATCGTCTTCAAGTATCACATCACCGTCTTTATCATCATGAACTACAAAACCTAACAGTGATCTCCAAAAACTAGTTGGCCTCAAAATCCGATAAACAAATCTTTACCTATTCTACTATCCTTTATAGTGGTATTTCACTTTTATTTGTTCTACCTTCAGTTTTATTTGTATACGTTGCCGTTTCTTTCAACTATTATTTGTATACGTTAATGTTTCTTTCAACTATTATTTGTATACGTTAATGTTTCTTTCAACTATTATTTGAACTAATCCAGTGGAAAGGACACGTGATTTCTACTCAGCGATTAAATGTTCTTGACATCAGAGAGTGAGACAGCAATAAGGAGAGACACCAGTAAGGAGATACAACAGTAAGGAGAGACAGCAGTAAGGAAAGACACCAGTAAGAAGAGACAGCAGTAGGGAGAGAAAGCAGTGAGAAGAGACAGCAGTAAGAATAGACAGAAATAAGGGGAGACAGCAGTAAGAAGAGACAGGAAATATGAGAGACAGCAGTAAGGAGATACAGGGAATAGGAGAGACAGCAGTAGGGAGAGACAGCAGTGAGAAGAGACAGTAGTAAGATGAGACAGAAATAAGGGGAGACAGCAGTAAGGAGAGACAGGAAATATAAGAGACATCAGTAAGAAGAGAAAGCAGTAAAAAGAGACATAAATAAGGAGAGACAGTAAAAAGGAGAGTCCGAAATAAGGAGAGACAGAAATAAGGAGAGATAGCACTAAGGAGAGACAGCAGTAAGGAGAGACAGCAGTAAGGAGAGACAGCAGTAAATAGAGGTAGCAATACGGAGAGACACTAAAAAGGAGAGAAAGAAAACAGGAAAGACAGCAAAATGGAGAAACAGCAATACGGAGAGACAGCGATAAGGAGAGACAGCGATAAGGGCACACAACAGTAAACCGGTACAGAAAATAGAATAGACAGCAATAAGAAGAGACAGCAGTAAAGACAGGTAGCAATAAGGAGAGCCAGCAGTAAGAGAAATAGCAATAATGAGAGACAGCAATAAGGACACACAGCCGTAAGGAGAGCAGCAGTAATTAGAGACAGCAGTAATGAGTGACAGCAATAATGAGATACAGCAAAAAAGACAGTAGTAAGGAGAGACAGCAGGAACAGGAGACAGCAATAAGGAGAAACAGCAGTAAGGAGAGACAGTAGTAACTAGGGACAGCAATAAGGACATACAACAGTAAGGAGAGACATCAATAAGGAGAGACGTAATACGGAGAGACAGCAGTGAGGAGAGACAACAGTAAGGAGAGAGCAACAAGAGAGACAGCAGTAATAACATACAGAAAATAGGAGAACATAGTAATGAGAGACAACAGTAAGGAGAGATAACAATACGGAGAGACAGGAATACAAAGTATCAATAAGGAAATATAGAAATAAGGAGAGACAGCAATAAGGAGAGACATCAGTCATGGGAGACAGAAAACATGAGAGACAGCAATAATGAGAGACAGCTATAAAGAGGGACGGCAATAAGGAGATACATCAATAAAGAGAGACAGCTAATAAGGAGAGACAGCAAAAAGGAGAGACACCAATAAGGAGATGCAAAAAAAAAGAGAGGCAGCAGTAAGAGACACACCAATAAGGAGAGACATGAATAAGGAGGCACATAAATTAGGAGAGACATGAATAAGGAGAGACAGAACTTACGAGAGACAGCAGCACGTAGAAACAGCAATAAGGAGGGACAGCAATACGGACAAACAGCAAAAAGGAAGGACAACAATACGGACAGACAGCAGTAAGGAGAGTCATCGGTAAGGAGAGACAGCAGAAAGGAGAGACATCAATAAAGGGAGGAAACAGTAATGATAGACAGACGGAAGAAGAAATATCAATAAGGAGAGGCAGCAGTGATGATAGGCAGAAGGAAGGAGAAACATCAGTAATGAGAGGCAGCAGTAATTAGAGACATCAATAATGAGAGACAGCATAAAGGAGAGACAGCAGTAAGGAGAGATAGCAGTAATGAGAGAAGGCAATAAAGTAAGACAACAGTAAGGAGAGGCAGCAGTAATGAGACAAATGTTGTTAGTTTATTAGGCCGTCCTCTTTTACCGATGTTGTGGTTAGTCACAGACTATTAATGCCACATTTTACGTTCAGCTTCTTGCCCTTTGACTCTACTGAGACATGATTCCATATATAACCTGTTTTAATTTGTTGTTATGACTGCTTTACCGTTTAATAAGCTCAGATATAATATTACTTACTTCATTCACAACACTTGCGAGCTATAATAAGTGAAAATAAATTGCGTTTGTAGATTACAAACAAGCTTTCCAACTCAGTAATTTAATGTGTATTCAGCTAAATGATTTGCACATATATGGTGTCAGTGATGTGTTGATATAAAAAATACTGACTTTATTAATCACTGACACTGTTAATTATGTGGATACATAGGTGGCAAACAACAATTTGCTTATTATTTCTTTCTGAGAACGTAATTGATGGCGAAATATCAACAATGTCATAGTAAATTGAGAGAAAGTGAGAAGAAAAAGATAATAATGATATATTAACACTTGTTTCCACTTTATGAAAAATTTGATTTTTTTTTATTTGCATCATCTCCTGATAACATTTTAATTTAAGTTTGTATGAGTACGGAATATTTTTGTCAATTCAGCCGTAGAGATTTCAGAGACAAAATGTTTCATGTTTTAAAATATCAATCTACCCGGTTACATTTATATAACATTTAATGTATTATATATGAACTTTTAAATAATTAAACAAGGATTTAGATTTCACCATTACTAAGATGATACAAGATATGTAAATAGAATATGGTTTGATGTCAGTTTACACTAATCAAATAGAGAGTGACGTACTGTGCGGCGCAACGTACGCGACCAAAATTGGTATGGCGCATGGTGATTGGCAAGGTCGAAATGTGCGGAAAGAGTTAAGTAACTTACCTCTACCATTTTATCTTTTATAGCATTCATAGCAACCTGACTCTAGATGAAGAGAAAGTTAAAGTTATAGGCTAATTATTACATTTATTATGTTGACATTTCAGTTCATGTTAAGAGATATATAACGTTATTTATTGATTCATTAGCGCCACTAGATATGCATAATGGTGCTTCATTTGTGTTGATCATGCCAGGATTGATTAGATAGACGTCCCATGTCTGTTCGCTTTTGACTAAGAATTTATTACACTCAATCTTGACAGGAAAACAATGCACACGTCCAGTAGAAAAGTTTGTATATTTTTGTTTTACAGCCAGTGATAAACGGAATAGATTGAGCTTGTGTGCTAGAAAAAAAAGGCGATAAAGGCCTTTTCTTGCTTTATCATGTTGTATAAATATTTGGTAATTTTTTTTTGGTCAGTCGGTTTTCTAAAACAAAATTGTGTTTTAATTAATAATTGCACCATATAGAATAAGTTTTACCTAAAACCTCAAGGAACAAATATTATATCCAATAAATTCACCAAAAAATCCGTCCCACAACATGTTTATATACGCACATACAACTGACGACAGTTTTTCTTAACTTTTCAAAAATCTCAATAGTGCGCTCTATACAATTACCGCACTCAAACACTTCAAAAAAATTATTCAAAATTTAGCAGCAACATTTATTTCAATTTTAAGTCTAATTATAGATCTGTATGAGGTAGATTAACAGAGCACATCACACGGAAAGGGAGGGCATGCTCGCTTTTGTTGACAATAAAGCAGAAGACCATGTGAATTTTCCTGGAGCAGACTTTGCCACTTGCTAATATTGATCAAACATCAGTAATTATGCAATAACGTTAATACAGTTTAAAATTGCACTTAATTGATAGAATAGTATCACGCATAGAGTACATATTCAAATATATAGCGTTCAGTTCTGCACTCATCATCATCATCAAGTACCGGGCCTGCTGGTGTAGGTGGTCATTTCTCTCCACAACTTTCGATCTCCACAGTTAGTTATTGTTTCTGTTGTTGACCTTCTGCCAAGCCATTCCCTTAAGCTGTTTGGTATCTTTTCTCTTTGCTTCCCTCTATCACTTCACCCCGCAATGTTCCCAGTTGTTATAATATATTCTAGCTGTTCTATTCCCATTACGTGACCCAAAGACGATGATTGTTTCTTCCTAATATTGGAAATCAACACTCTTTTTAGCTCTGCACTAAGGAAACTGATAATGATTGGGACAATCATTGACCTAAGATAAGTTCCACAATTATCGATGATACAGACACATACCGCAATGCTCTCATTATATATCAACAATACTTACAGACTACAAGAACCCACAGATTAAAAAAAATAAATAAAAGAGCAGCAGCAACAAGAAAAAATTGATCGAGTACACAGACAGACACTGACATAAATACGCGAAGAGTTTGAACACGATTAGGACATTAGCTCAAGAGCTTGTCACACAAACAAAAAGCACATGCAACAAGAATGAAACTTATTGAACAGCAGCATGATAAATGTTGCCAAGGAGGTCTGCTGAATAGGGAAAGTGAATTACAAGAATAACATTAAGGTTAAAAAAAAATGTGAAAGATCTTTTTTTTTATAAAATCAAGCATTTGTGTTAAATAATGTGCTGAAAAGCAAAGATCACGAAGATTACACATATTTATGAGTTGGAGGCATTAATCTAAACTAAAGAAAAGTTTGAGCATGAATACACATATTGTAAAGTTATAGCGAAACATAAAACATTGATTTTAGAATAAAAACATCCAGGAATTAATAAACACATGTTTAGCAATAACAAGAGAATTGAACATTACAACCCCACATACATCATAATTCATGGATCCGACAACGAAATCCATGAACATATACCTGTACTTAGAAGGTGGATACAACATTTAAATAATTATGTTCTTAACATATTGTTAGAGACCGAAAACCTTTATTTGAAAATAGTGGATTCTTTCATATGAAACAGCGTGGCTATATTGACAGCAAGGAAAGGGAAGCAACAGGCACAAATGATGGTTATGGAAGGCACCGCTATCACTGCAAACGAATCAAAATCCATAATTGCTCAATCGCCCGTTTCAGTGGAATCATCTGCATTACTATCTCATCTCCCAAAGAAAGGTAGCTATAGTTCCCATCATAGCAGTCTCAGCACACGCCAAAAAAATTAGGCGAAACCGCACAGAAAGTGAACACAACCATCTTTTCTCCGTCATACGATATCATCATTCATCGTAAACATTCGGAAAATCGAAACACGATAAAAACAGATAAAACGCACAGCTCACAGTGTGCACAGAGCACTTAACTCAGTAGCTCCTGCAACCAGCCGAACTTGGAACATGACGAAACTACAACAAGGAACACTTTTCAGACCTAGCATTTAATGGTTCCTGTCGCATATCCACCACATTGACTTGAAGTTCACCTCCTCCTGAAAATGATGCGCGTCATATTTAAAAAAAAAAAATGTACAGCGTTTGATGATGCTAGGACATCAACTTGACTCTAAATCCGAACATATGAAACACAGTTAGTCATCGGATTATCCCCGTCGCACATCAAACAACAGACTGTAAGATCTTCCTGCAATGTGAAGTTGTGAAATTACTAATCCCTCCTGACTAACATGAACCTACGGGAGTCCCCCGATGCTGCTAAGTCATGTATTCCGCCTTTCACTATTAACGTATGGCCGTTTTAGGGAATACTATCAGCCATTATGATGACACATCACACATAACAATGGCTGCGCCCATAAGATCCACATTACTCTAATAAATGCAGCCAACAATGCACGAAAAGATGACAATCTCTAAATTGGGTACTGCGATTGACTTGAGAGAACAGTCCATATGAATGAGTTGTAACATGTAAATACTAACGGCCGAAGCCGGCCCTTAGGGCGTAGACGAAGATACTCCTTCTCTTATCTGAATTTTTGTTCTAGCAGTTTTCTTTTAAAGATATTTTATCAAATCTCGCCATTTGTCTCTGTTCTGCGCAAGCAGCTCTATCTCATTGAGGGAGCCGAATCCTGCTGCTCTTGCCTCTCTCATCAATGTTCTTCTCAGTGTCTCTCTGGGTCATCCTCTTTTTCTCTTACCTGTTGTTTCCCATATGAGGGCGTGTTTTGCTAATCGGTTATTATCTCTTCTCATCACATGTCCAACATATGACCATCGTCTTTTCTTTATTACTGAAGATATTAGTGTTTGATTGGCGATTTCTCTAATTTCCTCGTTTGTTTTGAATTCGTTCCACGCTATATCAAGTATTTTCCTTAGACATTTATTTTCGAATGCGTTCAACTTTGTTTCTATACCTCTTGTTGTTTTCCAGCTTTCACGCGCATACGTAAGAATTCATAGTACATTTGATTTGAATAGTCTAAGTTTTGTGTTTGTGCTGATGAGTTTTGATTTCCACAACATTTCAAGGCTTCTGAAAGACATTGCTGCTTTAGCCATTCTGATTCTAATTTCTTTGCTCGTATCCCCTTCTCGATCAATGTGACTTCCAAGATAGATAAAGTGATCGATCTCTTCAACTGGTTTGTTTTCCATGTATATTTTGTCACTTGTTGGAATTAAACTTTTCATGACTTTAGTCTTTTCATGATTGACCTCAAGCCCAATTTTGCTGGCTATTGATGATAGTTCATTTGTGTTTTCCTGCATCGTTTTTATCTGGCTGCTGATGAGAACTATGTCATCAGCAAAGTCGAGGTCCTCCAAATGGTCTCCTTGTCTCCATTCGATGCCTTTATTACCAGTGCATCATTTCTTCATTATGAAGTACATAACAAATCCAAATAACAAGGGCGATAAAATACATCCTTGTTTAACCCCAGTTTCTATTGGGAAACATTCGCTCAGTCCTTCCTCTGTTCGAACTGCACATGTGTAACCATCACACATGTTTTGCCAGTACATGTTCTTTATTATTCTTAGATCTTTGTTGTGCACGTTTATGCTTTCTAAAATTTTGAATATTTTGTTGGTGCCTTACTTTGTCCAATGTAAAGATAATATTATATATATATATATATATATATATATATATATATATAATATACTATTATTATAACACAAAATATATTCAAATGTACGCAATATATAATCACCAGTCATCAGCATCTTCACAAAATATCCCCAACAAACGGCAGTAAACGTCATGCTTGTATAAATGTAGATAACAATTATTGCCTCATTTGTATACTTTTTTCTTGTTTCCCACTGGAACTGATGATGTATCTTATTAACGTGACTTAACGAGTTAATGCAAGAGTCTAGAAAAATATTCAACATTTGCTTACATATTCTCATTACAATTTAAACTCTATTTCCTCTAACGCGTTTGTTCTTAGAACTTACATTTTGTGATTTCTTTGCTAATTTATATATTTCGTTTGCATTCTAAGAATATAGGAGCAATATTATTTATATATTCTTTAAGAAACGTCTCGTGTGTCTCTAGCTACGTATTTGTGTGGAATGTTTATACGTACATAATTGATACATGTGTACCTTAGTAGCGTGTGGATCTAATGTAATGAATATAATTGGATATACCCAATTGTATCTAATTGTATCTTGTTTCCTTTGTCTGAATGTTTCTATACTTGCGTACACATGCGAGTAAAATAGAGTCGTGAGTGATCAGACCATCTTCTTCCTTATATATATGTAGACAAAATATATGAACCAATCAAGTTATATCAAAGTGTATGAGACAAGTGTTGCTAGAATATAAAAATGGATATTAAAATGAAATATGTGTTAGTTCGTTATCAAAATATGTGTAAGTTCGTTATCAAAATATGTGTAAGTTCGTTATCAAAATATATGTAAGTTCGTTATCAAAATATATGTAAGTTCGTTATCAAAATATATGCAACTTCGTCATCAAAATATATCAACTTCGTTATCAAAATATATGTAAGTTCGTTATAAAAATATATGTAAGTTCGTTATCAAAATATATATAAGTTCGTTATCAAAATATGTGTAAGTTCGTTATCAAAATATGTGTAAGTTCGTTATCAAAATATGTGTAAGTTCGTTATCAAAATATGTGTAAGTTCGTTATCAAAATATGTGTAAGTTCGTTATCAAAATATATATAAGTTCGTTATCAAAATATGTGTAAGTTCGTTATCAAAATATGTGTAAGTTCGTTATCAAAATATGTGTAAGTTCGTTATCAAAATATTTGTAAGTTCGTTATCAAAATATGTGTAAGTTCGTTATCAAAATATAATAAACGACAAAACGTGAATGTCTTCCTTGACCATCATCATCATCATGTGCCATGCCGGTTTCGTCGGCGATCATGTCCTTCACAAACTTCTACCCACATTGCAACATTTCAATTGTGTTGTTGACTGTTTTTTTGGATACCTTGACATCAAGCTATCTTGTTATCTTATCTCTTTATCGTCTGCGGTCTCTCTTTCCTGTATTTTGCCACATGTAACTAAGAATTCAAACTTTCCTTTTCTCAGGATGTGCCCGAAACATTTTGATTGTTTCTTTCTACTGTTTTAGGAGCTCTATTTTTGTGTTAACCTCTTTGAAAATTTCCTCATTGGTCTTTTTGCTGTCCAAGGAACTTTCAACATTCTTATTAGAAATCTCATTTTTGTGGCCTCTAATCATCTTTTCATTTGTTTGTCTACTCTCCCTGATTCGATTCCAAATGTAAGAATTGACTTTATATAGCAACGATGAACTCTCTCACTTCATTTGACATAGGCTTGTTGCACAAGACGTTTACTTGAATTTATTATATAATCAATGTCTTCATATTGAAGTAAGAGTGACATTCAACACAAAAGTAACAATAGATCAATCTCAACGGAAATATAACTGTCCATCTATTACCTCGATCTCAATTCCTTTTCTGGAGGTCACTTTATTTTTGTAATCTCCATTTTCATTCGCTAGATTCTTACACGTCTGTGATACATATCTGTTATGTTCTTGTACAATGTTGAAAACAACGTCGACAGCTAAAAATAATTGTTGATGATATAAAAGTAGAAAAACCACAACATTTGCAACATCAGGAGAAAAGAAGCATAATTTGTTAATCCTTATGTGATAAGAGAGTGTCTGGAATATAATTTGATAAATAACAAAAATGAACGAAGGACCAAGCGATGCAGAGAGAGGGAGAGAGAGAGAGAAAATGTGTGTGTGAGAGAGAGAGAGAGAGAGAGAGAGAGAGAGAGATGCAAGACGAAATAAAAGAAATAGAAAATCAAAACAGAATTGCTAGACAGTTATAAAGATGGAAAGATTTGAAGAAACACGATCACGTTCAACAACAGCAACGATATTTGGTAATATTGACATGTTCTGTATGAATGTCTTCTTTTGCCATTAAGGGACGATGATTGCTCCAATAGTGTTATAATTTGGGAGGTTTACTCATTTCAACTTTCAGCGGCCTCATACCCTTTAACTTGTGTATAATGAGAACATGACGACTGATTACTTTGTGTTACCCAAGAAGGTTGGACATAGGATCTCACAACCAAAATAATCAGACATACAAAGTTTAGTGTAAAGCCGTGAATAAAACACACATTCTTCCTCATCTTCTTCTGCCATCATGACTCTTTCAGATTAGGATTCCGGACTCTCTCATGAAGAAAGCTGTCTGTTTAAGTGATTCGGTTGCCCCGAATAGTTTCTCTTCCAGGGAGGTGGGTGTGGTCTACATTGTACTTCTCAGGTCTGTGTACTGGAGGCAATCCTGTAGAGCATGTTTTGTTGTCATGTTGTCCAGGTTACAGTGACATTTGCTGATAGTACCAATTTTGAGTTTGTTGAACATCTGGTTTCTCATTCTGTTGTGGCCAGTGAGGAGGCGAAGCTTGATGACTTGAAACACAGATTCCAAAAGAAATATTCCGACATTCGTATCCAGAAGTTGAAATCTCATCACTAGACCATCTAGCACCACCCTCACCTACTGCCTTATGTACATACTTAAAGACTATTTTGCGCTTTTAAATCAATACATCTCATTTTAAGATCGATCTGTTTCAATATTGCAGATCTCGATTTTGCTTCCCTGATGATCAGGACATGTGCACTGATCAACAACAAATGTAGTCAGCCATTATATTTAAAATAACGTGCATGTTTTTATCTGTTAATTCTTGTAATAATTTGTCACATTGATTTTCATTATTGAAGTCATACTTCTTCTACTTTTCTCTTTTCACTGATACCTAAAAGGTGTCGTGGTTTATATCATTTGTCGTTCTTGAGCTGCTCGAACTGTCTGAATTAGTGACTTTCCTGTGTTGTTACATGTCTCTGCCACTGCATCTATCCATCTTCTTCTGGGTCTTCCTCTTGGTCTTTTTCCATGCATTCTCGAGAAGAACGCCCTTGATGTCGATTGATAAGGATTCATTCTGACCAGGTGGCCAAACCATTTAAGTTGTTGTTGTTCTATATATTCTTGGCAGGGTTTTGTTCCTACTATTTTTCTTATGGTTTCATTTGATATTCTATCTAATCTTGTGTTGTTTGTTACTTTTCTCAAGCATCGCATCTCACATGTATTGATCTTTCTTAAATGTGATTTAGAAAGGGTCCATGTTTGACTTTCATAGCACAAAGTTAGTATGAAGATGCTATTTATCATTTGTTGTTTAACTGGGATAGAAGTATTTGGATGTCTTAGCAATGGTGAAAGCTGGTATGTGACAGCATTTGCCTTTTGTATTCTCATGTCAATTTCTCTGTCTAGTTTTCCATCTTCTGTGAACATTGTGCCTAAATACTTGAATTCCTCTACTTGTTTTATTTCTTTATCTTTGATCTTAATGTTTAATGGGTGTCTTAATTTGCTTATGCTTATAGCCTCTGTTTTTGTTGTGTTAATTTTCATACTGTAGTTTGTGCAACTTTTATCTAGAGATGTTATATGCTGTTGTAGCAGGTAGGCATTGGTCATCTGCGACGAGTAGCTCGTTGATGTTGGAGTTTTCTACCTCTATGTTATTATTTGATTTTTCCGTATTGTTGGTTGTTTCCTGATTTATTTTGTCTATATATATGATGTGATGTGTCATGATTATTCAAGGCAATTTAAGAAGGTAGTTTGCCATTCCTTTCCTTCTTGGCAGTGACTGTACTAGTCGGTTATCGCAGCCATTGTCTCTATACATGAGATCCTCTGCCTGCCATCGCGGTGTGGGGACCGTAACCGGCACTACTTGTCGGCTGCTCCCACAACACCATCCACCACCTGCTCCAATGGCTTCACATAGCGGGGCTAAGCGGGAGCTCTACCTTGCCCAGGGGTGTCCCGAAGACTAGCGGAGGAAAGGAGACGTCTAACTCCTCCTTTGGTAGGGCAGAACCCTACCCCGCTAACCTATATAATATCTTATGCAACAAATCTATGCAACAAATCTATCTGTCAATAAAAATGAGAAAGAGAGTTCATCGGTGCTATATAGAAACAATTCTGACCTATGAAAGCGAATCATGGACAGTAGACAAACAAATGAAAAGACGGTTAGAGGTCACAGAGATGGGATTTCTTAGAAGAATGTTGAAAGTTCCCTGGACAGATAAAAAGACCAATGAGGAAGTTCTCAAAGAGGCCAACACAAAAAGGGAGCTCTTAAAAAACATCACAAAGAAGCAATCAACATTTTTCACGCACATCATGAGAAGAGGAAAGTTGGAATACTTGGTTACAACTGGCAAACTAAAAGGAAAGAGAGATCGCGGACGACAAAGAGAGAAAATACTGGATAGCATGGTATCATGGCATGGAAAACAGTCAACAACAGAATTGATACGAAGCACTGTAGATAGAAGATTGTGGGGGGACATGATCGCCTACGCCAACCGGCAGGGTACATGATGATGATATATATGATGTAGAGGAGTGGTGAGAGGACGCACATTGAAGTCATTACATGTGGCTAAATTTCTCCTTACGTTCTACTAGTTTCTCCTTTTATGTCCCGTGTTACAGCACTATCTTACATTTCTTGTAGTTTCAGAGTCAATAATGAATTCATTTTTATTTTTCTTTAGTTTTTACGCTATTGTGGACAAAGATTGACTTCTCGTAAACGTGAATGTCAACACATAAAAAAAAAACTCCCACCATTCCATGTTTTAGCTACATTCGTTCTGGGCTTATATCCCTTTGTGCTATTTTATTGTATTTTTTTTCTTTTCAATGTCTCTTATTGCGTACATAGTGATTGTTTCCACGTTGTTTGGTTTTCTCTCTGTGTCGTGGTTGTTTTTTTTTTCCGGGAATGTGGGGGTGTTGGGGGAGTTGCATTAAACTGATGTGTTGGTTGTTTCCATTTGTTTTATAGTTCTCATTCCGGTAGACCCGTTATTCTCTTCCCTCCACCAATATTTATTACTTTCTCTATTTTTTTTAAAAATATCAATAATCGATGTAAAGTGAAAGAATTGAAATGTTATTGTTCACATTTACACACTTTGCCTTACTTACTTTGCCTAATTCGTAAATTGTATAGACAATCTGAAAAAAAACATACCGATTGTATGGATATGAAAAAATTAAAAAAAAAACAATTCCATGTCAACATAAATGTTTTTTTTAATAGCAATTAGAAATCAAAGACATCACAGTGTAATCTTGTTCTTGAACACTTTGTATGGGTTTATATGTAGAAACTCATAGACACGATCACTTATCTTTCACATAGAGAAAGTGAACTCTTCATTGTTATTTAGTTCCACTACTGACGTATAGAGGAGCATCCAAGATAAAGCGTCACTGGCATATAACGGGGTCACTTACGTTTAGAAATTAGAATGGTAATTATATAACTGTAGGTTACAAGAAAGAAAGGTTATGCTCTACTTAACAAATACATGCGTTACTAAATAGTTTTTGAGCTTCACAAGTATCAATTATCATTATTTATTCCCGCGTTCAGAAGGAACGTATTGACAAGAAGAAAATAGGACAGAGGGAAAAGATGAAAATTATGTGAAAGTGTAAATGATTAGCATGGCAGTTAGTTAAGAGCTAAACTAAATAACAGTGTCAAGGTCTTTAATTTAACACCTTGGGACACATGGGACAGGCCCCCATGTTAAAGAAATGCTAGAACACGACACAAGAAAGGGCGAAAGCAAACATCCTGAGAGGAAAAAAAAACGCAAAACGCCTTCAATCAATGAAGGGCACAAACAACCAGTAGACGAAAACTGCGAGTGTGTCTGGAACGGGCAGCAAAACGAATAGGGAAATTCCAAAACTGCGAGTGTGTCTGGAACGGGCAGCAAAACGAATAGGGAAATTCCAAAACTGCGAGTGTGTCTGGAACGGGCAGCAAAACGAATAGGGAAATTCCAAAACTGCGAGTGTGTCTGGAACGGGCAGCAAAAAGAATAAGGAAATTCCAAAACTGCGAGTGTGTCTGGAACGGGCAGCAGAAAGAATAAGGCAATTCCAAAACTGAGAGTGTATCTGGAACGGGCAGCAGAAAGAATAAAGAAATTCCAAAACTGCGAGTGTATATGGAACGGGCAGCAGAAAGAATAAAGAAATTCCAAAACTGCGAGTGTATCTGGAACGGGCAGCAGAAAGAATAAGGCAATTTCAAAACTGCGAGTGTATCTGGAACGGGCAGCAGAATAAATAAGGTAATTTCAAAACTGCAGGGCAATGTCGGAGCTAAAGAATAAAGCAATAGTTTAGAGATAAATCGTTGTGGAGAGTTAAGAAAGAGCTTCGCAGCAGGAGGCACTCTGATCATCAGAAGCAACCGCTCCCCCCCCACCACTCCGTCGAGCATTGTTTCGGTCCTTTAGTTTCTTGACACTCTAGGAGAGGTGGGCCCGCCTGGTTCATGACTCCCAGGCGTGGACCTCCTCCAACATTTCTTCTATGGCTTACACTATATGTCCGGCACACAATAAATCAACTTACTCTATACAACACTTCTGTTCGAATATACTCTTACTCACCTATCTTGGCTTTAACCAAGGACGTTGCTGTGCTCTTCAGTCGAATAAACTGTCTACAACATGCAACATCGTTATAAAGGCGTACACGTGGAGTGGAAACTGTTCATCATCATCATTGAGTGCCGTCTCCGCAACGAAGGTTGGCTACCATGGAGCGCCATTTTGCTCTATCTCTTGCTTTGATGGTGCAGGTTGTCATCGGTTAATTTGTCCATCTTTTGATGTTACTCGTCCATGTTAATCTTGGTCTGCCTCTGCCTCTTTTACCTTGTATTTTCCCCTCCAGGATCACTTTCAGTAGGCTATTGTGTCTTTTAACATGGCCTAAGAATCGCATTTGTCTTGTTCTAATTGTGTTCAGAAGTTCTCTTTTCATTTTTAGTTGTTTTAAGACTTCGTCGTTTGTTTTCTTTTCCTTCCATCCAATTCTACCTATTCTTCTATATATCCACATTTCAAATGTTTCAATTCTCTGTTCTGTTTTCTTGTCTAATGTCCATGTTTCAGCACCATATAGGAATATTGAGAAGATGTAACATTTTGCTATTCTTAGTTTTAGCTCTGGTGTTATTTATTTTGATGTTAGTATGTCCTTCATGACATTAAAATTACTTTTTGCCATTCCTATTCTTTTGTTTATTTCATTTGTACATTTTCCATCACTGGTTATAGTATGTCCAAGGTAGTTATAGTTCTGAACTGTCTCAAGGTCTATTCCTTTCAATTTTGATATCCACTTGTGGGTTTTGAGTATTTTCTTTGTTTATGATCATAGTTTTAGTCTTTTTGATATTCATATCCAGTCCATATTTTTTTTTGCTTGTCATGTTTATTTCATTAAGTAATTGTTGTAGGTCTTTAGGATTTTCTGCTAGTAGTACAGTATCGTCAGCATATCTTAGGTTATTGATTATCTTTCCATTAATTTGTAGGCCTGGCATCTCTATGATGTTTTTAATGATTTGCTCAAGTGATAAGATTGTCATGGCCCGTAGACTTCTTGTATCCACCAGGTATAGCACACCTACTGTAGTTGATGTAATCTGTCTCGCCTATTCCCGCGTCTCGTCCAGGATATATATATATGGGAGCCGCGATAGCTCAGTGGTTATTAAACTGGACTATAAGGAACAAGAGGTAGGGTTCGATCAAAACTGACGGCCCCATTTCACCCATACTATAATGGGTATAGTGGTTTTTTTCGGGAATGTAAAGCGGCACGGGCCTAATACCGACCACATTACCCCAAAAATCATGTGCCGAAGGTCTGTAAAATGTATGGTCACTGACACCATATTCTCTACACGCCACTTTGCGTAACGGGGGAACTTTACTTTTATACATATATATATATATATAGTTTAACTCGTTATAACTTGAGTACTTTCATATTAACTCAGGCAAAAACAGCTTTAAAAAACAATGAAGAAGATTCTGTGCAATCCTCTTTTGACAATAGAAACAAGAGAAACAGTTCTTAAACATTATAAACAATCATTTTTCAACATATGGATGTGATTCATGGACAACAGAATAATAAACAAGACAATCTTTGGAGGTTGTAGAATTGGTATTATTTAGAGGAATGTTGAGAATAGCATGGACAGACAAGGAGAATAAGGAAAAGGTTCTGAAAAGGTCAAAAGGACAGTAAATTTGCAATAATATGAAGAAACAATAATAATTTATTGGCCAAGTAATGAGAAGGGAACGGCTGGAATATATTGTGACAAATGGGAAATTTGAAAGACAAAGAGATATAGGGAATCAAAGAAAAAAGATATCAGGCAACTTAAGAGAATGGCTTGGCAGATGGTCAACAACAGAAATGATGAATAAATTAAGAGCAAGATTTATGGAGAAACATGAACACCTGCGCCAGCAGACATGGTACTTGATGATTATGTTGATAATGATGATGAATTTAAGAAATAATATCGCCATTTTACAGTAAACATAAAACAAATTGGCACTGGACGCTCTAGCAATAGTGGCAAATACTAGTCACCGTTGACTCCCCATCACCTTGTTAATGCCGTTACTCCATCTAGATAGCTGTGTCTATCGTGTCTCTCTTTCATTTCTCTACAGACTGGTCGCTGTGTCACTGAGCTCTATTTTAATGAACGCCTAAATTTGTTTTCGACTGCTACACGATATTATTCTTTTAAATATCTGTTCCGCAGAATTTTACTCTTGCCCTAAGCACAATAACTGACATACGTAGTAAAATAAAATAGTAAACAGCCCGTCACGCCAAGTGGCGTATGGGGAATATGGTGTTATTGACCATAATTTGTACATACCTTCGACACGTGATTTGTGGGGTAGTGTGGTCAGTATTACGGCCGTGCCGCTTAACTTTCCGAGAAAAATTCCGGTACCCATATAAGGCTGGGTGAACCTAGAAGCCGTCGATCAGGATCAAACCCGCCCTCTAGTCCTTTGTACTCCAGTTCACTAACGACTGAGCTATCGCGGCTCCTGACAAACGTAGAGTCAACATATATCATGATTCCAATGTTTAGTTCTCATATCTTCATTAACTATCTCTTTCTCTTCGTCAAACTCTTCTTTATCAATTGTGTTTACATCTTCCTCATCTTTCCTTCCTCATCTGCCTTTCAGCGTCGAGGTGAGATATAATTTGCGGTCTTCTGCTCTTCTGTTCGCCTCTGCTACTGTTATGTTTCCTAGTGCTTCTAATATTCCATCGATCCATCTTTTTCGTGGTCGACCCTTGGGTCTGTTGTTCTCACAACGTTTGTTGAAGGCTCGTTGTGTTGTGTTTTGTTCTTTCTGCCTTGTCACGTGGCCGAACCATTTTATCTGTTGTTTCCTTATATATTAAATGGCTGGGGCTATTCCTAGCTTTTTTCTCAGTTCTTCATTTCTGATCTTATCTCTCAGACTGTTTCCTGTCATTTGTCTAACACATTTCATCTCTGTAGAGGTTATTTTTCTTATTGTTCTTGCATCTAGAGTCCAGGTCTGGCATTGGTAGCACAACGTTGGAATGAAGATTGTATTGTATAGTGCTCGTTTTGCCTCCAGAGTTATTTCCTTGTTGGATAATAGTGGTGATAACTGTCCGATGATTTGACAAGCTTTGTTGCATCTTGATTCTATCTCTGCTGTTTGGGAATTGTCGTTTGTCATTAGACTTCCTAGGTATTTGAATTCCTCTACTTATTTTAGTTGTCTGCCTTCTATAGTTATGTTGATGCTCTGTTTATTTTTGGCGACATTCATGACTTCTGTTTTGTTGATGTTGATTTTCATGATGTATTTTGTTCCTAAGATGTTGAGTTTGTTTAAGTGTTCTTGTAGGTCTTCTATTGTTTCATGTATTAGTGCCTGGTCGTCTGCAAATAGAAGCTCGTTGATCTCCTCTGTCTCTGATGGGTTGGCTAGCTTGCATATATGGTCCATGTATGTAATAAACAGAAGGGGGGATAGTACGCACACCTGTCTTACACCTGATCTAACTTCGAAGTGGTCTGTGTAGCCTGTTGCTGTTCTGACCCTGCAGCTGCTGTTGGCGTGGAGACTTTTAATAATTTGGTTAGATGTTGGCTTACTCCGTATGTTGTTAGTATCTCCCACAGTTGTTCTCTGTTTACTCTGTCGATCGTGTTTACGAGTTCTCAAAAAGTGACGCTTTTATCATCGTCTTCGATATGAAGAAAATGGCTTTACTTGTTTGTTGATGTTGGGTTTATCATCACTGCACTACGAACGAATAAACACGTGCTGCGATATCATTTCTAGAGTCTCGAGAAAATCCGAGAAGAAAGCTGATCCACGTGCACGAACTCCGTATCACGGTGTGGGATCGACTGTTTCTGTTGAAAATTGCCAAAGTGCAGCGGCCATATCTATGGCCCACTGTTTTCGACTGAAACTGCCATTGGTTCCAGTATAGCGGCCATATCTACGGCTACTGTTTTCGACTGTAACTGCCAATGGTTCCAGTACAGCGGCCATATCTATGGCCCACTGTTTTCAACTGTAACTGCCAATGGTTCCAGTACAGCGGCCATATCTATGGCCCACTGTTTTCAACTGTAACTGCCAATGGTTCCAGTACAGCGGCCATATCTATGTCCCACTGTTTTCGACTGTAACTGCCAATGGTTCCAGTACAGCGGCCATATCTATGGCCCACTGTTTTCGACTGTAACTGCCAATGGTTCAAGTACAGCGGCCATATCTATGGCTCACTGTTTTCGACTGTAACTGCCAATGGTTCCAGTACAGCGGCCATATCTATGGCTCACTGTTTTCGACTGTAACTGCCAATGGTTCCAGTACAGCGGCCATATCTATGGCCCACTGTTTTCGACTGTAACTGCCAATGGTTCCAGTACAGCGGCCATGTCTACGGCCCACTGTTTTCGACTGTAACTGCCAATGGTTCCAGTACAGCGGCCATATCTATGGCCCACTGTTTTCGACTGTAACTGCCAATGGCTCCAGTACAGCGGCCATATCTATGGCTCACTGTTTTCGACTGTAACTGTCAATGGTTCCAGTACAGCGGCCATGTCTATGGCCCACTGTTTTCGACTGTAACTGCCAATGTTTCCAGTACAGCGGCCATGTCTACGGCCCACTGTTTTCGACTGTAACTGCCAATGGTTCCAGTACAGCGGCCATATCTACGGCCCACTGTTTTCGACTGTAACTGCCAATGTTTCCAGTACAGCGGCCATATCTACGGCCCACTGTTTTCGACTGTAACTGCCAATGTTTCCAGTACAGCGGCCATATCTACGGCCCACTGTTTTCGACTGTAACTGCCAATGTTTCCAGTACAGCGGCCATATCTACGGCCCACTGTTTTCCACTGTAACTGCCAATGGTTCCAGTACAGCGGCCATGTCTACGTCCCACTGTTTTCCACTGTAACTGCCAATGGTTCCAGTACAGCGGCCATATCTACGGCCCACTGTTTTCCACTGTAACTGCCAATGTTTCCAGTACAGCGGCCATATCTACGGCCCACTGTTTTCCACTGTAACTGCCAATGGTTCCAGTACAGCGGCCATGTCTACGGCTCACTGTTTTCCACTGTAACTGCCAATGTTTCCAGTACAGCGGCCATATCTACGGCCCACTGTTTTCCACTGTAACTGCCAATGTTTCCAGTACAGCGGCCATATCTACGGCCCACTGTTTTCCACTGTAACTGCCAATGGTTCCAGTACAGCGGCCATATCTACGGCCCACTGTTTTCCACTGTAACTGCCAATGTTTCCAGTACAGCGGCCATATCTACGGCCCACTGTTTTCCACTGTAACTGCCAATGGTTCCAGTACAGCGGCCATATCTACGGCCCACTGTTTTCCACTGTAACTGCCAATGTTTCCAGTACAGCGGCCATGTCTACGGCCCACTGTTTTCCACTGTAACTGCCAATGGTTCCAGTACAGCGGCCATATCTACGGCCCACTGTTTTCCACTGTAACTGCCAATGTTTCCAGTACAGCGGCCATGTCTACGGCCCACTGTTTTCCACTGTAACTGCCAATGTTTCCAGTACAGCGGCCATGTCTACGGCCCACTGTTTTCCACTGTAACTGCCAATGTTTCCAGTACAGCGGTCATGTCTACGGCCCACTGTTTTCCACTGTAACTGCCAATGTTTCCAGTACAGCGGCCATGTCTACGGCCCACTGTTTTCCACTGTAACTGCCAATGTTTCCAGTACAGCGGCCATATCTACGGCCCACTGTTTTCCACTGTAACTGCCAATGTTTCCAGTACAGCGGCCATATCTACGGCCCACTGTTTTCCACTGTAACTGCCAATGTTTCCAGTACAGCGGCCATATCTATGGCCCACTGTTTTCCACTGTAACTGCCAATGTTTCCAGTACAGCGGCCATATCTACGACCCACTGTTTTCCACTGTAACTGCCAATGTTTCCAGTACAGTGGCCATGTCTAGGGCCCACTGTTTTCCACTGTAACTGCCAATGGTTCCAGTACAGCGGCCATGTCTACGGCCCACTGTTTTCCACTGTAACTGCCAATGGTTCCAGTACAGCGGCCATATCTACGGCCCACTGTTTTCCACTGTAACTGCCAATGTTTCCAGTACAGCGGCCATGTCTACGACCCACTGTTTTCCACTGTAACTGCCAATGGTTCCAGTACAGCGGCCATGTCTACGGCCCACTGTTTTCCACTGTAACTGCCAATGGTTCCAGTACAGCGGCCATGTCTACGGCCCACTGTTTTCCACTGTAACTGCCAATGTTTCCAGTACAGCGGCCATGTCTACGGCCCACTGTTTTCCACTGTAACTGCCAATGGTTCCAGTACAGCGGCCATGTCTACGGCCCACTGTTTTCCACTGTAACTGCCAATGGTTCCAGTACAGCGGCCATATCTACGGCCCACTGTTTTCCACTGTAACTGCCAATGGTTCCAGTACAGCGGCCATGTCTACGGCCCACTGTTTTCCACTGTAACTGCCAATGGTTCCAGTACAGCGGCCATATCTACGGCCCACTGTTTTCCACTGTAACTGCCAATGGTTCCAGTACAGCGGCCATGTCTACGGCCCACTGTTTTCCACTGTAACTGCCAATGTTTCCAGTACAGCGGCCATGTCTACGGCCCACTGTTTTCCACTGTAACTGCCAATGTTTCCAGTACAGCGGCCATATCTACGGCCCACTGTTTTCCACTGTAACTGCCAATGTTTCCAGTACAGCGGCCATATCTACGGCCCACTGTTTTCCACTGTAACTGCCAATGGTTCCAGTACAGCGGCCATATCTACGGCCCACTGTTTTCCACTGTAACTGCCAATGGTTCCAGTACAGCGGCCATGTCTACGGCCCACTGTTTTCCACTGTAACTGCCAATGGTTCCAGTACAGCGGCCATATCTACGGCCCACTGTTTTCCACTGTAACTGCCAATGGTTCCAGTACAGCGGCCATGTCTACGGCCCACTGTTTTCCACTGTAACTGCCAATGTTTCCAGTACAGCGGCCATGTCTACGGCCCACTGTTTTCCACTGTAACTGCCAATGTTTCCAGTACAGCGGCCATATCTACGGCCCACTGTTTTCCACTGTAACTGCCAATGTTTCCAGTACAGCGGCCATATCTACGGCCCACTGTTTTCCACTGTAACTGCCAATGGTTCCAGTACAGCGGCCATATCTACGGCCCACTGTTTTCCACTGTAACTGCCAATGTTTCCAGTACAGCGGCCATGTCTACGACCCACTGTTTTCCACTGTAACTGCCAATGGTTCTTTAACGTGAGCAAATGCACATCGGACCTCATATTTATTGCCGCTATCCGAGAGGCTTAGATGTCGGATCTCTCTACCCAATAAATAAAGGTAGGTTACGTCATAAAAAGTGTTCCGAATTGGTTGTTCTTATTTATGAAAAATCACCACCAGTTTGGTGGGATTTGAACCAGAGTCATTCCTGTCCTCAGGCCGACATCGTACCTCTATACAACCCAGTATTTAACATTATTATCTACTGATGTTGTACCGCCCTATATGTTGTCAGCGGAATTCACGTATCCCCAACCTGTGGACGGATGTTAAAAAACAACTTGAGTTGAAATACTAATCTCATTGTTGTTTTTTGCTTAACTTCCCCAGGACGGGATACTTTTGAGAAGGCAGTACTATCTACATGCATCTGTGGACGTTAACAATGTAACACAAGTGAAGGTTCGCATAATGGGATCTTTGTTTCAGGACGAAAAGTCGTTGGTTTGCTTTATAACATGGACCGGTGTGCTACTTAAGGAGATTAATAAATACATGACATGTATGATGCAAGTCGTTGAATCATGAAGTAATTCATGACGTATCACTTCTTTCAGACCATATTACTTACTTTCATTGCAAGACTTTGTATCTGAAATATAATATACGTGATATAAGTAAGAAAATATATCATCATCATCATGTAACGTGCCTGCTGGCGTTGGTGATCATGTCTATTCACAACTTTCGAATTCGACAGTTATTTATCATTTCTTCCTTTTGCAAAAGCCATTCTCTTAAGCTGTCTGGTGTCTTTTCTCTTTGCTTCCCTCTATCTCTTCGTCCCTCAATTGTCCCGGCGGTTACAATATATTCCATCTGTTCCCTTCTCACTACATGGCTAAAACATGATAATTATTTCTTCCTAATATTCTATATCAACTCTCTTGTTGCTTTGGCTTCCTACAGAGAACTTTCATTACTCTTCTTAGCAGTCCATGGTATTCTCAACAAAATAGAAAAATATGCACACTAGTAAAGACATTGGTTCAAACAGTCATGAATATGATTACAAACAATAACCTTGTGCGTTCACAATCCATCCATAGTGTAAAATGTCTTATATGCAGATTCTCATAACGTATTAGGACAATTATTTTAGTATCTTTGCATCTTATATAAACATTTTTTTTTAAACACAAAATTTATTTGATATTTGTATCTTCCTTCTTCTTTCTTTTCTCTTTTTACTGATATCTAAATGATGTCGTCGTTATATCATTTGTTGTTCTTGAGCTGCTCGAACTGTCTGAATTAGTGATTTTCCTTTGTTGTTACATGTCTCTGTTACAGCATCTATCCATCTCTTCTGGGTCTTCCTCTTGGTCTTTTTCCATGCATTCTTGAGAAGAACGCCTTTGATGGTGATTGATGAGGATGCATTCTGAACCCGGTTGCCCAAACTATTTATTTTGTTGTTGTTCTATATATTACTGGCAGGGTTTTGCTCCTACCATTTTTCTTATGGTTCCATTTGGTATTCCATCTCTTCTTGTGTTGTTTGTTACTTTTCTCAAGCATCCAATTTCACATGTATTGATCTTTCTTAATTGTGATTTATAAAGGGTCAATGTTTGACTTTCATAGCACAATGTGATATTTTTATAATGCATCTTAACCATTTAGATGTGCATTGCATTATTGTTTATTGTATTTCATTCAATTATTATTTATTGACTCTTGTTTTCATTTTATGAAGGCTGTATATTCAGCTGTTATTGGTGCTACATATCTTCAGTTGTTGTAACAACATAATAGGCATGATGACTAGCAACTGGATGATTATACTTTGCTGATGACATAGATCTCCTATCACACAGCCATCAAAAGATGCACGATAAAATGAGCATACTTCATGGGAGATCATAACAGCTAGGACTGAAGATTAATAGAGATAGGACGAACTTTATGAGAATTAATGCAGTTGGCAATAACCAAATAAAATTAGGAGAAATGCCTCCACTAGACGTACAATCCAACATATATTTGGGCAGTAATATAGATAACAACAAGCGCAGACATAAAAGCCCGTTGGGCGGAACACTTCAAAGAAATTCTTAACCATCCACTATCCCACAGTTTAATAGATTTTGAAGCTGAAACACCAGCAGCAGAATTAGATGTAAATTTAGATGACTTCACCTTGAGCGAAATAGAAACCACCTTAAAGCTTATGACCAATAACAAGGCTGCTGGAGAGGATAAGTTAACAGCTGAGATCCTCAAAGCAATTGATAGCCATAATCTAATACATCTCCAAAAAATGCTCAACATCATTTGGAAAACAGAGAAGACGCCTCATTAATGGAAAAAAGGAATCATTGTTAAGATCCCAAAAAAGGGCAATCTTAGAGGATGTAACAACTGGAGAGGCGTGACACTTTTGTCAGTTGCCTCAAAGTTATTCTGCAAAATCATCCTAAATAGCATAAAGGATTCAATAGATACAGTAATGCGTGAAGAACAGGCTGGGTTTAGAAAAGGGAGAAGATGCCTTGATCACATTTTCACTCTACGACTTATATTGGAGGAACACAATGAAGAGCAAAAACCTTTTGTACTTAACTTCATCGACTTCAAAAAAGCATTTGATAGTATTCATAGAGATTCTTTGTGGAAAATTCTGAAGCAATATGGCTTACCATAAAAAATCATAAATATCATCAAAGACATGTATGATGGTTACACATGTGCAGTTCTAACAGAGGAAGGACTGAGCGAATGTTTCCCAATAGAAACTGGGGTTAAACAAGGATGCATTTTATCGCCCTTGTTATTTGGAATTATTATGGACTTCATAATGAAGAAATGCTGCACTGGTAATAAAGGCATCGAATGGATACAAGGAGACCATTTGGAGAACCTCGACTTTGCTGATGACATAGTTCTCATCAGCAGTCAGATAAAAACGATGCAGGAAAACACAAATGAACTATCATCAATAGCCAGCAAAATTGGGCTTGAGACCAATCATGAAAAGACTAAAGTCATGAAAAGCTTAATTCCAACAGACGACAAAATATACATGGAAAACAAACCAGTAGAAGAGGTCGATCACTTTATCTATCTTGGAAGTCACATTGATCGAGAAGGGGATATAAGCAAAGAAATTAGAATCAGAATAGCTAAAGCAGCGTTGTCTTTCAGAAGCCTTGAAAAGTTGTGGGAATCAAAACTCATCAGCACAAACACAAAACTTAGGCTATTCATATCAAATGTACTATCAACCCTTACGTATGCGTGTGAAAGATTGAAAACAACAAGAGATACAGAAACAAAGTTGAACGCATTCGAAAATAAATGTCTAAAGAAAATACTTGGTATAGCGTGGAACGAATTCAAAACAAACGAGGAAATTAGAGAAATCGCCAATCAACCACTAATATATTCAGTAATAAAGAAAAGACGATGGTCATATGTTGGACATGTGATGAGAAGAGATAATAACCGAATAGCAAAGAAAGCCCTCATATAGGAAACAACAGGTAAGAGAAAAAGAGGAAGACCCAGAGAGACACTCAGAAAAACATTGATGAGAGAGGCAAGAGCAGCAGGATTCGGCTCCCTCAATGAGATAGAGCTGCTTGCACAGAACAGAGACAAATGGCGAGATTTGATAAAATATCTTTATAAGAAAACTGCTAGAACAAAAATTCAAATAAGAGAAGAAGTATCTTCGTCTACGCCCTAAGGGCCGGCTTCGGCTCGAAAGGTCAATAGATAGATAGAATATAGATAACAATACACTTATTTCATTACCACAATTTCAACAATTTCAATTATAAAACAAGGAGTCAGTTAGGGCTGTTTTATGTCGCCAAATTTGTTTTCACTTTACAGCGAACATATTATGAGAACAATAGTAGACAAAAAAGGAATTGAAGTCAACGGTCACAGCATAAATAATTTGCAATATGCGGATGCCACAGTCTTAATAGCAGGTCGGAGAATGAACTATAAGAAATGATAGACATAATAGTGGAAGAAAGCAACAAGAAGGTTCTCAGTCTGAATAGTACGAAAACAGAAGTAATGGTTATATCGAAGAAACAATCATCACCAGCATTCGACATAAAAAAAAAAAACAGGATAAATCTGAAACAAGTGCAGCGCGTCAAATACTTGGGCACAATAATAACATTGGATGGAAGATGCACCACGGAAATAAAAATCAGAACAGCTCAGGTGAAAAATAGCATTTCAGAAAATGAAAAATATCTTATGCAACAAATCTATGTCAGTAGAAGTGAGAAAGATAGTTCATCAGTTCTATATAGAACCAATTCAGACCTATGGGAGCGAATCATGGACAGTAGACAAGCAAATGAAAAGACGATTAGAGGCCACAACAATGGAATTTCTCAGAAGAATGTTGAAAGTTCCCTGGACAGCTAAAAGGATCAATGAGGAAGTCCTCAAAGAGGGCAGCACAAAAAGGCAGCTCCTAAAAACATCAGAAAGAAACAATCAACATTTTTCGGCACACGAGAAAAGGAAAGTTGGAATACTTGGTCACAACTGACAAAATAAAAGGAAAGAGAGATCGCGGACGACAAAGAGAAAATACTGGATAGCATGGTTTCATGGCATGGAAAACAGTCAACAACAGAACTGATACGATGCACTGTGGATAGAAGATTGTGGAAGGACATGATCGCCTACATCAATCGGTATGGTACATGAAGATAATGACACAGACTTTCATTAATGGATGCTTACGCAGAATAAAAGGATGGACATGGCAGGACAAAATCACTAACATAGAATTATGGAAATGTACCAGTCAAATACCAGTTGATAAAGAGACACAGCGAAGACGATGGCGCTGGATAGGACACACACTGAGGAAACCAACTAAGAGTATTACACAACAGGCTCTTTTTTGGAATTCCCAGGGGAAAAGACAAAGAGGAAACCAAGGAATTCTAGGAGAAGACAGAAGCAGAGATGAAGATGATGGGGAAGACATGGAATGATCTTAAAAGAATGGCAAAAAGCAGAACGACTTGGAAGTGTTTGTTGAAGACCTATGCTCCACAGGGAGATAAAAAAAAAGGTAGAAGTAGAAGAATGTGATATTTTTATAATGCATCTTAACCATTTAGATGTCTATTTTATTATTGCTGATTGCATTTCATTCAAATATTACTTTTTGACTCTCGTTTTCATTTTATGAAGTTTCTATCTTCAGCTGTTATTGGCGCTACATATCTTCAATTGTTATCCACAATTGGCTGCAGGTGGCCGGCTAGAACTAAAGCCCAGTGTATTCTGTTCATTGAAACAATCAGAGCACGGAAACAAAGCCACCACTACATCACATAAGTAAGTACTGGTTTGTTCATTGATAAAAAATTCTGTTCTTTGAACCGTGCGACTGCATGGTGTTATTTCCATACGTCATTTTATTATTATATAAATATTTTATTATATATATATATATATATATATATATATATATATATATATATATATATATATATATATGATAGGAAATACTTGGTTGAAGCACCACCCAAGACCCAAGGTCTGTGGACATGAATAAGTTCAAGAGACAACGCACGTATTCAAATTATTACATAATATTTGTTGTCCACAATTGGCAGAATCCCCCTACAGAAAAGACAATCTGCTGCCTTGCAGGAAGATAGGGGACAATCAACGGCTAAGGAAAGCAAACCTGAATAAAATGCTGGCTGCAATCTGATGCACTGGGTCACTGGCGCAGAACACAGTGCAACGTTTTAACGGGTGTTCAATCAGAGTGGATCTGACAGACTCTAAATGTGTTGTTCTGTCTGTGGGGGCGATCAACACTCTTAACCTGACAGCTGACTTCATGTGGGAGTCTGGAATCCTGCTTTGATTGAGTCCTGAACGCAGAGAGAGAGAGAGAGAGAGAGAGAGAGAGAGAGAGATAGAAAAAGAGAGACAGAGAGAGAGAGAGAGAGAAATTATTACATAATGATAAACATCAGATTTAGAGACAGTCTGGTATGGATGAAAACTAGACCAGGGGCAGATTGCAATAGTGAGCATGTACTAGTTGTGGGAAAGCTTAGAGTAAAATTAAAAGAAACAAAACGAGCCTCAGTCAACATCAAGTTAAATTTAGATTTACTCAAATCAGACAACAAAGGGCGAAAACTAGGCCATTGGCGCAGAACACAGCGCAGCGTTGTAACATGTACTCAGTCAGAGTGTATCTAACGGACTATAATTATGGTAGATAGTCTATTGTATAATAGAGGACACACAAGTCACAAATGCACTTGCAGATAACATTTCTTCATTGTGTTCAAGCAAGACATTCATGGAATTGACTTCAGTAACATCGTTCGTTCTCCGAATCAAATGTCCCTCTAGTTTGACGTTTCAAATTAGGGCCATTAACAGAAATTCACTCACACTGTAGTCAAGGGAAACAACTCTTCCGCTATATGTCACCAAAATATACAGCAAGACAAAACTTTCAAACAAATCAATTAATAAAAATAACTTGGCAGGATAAAATCATCGAATGGAAGATGCACTTTCAAAATTAATTTCTGAATAGACCCATCAACGGCAGCTTACAATAGAATAAAACAAACACAAAAAGTGTCCAGCCTGACCTTGCCAAGATATTTAAGAACTGTTTTATTTAACTTCACATAAAACAAGTATATTTGGAGGTGAATTATGAACAAAAGGAGCCGTGATAGTTCAGTGGTTAATGAACTGGACTAGAAAGGACTAGAAGTCAAGTTTTGATCCTGATCGCCGGCTTCCAGGCTCATCATTCATCCTTGAGTGCCATCTCCGAGTTGAAGGTTGGCTACCATGGAGCGCCATTCTGATCTGCCTCTTGCTATGAAGTGCAGGTTGTCATAGGCTGACCTGTCCTTCTCTTGATATTACTCGTCCATGTTAGTCTTGATCTTCCTCTATTACTGAAAAAAATCGTGTGTTAAAGGTCAATACAATGTATGGTCACTAACGCCCTATTCTCTCAATGCCTCTCTCTAGAGTGATATGTACAGATGTCTTATTTTAAAGCAAATTAATATATCTTGAGAAAGCCAGAATACAAAAACATCGTTTATGCTCTGTCAGAAAACATTTCCGCTTTCGTTGGGATGCAAAGTTTCGTGGGAACACGAGAAAGCTGCGACACTCAACAAAAGAATGAATGGAAAACGGCACAAAAAGGGAGAAAAATGGAACAAAACATTATACCTGTTATACCACGAGTAAATGCCATCAAATGTGTTTTGCGGAGTGTTATAATCACATCTATGTATTTTCACTGTCCGTATTTCAAAATATCATCGTTAAAACTACAGTTTCTTCAAATTCTGAAATTATCTTTCATCTTATTATGATTCCAATGAATGATGTATTGTTCGTAACAACTAGGTCCAAGATTAGTGATTGTTCTCCTATTTAGCCGTCCATGTAATGTTTAAAAGTCATTGGTAGTCAAAATCTATGCCAACTATCAAGGAGGGATCAAGTCATCATACTTCGCCTACGCACTGACCACAATAGAATGATAAATCACATGTTTACCAAATTGAAAATAGGTACAGCCAGTCTATGCCACTGTAGACTGGACAATATGACTACAACATATGTTCTACAGGATTGCCCAAGTACACAGACCTGAGAAGAACAATGTGGTCCACATCCACCTCCTTGGAAGAGAAACTATACGGGGCAACCGAATCACTTAAACAGACAGCTGACGTCATAAGAAAGCCCGGAATCCTACTCTGAATGAGCCATGATCGCAGAAGAAGATGAAGAAATCAGAAAAGAAGTTGCAAGACAAATATAACCTCACAATTCAGAACCGGTACAATGCAACAGAGAATATACAAATCATTGTTGAACAGTGGGAAATGCTAAATGAATAAATGCAACAAACATCAAAAGGTTCATACCACCAGTGATGCCAATTTAAAGAATGAAATGGATGAAAGGTGACATTTTACAGCTTTTGGATACACGAAGAAGAAATAAGGAGAACAAACATGAGTATAAGAGATTAAATAAAGAAATTGCATAAAGTGCAATGAAGCAAATGAAGAATGGCTAAAGCAGAGATGCCGTGAGATTGATACAAAAAGGAGAGCTAAAGCTATATACAAACAACATGAATAAAGGACTGGAAGAAAAACGCAGTCAAAACTGGATGTTTATGATCAAAGGAAGGAGAACTATTGATTGAGCAAGAAAGCATAAGGGATTATGGGCATGATACATTAAAGATCTTTATAATGATGAACGAACAGAAGTAAATATTAAGGATAATGGTGAAGGACAAGAAATACTCAGTGAAGAAGTGGAAGACGCCTTGCGCAATTTGAAAGCAGGAAACACTCCTGGACCAGATAATATAACTACAGAAGAGATTGAAGCCATGGGTGATTTTAGAATAGAAATAATAACAAAAATATTGAATGATATCTACAACAGCGGATATATACCAGACGACCTGCTCAAATCAATATTCATAGCCCTACCAAAGAAATCGGGCGCGACTGAATGCGACGATCATCGCACAATAAGCCGTATGTGTCATATGACTAAGATATTACAAAGAATCATCATGCGAAGAGTGCGAAACAAAATCAGCCCAAAAATTAGTGATAGAAATTAGTGAAATTAGTCATAGAGGTTAAAATAGATGTATACCAATATTTTCATAGATTACACCAAAGAATGTGACAAAGGAAAGCACCAATAAATATTTAAATATTTACATGGCATAAACATAGACATCTCAGGCAATACACAGTGTTACAATGCAAGATCAACGTGATTCAATCGCTCGCAGTTTTACTTACATTTAGCAGTCTATCAAATATTAACTGAAACTAAGAAGATACAAATATCGTTAATAATATTAATAATATCGTTAACATATTGTTAATAATACTAAACGTCAAACCACGTGACACAATCATTGAGTTTACCATTACATGTATGTTATTGAATTATTGGGGTAATGTTGGTGTCATCATCATTACACTCTGAACATGTCCATGGATGCTCAGAACACATCCTCAGCATGTCCTGCAGTGTCCAGAGACTGACGACACCAGTTTTGTGTTTGATGATAAGTCTTCTTATACGCCCACGAAGATTCTCGTTTCTGGCTGTGTCAATCTTAACTCCCACCCTTTTCATCTGAATGAGTGACGTGGTTGTCGAAGTCCAGTACCCTTCCAACATCTCGCATTGCATTGATGATGTCCGCCCGATCGATTAGTTCAACGTCTTCAACGATAACGCATCTAGCCAACCTGTCCGCATTTTCATTTCCCCGTACTCCCGCATGTCCATGGACGGAGACAAAGGTGACCTTTCGACTTCTGCTATGACTCTACCCATTGCCTGCGTGCAGAACCCTCTGCACTTTACTTATCATGCTCATCGAACCACTTATTATGCAGGCGTGGATGTAATCATTACATGTATTGCTGCAGTTTAATGCAAATCAATAGGGTAATGTATCATCATCATCATCATCATCATCATCGAGTGCAATCTCCACATCGAAGGTTGGCTACCATGGAGCGCCATTCTGCTCTCTCTTTTGCTTTGATGGTGCAGGTTGTCACAGGCTGGTTTGTCCATCTTTTGATGCTACTTCTCCATGTTAGTCTTGGTCTGCCTCTGCCTCTTTTACCTTGTATTTTCCCCTCCAGGATTACTTTTAGTAGGCTGTTGTATCTTTTAAAATGACCCAAAAATATCATTTGTCTTGTTTGAATTGTGTTTAGTAATTCTCTTTTCATTTTTAGTTGTTTTAAGACTTCATCGTTTGTTTTCTTTTCCTTATATAGGATAAGATTGGAATATGATATAATGATGTGTGAAAGGCTGTCAACAGCAGGTAACAGCAAGGGATAGAGAAGTGTGTACTATGGAATGAAAACGAGCAAATAAATCCAGACGAACATGACACAATCGATTCCACAGTCACGGTATACAAAATTCAATATCGGGACCTCACCTACATGTACATGTGGACAGGCGCCCCAGACAGCTGAACACATACTCCAAGACTGTACGAAATATAGAAGTCTGTGGAAAACCCATTGATCCATAGATATAACACTACAGAGAAAACTATATGGGCCACTGAAATAATTACAAAAGACATGAACATTTATACAGAATACGACATTGCAGATATAGATAATACTTCAGGCTAACGAAAAATATAGATTACGCCAATCTGCGAAGTATGAGCCTTAATCGATTCCTCTGTACAAATAATGACAAAATAAGTGTGCACATATACATGTTGAACCAGGGAAATGTTATCATCATGTGTCATACCGGTTGGCGTAGGCGATTATGTCCTTCCACAATTCCCGACGATGCATCGTATCAATTCTATTGTTGACTGTTTTCCGTCATCTGACGCTAAACTATCCAGAATTTCATCTCTTGTGTCGACCGCGATCGCTCTTTCCCTGTCTTTTGCCAGTTGTAACCAAGTATTCCAATTGTCATCATCCCATGATGTGCCTGAAAAATGTTGATTGTTTCTTTCTGATGTTTCAGGAGCTCCCTTTTTGTGTTGGTCTCTTTGAGAGTTTCCATGTTGGATTTTAGCTGTACAGGGAACTTCCAATATTCTTCTAATTGGCCCCATCTATGCGGTCTCTAATCGTCTTCCCATTTTAATTAACGATGTAACAATTCATAGCAAAATGTGTTTATATGTTCTTCACATTCAAGCCTTTCTAAACCACACTACATACGTTCACGGTCTGATTATTGTGATGTTTTATCTGAGAAAAGATCCAAATAAAATAAATATACAACTATATATTTTTTTTCTTTGCAATATATTTTACTATTTTTCTCCTAATTTGCTATATATTTATAAAATCAAGGACGGAAACACATACCTCAGTCTTACACGCTTATATAGCATTACTAATTTACTCGTCGATTAAACCAAATACTTTACTAAGTAATAGTCATCAACATAGATCCCAAATAACAGAACATGAATTGCGCAGCAACAATACAGGGTCGAACTTCTGAAACCAGAAAACCGTCTTGAGGTTGATCAAGCTAAACTGGCACAAAATCAAGTTTCCGTGGTCAAGCAATGTTGTGTGGTTGAGTGGTGTAGGACACAACAGGGAGTGGTTCTAGGAACAAAGAAAACTTACACGAAAGGTCTTTCTCAATGGAGTTTTATTGGGAATATATATAATAATTGAAATTGGATGTTTGAAAGGTATAGTGCATTTGAAATAAAAAGAATGCAAATGATTATATTATCCATAATAATATAGACATCATAATCCATCAGTTACTGTCTCCAGCATAATATTGACATCATAATCTATCAACTACTGTCTCCTGGATAATATTTACATCATAATCTATCAATTACTGTAAACAGGATAATATTTACATCATAATCTATCAATTACTGTCTCCAGAATAATATTTACATCATAATCTATCAACTACTGTCTCCAGGATAATATTTACATCATAATCTATCATTTACTGTCCCCAGGATAATATTTACATCATGATCTATCAACTACCGTCTCCTGGATAATATCTAAATCATAATATGTCAACTACTATGTCCATGATAATATTGACATCATAATCCTTCACCGAATGTCTCCAGGATAATATTGACATCATAATCTATTAACTACAGTCGCATGAACTAACAAGGCGCGTCTTGCTCTAAGGCAGTTCATCTACATCATACAAAAGCTCTAGCCCTGTTATTAAACTGCATCTGCATCTCTGAGAATTCCTTAAGACTTCATCGAGACTTGGGGCCCAGCAAACACATTATAGCAGTACACTATCTTTAGAGTCGACCTCTAAAAGTCTCTTCATAACAGCTACTGCCGTTTTTTTAATGGTCAACCGTCTAAAGCCCTCCTAAATCTAATCTTTTTAACATAGGTCCCCAGTGAGCTCTCGAGTTTCTCTAGTAATATCGAGTTAATACCCGCAATAGAAATACCACTCCAAAAAATCTATCTATCTATTGACCTTTCGAGCCGTAACCGGCCCATAGGGCGTAGACCAAGATACACCTTCTCCTATATGAATTTTTGTTCTAGCAGTAAAGATATTTTATCAAATCTCGCCATCTGTCTCTGTTCTGTGCAAGCAGTTCTATCTCATTGAGGGAGCCGATTCTGCTGCTCTTGCCTCTCTCATCAAAAATCGAAACTCCAAAAAATACTATACTTTATAATCGCTCCTTCTTTCCGTGTAAGATAACTCTTCTTTTCCTTGGTCGTTAACTTAATTGCTTCATCTGCTATATGTTTGCCTGCAAAGCGGATAAATGATCACTGTACACTACGAGAAGGTGGCATCTTCTCTAATCAAGACACTTGTGTTAGGAGATTACACCACGTAAGTCTTGCAGACATGTATTCTGAAAATACCAATATATATGAATATTTCCTAACTTACAAGCCTAATTATATATGCCTTTTGTCATATTTATATTTGTAAGTATAAGTTTATTCCAAATTCCTGTTTTACATGATAGAAGCAGTTGCAAAAACGCAGCATTGATCTCTGCTTCGGCCCGCCTGTGTTGTGTGTACCTTGTATGATAATCACAAATAAATCTCATTCTATAGACAAGTATTCATTGTAGTAAACTGGTTTGCCCATCTAGAATGATTGTCACGTGAGCCTTTACCAAACAAATCATATCTCTGAAAAGAAGAGAAGGGAGAAGAGCAGAAGGAAAAACCAGAGTAAGATGGACAAGCAAAGTTAACGAATCGCTACAACAAAATCAATTGTCAATGGTTGTAACAGCGATACGGCGAGAACCAGAACTTTGTTTTCCTTTCGACACCTGGCCAGGTACAAGAGGAATTGACAGGACGAAAGAAGCAACTACTAGAATATTTGTGCCGCAAATCATTGTCACATACATCATCATTATCATTATCATCATCATCATCATCATCAAGCACCCGGCCTGCTGGGGTATGTGATCATGTCTCTCCACAACTTTCGATCACAGTTATTTATCATTTCTGGTGTTGGCCTTCTGCTAAGTCATTCTCTTATGCTGCCTGGTATCTTTTCTGTTTGCTTTCCTCTATCTCTTTGTCCCTCAATTTTCACAGTTGGCACAATATATTTCAACTGTGCGTCGTTCTCATTGTATGGTAAAAAAAAAATATGCTCCCAAAAATTCACAAAATCGACAATCCAGGACGCCCCATCGTGTCAGCGTGTGCTTGCCCGACTGAACACATATCTGACTATCTAGACAGTGTCTTCCAGCCCATGGTTGCCAGTCTTCCCTCATATGTCAAGGACACAAACCATGCACTAAATATCTTCTCTTCCATCTCTCTCTCCCATGGTCGCTCATACCGACTTTTTACCCTTGATGTTTGCTCCCTCTATTCCTCACTCCGACAGCCTCCTGGCTCAAGATGGCTCTAGCTATGCTTGCCTGTTTATGGGTTACCTTGAGTACCACATTCACAATTCTTATCAAGGTCCCCTTCCCATCGTATACCTTCGGTACATCGATGACTGCTTCGGACTTACCGATCTACCTGAGGATGACCTCTCCAGGTTTATCGACTATATTGGTAGCTATCACAAAGTTCACATCTTGTATATCCACTTCCTCTGTCACCTTCCTAGATCTTATCGTTTCTTTGGGTACTTCTGGCCTCCATACCTCGGTTTTCTATAAACCCACAGACGCCCATTGTTATCTTATCTACACTTCATCCCATACACTTTCTTGTCGTGATTATATTCCGTTCTCCCAGTTATTGCGTCTCCGTCGCATCTGCCAGGATGACCAATATTTCCTCCTACAGGCTCACCTGTTAGGTTACTTCAGCCGCCGGCTTTATCCAGACTCGATCCTCCAGTCTGCCCTCAAGCGGGTCCTCCTTATCTCCCGTCCCGAGGCACTCACTCCTTCCAACCGCCCCCCCCCCCTGAGAGAACTATACTCAACCTCACATATCATCCTCACAACTTAGCTGCTATGAAGATACTCAACCGCTACCGTTTCATTCTCCTCTCTGATCCCACTACCCGTCTACTTTTTAGTGATCCTCCGATGATCGCTTTCAAGCGCCACAGGAATTTGGGTGACATTCTGGTTAGGAGCCATCTCCCTCGCTCCTACCCTCAACACTTTGGTACGGCCCCTTGTGGTCGTAACTGTATCACCTGTGCCTATGTGCTCCCTACTGACTCGGTCTTATTCCCTAATGGACGATTCGATATCAAGCATGGCTTCACATGTGTGTCCCGCAACATCATTTATGCCATCATATGCCAACGATGCCACATGACCTATATTGGTGAGTCTGGTAGCAGATTAGCGAAAAGATTTTGTGAAAATCTACGGGATGTCCAACAGAATACTGGTACTCCAGTGTCTTCCCACTTCAACTCCCCTGATCACAAGGGCAAAGACGACATCCGTGTTACTAGGATTGTCCTTTGTCACTCTGGCGACCGCAGCCGCTGTACTTTGGAAAATCGCCTCATAGTCCAATATGGTTCGCTGACCCCACGAGGCATGAATGTATCACACTCATACACATAGTTTCCTTTTGGTTGCTCCTTCCATTTTGCATATCCTTCTCTACTACACATATCCTTCTCTACTACACATATTTGGGTTCTTTGGTTTATCTACTATTTCATGCTATTTATAGTTCTTCTCCTCTAGTCCCCAATGAAACACTTCGGTGTTCTCCTCTATACCTTTTTTTCTGTGCTCCTTACCCCTAATTTGTTTTTATTGTACCCCACTCTCAGACATCTCACTCTTACCGCCTTTTGAGCACCTGTTAGTCTACTGTTCTATCCTTTCTCCTTTGTGTTTGCACACTGACCCCTGTGCGAACTCCTTTGGTTTTGTGTGCATTTGCGCACATTTCTGCACATTTCTGCACATTCACGACAGCCACAATCAGGTTCCTATTTTCTTTTCATTTTGACCTCAGCATGACACATAGCATAGAAATTTTTATTTTCTTTAACATATTTCGATTATTTTTGTTTTGGGTGTTTCGTTATTAGTTTTACTTACATACATGTGTGTTTTTTTTGTTCCTGCTGAAGGCCTATTGGGCCGAAACGTCGTTTAATCTGTGTTGCCCACTTATCTCGTAAAGCTTCTTGCATACCATTTTTTTTCTTTTTTTATTGTTCCTAAAAAATGATAATTGTTTTTTCCCAAAATTTAAAATTAACTGTCCTTTTGCGTTGCCCTCTTTCATAATGTTTTCATCACTCTTCTTAGCGGTCCATGGTATTCTCAACATTCTTCTGAAAAAAACCCACATTTCAACAGCCTCCAGTGACTTCATCATTTGTCAAATTTTGTCCATGATTTACATCAATTTGTTAAACTGGCTCTACATAACATTTATTAACTCTTTTTCTTGTTTCTACTGTCAATAATACATTGCACAATATTCTCCTCAATTTTGTGTGTGTGTGTGTGTGTGTGTGTGTGTGTGTGTGTGTGTGTGTGTGTGTGTGTGTGTGTGTGTGTGTGTGTGTGTGTGTGTGTGTGTGTGTGTGTGTGTGTGTGTGTGTGTGTGTGTGTGTGTGTGTGTGTGTGTGTGTGTGAAATCTGCTCTTTCCTCAGCTATTCTGCCTGCATCTCACCTCTGTTGTACATCTACCATCTGAAGTTAACATTGCAATTTGTTCATTGTTATGTAGCTTTGTATAAAAATCATCATCATCAGTTGACTCTTATAGTCTCAGGCTGTATGAAATGTTATTAACCAAATGTATATGTTCATCTTTAAAGACGTAGTTATCCCACTTAATCCAATATTCTGTGTCTATGTTTGACACGGCATCAAGTGTCAGTTCCTCAACATTGCCTATTTAAATATTGCATTTTGAGAGACTACCATGACTTTCCATGAGATTTAAATAGGAATGTCAAGGTTACATCCTCAAACAGTGGCCATTCTAGGGTAATACAAAAATATAAAAAAAAAAAAGATAAACAGCGGTATTTAAAACTTCACTTAACAAGTGTACAACACAAATAAGAACGACGTTTAGGCACAGTAGACCTTCAACTAGAACAAACATATAAGACACGTACAAATATGTATTGAAAATAAACGATAATAAAACAAATATTAATATTTTTTAACTAGGAGAACTAGAAATAAAAGGAAGTATAAAATCGTCCCTGTTTGCTTGGATAAACGAACGTGCGCTAGGGAAGGATTGCTCACACAAAGACGTTTCTCAAAATGGTGCGTGTACATACACTCAACGCAAGAAATAGACTACAAGAATATAGGGTACAACAAAAGGAAGAAAGATAGGGGTGCCCTAATGTGGGGTACGAGATATAGGAGACAGACGAAGTGATGCAGTGTGAACTAGTAGAGGAGATATGTGTATAGCCATAGAATGTGTATATCCAGCTTCGCATTTTGATGCATTCATGGGAACTTCTTTGCCTTGACCTTTCTAGGGTAATCTGTTGCTGACCTGAAATAACATTTCCACTTAACGTCCAAGCACTTCCGTAGATGAGATAGCTCAGTGGTTAGTAAACTGAACAACAAAGGACAAGGTTTGATCCTGATCGATGGCTTCTGGGTTCACCCAGCCTTAAATGAGTACCGGATTTTATTCTGGAAAAGTAAAGCTGCACGGGCGTAATACCGACCACATTACCCCAAAAGCAATATGACAAAGGTCAATAAAATGTATGGTCACTAACACCATATTCCCTAAACGCCATCTGGCGTGACGAGGTTCTTCACTATGTAAACAACATATTGTTAATGTCATTTTATAAACGTTAACAAAATATATAGTGGACGCTTTTTTTAAAAATCGTGTTGTAGAATCCTAGTTTTTCATAACATTATGTGATTTATTTAGTGAGCTATACTTTAAAACATTCGACCTCGAATTAATGGACGGACGAAAGTTAAAACAAAGTATAGTTTTCAATAATTTCAAAGTCGATATGGTTTGCACTTTCAATAACAGGAAAATTGTTATACAGAACTTCGCTTACAGAGGGCATCTGATAATCAGAAAATCACACTGTCTTGCACGTTTTATGGCATTTTAGTGTACCTCAATGACTTGTTCACATTATTATATTGTCTGCGATTAGAAGAAATTGTGTATGGGGAAAGCTCGTTTCCTTCACATATGTTAAAGATTGTATTATTTACGCCAGCATTAAGGACTGCAGTACTTGTTCGTACCACATCAGTTTGTTGTAACACAAAAGTAAGAAGAAAATCATGTTTCCTAATTCCTGGCAGACGTATGCACTTTGCTATTATAGAGTCGAGCTATCAGTTCATGTGTTGAGTTTAGTTTTCTTTGTTCAGCAGATTTAACCGAATGTGTCCTATATTTGGAAATTAATTGTATGTTAAATTTAACAAATAATTCAGAATTTTGAAAAGTTCATAGAGCACATTTCTTACCCCTGTCACATGTCGTAAAACCTGAAATGGAATGTCGGAGATAATGTTCCAGGGAACACGATATTCGTGTCACAGTTGTTCATCCATGTCTAAATAAGAGTTGCATGTTTCAGGTGTGAAATATTTTATGTTTCTTTTTATAATTTTCCTTCATATTTGTCTTTGTTTCCATTATGACAGACAACCTTGTAGACCACCGCGTGAGCTGAGACAGCAGAAAGAAAACCACAAATCTTGTTCGCTGATGAAGGAGATGCACTTGTAAGTGTTGCTTTAGAGCTAGAAGACCAAGTTGAGTACCTTGATAAGTCCTCAAGAGCGCATGCAATGTCAATCAACGATCATGACACAAACACAAACAATTTGACGACAAACAAAATCAAGGACATTGAAAAGATAATCATAATAAAATAATGTGCGCCTGAAGCTGCCAGCAGTTCAAATATACGAGTCTCTAGTATTGCCATTGACTTCGTCCTCTTCTTTCCTTCCTCATTTGCCTTTCAGCGTCGAGGGGAGATATAATTTGCGGTCTTTTCTGTCGCCTCTGCTGCTGTTATGTTTCTAGTGCTTCTAATAGTCCATTGACCTATCTTTTTCGTGGTCGACCCTTGGGTCTGGTGTTCTCACAACGTTTGTTGAAGGCTCGTTGTGTTATGTTTTGTTCTTGCTGCCTTGTCACGTGGCCAAACCATATTATATGTTGATTCCTTATATATTCTATGGCGGGGGCTATTCCTAGCATTTTTCTCAGTTCTTCATTTCTGATCTTGTCTCTCAGACCGTTTCCTGTCATTCGTCTAACACATTTAATCTATGTACAGTTTATTTTTCGTATTGCTCTTGCATCTAGGTTCCAGGTCTGGCATTGGTAGCACAACGTTGGGATGAAGATTGTATTGTAGAGTGATCGTTTTGCCTCCAGAGTTATTTCCGTGTTGGACAATAGTGGAGATAACTGTCCAATGATTTGACAAGCTTTGTTGCATCTTGATTATATCTCTGATGTTTGAGAATTATCGTTTGTCATTAGACTTCTTAGGTATTTGAATGCCACTACTTATTTTAGTTGTCTGCCTTCTATAGTTATGTTGATGTTCTGTTTATTTTTGGCGGCATTCATGACTTCTGTTTTGTTGTTGTTGATTTTCATGTTGTATTTTGTGCCTGAGATGTTGAGTTTGTTTAAGTGTTCTTGTAGGTCTTTTATTGGTTCATGTATTAGTGCCTGATCGTCTGCAAATAGAAGCTCTTTGATCTCCTCTGTCTCTGATGGTTTGGCTAGCTTGCATATATAATCCATGTATGTAATAAACACTAGGGGGGATAGTACGCACCACTGTCTTACACCTGATTTAACTTCGAAGTGGTATGTGTAGCCTGCTTCTGTTCTGACCCTGCAGCTGCTGTTGATGTAGGGACTTTTAATAAGGTTGGTAAGATGTGGGCTCACTCCGTATGTTGTTTGTATCTCCCACATCTGTTGTCTGTTTACTCTGTCGAATGCTTTTTCCTGGTCAATGAAGGCTATGTATAAATTTTGATTGTGTTCTGTCGTTTTTTCTGCAAGCTGTTTTAATGTGAATAGTGCGTCAGTATGTCCTGTGTTTTTCTCGGAACCCCATTTAAGAATCGCTTAACTGTATTTCAATTATTGATCTCAGCCTTTTTTACAAGATTTTGGCGCATAGATTTCCTACATGGCTGAGAAGAGATATAATTCTATATTGACTGCAATCTCTTTTGCTAGCTTTCTTTTTCCATATTGGTATGATGATTGCCTGTTGCCATTCTTCTGCGGCATGTTGTTGGTGCCATGCTGCATTAAATATTATGTGCAGCCATTGCACTCCTGTTTCTCCTGCTGCTGCTATTAATTCTATTGGTATGTTATCTATCCCCGGTGCTTTATTATTTTGTGCATATTTGATTAGTTCTTCGATTTCTTCTATCGTGATGCTGGGTTCAGTATTTCTGAGTTCTAGCGTTGTTTTTTTTGTCTTATTGGTAGTTGGTATTTTTAACAGGTCTTTAAAATATTCTTTCCATCTCAGTTGCATACGTTGGTTATTTGATATTGGCTGTCCGTCTTTGTCATTTATCAGCTCAGTAGGATCATGGTTTTCTTTTCTTGCTCTTGTGGATTTTATAGCTTTGTAGAAATCTCTTGTGGCTGTCTTGAAGTCCCTGCTCATGTTTTGTTCGAATTGTGCCCAGTTCTTTTGCTTAGCTTCTGTGATCACAATTGTAACTCTTTTTCGAACTAAGGCATGTTTTTCATATTTTTCTTGGTTCTTGTTCTCCCTCCAATTTTTTAACAGTTTCTTCTTTTCTTTAATTGCTTCTCCGATTGCTTCGTTTCACCACGGGGTGATCTTTTTTCCTTCTCTTGTTTTTAGCTTCGTTCCACAAACTGTTTTAGAGATGTTGGTTACTGTTTCCTTAAATTGTTTCCACTCTTCTTCTACTGTGCATACTTCGTTAGGGAGTTTCTTGAATTCCTCTGTTAGTTTTTCTTCTAGTTGTCTCCTTGTTTCTTCATCTTTAAATTGTTTTATTTTTATTGTCTTTTCTTTTCGCTTCTTTGATTTTTTTCGTGTATTCTCTTTATTTTTGGCTGTCTTAGTGTGATAATAACTATCGTGTGATCCGTGTCATCTGTAATATTTGGGATTGCTCTACTGTCGGTTACTCTTTTCTTGTTCTGTTTTCTTGTTAGTATAAAATCAATCTGGCTTTTGCATGTTGTGTCATTCCATTTGTACCAGGTGTATACTTGCGACTCTCTGTGTTTGAAGAATGTGTTGGTGATAAATAAATCATTTTGATTGCATAGATCCAGCAGTCTGCTTCCATTTTCGTTTATTTCAGCTGTTTTATCGCCAAAGGGTCCTAAGATATCACTGTTCTCACTGTTGCGTTTCCCAAGCCTTCCATTAAAATATCCCATCACTAACATGTGGTCGCTTTCATCAATCTTGTTAATAATTTCATTCAATGTATCATAGAATTCCTCGCTGTCTCTTTCTTTGGTGTTGCATGGTGCATAGATTTGTATGTAATTTGTTTTTCGGTCGTCTTCTAGTAGTTTAATTGTGATAATTATTTCTGAATGGTATTTTACTTCTATAATGTTCTTTGCGTATTCTGGGTCGATGATAAAACCTACTCCGTGTGTTGCTCTTTCTGTGTTGTCGACTCCTGAGAATATTTTAGTGTAGTTCATATGTTTTCTTTATCTGTTGTCCTTTTACTCTGGTGTCCGCTAATCCTAGTATTTTAATTTCCTTTTTTATCATTGCTTCTATAAGTTCGACTTCTTTATTTTTTATCCCGCGTATATTTATCGTTGCTACTTTATGTTTATCTATCTCCATCTTCTGTGTATCTCTCTGAGCATAAAACATTTATCCCTTACCGACCTGCTGAGTCAGTCGTAAGTTAAGGGCTTAGCTTAAGAAAAACACACGTTGGGGGTTTAGCCCGCCTGGTGCCCCCCCCCCCCACATGTTTGATCGCTAAGGTCGCACATGCGATATTTTACGATATAAATATACAACTTAAAAAAAGTACTTATCCGTTCTTATCCTCCTCCTTTGTTGACAACTTTACACAACTTTTCGAAAATTATAATCCGTTGGAAACACTATATTCAATCTCTTTAATCACACACACTACACTCCGAAAATAAATCAACCGCCATCCTGGTCGCCATCTTGACTGTAATTGCAATTGACGAAGGCTCAAAATAACAGCACAATTTACATTGACAATGACATTTCTGATAAGATGTAAACTGTACATAGAAAAGTAGAACTGTATTCCTAAAAAACTATGACCGTATTATTATTAATCTTTGTTTTTCTACATGATTGCGAACCATAGTCATCGCTGATATGAAAGGAAGAATACCTGGGATTGAAATGAGATTGTTGGCATATCTTATATAAAAAACATCACGTTTGAGGATGTACACAATAAAATCGAATAGTACACCTTAATGATTGCTGTGGAACGGTTTTTAACCATCTACGTTTTAAGATTTGTATACATTGCCAAGGAGGGGGGGGGCAGAAAAAAAGTAAGGTGTAAAAGATAAATAGAGAAAGCTACGTTCGGATGGTCGTTAATAATTCGATTGGGTGGTTAAGAAAGCTGTCATAGTTACAAAGTATTGGACTCATGTGAGGACCTCATTAATGTACAGAATAAAGACACTGTGACGTTCCAGGCATGGCGTTAAAGGCGATAATGGAGTTTGATCGATGGCTTGACAAGCTCTCATAAGTATTGCTATGGAGGAAACAGAGCCATAGATTTTAGAAGCAGTGATCTCTGCAATGTGTGCTATTTTAGATGGTGGTTCTGTCCTATGTGCCGTCTTCGCTCGATAGATAACTAAATAGATTGGACGGTTACAATTCTAGACTGTCGATTATGTGTAGTCTTATTATTTTATTGTTGATGACATTTTAAGAAGCCTGTTAAAGTATAGTAGCCTCATTTCCGACGCAGTTGATTATGTGTGTGCTGTCGCTAAATTTAGTTGTGTTGTGTTTCTCATTGCTTTTATAAATGCATTGTTGTTGTTTTTATTTCTATAAACAGTGTTTAGTGTTTCGTCGAAATATTGTGATGATGTCTTATTGCATCTTTGCTATCGAACATTTCTTCTCTTTAGTATGTAGACAGATAAATCGTATTGCTTCTTGTGTCGAGTTTACTCCTTCTGTTATTTAAGTGTTATTCATTTGTTTTGTTTCATCATGTAGTGCACAATATCTACTTCATTTATATTGAAACAACCTCTGTTTATTTCATAAGTTTTATGAAGGTCTGAAGTCCTTAAGTCGATATTTACATTTTCTTCTACTTCTTCTATCATTTCTCTATTGCCGTTGGCGTCGAGAGGAGATACAATCTGCGATTCTTTGCTCTTCTGTTGGCCTCTTCTGATGTTATCCCTCCTAGTGACTCTAGTATTCTCTTTATCCATCTCTTTCTCGGTCTTCCTCTTAAACTGGCATTTTCGTAGCGTTTGTTTATGGCTCTTTGAGTCATTGTTAGTTCTTGTTGTCTTGTTATGTGACCGAACCAATTTATCTGTTGTTTCTTTATGTATTCGATGGCTGGTTCACATTTACATCGAAAGATACAATAATAAAATGATGATTAGTAGCGATTTAATCATAATTGATTTCCAACCACCGCCCGTTGTGCACTGCCAGGGCCCGAAAAGGGAGTAAATAATGTTGGCGCTGTACCCTACCAGACATGCTCGTAAGAGGCGATTAAGGAGAGTTGGGCATGGGACTGCCTATCCCGTACTGTAAAAAAAAAGCCGAAAAAATTTTACAAACGTGGGCAAGTCAAATAAAGGTATAAAAGTAAATCCCCCGTCCAGATCGAGAAGACATTAACAGAATCGCAACAAAACAGAACGCCTTGGAAAGTGTTTTTTTTTTAGACCTATGCTCCACAGGGAGCTGAAAGGTAGAATAAATAAAAAGAAAGAAGGAGACTTGCAACCAACGTTGGAGTGTTTGTCTTGGTCTAAACCATGAGACGAATAAACGTGAGAATGTTTCCTCCGCTCCAGCTTGTGGCTGTGCATTCATTATTGTAACAATGTAGCCTACCAGCCGATGCTGTTGTCCGGGAGTGGTGAGAAGAGCAGATGCTTGATATGGATAGCGATCAGTGTTACCATAGTCTAGAAGCCTCATTTCGTATCATCTTGCAAGCACTGATATTAAACCTCAAAACACGCCAATTATGGTCGATGTCACTTGCATGTGCTTGTAGATGACAATTATACCCCTGTCTTTTCACAAGCGAAAGAAAATGAATTAAAATCAACATTGTCATGGTAACATTAGAACACAAAATAACTGGCATTCAATACATATCTTATTAATGTATAAAAACGCATTAAAAACCATCTCATATGTTAATTGTTTAACATAACCTACCTTTTTCCTTACATTATCCCAGTCTCTCTCTTCAGACTTAAAAGATGCGATTTTATTTAATAATTGCGTTAGGGAAGGTATCGTATCATAGATGCTCAAATGTTGCGATGAAATAATGAAAATGTCAACACTTTGAAAGCAAATGGTTCTAATATAATGAACTTGTTTAGTTCAAAATATTGTCAAGTGTTATTTTACAAACTAGGATACACCTATGGAAACGTATTTTTGAATGTAATAATTATTTCCACCGTCAGTAAAGTATCATCTTTTCAGTTTAGCAATCTTGTGAATGTATGTATATCGCGATGTGTGATCGTCCTCTTTATCACATTACGTTTCCCGGGTCCAGGCCACCTGATCTATATTTCATGTGACATTGCGGATCAGCAACATCCGTAGTTATTACCAACAAGCTATTTATCTATGTTACGGTATCGCTGATTTAACAACACCAAGTCTAGACCATACCTTGGCTTAGTTCATATATACATGTCTACGATATCTGTGTTTTAACCAGACCAAGACCAGGCCACACCTTAGGTCAGTTCATTTATCAAAATGCCTGTTGATGTGACTAACCCTATTCAGAGACAATGCAGCTGTTGGTGTTTTCTCTTTCCTATGCAACTGATCCCTCTACAAATGTAAAGTTATGGTAGTAACCGGTTGTTTGTTGTATCCATGCTCGTATTTACCACTTGGTTTCCCTGCAAACAAAGAATTCATTTCCTCGCGTTAGAAAGACAATTATAGTCGTAACCTTTTGTTGTTGTTGGGTTTTTTTTTTACGGAGACTCATAATCTTCTTTAAACTTCGACCTTTAAATCATGTCAGGCTCATTTCTATTTTACGATTCATTCTCCACTTTTCTGCTGCATATTGGAGTATGGATTGCACATTTGACTTTTATATTCTAAGCGTTCATCATCATCATCATCAAGTACCGGGCCTACTGGCGTCGTAGGTGATCATGTCTCTCCACAACTTTCGATTTCGGCAGCTATTTATCATTTCTGTTGTTGACCTTCTGTCAAGCCATTCTCTTAAGCTGTTTGGTATTTTTTTCTCTTTACTTCCCTCTATCTCTTCGTCCCTCAGTTTTTCCAGTTGTTACAATATATTCCAGTTCTCTTCCCATTGCATGACCAAGAAATGATGATTGTTTCTTCCTAATATTGGAAATTAGCTCTCTTTTTGCTTTGATCTCTCTCAGAACATCTTCATTTCTCTTCTTAGCTGTCCCTGGTACTCTCAATATTCTTCAGTAAAACCACATTTCTACAGACTCCAGTGATTTTCTTGTCTGTTGGCCTATTGTCTATGATTAGCATCCATATGTTAGGACTGGCTCTACATAACTTTTAAGAACTCCTTTGCTTGTTTCTATCGTCGAAAATGGATTCCATTGTATCTTCCTCATTTTTTGGAAAGCTGCTTTTGGTTGAGCTATTCTGCATCTCACCTCTTTTGTACATCTTCCGTCTGAGGTTAACAAAGTTCCCAAATATTTAAATTCATTTACCTGTTTTAATATTGTTCCACTTGTCTTTATTTTGCACTGAGGTGATGTCTTTTTCTTTGTTGTTACCATTACCTCTGTCTTTTTGCTATTAAGGCTGAGTCATTTATTTTTGTTTTCTTTCCCTATAATGTCCAACATTTCTTGTAGCTCATTTTCGCTCTTAGCGATTAAGACTGTATCATCAACATACCTTGGATTATTTATATTATGACATCCAATTGTTATTCCAGGCATGTCCCTTATGGATCTTAAAATAATCTCACTATAAATATTAAACAAATCTGATGACAGCACACAACCTTGTCTAACACCCTGTTTGTTTTGTTGAAACATTCCCAATTTGTTTCCAGTTCTTCTGACCGCTGTTTGTTGCCAGTACATGTTCTTTATTATTCTTAGATCTTTGCTGTCTACGTTTATGCTTTCTAGAATTTTGATTATTTCTTGGTGCTTTACTTTGTCAAATGCCTTGGAGTAATCTATGAAACATAGGTATAGGTCTGTTTTCACCTCTATGGCTCTTTCTAGTAAAGATCTTATGATTTATATGCCATTGCTCGTTCCTTTATCTCTAACAAAACCACACTGTTCATCACTAATTTCTGGACTGATTTTTGTTTCGCACTCTTCGCATGATGATTCTTAGTAATATCTTAGTCATATGACTCATAAGACTTATTGTGCAATGATCATCGCATTCAATGGCACCCGATTTCTTTGGTATTGCTATGAATATTGATTTCAGCATGTTATCTGGAATATATGTATAACAGTTTAAGTTTAACAACTTAAATGGTTTGGCCACCTGGTCAGAATGAATCCTCACCAATCACCATCAAGGGCGTTCTTCTCGAGAATGCATGGACAAAGACCAAGAGGAAGACCCAGAAGAAGATGGATAGATGCAGTGACAGAGACATGTAACAACAAAGGAAAATCACTAACTCAGACAATTTGAGCAGCACAAGAACGACAAATGATATAAACCACGACACCTTTTAGGTTGAGTTTAAAGACACAAGAGGAAGAAGATCTGGTATATATCCGCTGTTGTAGATATCATTCAACATTTTTGTTATTTTTGCTATTCCAAAAGCACAAATGGCTTCAATCTCTTCTTTAGTTGTATTATCTGGTCCAGGAGCTTTGCCTACTTTCAAAGCGTCTTCCACTTCTTCTCTGAGTATTTCTGGTCCTTCTCTATTATCCTTTATATTTACTTCCGTTCGTTCATCATTATAAAGATAACCAATGCATTCTGTCCATCGTTCCCTTATGTTTTCTTGATCAATCAACAGTTCTCCTTCCTTTGATCTTAGACATCCATTTTTTATTGCGTTTTTCTTCCTGTTAATTCCTCAATTTGTTTGTATATAGCTTTAGCATCTCCTTTATGTTGCATTTCAATCTCTTTGCATCTCTCTTTTAGCCATGCTTCTTTTGCTTCATTGCATTTTACTACAATTTTTTTATTTAATCTCTTATACTCATCTTTATTTTCTGTATTCCTTCTTCTTGTATCCAATTGCTGCAAAATGTCATCTGTCATCCATTTCTTTCTTGAATTTGTCCTCACTGGTGGTATGAACTCTTTTGATGTTTGTTGCATTGATTCTTTTAGCATTTCCCACTTTTCATCAATGCTTTGTATCTTCTATATTGCATTGTACCGGTTCTGAATTGTGATTTTATATTTGTCTTGCAGCTTATTGTCTGATTTTAGTAAATCTAAATTTACCTTGATGTTAACTGAGGCTCGTTTTGTTGTTTTTAATTTTACACTAAGCTTTCCCAGAATTGGTACATGATCACTGTTGCAATCTGCCCCTGGTCTAGTTTTCACACACCAGACTGTTTCTAAATCTATTGCTTATCATTATATAATCAATTTGATTACGTGCGTTGTCTACTGGGCTTGTATATATCCACACACGTCTTGGATGTTGCTTAAACCAGGTGTTTCCTATCATCATGTTGTGTGTTCTTGCCCAGCCAATAAGTTACTCACCTCTTTCATTCCTCTCATCTAAGCCATAATGACCAACTACTTCCTCAAATCTTTCCTTCCCTACTTTTGCGTTAAAATCCCCTAGAATTATGGTGTTTTCATGTGGTTTGCATTTATTATGAAGTGCCTCATTTAACTCGTTGTAAAATGTATCAATTGTTTCATCTAGACTGTCTGCTGTTGGTGCATAAACTTGTATAAGATTTATGTCTGTTGGTTTCCATTCAGTTTCACTAAAAAGATTCTGTCAGATATTGAGTAAAATGCGTTCACTGTTCTTGCTTTTTATGCACCCAAGATGATACCTACTACTATTTGGTGTTCAGTAAGTTTGTAAACGTTAACTAGACAAATTGCGTCATTATTCTAATCTAATCTATAATTTGTAATTTTTGCTACTTACAAGTGGCGTATCTTTCTTAGAAGGCAGAACAGGTATATATATATATATATATATATATATATATATATATATATATATATATATACATGTATACAAATCAATTTACGTGAAGAATTCAGAACACGTTTCATGAACTAACAAACACCTCCATCGCCATCTTCCTTTTTCTACAACTGTATGAGTGTATATATATATATATATATATATATATATATATATATATATATATATATATATATATATATATTTCTATAATAGGAAGAAACAATCATAACTATTTGGCATGTAATATGAAGGGAACAGCAGCTGGAATATTTTGTAACAACTGGGAAAAAATGAGCGACGAAGAGATAGAGGAAAACAAAGAGAAAAGATACCAGACAGCTTAAGAGAATGGCTTGGCAGAAGGTCAAGAACAGATATGGCAAATACTGTCGAGATCGAAAGCTGTAGTGAAACTGATCATCTAAGCCAGCAGGCCCGGTACCTGATGAATAAATATATATGTATATATGATTACATTATATATTGTGTTATTGAGTTATTTGCGGGTCATCATCATTGCACTCCGAACATGTCCATAGGTGCTCAGATCCCCTGCTCAGCAATTCTCGCAGTGTCCAGCGACTGACGACTCCAGTTCTATGTTGGTTGATAAGTCTTCTTACACGTCCACTAATACATTATGTCTACATATATACTCATGTAGACGATACTCATATTGGTGTACTTTGGAGTAACTTTTATTTTACCTTAATTGTACATATTGTTACATATTCATGTGCCCATCTCTTGATAATGGCATATCACTTTAGTAATTGTCTGTCCCTTAATCGTTTACCATATAGAAGTTTCTACTTTATTTCTTGTATATTACATGAACTACGTTATGCACGTTAGTATATGCCATCAAAGACTGTGGGGACTACCGAGCTACTGTTCGCAGACGATCAGGTAATAATACATGGCAATAGAAGACAATCAAGTACAATTAAACAGACTTAATTACGGTCATCTTATTCAACATAACAATCAACACCAACAAGAAAGAGGTCGTGAATATAGATAATAAAAAAGAACATGAACATAACGAAAGCAGATAAACAATTAAAACAAGTGAAAGAGCGTGATGTAAATACCTGGCAAGCCTAATGGTAAATGATAATTCGCAAGGAAAGTAAATAGAGTCAAATTGCAACAAAGCTAGTCAAAACAAGACATATGTGATCACTGTTGACCTAGAAGGAAATAACTCTAGAGGCAAAAATGGTATCCCAAAATACAATCTTCATTCCAAAGTTGTGATATCAATGCCATACCTGGACTTTAAAAAAAAAAAGAAATATAAAGCATATGATCACTACTGAAATAAATGTGTTAGACGCATGACATAAACACTTGCAACAAAATTCAAAATAAAGAACTGGTAAAAAAGCTATGATTAAACCTCACGTTTGAATACATAGAGAAACAATACTGCCCAATACAATACAATAGAAAACGAAATACGCAAAAAGTGCAAAAAGGCAAAAGAAGACTGGCTCAGCCAAAAATGTATAGAAATAGAAACTATGGAAAGCAAACAAGACTTAAGAGGAATGCACACAGAAATAAAGAGAATGGCTAACACAAATAAAAAAAAAGCCACAAAAGGTGGATGCATTACAGACAAAAAGGACAAATCCTAACATACAATAACGATTTTATAGACAGATTGCAGGAATATATAACAGAACTATTTCATGATCAAAGGGACAAGAAACCAGTTATAAAATGTACATCAGGCTATAAAATCTTAAAATATGAGGTTGATAAAAAAATAAAAATTATGATAAAGGGAAAATCAGCAGGATCTGAAAGCATAGAGATAGAGATGATACAGGCACTAAACGATTTTGGGATTTAAGTGATTACATACATATTCAATGACATATATCACACAGGGTACGTACCAAATGAACTAAAAACATCAACTTTCATTGCATTGCCAAAAAAGAATGGTGCATTTGAATGAAGTGACTTTAGAACAATAAGCCTAATGAGCCATGTTACAAAGTTCTTGCTAAAAGTTATACAACGAAGGATTAAGAATAAAATCAATTCTGAATTATATGCGCATCAATTTGGATTTAGGAAAAATAGCGGGACAAAAGAAGACATGTTCGGCATGAGAACATTAGTCGAGAAAAGTACACAGAAGTAAACAAACAAATATATGCTTCGTAGACTACACCAAAACTTTTGATAGAGTACACCACACACAACATATAGAATGGCGAAAAGCGATACATTAGATGACATGGACATACGACTAATACGTAATCCATCATGTGAGCAAACATCAACAATAAAATATAACAAAGAGAACTCTACACCCATTGACATAAATAGAGGAGTAAGACAGGGATGCATCCTATCACTAAGCTTGTTCAATCTATACACTGAGCAAATCTTTAAAATCATCATAGAGATGCAAGGCCTACAAATAAATGGAAAAATAATCATTAACCTAAGATATGCTGATGATACTGTACTACCAGCAGAAAATCCTATAGATCTACAATTACTTAATGAAAAAACATGACAAGCAAAAAATATGGACTAGATATGAATATCAAAAAAGACTAAAACTATGATCATAAACAAAGAAAATACTCAAAACCCACCAGTTGATATCATATTTGAAGGAATAGACCTGGAGACAGTTCAGAACTACCTAGGACATACTATAACCAGTGATGGAAAATGTACAATTGAAATAAACAAAAGGATAGGAATGACAACAAGTAATTTTAATGTGATGAAGGACATACTAACATCAAAACAAATAACACCAGGGATAAAACTAAGAATAGCAAAATGTTACATCTTCTCAATATTCCTATATGGTGCAGAATCATGGACCATGGACATTAGACAAGAAAACAGAACAAAAAATTGAAGCCTTTGAAATGTGGATATATAGAAGAATAGGTAGAATTGGATGGAAGGAAAAGAAAACAAACGATGAAGTCTTAAAACAACTAAAAATGAAAAATATAACAACTAAGCACAATTCAAACAAGACAAGACAAGATGATGAACTACTTATTACATATGTGCCGATAAAACAATGTCGAATGCCGGCAATATTTCATTTTCGACAGATCATGTGTTGTGAATGCGACCTTCCATTGTCAAGGTTTGTTCTGCGCTTTACGTCACATTGGTGCTGTTCATGACCGTTGTTGGAATTTCTTGACACAAGTTATTTCCATGTAAAACATTAATGTGAAATGCTTCGTCAGCCGCAGTTTTATCTATTTAGGGAATTTGCCCCGTGTTCTGTTCGTCGTAGGCTACATTCACTAGAGTAATACAGATTCAAAAGGGCGCGTCATTGCTGTATTTGCGATGTCGTTGTATGCATCGTCATCGTAATGGCTCATCGTACATCCCTAGACTGGATGTACGCAAATCTTACGGTGTGTTGATTGGTGTGCGACGGGCATAGTATGACGACTAACTGTGTTTATATGTTCGGAATTGGAGTCAACAACGATGGCCTAACATCATCAAGCGCAATACATTTTTAAAGAAATATGACGATCATCACTTTCGGGAGGACGTGAACTTCTGGTATATGGTGGATAGGCGGCAGGAATCATTGCAACCTATGCATGAAAAGTGTTCCTTGTTGCAGTTTCCTCATGTTCAAATTCCATGGGGGATTGGTTGGTCTCGAGCAAGACGCCGGTGTGCGTTCAAATCTCGGCTACACCGGTTGGGATTTATATTTATGATTTCTCTCTGCGACAACTACCTCTGGTCTCAGCAGCGAGGTCCGGCTAGAAACGTCAGTTACTCATCGACGGAAAAAAAAACACGAGTGCCTCCGAAATAGGCGTTATCTGCCTGTGCGGTGAGGGACCCCTGTGCGCACGGCTGCCACGGAAAATGGATTAACACACAAAATTCAGTTCCCAGTCTCTAGGGACTTCGACAGAGTTGAAAGCTGGCAAACGCAACAACAACAACAAACAAGACAAATGCGATTTTTGGGCCATGTTAAAAGACACAACAGCCTACTAAAAGTAGTCCTGGACCGGAAAATATAAGGTAGAAGAAGCAGAGGCAGACCAAGACTAACATGGAAGAGTAACATCAAAAGACGAACAAACCAGCCTATGACAACCTGCACCATCAAAGCAAGAGACAGATCGGAATAGCGCTCCATGGTAGACAACCTTCGTTGCGGAGACGGCACTAGATGATGATTTGAGAAACAATATTTGGCTTAGCTACTTGGTGAGACAGAAAGATCAAAGCACAACACAACAAGTCTGCAATGAAACCATAACATCAAACCTAAGGGTCGACCACAAAAAGAGATGACACATTAGAAACAATAAAAGTTGACTGAAGAGCACATTGTCGTACACAGTTTTCTTCTCTACACTGAAAGGCAATTTGAGAACTTTTTTACAATTACATTTATTAGAAATATAAGGACATACAACGTCACAACTGGTAACAATAAAGATAATAATATAGTGATGTGCCATTCTTTATCTGTTAATATTCCGTGTGACTAGAGGTGGGACTTCAGGCGTAACTTTGATTCTGCGGTAGTGTATTTGTCTTCTATTGCAAATTATGTAATCACTAAAAATATGTAAAAACAAAACAAAAAAGTAAAGAGCCCCCGTAATGCCAAGTGGCGTTTAGAGAATATGGTGCTGTGACCATAATTTTGACATACCTTAGGCACATGATTTTTTGGGTAATGTAGTCGGTAATACGCCCGTGCCTGTTTACTTTCCCAGTAAAATCCGGTACCCTTTAAAGACAGGATGTACCTGGAAGCCTTCGTTCAGGATCGAATCCTTTGTAGTCCAGTTCACTAAACACTGAGCTATCGCGGCTTCCACTATATGTGTACGATTATAATTTGCTGGTCATGTAATGAGAAGGGAACAGCTGGAATATAGTGTGAGAACTGGACAAATTCAGGGACAAAAAGTTCATCATCATCATCATCGTGTGCCCTCTCCGCAAGGAAGGTTGGCTACCATGGATCGCCATTCTACTCTATTTCTTGCTTTGATGGTGCAGGTTGTCATAGATTGACTTGTCCATCTTTTGATGTTACTCGTCCATGTTAGTCTTGGTCTGCCTCTGCCTCTTTTGCCTTGTATTTTTCCCTTCCAATATTACTTTTAGTAGGCTGTTGTATCTTTTAACATGCCCCAAAAAATTAATTTGTCTTGTCTTAATTGTGTTCAGCAGTTCTCTTTTTATTTTCAGTTGTTTTAAAACTTCATCGTTTGTTACCTTTTGTTTCCATCCAATTCTACCTATTGTTCTATAAATCCACATTTCAAAGGTTTTAATTTTCTGTTATGTTTTCTTGTCTAATGTCCATGTTTCTGCACCATACAAGAATATTGAGAAGATGTAACATTTTGCCATTCTTAGTTTCAGCCCTGCTGATATTTGTTTTGTTGTTAGTATATTTTCATGGCATTAAAATTACTTTTTGCCATACCTATTCTTTTGTTTATTTCAGTTTTGCATTTTCCATCATTGGTTATAGTATGTCCTAGGTAGTTGTAACTCTGGACTGTCTTCAGATGTGTTCCCTCAACTGTGATATTTAATTGTAGGTCTTGAGAATTTTCTTTGTTTATGATCATAGTTTTAGTTTTTTTGATATTCATTTCTAGTCCATATTTGTTGCTTGTTGTGTTTATCACATTAAGCAATTGTTGTAGGTCTTTAGGATTTTCTGCTAGTAGAACAGTATCATCAGCATATCTCAGGTTATTGATTATCTTTCCATTAATGTTTAAACCTGGTATCTTTGAGATGTTTTTAAAGATTTGCTCAGTGTATAGATTGAACAAGCTTGGTGATAGGATGCATCCTTGTCTTACTCCTCTTTTTATGTCCATGGGTGTAGATTTCTCCTTGTTATATATTATTATTGCTGTTTGCTCCCAGTACAAATTACATATTAGTCGTATGTCTGCGTCGTCTAGATTTATATCCTTTAGGCAGTCTATAAGTTGGTTATGGTGTATTCTATCGAAAGCTATGGTGTAGTATATAAAGCAGGCATGTATTGGTTTGTTTACTTCTGTGTACTTTTCAATCAATGTTCTCATGCTGAATATGGCTTCTTATGTCCCACTGTTTTTCTTGAATCCAAATTGTTGCTCCTCTAATTCAGTATTGATTTTATTCTGAATCCTTCCCTGTATAACTTTTAGTAAAATTTGTGTTATTTGGCTCATTAGGCTTATTGTTCTGAAGTCACTGCATTCAACTGCACCATTCTTTTTAGGCAATGCAATGAAAGTTGATGTTTTTAGATCGTTTGGTATGTATCCTGTATGGTATATGTCATTGCATATGTCTGTGATCACTCGACGCCAAACTCTTCTAGAGCCTGTATCATTTCTATCTGTATATTGTCAGGCCCTCCTGCATTTCCTTTTTTCATTGTTTTTATGGCTATTTCTACTTCGGATTTCAGGATTGTATTGTAGTATGTACATTTTATGTCTGGCTTTTTGTCCCTTTCCTCATGAAATAATTATGTTATATATTCTTGCCATCTATCTATTATATCTTTGTTGTCTGATAGCATTCTTCCCTCTTTGTTTGCTATACATCCGATTCCAGCCGCTTTTTTGTCTTTATTCGTCATTCTCTTTATTTCTGTGTGCATCTCTCTTAGGTTTTGTTTACTTTCCATAGTTTCGATTTCTAGACATCTTTGTTTGAGCCAGTCTTCTTTTGCCTTTTTGCACATTATCCGTATTTCATTGTCTATATCCTTGTATCTGGCAGTGTTTTTCGCATGTCTTCTTTCTTCCATTTTTTCTAATAGTTTGTCTGTTATCCATTTTTGATTTTTGTTACTTTCATTTTTGTGCAAGGTGTTGCAGGATACTTGCATGCTGTTTTTTATTCATTGCCATTTTGTTGTGACTTTTTCCTCAGGATTTTCTCTTCTGTACTGCTCAATCCCCTCTTCTAGTAGCTTCTGATATGTGTTCTTTACTTGTACAGTATAAGTTTCTTGAACATCTTTCTAGTTTAACCCTGTTATATCTATTGGTGTTGCTGCATTAGTTTTTTGTTTGTTTCTCTTTAATTTGATTTTCATTTTTATCATTACAGGATTGTGGTCTGAATTTATATCTGCTCCTGCCTGGCTAGGTTTTGGCTTTCTTGACGCTGTTCCTGAATCTGTCTCTTATCATTATAAGATAAGACAAAAAGATAGAGGGAAGTAAAAAGAAGTAAAAAATACCAGACAGCTTAGGATAATGGTGCGGCGGAAGGTCAACAACAGAAACAAAAATTAACTGTCGAGATCAAGATTTGTGGAGAGACATGATCACTTGTGCCAGCAGGCATGGTACTTGATAATGATGATGACGATGGGGATTATGATATGTGTGCACATTTTTATGTTTAGGTCTCTTGTTGATAGAGCATTCTTGTACTTGCATTGTAATGTCTCTCACTACACACACACACACTCACTATATGTGGCCGTGTATGGATTTATATACTTTTATTTTAAATGGAAAATTGGATAGTGCAGATTGCAACTTCTGGGGGTTTGACACTTTTACATTCTTTCGGAAAATAAATGAAAGGTTGTTATCTAAGAGAAATTGTGGGGAAAACCTGGGACCCGCGGTGTGACTAGGTTTTCGCTAACAATTTTGGTACGGTAAGCGGCAATATTTATGGCCTAACCTTTTCGATTTTAACTGCTAAAGGGTCATTATCCAGTGCGAGTGCACAGAGTACCTACTGTATAATGCCATTATCAGAGAGGGCATCTGATCTCATTCACTACCCAAGTGATCAGTGGAGGGTCACGTTATAAAGAAATTACGTATTATTTTTTATCCTATTTTTGAAAAATCACCACCGTTTCTGGTGGGGTTTCAACCTGGAGTCTTCCTGTCCTGGGGTAATCTTCTTACTACTAGACTACTCAGCCCGCATATACATTATATATATATATATATATATATATATATATATATATATATATAGAGAGAGAGAGAGAGAGAGAGAGAGAGAGAGGATTATAGAGATGCAGTAAATTGGTGATAAGTTGACCTGTGAAAATAACTTACTACTAGCAGATCAACGCCACACATATAATTAATTACAAGATGACGACTTGCTCAGTTATGTCGAGACAATCGCAACGACTCCGTTGCTTGTATAACCGACGACTATCGCTTAAGAAATAAAAACTCAAAATCGTACAGAGAAACGAGGAACATACACTAGGCAATAACTAACTTGAAGGCAATTAGGGAGCAGTCAAAGATTTGCAGTACTGCCGTAAAGCTGGTAGCAAAGGTCCAGTAGAGGAGTGTACCGTACATACGTACAAGATATGGTGACAGCTTTACTAAAAGAACAGAACAAAACACTGGCGTTGTGTACTGCATGCGGACTTCTTCAAAAAACAAGAAGAACACCAACAAACAATGAGATACATGTAAATTCGACTACATCTAGGATGAACGAGCAGGTAGGTCAAGGAGAAATAAACAGAGGGACAAGCGATGAAATGATGAAACGAGAGAAAGAGATGTGTTAAATATCAGAAGTCAAAAATATATAATATATATACTCTTATGTGGAAATATGTGAGTAAAATATATACAAACAAATGAAGCATAACTCAGCTGAGGGCACGTTCCGACATCACTGCTCACAGCGAAGATGTATTTCAAATGTAAGTAAAAATGTGGCGGAAGGAAAAGAGATTGATGGGAAACCAGTCACGTGATAAGACGGTAGGTCCGACGAGATAACAAGATAGTGGAATTGGGCATGAAGCAGTCCAGCGTGTATCAGGTAATCACTAAATATAATATATATGGAGTGTAAAAACAAGCAAACATATTCGACATTCCAAGACAAACTAGTAATAAATGAGACGTGATCAGGGGATAATCTAGATATATGATGCACACACAGACAATCGCTTGGGAGGATCAGGTTAGGTAGTGAGGGGCCAAAACAGGAGCAGGGGAGGGATACATGGAGATGGCGTTTGTCCCATTTGTCCTAGTTAGAATCGCCGGAACTAAACTGATTTAATATAAGACAGTAAAACTCTCTATTTTACATTTGCTTTATTGCATCAATATTTCAATGTTGAGTTTATTTGATGTGTTTGACATATATCACAGAGAAAATGACTGACTATAGTATCATTTATAGACACTCGTTACAAGTGTTAGTAAAAATTGAATTAATCTTCTTTTCTAGAGAAGGAATTTAATTTTAGTTAATCTGTCACAGACTATCATCATGATCATCATCGAATGCCGTCTCCGCAACGAAGATTGGCTGCAATGGAGCGCCATTCTGCTCTGTTTCTTGCTTTGATAGTGCATGGTGTCAAAGGCTGATTTATCCATCTTTTGATGTTACTCGTCCATGTTAGTCTTGGTCTGCCTCTGCCTCTTTTACCTTGTATTGTCCCCTCTAGTATTACTTTTAATAGGATGTTGTGTCTTTTAACATGGCCCAAAAATCGCATTTGTCTTGTTTGCATTGTGCTTAGTAGTTCTCTTTCATGTTTAGTTGTTTTAAGACCTCATCGTTTGTTTTCTTTTTTCTTTCATCTAATTCTACCTATTCTTCTATATATCCACATTTCAAAGGCTTCAATTCTCTGTTCTGTTTTCTTGTCTAATGTCCAAGTTTTTGCACCATGTATGAATATTGAGAAGATGTAACATTTTGCTATTCTTAATTTTTATCCTTGTGTTATTTGTTTTGATGTTATTATGTTCTTCATGACATTAAAATTACTTTTTGCCATTCCTATTCTTTTGCTTATATCTGAACTGTCTCGAGGTCTATTCCTTCAATTTTTATATCCACCTGTGGGTTTTGACTATTCTCTTTGTTTATGATCATAGTTTTCGTCTTTTTGACATTCATATCTAGTCCATATTTTTGTTTGTCATGTTTATTACATTAAGTAATTATTGTAGATCTTTAGGACTTTCTGCTGATAGTACAGTATCGTCAGCATATCTTAGGTTATTATCTTTCCATTAAGTTGAAGGCCTGGCATCTCTATGATATTTTTTAAAGATTTGCTCAGTGCATAGATTGAACAAGCTTGGTTATAAGATACATCCCTGTCTTACTTCTCTTTTTATATCAATGAGTGTAGAGTTCTCTTTGTTATATTTTATTATTGCTGTTTGCTCCCTGTATAGATTACATATTAGTCGTATGTCCATGCCATCTAGATGTATCTCTTTTAGGCATTCTATAAGTTGTTTGTGGTGTACTCTATCAAAAGCTTTTGTGTAGTCTATGAAGCAGGTATATATTGGTTTGTTTACTTCTGTGTACTTTTCGATTACTGTTCTCATGCAGAATATGGCTTCTTTGGTCCCGCTATTTATCCTAAATCCAAATTGCTGCTCATATAATTCAGAATTCATTTTATTCTGAACCTTCCTTGTATAACTTTTAGCAAGATGTTTGTAACATGACTCATTAGGCTTATTGTTCTAAAGTCACTGCATCCAAATGCACCATTCTTTTTAGGCAATGCAATGCAAGTTGATGTTTTTAGTTCATTTGGTATGTATCCTGTATGGTATTTGTCGTTGCATATGTCTGTAATCACTTCAATGGCAAATTCTTCTAGTGCGTGTATCATCTCTATCTGTATGCTGTCAGGTCCTGCTGCTTTTCCATTTTTCGTTGTTTTTATAGCTTTTTCCACCTCAGATTTTAAGAATTTATAGCATGATGTACATTTTATTACTGGTTTCTTGTCCCTTTGATCATGAAATAGTTCTGTTATATATTTCTGCCATATATCTATAATATCGTTTTTGTCTTTTAGCATTTTGCCTTTTTTGCCTGCATTGTCACCACTTTCTGTGGCTTTTTTTAAATTTGTATTAATCATTCTCTTTATTTCTGTGTGCATTCCTCTTAAGCCTTGTTTGCTTTCCATATTTTCTATTTCTATACATTTTTGGCTGAGCCTTCTTTTGCCTTTTTACACATTTTGCGTATTTCATTATCTATTTTATTGTATTGGGCAGTGTTCTTCGCTTGTCTCCTTTCTTCCATTTTTTTCTAAGATGGTGTTAGTTATTCATTTTTGTTTTTTGTTCTTTTCTCTTTTGGGTAAGGTGTCGCAGGTTTCTTGTATGCTTTTCTTTATGCATTGCCATTTGGTTGTTACTTTTTCATCATGATTTTCTCTTCTGTATTGCTCAATTCCTTCTTCTAGCTGCTTTTGGTATGTGTTTTTTACTTGTATAGTATAGGTATCATTAATATCTTTTTGATTTAAAGCCGTTATATCCAGTGGAGTTGTTGATGAATTGGACTTTGGCTTGTTTCACTTTTGTTTGATTTTCATTTTAATCATTACAGGATTGTGATCTGAATTAATATCTGCTCCTGGGTAGGTTTTGACTTTCTTTACGCTGTTACAGAACCTTTCTTTTATCATTATGTAACCTATTCGATTTATTTTATTGTCTCCAGGGCATTTTTTGTGTATAGTTTCCTTTTCTCTTGCTTAAAGTAGGTGTTACATATTATCAGCCTGTATTCTTCACAGAATTGTATTAATCTTTCTCCTCTGTCATTTATTTTTCCTAAACCATGATTTCCTATAATTGTCTTATATCTACCTTTTCCTACTTTAGCGTTCATGTCACCCATTACAATCAAGATGTCTGAAGATTTCACTTGCTACATAACTTTATTTAGGTCTTCATAGTATGCCTCTATTTGTTCATCTGTGTAGTCTTGAGTAGGTGCAAATGTCTATACACATATATCACAGACTATACAATCAGAATATTTGACGGTTGGCTTTATGAAAAAAAGGTTGTTTTTTGTTACAACAGCCGGTCAGTTTGATCTAATTATTCAGTGTGTCAAGTAACGTAAGACTTTCAGTTTCACACAATCGCTCATGCATCACAGCTACACCAGCCCTATTGCTACGTGAGAAGTCTTTCATGATCAACCAATCAGCGTGGAACGGACAAACACGAGCATGTGGCTTGTAAAAAAAAGAGAAGTAAAGTGCCTCGGTCACACCAAGTGGCGTATAGGGAATATGGTGTTAGTGACCATTATTTTTACAGACCTTCGGCACATGATTTTTGGGTAATGTGATCGGTAATACGACCGTGCTGCTTTACTTTCCCAGAAAAAAATTCCGGTACCCATTAAAGGCTGGGTGAACCCAAAACTGTCGGATCGAATGCTAGTTCTTGTCCTTTGTGGTCCATTTCACTAGCCACTGAGCTATCGCTGCACTTATGTTGCTAGTGGGGAAACCATTTTAGGTGGGCATCGGTAGCCTAGTTGGAAACACTACCCGACTAGGAAACTGACGTTCTCTCCGACAGCACCGCGTCGTCGATGTGTGGGTTGTACTCGCGGCAGTCGACCCAGCCGCTGGGAGCAGTGTGGGTTGTACTCGTGGTTGGAAAAAAAATAAAACACACCGGCAGTCGACCCAGCCGCTGGCAGAAATGGATACCAGGGTATTACTCTGGGAAGGTGAGGAATGCCCCGCACCTCATCTTGAGTTTCGATGCTTGTAGCGACACTATCTAGATGTCTCCAAACACTTCTGGATAGGCGGCCGTGTACATATGGGTGAAAATTCGCCTGCTATAGACGCCGATTCCGGTCTCGTACTTTACCTTACTTTTACTGTTTTAGAAACGTGGGTTCTGAAGCAAGAGGGGCATCCTATATTAACACGCTACTCTACATAACTTACAACGGTATAGTTCACAACTTTTGAGGGTTTTTCTTTAGCAGCCTAAGAGCAATGAAGACAGAAAAGAGCCATGTCACATGTGGATACGAAATACCATGTAGTTGTGCGTATAGACCTACATATTGTTTTAGAGCTAGTGTGGTCTTAGTTACGCCACTTTTCTTTCCCACATCTTTCTTTCAAGTTTGATGAACCTGGAAGCCGTCGATTAAAATCGAACCCAATCTTTTGTACTCAATAGCCCAGGAAACTAACCGCTGAGCTACTGCTGATCCAAACCGAAAAACAAGCTGACTACATCATAAATCATCACGTACCATGTTCTCAAATCATGTCTGAGATGCTAAATTGCTTCAGTGGAACGACAGGAACAATCTAGGCTTCGATAATTTGTTTAAATATCAAACAAATAAAAGACTACTCTACGACACATCTGCCATATACGTCCTTCGGTGTATGTCGGGGAATGGGGAGCTCTAGATGGGACTAGAGAAACAATGGCCGCTTGGTCAAAGCAGTCGCCATGACGTGTGAGTCGTATCAATTGTGTTGCTGACTGTTTTCCATGGCATGGCACCAAGCTATACACAATTTTATCGTTTTGTTTTCCGCGATCTCTCTTTCCCTGTATTTGCCAGTTGGTAACAAGTATTCAAAATTTTATCTTCTCATGATGTACCCGAAAAAAATATTTCTTTGTGATGTTTCTAGTAACTCCATTTTTGTGATGACCTCTTTAAGAATTTTCTTTCTGAACTTTTTAGCTGTCAACTTTCAGCATTCTTATGGGAAATTCTATTTCTGTGACATCTAATCGTCTCTGCATTTGCTTTTTCACGATCCATGATTCTCTTCCATAGGTCTAAATTTGCTCTATACAGAACCGTTGAACTCTCTTTCTCATTTATATTGGCATAGATTTATTGCATACAATGTCTGAAATGCTATTTTGGCCAGAACTATTCTGCTTTGTATTTATTTGATGCATATCTTATCTGATATTGTTATTGTGGTGAGCGATACAGATAATAAATTTTATTTTAGATTCGGTCGCCTATGTTAACGAAAGAATATAATTGTAATATATAGTTTGAGAGAAACAGTCAATTTTTTTTTCAAGCGCATCATGACAAGAGGAAAGCTGGAATATTTTGTTACAACTGGAAAAATATAGGGAGAGAGAGAGATCGCAGACGACAAAGAGAGAAGATACTAGATAGGTTGGTGTCATGGTATGGAAAACAGTTAAGCGTGTGATTCCCTGCTTGGTGTCATGGTATGGAAAACAGTTAAGCGTGGGATAGCCTGACATGACATAGACCTTGAATATTACAGCAGAATAAATACAAGTTCTAGCTTGATTATGATAATCTTGATGTCCGGTTTCTATCAATGCAAAGTTTTCCACTAAAAGTCGGTTACTCGTTTTATCCCCCGTTTGAAATATGTTAATTATCGAAACTCTCATTAATATTTGTTTTAGTGAAGCACTTTACATTTCTATTTGTTTTAGTCAAAAACGTTACATTTCTATTTGTTTTAGTCAAAAACGTTACATTTCTATTTGTTTTAGTCAAAAACGTTACATTTCTATTTGTTTTAGTAAAACGTAATATTTCGACCACATATTTTTTTCTTTCTCCATGAACTGATCTGAACCTTATAACACTTCTGACAGATTTATAACATTTGAATTGATTACACTGTTAATACAATAATACCATTTTAATTGATTACACTGTTAATACAATTATAACATTTGAATTGATTACACTGTTAATACAATTATAACATTTGAATTGATTACACTGTTAATACAATTGTAACATTTGAATTGATTACACTGTTAATACAATTATAACATTGAATTGACACTGTTAATACAATTGTAACATTTGAATTGATTACACTGTTAATACAATAATTTGAATTGATTACACTGTTAATACAATAAATTTTTACGCTGTTAATATAATTGTAACATTTGAATTGATTACACTGTTAATACAATTATAACGTTTGATTTTATTACAACGTTGACTCTAATATAACATTTGAATTTATTACAATGTTGACTCTAATATAACATTTGAATTTATTACAATGTTGACACTAATATAACATTTGAATTTATTACAATGTTGACACTAATATAACATTTGAATTTATTACAATGTTGACTCTAATGTAACATTTAAATGTATACAATAAAATGAGGGAACCAATTATCTCGTATGGTTGGCTTCCATAAAGTGACCCCAGTTTATTTCGTATAATTCACTGCATTTGCGATAATACCCTCTGTAGGTCCTTCGGAAGTTGATTTACTACAGATTGATAAGATGAAGGCACTTGTGTTGGAGCATTTCATCAAAATCTTCACTGAGCATCGTCTCCGCATCGAATGTTGTCTACCATGGAGCGCCATTTTGCTCTATCTCTTGTTTTGATGGTGCAGGTTATCATAGGGTGACTCTTTTATCATTTGATGTTACTCGTCCATGTTGATCTTGGTCTGCCTCTGCCTCGCTTACCTTCCATGTTCCTTACAAGATTACTTTTAGTGGGCTGATGTGTCTTTTAACATGATTCAAAACTTGCATTTGTTTTTGATTGAATTGTGTTAATATTTTTCTTTTCATTTTTAGATGTTTTAAAACTTCATTTTTGTTTTGGTTTCTATTCATCCAATTCCTCCCTTTCTTGTATAAGTCCACATTTCAAAGGCTTCACTGTTCGAGTCTGTATTCCAGCACCATACAGGAGATGTGTGAACATATACCTGTTTGCTATTCTTTGTTTTAGCGATGGTGTTATTTCTGTTGAGACTAGTATATTTTTCATGTCATTAAACTTGCTTTTTACCATTCCTATTCTTTTTGTTTGTTTCAGTTTTACATTTTCCATCACTGGTTATAGTATATATAAGGTAGTTGTAGCTTTGAACTGCTTCCTGGTTTATTCCTTCAAATGTAATATCCACTTGTAGGTTTTGATTATTATGTTTATTGATCATGGTCTTAAACTTTTGGATGCCTATATCTAATCCATATTTTTTGTTTGTCATGTTTATTTCATTAAGTGATTGTTGTGGATCTTTAGGATTTTCTGCTAGCAATACATTATCAATAAAAACATCAGATGGAGATTCACCACAGAAATAAAAAGCAGAATAGTTGGCCAAAATAGCATTTCAGAAAATGAAAAATATCTTATGCAACAAATCTACGTCAATAGAAGTCTGAAATAGAGTTCATCAGTGCTATATAGAACCATTTCTGACCTATGGAAGCGAATCATGGGCAGTATATAAATATATGAAAAGACCATTAGAGGCCATAGAGATGAGATTGCTCAGAAGAATGTTGAAAGTTTTCTAGACACATACAATACCACTGAAGAAATTCGCAAAGAGGCCAACACCAAAAGGAAGCTCCGAAAAACATCAGAAAGAAGCAATCATCATTCTTCGCGCACATCATGAGAAGAGGAAAGTTGGAACACTTGGTTACAACTGGCAAAATACAAGGAAAGAGAAATCATGGACGACAAAGAGAGAAAATGTCATGGCACGGAAAATAGTCAACAACAGAACTGATACGATGTACTGTAGATAGAAGATTGTGGGATTACATGATCGCCTACGCCAACAGGTATGGCACATGATTATAATGATGATGAAGATGATGAGTACAGTATCATCATTGCGCATTTCTGAAACGTATTAAACTTAGGCTGTGTTTTCTCATGTGTATACTGACACTAAAATAAATAATTTGATTGTTCCCTTGTAAATCACGATTTTGACCAACATCCACCAGAGTGGTAAACACAACATGCCATCAAATGACTGCGCTCATCTAACGTCTCCATGCATGTAATGTTGTTGCAACATTATAACAACGTTGCTTATATCCAAGTAGTCTACCTTCATTTGACATGAATATACAATCTATGGCCGACTTGCTTCATTCAAATAAGGTTCACAGCCAAACAAAATTAGTCCATCAGAGCGTCATTTTTTTCAAAACGTTACAGATAAATAATGCAGACCTTTAATGGCTTCAATTATATATACGTCTTATATACTATCAAACAAGCACTATTGAAAAGAAATAATAAAGATTAATAATCAATTTATTTGACTAAAGCTCATGAATCCTTAACTGTCAATATGCTGGGGAAATATATTAATATGTGTGAAGGCTGTTAATTGTCCAACAACATAATTATTTTTTTGACAATGCAAGAGTTCTGTCTTTGTTGATCATACACTGACAGATGTTTATTTGTTCCTTTAAACATTTTACGCGCATGTGAGACCATAAGTGTCTTCGATTTAATATTACTATTTTTTATAAATGTCTGTGAATGGTCATTTACTTATTGTTTGCTTCATGAAAAGTAAATATGTTTCTCTTTCATGGTACATTTTAAATATGTTTCTTTTAAGCCCCTTATTATAGATTTTGTAGCTTTTAAAGCACATAGAACTTTGTAGCATTAATACGCATGCTTTCATGGTCTAACTTGTAAATGTGGAATGCACTATTGCACTTAATAACGAATACCAGATGTGTCCATGGTGGATTAATAAAAAATTGGAGTTGATGGTCAAGGTATCAGACTGTGTTGGGATATATTTTAAAAATATATATCCACATTGTGTGGACGGACAGACACGGGGTCAACATTAGGACGTGGGTGTAAAGATACATTTATTACAGATAATTGTGTGGATAGACACGTAGGTGGTAAAAGGAAGTACCAAGCATATATAAAAGTTGAGCAACAACGAGCTGAGACATACATCTTTAAAATTGACAGAGAAAGATAGACGTAAGCACATATTAGCGATTAGTGATCAATAATTAGCAGAGCGTAATTAGAAAGTCTACTATTATTAGGAGTTGCGAAGTTAATAAATAACAGATTTAGTTAATCCACAACAGAACCAGTGTTTAGACATCTAGAAATTTGTTCCAAGATTTACATATTTCAGGATTATGTGAATCCGATTATTATCAGACCGTCCGTTAGTTACATTATAATATTGCTGACTATACTTTAGTATATAATATAAATTGTGACTATATGATTGCAATAATAGGACGTAACTAATTATGTTTTCGTGTGATGGAACACATCAAGAGTTTGTTTGTTTGTCAGAAATAGATGTTATGTGTATATGCTAACTATGTATGTGAATAAACTAAATTATAATTAGGTCACAATGTATGCTAACTTCATAATAACGTTTGTTTTTACATCGTTTTACTTACAGTCAGTATTTCATCCATCTCACTGGCCACCTAAATCAAGTTAAAGTTTTACTTTTTTGATTTCTTCCTGAACCAGCGATCATGTATAAACTTATTCACTGTTACATAACAGCCGACACTCGTCCACAACTCATTTATTTATAAAGCAGTGCAATGTCTCTCAAACACATCCACTCACTAAATAGTTGTTCAAAAACAGCTATTGCTCGCTGTCTAATAATTTCGAATCTGCAGACACTGCACGTTGAAGAAAGTCATCATTTATCAACAAATGTCGCTATATAGAAATAATATTTTGGGAGGCCGCTTATTTAAAGCATTAGTCAGTCTGTATAGATAGCGTCTGTTTGGATCACAGTAGCTTAAAATTATCCAATGGGGCTGTGTAAAAATAATGTATTTGAATTACATTAACGTATACCATTCAGTGTTCGACAATATCAAGTTCATGAAAACAAAAAGTACACTAATTTCACATGCACTGCTTGAGATGAACGTCGAAAGTGTATGAAATTGTAGGATCGCAAACCCTGAAATATTTGATTGGATTTGAATAATAAATAATCGAAGAAGAGGTATAAGATGCATTGCGCAATATAAAAGCAGGAAAAGCCCGTGGACCAGATAATACAACTAAAGAAGAGATTAAAGCATTAGGGTGATTTCGATATATAATTTTCAAAAAAATATTGAATATCTACAACAGCGGATATATACCAGATGACATTTAAAATCAATATTCATAGCCCAACCAAAGAAATTCTGGCGCGATTGAATGCGATGATTATCGCACAATAAGTCTTATGATTTATATGACCAAGGTATTACAAAGAATCATCATGCGAAGAGTGAGAAACAAAATCATTTCAGAAATTAGTGATGAACAGTGTGGGTTTTTGGAGGTTGTAAACGAACATTATATGTATATGTATGTATATATATATATATATATATATATATATATATATATATTTATATAGATATCATAACATCTATTGTGGAAAGAACCATCTGTGAAAACAGATCTTCCAATGTTTTATAGAGTATACCATAGCATTTGACAATGTAAAGCACCAAGATTTAATAATAAAAAAAATTAGAAGGTGTAAACATTGACACCAAGGTTCAAAGAATATAAAAGAACATGTGTTGGCAACAAACAGCGGCCATAAAAAAAACTGGAAACCAATTGGGAATGTTTCAACAAATAAAACAGGGTGTTAGACACGGTTGTGTGTGGTCACCAGATTTATTTAATATGTATAGTGAGATTATTTTAAGATCCATAAGGAACAAGCCTGAAATAACAATCGAAGGTCTAAATTAACCTCAGGTTTACTGATACTACAGTCCTAATCGCTAAGAGTGAAAATGGGTTAAAAGAAATGCTAGATATGATAGTGATAGATAGCAAAAAAAAGGACTCAGCCACAATGCCAAAAAGAGAGAAATAATGGTAGCAATACAGAAAAAAAACATTACCGCATTGTGCAAAAAAAGCAAGTGGAACAATATTGAAACAGGTGAATGAATTTAAATATCTGAGAACAATGTTATCCTCAGATGGTAGATGTGCAACAGAGGTGAGATGCAGAATGGTTGAGGCAAAAACAGTTTTCCAAAAAAAAAGAGGAAGATATTGTGCAATTCATTTTGACAATAGAAAGAAGACAAATAATTCTTAAATGTTATGTAGAACCAATCTAAACATATATATGCGAATCAAGGACAAAAGGACAGAAAGCAAGATAATTACTATAGACTATATAGAAGAATGTTGGGAATACCATGAACAGCTAAGAAGAGTATTTCTCTCTGACTAAGTACATGTTAGAATGTTGCACTATGTTCTGTGGCAATGGCCCAGTGCATCCAATTTCTGCCAGCATTTTATTCAGGTTTGCTTTCCTTAGCCTTTGATTGTCCCCAATCTTCCTGCAAGGCTGCAGATTGTCTTTTCTATAGGGGGATTCTGCCCTTAGATGGTCGGCCCTCTCCCGTTTACGAGCACCATCTGCCCGAGCTCTGTGTAGTTTTCTCTCTCATAAGCGGTCTGGTCTTCTGAACTCTTGAGCACCGCCTGCCTTTTTGATTAAGGACAGAAAGAGGAGAAAAGACAGAAAAGTATTTAACCCATGAAGTGGGGATGGATTAGTTCAGACCAGAGAGTGTACCACTCGCTTATGGGTTCTGCGTTTTCAATTAAAGGGTTTCATCTACTCCTGACTCATTTGTCTGGCTCCTCACCAATGACCTTTCCAGCTTGGGTGACCCTGCCAGGAGCTAAGCTCCCGCTGGTATAGCTCCTTGGATTCCGGCGACGTACAAGCCATCCAACCACAACATAGTGAACCTACTGTGGAGGGAGAAGAGTAATGAAAACGTTCTGAAACAGGTTAAAGTAACAAGAGAGCTAATTTCCAATATTAGGAAGAAATAATCATAATGTTTTTGCCATGTTATGAGAAAAGGACAACTGGAATATATTATGACAACTGGGAAAATTGAGAGACGAAAAGATATGATCATCAAAGAAAAAAGTTACCAGAGAGCTTAAGATAATGGCTTGGACTGTTTGGACAAATGATAAATAACTGTAGAGTTTGAGGGCTGTGGAGAGATATGATCACTTACCCCTGCAGGTATGGTACACGATGATGATGATTTGATTTCGTAAAATTGTATCAGACAACGTTGTGTTATAGGAAAAGGAGGTGATAAAGTTAACATTCTATACATATATATATATATATATATATAAACAGATAGAAGTATCAATCGTTAACAATTATAGAGCCTCGTCAATGCAGGTGGGGTATAGATAAAATAATCTGAATGACCATATGTTTTACGCACCATCGGCACATGATTTTTGTGCGGTAATATGGTCGGCATTAGAATCAGCTCTATAATTTTTAACGATTGATACTTCTATCTGCACATATATATGTATAGAATATTAACTTTCTCACCTCCTCTTCCTACAACACAACGTTGTCTGATGGACCATACAATTTTACGAAATTATATCATCAGCATCGTGTACCATACCTGCAGGGGTAAGTGGTGGTGATGGATAAGACACTCAACTATGAGAGTATAACACTGGCCCGTTGTTGGATTCGCCAAAGAAAAAGACATAAGGGAAGACAACATTTTTCTTGGAGAAGACATTAAAGCAGAGATGAAGATGATGGAGAAGACATCATGAAAACAGAACGGCGTGGAAAGTGTTTATTGACGGCCTATGCTCCACAGGGAGTAGAAAGGTAACAGAAAAAATAAATAACTATTTTAGTTCCACAAATGTAACCACTAACATATTCATAAATGTAATTATAATGTATTAGTTAATCTCTTACACACTAGCAAATGAAGATGGGTGTATTACATTATCAACATTTACAATCAATTCAGTTTAAGGGGACTGGTTGGTCTCTAGGCTAGACGCCAGCCTGGAGACAGAGCGGTTATTGGTTCAAATCTCGGCTGCACCAGTTGGGATTTGTATGTATGACTATCTCTCTGTGGCAACACAACTGGTCTCAGCAGCGAGGCCCGGCTTGAAACGTCCATCACACGTGAACGGAAAAAAATATGAGCACCTCCGAAGACGGAGTTATCTGCCCTGCTAAGCTGGAGCCTGTGCACACGGCTGCCAAGAAAAAAATGGATAAATACGCACAATTGAGTTCCAGGTCTCTAGGGACTTCGCCAGAGGTAAAAGCTAGCGAAGCATTTTTTCCAAATTGAATGGAAACGTCTACATCTACTATCAGCCGATAGTAAGTAAACTCGTGCATTGTAAATTGGTTTGTTAATGTAAAACCACTAAACATTCTCTCTATTGGTATACACGCTTTAACTGGTTGTAAAGATTACAAAACACATAACAATGACTTTGTGAGATTTCGTCAACAGCGTTAATAAACTTGATAACACTTCAACGTTGTCATAGTAACGTGGACAAACATAGTGAAATTACATTCTATTTGCGGTTAAGATTACATTTTGCTTTTCACCGTTACCAATAACGTGCTAACCTTTTCTAAGTCTACAATCTCTCCAGCATCAGGGTGACGATACTAGAAAGACAGAAAAGTAAAGTTATATTTTATGTAATTAAAATATTTCACGTTTCAAAAGATGAACAAAGTGCCCGTAATTCTTCAAATAGATCGCTCATGTAATGCTATCTTATACCGCCATGAACTCTGCTTATCTTCTGCACTGCAGTAAATTAAGTAAACAAACATAGGTCTGAATGAAATAAACAAGCAGAGATCTGAAGGAAGTAAACAACATTGGTCTGAATAAAGTAAACACACATAGGTTTACGACCTCTTCTAATAGAGGGAATTTACTCCCCAGTTGATGCTTTAGAATATGATATAAGCAATGATTTCTTCAACCGTTCGCGATAAATCACACATATATATATAAGTGGACTCATAAAAGTGGATACATTTAGGAAAACCTGAATATCCAAGAAGTTAAAGTGAGTATACAACATGTTTTATAGATTCAGCTGAGCCCGTCTCTTTCGATTTGTTCAGTTTGCTACAAATGTTTGTGATTTATGTTGTCCAGATCCGTTACTTCTTTGATGTCGTCTCTTCAGTTCTCGTTCTCTGCCTGCCTTTGAGTCTAACCCTTCTCCATTTTGTTCGTAATTTTATTGGTTTTGTTTGTTGTAACAAATGGTATGCTTCATTTAAAGTCACTTAGTCGTATCTTCATTATTTCATCACATCGTTATCTAAATTTTTTTAGTTTTTTTTTGCTTTGATTTAATATGTACTGAACCTTACTCTTTAATATGATATATTGCACTACATCGCATATCTAATCCCTACAATTATCGCCGTATGTATGTCCCTAAAATAGTTTTTTTCCGCAAGTGAACAAGTTGATAGACATGCAGATGGCCCGACAAAAAAAAAAAAAATAAACAGGTACCGTTATGCCCCAGGTGATTAATTCAGATTGTGCTAGTGTTTATAATGTGATCATGCTTGTGTGAGTGCCTGGACAAAATAACTAAGACAAGGATAAGAAGAATGGTTAGTGGTTTGTCGAAGGCTCATGTATCACTGCAAAAGGAAAAAGAATCGCAATCTCTCAACCGCCAGCGTCAGTTGAATAATCCGAATTAATATGTCATGTTTAAAGGATCCAAACAATGAAAGGCAAATCCCCATCATATCAGCTACAGTACACGCCAAAATACATAAGGCGGCGCGGCAGCGAAAATGAACGCAGCTGAACTGCCCTTCGTTATACTATATTATCATTCAACGTAAGCAAACGGAATATTGAAACATGATCCTGATGAAAAATACAGATCACGGGTTGCACAGAGAACTAAACTCAGTAGCTCCTGCAGCATACCGGACTTGGAATATGAGGAAACTGCAACAAGGAACACTTTTCAGACAGAACCTCAAAGATTCCTGCCGGCTATCTGACATTTTGACCGGAAGTCCATTTTGAGAAGAAACACCCATCCTCCTAAAATGTTTAGCAGTGATTTTTTTTAAAGATTTAAATACGGCCTGGCGTGATACCGACCATATCACCCAAAAATGTGCCCTGGCCATAGAAAAATGTGGTCACTAACACCATATTGCTCACATGCCTAGCAATGCAGGGGAGGGAAACTTTACTCTCTTAATTTACTTGTAAATAATGAATATCAATTTATTGAGGTGAATACGTGACTGATCATTGATATAGGAGTATGCAGAATTAAACAAACAATGAATGGCTAGCCATATAGAAGTATAATTCCTTTTTCACATTCCATATAGTTCTATAAAGCAATACTTACTGTTACATCTGTACTAATTTGATTTAACATCTGAAAGACAACATAATTTACTTTTTAATGAAATGACAATCTGGACAAATAACAACATCATTATTATAATATTTGTTATCAAAGTACACAACTGTACAAGTCTTTTAAAACAATGAATTGATATGGGGATGTCCCAAATGCATGGCAAGGCACGGTCCGTTAACATTGACTAGGTTGTCCATTTCATTTAAGACCCCACTTGCCATCCAAAATGGAAGTGTGTAGGAAAAAACTCAGGAGTCAAAACGGGCACTCTACAATATAATCTTCATCCCAACGTTTTCTACATGAACCCAAGATACAAGTACAATAATAAAAATAACGACTACCGAGATAAAATGTGTTAGAAGAATGACGAGAAATAGCCAATGCATAATCCCGGCCATACAATACAAAGAGAAACTACATATACAATGTTTTAGCAATGTAATAAGGCAGAAAGAGCAAAACACAACACAACGATTCTTCAATAAACGTTATGAAAACACAAGACCCAAGGCCGACCATATAAAAAGATGTATTGATGGAATATGATAGACTAGGAAACATAACAGCAGCAGAGGCAAAGAGAAAAGCGAAATACTGCAAATCATGCGTCACCTTGACATTGAAAGGCAAATCAAGGAAGGAAAAGGAGAAGAATAAGCTAAAGAGGAAGAAGCTAAAACTAAGAATAGCAAAATCTTCTCAACATTCATGTACGATGCAGAAACATGGACTGACACGAAAACAGAGTAGAAAAATGAAGCCTTTGAAATAGAGATTTATAGAAGAATTAGATGGAAAGAAAAGGAAACAAATGATGACGTTTTAAAACAACTAAAAGTGAAAAGAGAACTACTAAATACAATTCAAACAAGACAAACGAAATTGATGTGGCATGTTAAAAGAGACAGCAGCCAACTAAAAGTAATCTTGGAAGGGAAAATACAAGATAAAAGAGGCAGAAGCAGAACAAGAATAAAATAGAAGAGAAACATTAAAAGATGGACAAGTCACCCTATGACAACCTGCATCATCAATTCAAGAGACAGCAGAATGGCGCTCCATGGTAACAAACCATCGATGGTTGAACCAATGAACCATTGAACAGCATTCAATGATGATGATGGTTTTCTGCAATCCAATGTTGTTATTTGAAAAAAAGAAATTTATTACATGTCCTCAGTTGCTGCTACTTTTCCAAACTTGTTAATACTGTTCCTAGGTTCATCATCATCATCATCATGTGCTATACCGGTTGTCGTAGGCAATTATGTCTTTCCTAAATGTTCTATCCACAGATCATCGTATCAATTATGTTGTTGACCGTTGTCCGTGCCTCGATACGAAGTTATTTACCATATTTGTTTGTTTTTTTTTTGTCATTCGCGATGTAGATTTCCCTGTATTTTTGGCAATTGTAATTAAGTGTTTCGGCCCTGATGAATTGTTTATAAAAATATTTTTTTGAAAATGTAAAATGTTAATGTAGACGTGACCGGTTGTTTCCAAAATGGAGGAATTATTTTTCTCCGGCTTGGTATAGAACAGTTGATCAGAGGTTTAACAATCCACTATCAGAAAAAAAAACGATGTTATTAATGAAACGTAGACCTTAAACTGCTAGAACAAAAATTCAGATAAGAGAAGGAGTATCTTGGGCTACGCCACATGAGCCTGCTACGGCTCGAAAGGTCAATAGATAGATATAATCAAGTACTCAAACCTGTTTCAACTTGATCATATATTTGCAATCTTTAATGCAAGGTGGAGTAATGTTACCTGCTATTGTAAGCAGTAGACAATAAAAACTGCAGCAGCCCTGCTTTGCAGGTATGCTCGGGAGATTAATAGGCTAAGGGAGAGTACCCTAAAGTAAAACAACCCCACTGCCTTGTGGGTGAGATTTTTTAGTCAAAGGTTAGTGCAGCCAACCGTAAATAAACCGATGGAAGACAACTTAAAACTACCGTCGTAATTCCTTCGTATAATCCTGAATCGCAACTGTCGAGATAGGAAGTTGTGGAGCGACATGACCACCTACGCCAGCAGGCAATGTACTTTTTGATGGTACTCGCACTTACAGTTTCTATAAACTCTGTGAACTGAAATAGAAAATATGAAACTTTTTGTAGACAACACCCACATGTGTTATTTTAACTCCATTAAGTTAACTACGAATATATAATAAGTAACACGAAACTCTGTATACATAGCTTCGCAACAGGAGGCAATCTGAACATCAGAAGAAGACTTCTCCGTCCAGCAAGTGTTTCGGCCCTAATGACTTGTTTATAAAACAGTTTTTTGAAAATGTAAAATGTTAATGTAGACGGGAATGTTTTTGTCATTTCCAGATCTGTAACAGACCAACTGATGAAGGTTTTATTGTTAACATTACCATGGTGCAACTTGAAGAGTTGGATGGACAAGTTGCTCACGACGATCAGTCAGCTTTAGTGTCTCATGCCAGAGGATGCAAGAAAGTAAAACGTAAAACAGTGTAGTTAATAGTATCTGAAATACTACATTATCACACGCGCTCAACCTCTTAGCATTTTACAGATAAAAAAGTTTATAGTTGTATTTTTAAATATTTGTTGAATGTGTCTCTACTTGATTCTGTCAGTGAGTTGTTTCTTTTACACAGTCAAACATTTGTAACTTAAAAATACATGAGGTTAAAAATAATGGGATTGATAAGAACACAATTTGTCTAAAATGTTAGTATAGATTTAGAGATTTTGTCTGAATAGTATTTCAAAAATGTTTGTCTGAAAAGTTTGTCTGAAAAGTGTTACATGTTGCAGTTTCCTCATAATTCATGTCCTGCTTGCTGTCATATCTACCGAGTAGTGCTATGTGCACTCCGTGAACTGTGTTTTTCATCCGGATGTTGTTTCTATTTTCATATTGCTTATGATGAATGATGATATCGTATGACGAAGGACAGCTCAGATGCGATCACTGTCGGTGCTATTATAAGCCGTATGCCTTTTGACGTGTGCTGTGTTTGCTACGATGAGGATTGCAACTGCCTTTCTTTGTTTGGATAATCGATGAGACGTTCATTCGAATGTTTCCACTGGCATGGACGGTTGATCAATTATGGATGTTATTTCGTTGGCAGTGATGCCGTGGCCTTCGAATAATCCTAAATTCATCGTCATCATCATGTGCCATACCGGTTTGCGTAGGCGTTCATGTCCTTCCACAATCTTCTATCTATAGTACATCGTATCAGTTCTGTTGTTGACTGTTTTCCATGCCATAACACCAAGCTATCCAGTTTTCTCTCTCTTTGTCGTCCGCTATCAATCTTCCCTTTTAGTTTGCCAGTTGTAACCAAGTATTCAAAATTTCCTCTTCTCATGATGTGCCCAGAAAATGTTGATTGTTTCTTTCTGATGAACCCTAACTTCATATGCTCAAAAAGAGAATGCTTTGAGAGAATGCGTGTTTGTATTGTATCTCTCTACCGTGTGGTTCTATTGTAATTTGGTTGGGTTTGGCTGAGATACACTGATGCTCATCTAGACATTCCTAATCGAGAATCAATCTGCTTTCCTGGCAGTGGTCGCCACACAATATGTAGAGCTGGTGACTCCCGTCATCTTCTATTTTTAAATAGTGTTTCTAAACAATAAATAGTCTAATATAAGTGAGTTATGCTTGGAGAAGACAGATAGAAGCAGTGATGAAGATGATGGGGAAGACATGGATTGATCTTACAAGAGTGACAAAAAAACAGAACGACTTGGAAAGTGCTTGCTGAAGACCGATGCTCCACTGGAAGCTAAAAAGGTAGAAGAAGAAGAATAAGATGCTTATCTGTTGTCGTTGGCATCTTTCTTCGTTTCATCACAAACTAACACATTAATATGTAGTCGGTAAGAAAAGTTATGTTAGAATTGAAAAAAAAAACATCACTTTCATTACAGAATTCGGTGTTTGAAGCCATCTTTTTACTGGTGTACTACATCGTAATTCACGTTGTTCATATCTTCATCAGTGTCCAATATGTGACACTCTTAATGCCCTTATTCTGCAGTGTCGTCACAGGGGGTTCGAGGTGCCAGCACAGGGTGTCCGCGGTGCCGTCAAAGGGATCCGCGGTGCCATCACAGGGTGTCCGCGGTGCCGTCAAAGGGGATCTGCGGTGCCATCACAGGGGGTCCGAGGTGTCATCACAGGGGTGTCCACGGTGCCGTCAAAGGGGATCCGCGGTGCCATCACAGGGGATCCCAAGTGCCATCACAGGAGTTCCCAGGTGCCATCACAGGGTGTCCGTGTTGCCGTCAAAGGGGATCCGCGGTGCCATTACAGGGGGTCCCAGGTGCTATCACAGGGTGTCCGCGGTGCCGTCAAAGGGGATCCGCGGTGCCATCACAGGGGATCCCAGGTGCCATCACAGGGTGCCCGCGGTGCCATCAAAGGGGATCCGCGGTGCCATCACAGGGGGTCCGAGGTGCCATCACAGGGTGTCCGCTGTGCCGTCAAAGGGGATTCGCGGTGCCATCACTGGGGATCCCAGGTGCCATCACAGGGTGCCCGCGGTGCCATCACAGGTGGTCCCTGGTGCCATCACAGGGTGTCCGCGGTGCCGTCAAAGGACGCCCGCGGTGCCATCACAGGGGAGTCAGCGGTGCCATCACATGGAGTCCGCGGTGCCGTCGTCACAGTGGGAACGCGGTGTCGTCACATGGGATCTTGAGAAGTATTATACTCTATAGCGATATTAAAAGAGGGAATGAATGAGTGAATGAATGAATGAAAATATAAACATCTGGAGTTGAAGTTCAATTAGGGTAGGGCTCAATTTCTCTGAATTGATTCGCTGACTATCGCCTCGTAAGTTTTCCTGAATAATAATATTCATTTAATATTATTTTTGTCTCCAGTCTAAACCACTGGAAACTACTATTCGGCTTTTTCGTCCTAAATGTTTGTCTACACCGCAAGTATTCAACCCTTATCCGGGAGATACTTGTCTTAATAGGGAAGACAAAACAGAATTTATTCTCGAGTTGTGATCGCAGCTTTGTGCTATAGTCATGAGAACACCTGCGTGAAAAACAATCGCCAATGACGGCTAATTTTTTTTTTAGTTAGCCGAGTTCCCTAACGTTTGGCTTTTCGTGGCAAGGCGCAGTGCCAAGGAGTACGGGTTCGCTCCTGCTTCGAACCATATATTGTTCTTTGTTTTTTTTCTGTTCTGATTATTTGCCAGTTTTTTCCGAGTGCTGTAAACATAACTCTTCCTCTGAATTGATTCACTGACTATCGCCTCGGAAGTTTCCCTCTATTATATTATTCATTTATTATTATTTGTATCCTAACGATATGTGCCCTCCCTTGGCTGGGCCAGCAGCTAATATTGACGAAACCGGTCCGTCTGTCTGCTTTGTTGTTGCCCTTAACAACAGCATGACCCGGGACATACATAAAGGTGATAATGACAATTTTGGATTTCTGTGTTGATCCCAACAATTGACGACGAATTAGGTCTGACTTTACTCTGTGGATCATGTTCATTGAGTCACCCAATCACATATGAATGCATTCTTGAGTCTCCAACCAATCAAATGCCTTTGTCCCATCCCTTGTTATTTCCATCGTCAAGCTACTGTTCGTTATTGGGTAGGTACCATCATTCATGTGGACAGTTCTGCCATTGGATCATCATCATTGAGTGCCGTCTCCGCAACGAAGGTTGGCTACCATGGAGCGCCATTTTGCTCTATCTCTTGCTTTGATGGTGCAGGTTGTCATCGGTTGATTTGTCCATCTTTTGATGTTACTCGTCCATGTTAATCTTGGTCTGCCTCTGCCTCTTTTACCTTGTATTTTCCCCTCCAGGATCACTTTCAGTAGGCTGTTGTGTCTTTTAACATGGCCTAAGAATCGCATTTGTCTTGTTCTAATTGTGTTCAGAAGTTCTCTTTTCATTTTTAGTTGTTTTAAGACTTTGTCATTTGTTTTCTTTTCCTTCCATCCAATTCTACCTATTCTTCTATATATCCACATTTCAAAGGCTTCAATTCTCTGTTCTGTTTTCTTGTCTAATGTCCATGTTTCAGCACCATATAGGAATATTGAGAAGATGTAACATTTTGCTATTCTTAGTTTTAGTTCTGGTGTTATTTGTTTTGATGTTAGTATGTCCTTCATGACATTAAAATTACTTTTTGCCATTCCTATTCTTTTGTTTATTTCAGTTGTACATTTTCCATCACTGGTTATAGTATGTCCAAGGTAGTTATAGTTCTGAACTGTCTCAAGGTCTATTCCTTCAATTTGATATCCACTTGTGGGTTTTGAGTATTTTCTTTGTTTATGATCATAGTTTTAGTCTTTTTGATATTCATATCTAGTCCATATTTTTTGCTTGTCGTGTTTATTTCATTAAGTAATTGTTGTAGGTCTTTAGGATTTTCTGCTAGTAGTACAGTATCGTCAGCATATCTTAGGTTATTGATTATCTTTCCATTAATTTGTAGGCCTGGCATCTCTATGATGTTTTTAAAGATTTGCTCAGTGTATAGATTGAACAAGCTTGGTGATAGGATGCATCCTTGTCTTACTCCTCTTTTTATATCAATGGGTGTAGAGAACTCTTTGTTATATTTTATTATTGCTGTTTGCTCCCAGTATAGATTGCATATTAGTCGTATATCCATGTCATCTAGATGTATCTCTTTTAGGCATTCTATAAGTTGTTTGTGGTGTACTCTATCAAAAGCTTTGGTATAGTCTATGAAGCAGGCATATATTGGTTTGTTTACTTCTGTGTATTTTTCGATTAATGTTCTCATGCAGAATATGGCTTCTTTTGTCCCGCTATTTTTCCTAAATCCAAATTGCTGCTCATCTAATTCAGTATTGATTTTATTCTGAATCCTTCCTTGTATAACTTTTAGCAAGATTTTTGTAACATGGCTCATTAGGCTTATTGTTCTAAAGTCACTGCATTCAACTGCACCATTCTTTTTAGGCAATGCAATGAAAGTTGATGTTTTTAGTTCATTTGGTATGTATCCTGTGTGGTATATGTCGTTGCATATGTCTGTAATCACTTCAATGCCAAAATCTTCAAGTGCCTGTATCATCTCTATCTGTATGCTTTCAGGTCCTGCTGCTTTTCCCCTTTTCATTGTTTTTATAGCTTTTTCCACCTCAGATTTTAAGATTTTATAGCCTGATGTACATTTTATAACTGGTTTCTTGTCCCTTTGATCATGAAATAGTTCTGTTATATATTCCTGCCATCTATCTATGATATCCTTATTGTCTGTTAGCATTTTTCCTTTTTTGTCTGCAATGCATCCACCTTCTGTGGCTTTTTTATTTTATTAGTCATTCTCTTTATTTCTGTGTGCATTCCTCTTAGGTCTTGTTTGCTTTCCATAGTTTCTATTTCTCTACATTTTTGGCTGAGCCAGTCTTCTTTTGCCTTTTTGCACATTTTGCGTATCTCATTATCTATTTTATTGTATTGGGCAGTGTTCTTCGCTTGTCTCCTTTCTTCCATTTTTTCTAAGATGGTGTTAGTTATCCATTTTTGTTTTTTGTTCTTTTCTCTTTTGGGTAAGGTGTCGCAGGCTTTTTGTATGCTTTTCTTTATGCATTGCCATTTGGTTGTTACTTTTTCATCAGGATTTTCTCTTCTGTATTGTTCAATTCCTTCCTCTAGCAGCTTCTGGTATGTGTTCTTTACTTGTATTGTATAGGTATCTTTAATATCTTTTTGATTTAAAGCTGTTATGTCGAGTGGGTTTGTTGATGAATCAGATTTTTGCTTGTTTCTCTTTAGTTTGATTTTCATTTTAATCATTACAGGATTGTGATCAGAATTAATATCTGCTCCTGGGTAGGTTTTGGCTTTCTTTACGCTGTTACGGAACCTTTCTTTTATCATTATGTAATCTATTTGATTCCTCTTCCTATCTCCAGGGCTTTTCCATGTGTATAGTTTCCTTTTCTCTTGCTCAAAGTAGGTGTTACATATTATCAGCCTGTTTTCTTCACAGAATTGTATTAATCTTTCTCCTCTGTCATTTCTTTTTCCTAAACCATGATTTCCTATAATTGTCTTATATCTACCTTTTCCTACTTTAGCGTTCATGTCACCCATTACAATCAAGATGTCTGAAGATTTCACTTGCTTCATAACTTTATTTAGGTCTTCATAGTATGCCTCTATTTGTTCATCTGTGTAGCCTTGAGTAGGTGCATATGTCTGTATTATTGCTATGTCGAATGGTTTTGCTTTCAACTTGAGTAGTATAATCCTATCACTGTATGTCCAGTGGGTACTTATATATTTTTGTAGCTCTCTTTTTATCAGTATTCCTACCCCCCTTTGATGTTCTGTTGTGTTTCCTGAGTATATAAATGTATATTTTTCGTCTTCAATGTACCCACATTCCTTCCATCTAGTCTCTGATATGCCTAAAATATCTATATTTATTCGTTCTGCTTCTTGAACTAGATTTTCCAATTTCCCTTGTTGATATAGAGTCCTAACATTCCAAGTACTTATTTTAAGATCTTTCCTCCGACATAAGTTCGAATTTCTCCGACTCTCCATGGCTTCCTCTGGACTGGTACGTGATGAGGCTCCAATCTCTTTCACGGTGGTCAGCCATGTTCGTCTTTCGTGTTCTGAACATGCCTCTTGTGTACCACACACTTTGCTGTTTTCGCTTTCTGGGCCGTTGATCATTCTTGATTCCTCCGCCTCCATCCACCGTCACAGACTTTTCACATAAGGATTGAACATACCCGTTTTTCCGTTGACATTTTTGTCAAACCATGTGCTTGCCTATCGAACCGCGAACACACAACACAAAGAAGAATAAATCATATTCCACTTAAATATCGGCAATCACAGTCCATCCCCACGTTAGAAGTAAAACATACACCAAACGGGAGAATAGCAACACATAATTTCACAACTAGACTGTCGCGTAAATCATTTAAATATATCAGCAAGAGCCGAATTATAAAAATCGACTACACGAAGCCGCCATGACACCGGAAAGCCATTGGATAGGACGGTGAATTCCCAAACACTCCATTGATGGCGTAATACAGAGCCATCGGTATAGACTAGAACGTCCATATTGCCGCAGTGTTTAGAAATGAGTGCATTCACTTCTGCGTTGACTGCGATCGAATTCTATTATTGCATCCTCTATCTACCTTGTCAGTGGCAGAGAAAATGGTTTCCAGTTCTGAAGGAACAGGTATACATTCTGCCCCAGGAATAACATTAGTCAGCTCGCAGATCGATCTGACAATACCATCAGCGTGGCCTATCATGTTTTACCTTCCATTAACCTATTGCTCTTTCCTTCTGTTATTATCTCATACAGTGGGTGTTACAGATCAGTCTTTATCTTTAAGTATGCGCGTGCTCATAGAATCAAGATTCGTTTCTCCGCAGTAGGGGAATCCAAAAAGAAACACAATGCCGTGCATAAAGTGTCTTTCGTGCAACACAAATTAATACGCACAGTTTCATTTCGCACCCTTTCGTGTTTATCAGTCTCAATAATAATGAGAGTGGCCATAGAGTATTCAGTGAACCAGCTGACTAATCCGCGATACAGAAGTACCAACGTACGTTGTTCGATGCCAGAAGCTGTCATGACTCTTGTCGGCAATAATTCCTTGCGAGATTTAGAAATCACGTGATCAATAAGCCCTTTGAAACACGAGCTGTGATCAAAGTTCACTCCCAAATTTGTCATCGTATTGGTTCTACTAACCTCCTCGCCACACACTCTTACAATGGGTAGGTCTGTGTTAACAATAAGATCGTTAAGAACCATGTTACTGTTGCTTTACTTATGTTGATGTTTCCTCTGGAACTGCTACACTATAAAATAATGCGATCATGTTTGCTTTGTAGAGACTTACTGATCCAACTTCTGTCTCTGCATTGTCGTTACATCAAAATATCATCTACAAAGAGCAGGATTATCCTCTTTCCATCCAAGTTTTGAGTAGCAACGTCACTGTGTATATATGGAAATGGACTGATGACAGCTGAGAGACTTGAGATAGTCCTGGACAATATCTATCGACTCAGATGACCAGATGCTGTCGCATATGCGAGTCACTTTCCAATGACTACACAATCACATTTATAATGAGAGGGTAACATCAAATGATGTACCTCAAGTGCCACTAACATTTGTATGAGACATTCAAAGGAAACTCTGTTGTCAACAACATAACTCTAATAACTCCTTCTAGTAATGCTGGTCTTCTGCTTTGACGGCACTGGATGACAGGTCGCTCTTGTCCCTTTACTGGACGTTTTCAGACATAAAATAAACATTATTGGTTAACATTGAATTCATTCGCAGCGTGCGACTACCGTGCTACATACTGCCACTTTCAATATATAGTGAACATCCATTTCTCCAAGTACACACATTTCCCCAAGTACACACATTTCCCCAAGTACACACATTTCCCCAAGTACACACATTTCCTCAAGTACACACATTTCCTCAAGTACACACATTTCCTCAAGTACACACATTTCCTCAAGTACACACATTTCCCCAAGTACACACATTTCCCCAAGTACACACATTTCTCCAAGTACACACATTTCCTCAAGTACACACATTTCCTCAAGTACACACATTTCCTCAAGTACACACATTTCCTCAAGTACACACATTTCCCCAAGTACACACATTTCCCCAAGTACACACATTTCCTCAAGTACACAGATTTCCCCAAGTACACACATTTCCCCAAGTACACACATTTCCTCAAGTACACATATTTTCTCAAGTACACACATTTTCTCAAGTACACACATTTTCTCAAGTACACACATTTCCTCAAGTACACACATTTCCTCAAGTACACACATTTTCTCAAGTACACACATTTCCTCAAGTACACACATTTCCTCAAGTACACACATTTTCTCAAGTACACACATTTCCTCAAGTACACACATTTTCTCAAGTACACACCTTTCCTCAAGTACACACATTCTCCAAGTTCACACATTTTCTCAAGTTCACACATTTTCTCAAGTACACACATTTCCTCAAGTACACACATTTCCCCATGTACACACTCAATGACTCTAAAATAAATGCAGTCCATTGATACTGTCTTTGATAAAAAGAAATGACAAATAAATCAGACTTTCATAAATATTCATCATCATCGAGTGCCGTCTCCGCAACGAAGGTTGGCTACCATGGTGCGCCATTCTGCTCTGTCTCTTGTTTTGTTGGTGCAGGTTGTCATAGACTGATTTGCCCATCTTTTGATGTTACTCGTCCATGTTAGTCTGCCTCTTTTACCTTGTATTGTCCCCTCCAAGATTACATTTAGTAGGCTGTTGTGCCTTTTAACATGGCCCAAAAATCGCATTTGCCTTGTTTTAATTGTGTTTAGTAGTTCTCTTTTTATTTTTAGTTGTTTTAAGACGACATCGTTTGATTTCTTTTCCTTCCATCCAATTCTACCTATTCTTCTATATATCCACATTTCAAAGGCTTCAATTCTCTGTTCTGTTTTCATTTCCATGTTTCTGCACCATATATGAATATTGAGAAGATGTAACATTTTGCTATTCTTAGTTTTAGCCCTAGTGTTATTTGTTTTGATGTTAGTATGTTCTTCATGACATTAAAATTACTTTTTGCCATTCCAAATCTTTTGTTTATTTCATTTGTACATTTTCCATCACTGGTTATAGTATGTCCAAGGTAGTTATAGTTCTGAACTGTCTCCAGGTCTATTCTTTCAATTTTGATATCCACTTGTGGGTTTTGAGTATTTTCTTTGTTTATGATCATAGTTTTAGTCATTTTGATATTCATAAATATTATGAATTATTAATCCTGATCCGTTAGTTATATATTGGATAACTTACTGAAGTTAGTGAGTTCAGCATTCCTGCATACTAAAAAGACATAATGAATTTATTTATACTACAAGTACATTTATAATTGACACGTGCCATTAAATGGGCAAGTGCCCATGAGTCCACAATTATTAGTCACTATAAATGTTAAAGATAGCAGTTCAGCTGTTCTAGTTCACTAATAAAAAATCGGAAACATCACTAGTGCAGCTGCTTACACGATTACCTATATTCAACATTTGCGTGAACGTAACAAAATAACTCTACAATCTTATGTAGTGACATACATTACATATAAATGTCATATTTAATAAATGAACTGCAAACAAGAGAAGATGTAACAAAGATTTCTCTCTCTCTGGAATCAAGACTCAATCAGAGTAGGATTCCAGATTCTCATGAAGTCAGCTGTCTGTTTAAGTGATCCGATTGCCCCGTTTAGCTTCTCTTCCAGGTAGGTGGGCGTGGGCCACATTGCTCATCTCAGATCTGTGTACTGGGGGCAATCCTGTAGAACATGTTTTGTAGTCATATTGTCCAGTGTACAGTGGCATAGGCTGGTTGTATCTATTTTCAATTTGGTGAACATGTGATTTATCATTCTATTGTGGCCAGTGCGTAGGCGAAGTATGATGACTTGATCCCCACCTTGATAGTTGGCATAGATTTTGACTACCAATGACTTTTAAACTTTACATGGACCACTAAATAGGAGAACAATCACTAATCTTGGACCTAGTTTTTAGGAACAACACATCATTCATTGGAATCATAATAAGATGAAAGAGAATTTCAGGATTTGAAGAAACTGTAGTTTTAACGATGATGTTTTGAAATACGGACAGTGAATATAGAGAGATGTGATTATAACACTCCACAAAACACATTTGATGGCATTTCCTCGTGGTATAACAGGTACAATGTTTTGTTCCATTTTTCCTCCCTTTTTTGTGCCGTTTTCCATTCATTCTTTTGTTGAGTATCGCAGCCTTCTCGTGTTCCCAAGAAACTTTGCATCCCAACGAAAGCGGAAATGTTTTCTGACAGAGCATAAACGATGTTTTTGTGTTATGACCTTTCTCAAGATATATTAATTTCCTTTAAAATAAGACATCTGTACATATCACGCTAGAGAGAGGCATTGAGAGAATAGGGCGTTAGTGACCATACATTGTATTGACCTTTAACACACGATTTTTTTCAGTAAAAGAGGAAGGTCAAGACTAACATGGACGAGTAATATCAAGAGATGGACAGGTCAGCCTATGACAACCTGCACTTCATAGCAAGAGGCAGAGCAGAATGGCGCTCCATGGTAGCCAACCTTCAACTCGGAGATGGCACTCAATGATGAATGATGAGCCCGGAAGCCGGCGATCAAGATCAAAACTTGACTTCTAGTCCTTTCTAGTCCATTTCATTAACCACTGAACTATCACGGCTCCTTTTGTTCATCATCATCATCATCATCAAGTACCCTGCCTACTAGCGTAGGTGATCATGTCTCTCCACAACTCTCGATCTCGACATATATTTATCATTTATGTTGTTGACCTTCTGCCAAGCCATTCACTTAAGCTGTCTTTTATTTTTTTTATCTTTCCTTCACTCTATCTAACCGTCCCTCAATTTTTCCAGTTAAAAAAATGGTTAATGTTTCTCCCTAATATTGAAAATTAGCTCTCTTTTTGATTTGACCTCTTCCAGAACATCCTCTATACTCTTCTTAGCTGTCCATGGTATTCTCAACATTCTTCTGTAAAACCACATTTCTACATTTTTTCTTGCCTGTTGTCCTATTGTCCATGATTCGCATCCATATGTTAAGACTGGGTCTACGTAAACATTTAAGAACTCTTTTTTTCTTATTTCTATTGTCAAATATGGATTGCATAGTATCTTCCTCATTTTATGGAAAGCTGCTTTTCCCTGAGTCATTCTGCATCTCACCTCTTTTGTACATCTTCCGTCTGAGGTTTACAAAGTTCCCAAATATTTAAATTCATTTACCTGTTTTAATATTGTTCCACTTGCCTTTATTTTGCACTGATGTTATGTCTTTTTCTTTGTTGGTACCATTACCTCTGTCTTTTTGCTATTAAGGCTGAGTCCTTTATTTTTGCCTTCTTTCACTATAATGTCCAACATTTCTTGAAACTCATTTTCACTCTTAGCGATTAAAACTGTATCATCAGCATACCTTAGATAATTTATATTATGACCTCCAATTGTTATTCCAGGCATGCCCCTTATGGATCTTAAAATAATCTCACTATAAATATTAAACAAATCTGGTGACAGCACACAACGTTGTCTAAGACCCTATTTTATTTGTTGAAACATTTCCAATTGATTTCCAGTTCTTATAGCCGCTGTTTGTTGCCAGTACATGTTCTTTATTATTCTTAGATCTTTGCTGTCTACGTTTATGCTGTATACAATTTTGATTATTTCTTGGTGCTTTACTTTGTCAAATGACTTGGTTTAATCTATGAAACATACGTATAGATCTTTTTTCACCTCTATGGCTCTTTCTACTAAAGATCTTAAGATATATATATATATATATATATATATATATATACGTAGAGAGGTCAAAAAGTAATGCACACCAATTTTTTTCTCGGAAACTATTCGGGCAAAATGTGTGAAATTTTCACAGATTGTAGCTGAACATCCCCTTTACACTACCTATTTTTCAACATAATCTCCGTCCAAGCGTATTGCCTTACGCCAACGCGAAACTAGATCATGAATGCCTCGTTTGTACCAAGTTTTGTCCTGCTCGCGTAGCCATTTTTAACTGCACGGATCACACCCTCATCATTGTCAAAGTGTGCCCCACGCAGGAATTTTTTGAGTGGTCCAAACAGATGGAAATCTGAGGGAGCCAGATCAGGGCTGTAAGGAGGATTGGGCAGTACAGTCCAACCAAATTTGTTGATTGCTTCCCGTGTTACCAGACTTGTGTGAGGGCGTGCTTTGTCATGTTGAAGCAACAAATCTGCAGATGGCTTATTAGGCCGAACTCTGTGGAACCGATTTTTGAGTTTTGTCAGTGTATTGATGTAAGCTGGCGAGTTGATTGTCTCAACTCTTGTCATTACATCAACAAGAATCACACCATCAATGTCCCAGAAGACAGTGATCATCACCTTTCCGGCTGATGGAGATGTTTTGAATTTTTTTCTTTTTGGTGACTGCGGATGATGCCATGCCATTGACTGCATTTTTGTTTCAGGCTCATAATAATGTGCCCACGTTTCGTCATCGGTAACAATTTTTTACAAAAACATTTCTCCTTCAACACCGAAACGCTCCAACAATTCAGAACAGAATGTTTTCCTTTGAACTCTGTGATCATTTGTTAGGCACCGAGGAACCCATCGAGCGCAAATCTTTGAATATCCGAGAGTTTTAAAAATTGCGATTGCACTTCCCTTGCTGACTGTAAGCTGCAATGCCAATTGCTGACTAGTGATACGCCTATCCTTACGAATAATGGCATCAGCCCGGTTTAACATGTCTGTGCTGGTAGCCGAGGCAACACGCCCAGAACGCGGTAAATCATGCAGCTCCACTCGTACACTTTCTGCAGCTTTAATTCTCTGAACCCTGCGACTAACTGTGCTCCTATCGACTGCAGAACATTTGTACACTGCACACAGTCGTTTATGAATGTTTGCCACAGTTTCTTTTTCCGCAACCAGAAATTCTATGACAATTCGCTGTTTGTAACGGACATTGTTGACAAGCTCCATTTTAACGGTTCATATATTGCGTAATATTTATCAGAATGCTGTGCAATTTGGTGGACATAATTGGAACATGTCATATTCTAAGTGTGCAACATTTCATATTCCTATCTTTATTATTAGCCGAGAAAAAAATGTGTGTGCATTACTTTTTGACCTCCCGTATTATATATATATAATCTATATATATAATCTAATATATATATATATATGGCATTGCTCTTTCCTTTACCACCAACAAAGCCACACTGTTCATCGCTAATTTCTGGCTGATTTAATTTTGGTCTCTTCGCATGATGATTATTAGTAATATCTTAGTCATATGACTCATAAGACTTATTGTGCGATGGTTGTCGCATTCAGTCGCACCCGATTTCTTTGATAGGGCTATGAATATTGGTTGTTGTAGATACCATTCAATATTTTTGTTATTATTTATATTCCAAAATCACCCATGGCTTCAATCTCTTCTTTAGTTATATTGTCTGGTCCAGGAGCTTTGCCTGCTTTCATATTGCGCAAGGCGTCTTCCACTTCTTCTCTGAGTATTTCTGGTCCTTCTCCATTATCCTTAATATTTATTTCTGTTCGTTCATCATTATAAAGGTCTTTAATGTATTCTGTCCATCGTTCCGTTATGCTTTCTTGATCAATCAACAGTTCTCCTTCATTTGATCTTATAATTTGTTCATAATACCAGTGATTCACCTCCAAATGTACTTGTGCCGTTATGTGCCGTTAAATAAAACAGTTCTTAAATATCTTGACAAGGTCAGGCTGCACACTTTTGTGTTTGTTTTATTCTATTGTAAGCTGCCGTTGATGGGTCTATTCAGAAATTAATTTTGGAAGTGCATCTTCCATTTGATGATTTTATCCTGCCAAGTTATTTTATTAATTGATTTGTTTGAAAGTTTTGTCTAGCTGTATATTTTGGTGACATATTGAGGAAGAGTTGTTTCCCTTGACTACAGTGTGGGTGAAATCCTGTTAAGGGCCCTAATTTCTAACGTCAAAACAGAGGGAAATTTGATTCGGAGAACGAACGATGTTACTGAAGTCAATTTCATGAATGTCTTGCTTGCACGCAATGAAGAAATGCTATCTACAAGTGAATGTGTTACTTGTGTGTCCTCTCTTGCGTTACTTCCGTGTGCTGTAAGATTTGTTTGCTTTATTTTGTGTTTGTGGCTACATGAAACTAGCATTCATAAATATTATGAAATAAACACATCTATGGTTGTAGTTTGAAGGATTGAAGTGGGAAACAACATGAAACATACCGTGAAGTATAACAAATACGTATGTCGGATTTAGAGAAGAAGGAATGAGATCTAGAGTCCCTACCAGTAGTGAAAAGTTGTATACGTGAGAGATGAACATATATAGAGGCAGAAAGAGAAAGAGAGAGGGATGTGATAGAAAGAGATGAAATAGAGAGAGAGAGAGAGAGAGCGAGTGAGAGAGAAAGCAGTAAACGTAACACTGATTTGGTGTGTTTAAAAAGAGGACTTCAATTTAAAGCAACAGTTTTCATCTACCACCACGCACACGAAACAGCACTGAGTTAGAGTAAATGCAATTGTAGTTTATATTATTTATTTGTTTACGTATTCTATAAACTTTTTTTTTTATGTTCTAATGTATTATTTAGCTCGGGAGAGTAAAAGGCTAAGGGAGGGTACCCGGAAATAAAACAATCCCACTGCCTTTTGGGTGAGACATTTTACTCAAAGGCTAGCGGAGCCAAACGTAAACAAACGTAAACGTCCTTGCGACGGAAGGCAACAGAAAACCACCGTCGTAATTTATTTGTACAATAATGAATCATCACAACAATAGAAATAACGATAACAACGTTAAGGGAGATTCCAATGGAAAACCCTCCTTCGGTAGGGGACATCATGTGCTACAGGTGATACCCGATCGTTATCAAGCTACTGTAAGCAAAATAAAGATAAAACAAACTCTAAAGATAGGTACTTGGAATGTGAGAACAATCATGCAGAAGGGTAAACTAGAAAACATCATACAAGAAATGAAAAAAAAATTGAGTTTACAATTACTGGGACTTTGCGAAATGAGATACACCGGATCAGGGTAGATGTATTCTGATAAACATAGAACAATCTATTCTGGAGGTACTGAACACCAAAGAGGAGTAGGTATCATCTTGGATGCAGAAAGAGCGAGAACAGTAAAAGGCTTTAACCCAATATCTGACAGAGTCAGTTTAGGGAAATTGAATGGAAAGCCAATAGACACAAGTTTTATTCAAGTTTATTCACCAACAGCAGACAGTCTAGAGGAAACAAGTGATGCATTTTACAACGAGTTAAATGAGACATTTCATAAATGCAAACCACATGAAAACACCATAGTTCTAGAGGATTTTACGGCAAAAGTAGGAAAGGAAAGAGTTGAGGAAATAGTTGGTCATTATGGCTTAGGCGAGAGGAATGAAAGAGGTGAGAAACTTATTGACTGGCACACAACATGATGATAGAAAACACCTGGTTTAAGCAACATCCAAGACGTCTGTGGACATGGAAAAGCCCATGGGACAATGCACGTAATCAAATTGATTATATAATGATAAGCAATATATTTAGAAACAGTCTAGTGTGTGTGAAAACTAGACCAGGGGCAGATTACAATAGTGATCATGTACCAGTTGTGGGAAAGCTTAGAGTAAAATCAAAAACAACAAAACGAGCCTCAGTTAACATGAAGTTAAATTTAGAATTACTAAAATCAGACAAGAAGCTGCAGGACAAACATAAAATCACAATTCAGAACCGGTACAATACAATATAGAAGATACAAGGCATTGATGAACAGTGGGAAATGCAAAAAGTAGCAATGCACCAAACATCAAAAGAGTTCATACAACCAGTGAGGACAAATTCAAGAAAGAAATTGATAACAGACGACATGTTGCAGCTAATGGATACAATAAGAAGAAATAAAGAAAATAAAGATGAGTATAAGAGATTAAATAAAGAAATGGTAGTAAAATGCAATGAAGCAAAAGAAGCATGGCTAAAAGAGAGATGCAAAGAGATTGAAATGCAACAAAAAGGAGATGCTAACGCTATATACAAACAAATTGAGGAATTAATAGAAAAAAAAAACGCAATCAGAAAATGGATGTCTAAAGATCAACGTATAGAGAACTGTTGATTGACCAAGAAAACATAAGGGAACGATGGAACGAATACATTAAAAATTTTTATAATGATGAACGAACGGAAGTAAATATTTAGGATAATGGAGAAGGACCAGAAATACTCAGAGAAGAAGTGGAAGACGCCTTGCGCAATATGAAAGCAGGCAAAGCTCCAGGGCCCGATAATATAACTAAAGAAGAGATTAAAGCCATGGGTGATTTTGGGATAGAAATAATAACAAAAATATGGAATGATATCTACAACAGCGAATATATACCAGACGACATGCTCAAATCAATATTCATAGCCCTACCAAAGAAATCGGGTACGACTGAATGCGATGATCATCGAACCATAAGCCTTATGAGTCATATGACTAAGATATTACTAAGAATCAGCATGCGAAGAGTGCAAAACAAAATCAGTCCAGAAATTAGCGATGAACAGTGTGATTTTGTTAGAGATAAAGGAACAAGCAATGCCATTTATATCATAATATCTTTAGTAGAAAGAGCCATAGAGGTGAAAACAGATCTATACCTATGTTTCATAGATTATACCAAGGCATTTGACAAAGTAAAGCATCAATAAATCATAAAAAAATTAGAAAGCCTAAACGTAGACATCAAAGATCTAGGACTGATAAAGAACATGTACTGGCAACAAACAGCGGCCATAAGAAATGGAAATCAATTAGGAGTGTTTCAACAAATAAAACAGGTTAGACGGGGTTGTGTGCTGTCACAAGATTTGTTTAATATTTACAGTAGATTATTTTAAGATCCATAAGGGACATGCCTGGAATAACAATTGGAGGTCATAATATAAATAATCTAAGGTATGCTGATGATACAGTCTTAATTGCAAAGAGTGAAAATGAGTTTCAAGAAATGTTGGACATTATAGTGAAAGAAGGCAAAAATAAAGGATTCAGCCTTAATAGCAAAAAGACAGAGGTAATGGTAACAACAAAGAAAAAGACATCACCTCAGTGCAAAATAAAGGCAGTGGAACAATATTAAAACAGGTAAATGAATTTAAATATTTGGGAACTTTGTAAACCTCAGACGGAAGATGTACAAAAGAGGTGAGATGCAGAATGACTAATGCAAAAGCAGCTTTCTAAAAGATGAGGAAGATACTATGCAATCCATATTCAACAATAGAAACAAGAAAAAGAGTTCTTCAATTTTATGTAGATCCAGTCTTAACATATGGATGCCAATCATGGGCAATAGGACAACAGACAAGAAAATCACTGGAGTCTGTAGAAATGTGGTTTTACAGAAGAATGTTGAGAGTTCCACGGACAGCTAAGAAGAGTAATGAAGATGTTCTGAGAGATATCTAGGCACAAAAAGAGCTAATTTCCAATATTAGGAAGAGTCAATCATCATTTTTTGGCCATGTAATGAGAAGAGAACAACTGGAATATATTGTAACAACTGGAACAATTGAGGGAAGCAAAGAGAAAAAATAAGAGACAGCTTAGGAGAATGGCTTGGCAGAAGGCCAACAACAGAAATGATAAATAGCTGCCGAGATCGAAAGTTGTGGAGAGACATGATCACCTACGTCAGTAGGACCGGTACTTGATGATGATGATGATGGCATTATTTAGTTCATTTATTTGTGATAGCTTTACCTTACAGTGCGTGCTTTTTGTTGTTTAAGTTTATAACAATTGGTATTGTTAAAGGTCGGGAAAACAATTCGCTGTCCATTATTTCTAATACAAAAAGAATAGAAAAATATTGGAACTATTTATAATACGACCGGCTCTGTGAACGAAATAATTTGACCGGTTCTGTGAACGAAATAGTTCGACCGGCTCTGTGAACGAAATAGTTCGACCGGCTCTGTGAACGAAATATTTCGACCAGCTCTGTGAACGAAATAGTTCGACAGGCTCTGTGAACGAAATAGTTCGACTGGCTCTGTGAACGAAATAGATCGACTGGCTTTGTGAACGAAATAGATCGACCGGCTCTGTAAACGAAATAGATCGACCGGCTCTGTAAACGAAATAGTTCGACAGGCTCTGTGAACGAAATAGATCGACCGGCTCTGTAAACGAAATAGATCGACCGGCTCTGTAAACGAAATAGATCGACCGGCTCTGTAAACGAAAGAGTTCGAAGAACAAACCACTGCTGTACCAATTTTTTCTCTAACTGGCTTGATTTTATTCGCTACTCTCTCTTTCTTCCTAGAATAAATGTGATCATTGGTGTATGCTTCCTAACATTGTTGCTGTTAAAGTTGTATCATTTGAACGCCGATTGATAAAAGTAATATATTTTGAGAGACCTTACAACTATCGTAGAGCGCCGCGAAAGCTGAGTGGTTAGAGAACTGGACTACAAAGGACAAGAGGTAGTGTTCGATGCCAACTGACGGCTTCCGGGTTCACCCAGCCTTAAAATGGGTACCGTATATTTTCTGAGAAAGTAAAGCGGCACGGGCGTAATACCGACCACATTACCACAAAAATCAGGTGCTGAATGTCTGTAAAGTTGTTTGTCACTAACACCATATTCTCTATCCGCCATTTGGCGTGACGGGGGCTCTTTACTTTTTCCTTTTACAATTATCGTGCCAACTTTGACAAAAGAACAGATGACAACATACCCTAGTCATGCGTCTTGCATTCTTGACTGGTCGCTAGCAATTTTATCTTTAAATATTATTTCTAATATCATTATCAGGTCGCATATTTTTTTTTGCAGAACTTTGCATTCACCAGAACTGGTGTAAAAAACGTATTTCTCCTGCAAGAACTCCCACTTCTCTTTGTTTCTTGAAATAATCTTCTTCTTGGTCTGCCCTTGATGCGTCGCTCAAAAACCGTGCCATCATGCCATAATTTCTCTTACCATCCTATTTTCTATTTTTGAGATCTATTTATAATATATATTATCTACGCTCGTATTTTGTAGTCATTATTTTTTTTTCTTCACATTTTACGATGGTTTTTTTGTACTTTATCAAAAGTCTGAGCGTAATCAATAAAACACCGCCATAAATATATTTTTTATTTACCTCTATAACAATCAATAATCAGAATAGATATTTGCGTTTAGTAGTAAAAACAACACTATAAACAAGTATCGTCAAAAATGAATATTTTTACTTTAGGCAGGCAGTATCATACCTGGAATCTTATTATTAAATACAGCTGAAACCAAAGAAATCTGGAATTGTGAAGTGATTCAAAGAGGGTCAAAATACCTAGGTCATCATTGAGGAGGAAAGGCAGGTTATTTAGTTTAGGTATATTTTCTGTGTATTAGGTCAATCTGGATGGCATGGCACAGTTGCAAGTGATTGTGTAGAGCAGCCTAGAAGTATACAGTTGAAGTCTGACTGTATGCTGACATCAAACAGAGTCTGTCGATTGTAGTCAAATTTGAAAGAAGCAGCGGTTATTAATGAAACAATTTAAACAATTTTTAGTTTGTTTCTTGAATGGTAAGTATTGGCACATCCATCCCAAGTCGCTATAGTTGAGTAATATTTGAGCGCTTGCATCACGATTCAAACATAACAGTCTTACATCATCACAACCAAACACCATCTATGGAACAGCTAATTGATACATTAGATACATTCATAGCATATGTTCCAGAAACAGCAATCAGTCCATGACATGTTTGAGACGCAGAGACGTTTATTCATTTCTTATTTGCGTTACATTCAGTTACATATCAGGTAACTTACTTTTCTTGCAACAATATCCTGCTATAGAAGACATTAAATTCTGCTTAAGATAACATGTCTCCAAACACTTTTGTATTATTTATTCTTCGATGAACCTATAAACAAATGTAAGTTTTCTGTTCTTACTTTTGACAAGACCTGGTCAGATATTCATGATTAGAATGTGTCACAGTTACCACGATAAGGCAACAATGTTATAAAGTGTGTACTAAACTTGAGGAGTCCAGGACGTGATGAGTGGTCGCATTACATGTACAATTAAAGACAAAACATAGACTGCTGCATTACTTACAGTATAATGTGCTATACAACAGCAAATTCACTTGTCGATCTTTTGTTTTACTCTATAAGTAGTCTCAATGTGAAACATGCCTAACTACACTCTATAAGTAGTCTCAACGTGAAGCATGCCTAACTACACTCTATAAGTAGTCTCAATGTGAAACATGCCTAACTACACTCTATAAGTAGTCTCAACGTGAAGCATGCCTAACTACACTCTATACGTAGTCTCAACGTGAAGCATATCTAACTACACTCTATAACTAGTCTCAACGTGAAGCATGTCTAACTACACTCTATAAGTAGTCTCAACGTGAAGCATGTCTAACTACACTCTATAAGTAGTCTCAACGTGAAGCATGCCTAATTACACTCTATAAATAGTCTCAACGTGAAGCATGTCTAACTACACTCTATAAGTAGTCTCAACGTGAAGCATGCCTAATTACACGCTATAAATAGTCATAACGTGAAGCATGCCTAATTACACTCTATAAGTAGTCTCAGCGTGAAGCATGCCTAATTACACTCTATAAGTAGTTTCAACGTGAAGCATGTCTAATTACACGCTATAAATAGTCTCAACGTGAAGCATGCCTAATTACACTCTATAAGTAGTCTCAACGTGAAGCATGCCTAATTACACTCTATAAATAGTCTCAACGTGAAGCATGCCTAATTACACTCTATAAATAGTCTCAACGTGAAGCGTGCCTAATTACACTCTATAAATAGTCTCAACGTGAAGCATGCCTAATTACACTCTATAAGTAGTCTCAACGTGAAGCATGTCTAACTACAACCCTATATAAATGATTCATGATATTTAACCTTCAGATGACCACACACGTTTGTGCTTAAAAGCAAAAACTGCAAACATAATAAAAGTTCATGCATTGTACTGATGGAGAGTCATTTGTATTGATTATACTGCGAAAATATAAAATGTTCTGCTCCTAGCCTTTTTTTTTGTTTGAAGAAGCGAATATTTTGGAGTAGGTCTTTCTTGCTGTAAGATCATACTTCTTTTACTGTCATTTTTTCGTGAAAACGGAATATCCCAAAATGAAGCTACAATGACAAATCTAGATTGATGTTTCACCGTTTGCCTGTGAACCTGATACTTTCCAACATTAATATAAAACTTAGCTGCAAGAACAAGGAAAACAACTTCAGCTGAGATAAAGTGCTTAAGACGCATGACAGCAAACAGCCAGAGAGACAAGATCAGAAATGAAGAAATCTAGAACTGAGTAAAAGCTAGGAATAACCACCACCCCCCCCCCGGCCGCCCCCAGCCCCATAGAACATATAAAGAAACTCAATAACCGTTGCGAGAACGCCAGGCCGAAGGATCCACCACGAAAACGATGGATTGGCAGAATATTAAATGCACTAGGAAGCATAAACGTAGCAGAGGCAAACAGAAAAGCAATGAACCTCAAATTAAATCACCCCTCGACGCTGAAAGGCAAATGAGGAAGGAAATAAGAAGTAGAAGAGGAAGTAGAAGAAGAAAAACAAATAAGAACATAAGACTGCAGCAGTTTACTATATCTAAAATAGTTCCTCAATTACTCCCACAATTTATCATTGTTATAACTGTATCATGACATCTGAATTATTTCCGTTCTACGATAGATTATACTGCGTTACTTGAAGAAAATCCTAAAGATATACAATAATTACTTAACGAAAAACAAATAATAAGCAAAAAATGTATATTCGATATGAATATCAAAAAGACTAAAACTATGATCATAAACAAAGAAAACACTCAAAACCGACAAGTGGATATCAAAATAGAAGGAATAGACGTGGAGGCAGTTCAGAACTATAACTACCTTGGACATACTATAACCAGTGATGGAAAATGTAAAACTGAAATAAACAAAAGAATAGGAATAACAAACGCAAATGATTAATCTATTTAAAAAAAGATACTAACATTAAAACAAATAACACCATGGCGAAAACTAAGAATAACAAAATGTTATATTTTCTCAATATCCCTGTATGGTGCAGAAACATAGACATTAGGTAAGAAAACAGAAAACCATTTTTATCTTTTAAAATATGTATTTGTAGAAGAATATGAAGATTTGACAGAAAAGAAAAGAAAACAAACGATTCCTCTTCTACCCGTCTCCGAAACATTGTCGTCGAGGGGAGATTCAATCTGCGATTATTTGCTCTTTAACACAGCACTGCCTTACTGCGGAGTTAATGGTGAAATGTTTAGAGTAGCCTGATGAAGATCTTAACGATGGTGTCTTAAACCAACTAAAAATTAAAATATAACTACTAAATAAATTCAAACAAGACCAATTAGATTTTGGAAGCATGTTAAAAGATACAACAGCCTAATAAAAATAATCATGGAACGGAAAATACAGGGTAAAATAGGCAGAGACAGACCAAAACTAAAATGGACGAGTAACATCTAAAGTTGGAGAAGTGAGCCTATGACAATCTGCACCATCATTACAAGAGACCGAATTAAATGTCTCTCCAAGGTAGCTAACCTTCGATGCGGAAACGGCACTCAATAATGAATGATGACGTCACAAGAAAAACATGATTTCGCTGTTAATTAAAACCCATTATAATTTGTTCAATGTTTTTTTACTATAAAGACGCAGCGCTGTTACAGTGAGTAGGAGACTTCTTTTACTCGGTCGGCCATAACTTTCTATACCTTGTGATGGAGGGAGAACGAATTGCGCTTCCGGTGCGACCCAAGATGGTGGTGCCTGCTCGTCGGTAGAGAAGTATAATTTCATTCATGGTTGCTTCTAATTGTAGAAAATAAAAGGTTCAAGGTGTGTCCACGTGCCGAAGAGCTGATTGACTTGGATTGGCCAGTGTATAAAGTGGCAACGTTGTGAGTTCTATCTATCTATCTATTGACCTTTCGAGCCGTAACCGGCCCATAGGGCGTAGACCAAGATACACCTTCTCCTATATGAATTTTTGTTCTAGCAGTTTTCTTTTAAAGATATTTTATCAAATCTCGCCATCTGTCTCTGTTCTGTGCAAAAACCATCCGCTACATCGACTTTCAGCGATAAAATCAACAGTGACGGAAGGAAAGCAAGAAAAGGAAAACGTGCTGGAAAAAGTAAATTGTCGATTTGCAACAGGCTAGACCTAAATTTTGAGCGCGTTGCATACTGGAACTGTGCTTCCATAAATCAACGATGGCCGTTTCTTGATAAATTACTACACGCCGCCGAAATAATGATTTTTGGAAAAAAAAAAACACTTCTTGGTCACAGGGCAGTTCCACTTGATCTTACTGTTTCCACAATAGACGACAGTACATCCATTGTTTGTACGAAACAACATGGTGGCAGCTGAGGTTGATATGTCTGTGTGGGACAGTGAAGATTTGCAGATGCATGCGGTTAGGATGCACACCCCAGTTCTTTCTGTGGTTGTAAATGTGTACGCCATTAATGGGAAGGTGGACACACAACAATGGCAGAATCTCTTGGCGTTCGAGGAGGAGATTGTAATGCTAGAGTCAACCAGTCGGGTAACAAACAACGAGCAGGTAATCACACTCTTAGAGAACGCACTCGTGTCGGTCGATTGAATGTGCTAAACTGATGGAAGGACAAACAGAAAGGGCACTCGAACAGGGAGCTCTGAAAGTGTCATAGACCTTGCAGTGGTGTCTTCCACCGTCGCACCAGTTTTCAGGTGGAGTTTATTGGGAATCCACAGAAGTGATCTAAATGTGTCATCCTGATTGAGAAAGGCAGAAATAAAAGCCAGAGAAGCAAGCTCAGTACATTCCCCTATGAGAACACAGACCAGGACGCCCTTAGCAAAATACATAGGAAACATAGCTCCTCTCGCAGGAGGCAGGAGAGATGGACGCAGCCACCCCGATGGAACATAGAAGTCGAGGAAGCTTGCCGGAACAAGAGACAAACGGCCAGAAAGCCAGAAAGAATTAAATAACATAACTTGAGAGCTTTTGGAACGTCTGAAAGAAGAGGTCGAGCAAAGAATGAAACACTTTAAACTAAGGGTGTTAAGTGGGATGATTCTTGTATAAAAAAGTGTGCTCAGAAAAATCGCTGCCCACATTCTGTTGCCTCCACCAGAGCATGAAAGGAACAACAGTTTTATTTTTTGTTTATACAGTAACTCTCACGGAACAACAGCGGGTTGGGAAGGGAAAGAACTATGACTTTTCCTGATGATATTCTGATTAATCTATAGTGAAGAGACACGCGAGAAATCAGCCACACACTGCAAAACGAATTCGATCGTATCTCTTCCTGGTGTGGAGTTAACATGAAAACACCGGTGGTACGAATAACAGCTGGTTAGGTGACCAGGAAAATGTTATTGATGTACCTCGGAGTCAAGTTTTATCGCAGCCTGTGTTTTCGGGACCACGTCGACTATGTGATATCAAAAACTCGCAAAAAATTAGCCGCCTTGAAGGTCATGACAGCTGCCAAAATCGAGCAGAGGCTACTTACTCTTCTGTTCCAGGAACTAATCCTCGCACCAATCGAGTATGTCCTGGTATTTCTTACTGTCAGTACGACGCAAATTATCAGGCTGGGGAAAATACAGAATAAAGCTATGCGCATTATCTTGGGGTGTACAAGAGACACTCCCTGTGTAGTAATGAGGTATCTTCTTGACTTTCTAAACATGAATGATTGAATCAAGATCTGGAGAGCATGAGCATACCTGAATATAGGTGCAGATAGAAAGCATCCATCACACAAAGGGCTGAACACATGAAAGGGTGACAGACTACAAATAGGTAAATCATGGGTGGGCCGGGCAGAAGATTTCATCAAACGGGTCTGTGGGCCTACCGATATCAACGTTGGCGAGGAGTGGATACCGGTCTCTACGTCATTCAGGTGAACATTCTCGTGTATTGTCAAACTCGACAGGAAGAGAACAGAACTCAGTCGCCGTCAATGCGAAGGTCAACGGTCTCATCTGGGATAACACCAACGATAAAAATGTTGTCATCTTTACAGACGGATCTGTAATAGGACACATACAGGAGTTTATGGGCATTTGGTTGGTTGGTTGCGTTCGCCCGATGACTAAAGTATTATAGAGTATCTTGGTAGACTAGAATATTCCTCTTCATCATCCACCCTTACAATGACGTATTGGACGTGTCTGCGTTGTGTTGTGGTTTGCAGTATAAATGTTATATTTGCGCCTTTCGGCCCAACACATCCGACTTCAGCACGACATTTTTGAGTACCAAGTTGTCTTCCCTCTTCGATCCCTGCACGCGTGGCCAGACTAGACAGGTTAGTCTGTTACTGGAGGCACCGCGGAGAGGTGGAGCAGGGTCTAGATGGTTTTGGTTCACCGATCCTGGTGCAAGCCATCAGCGGTGGGTCGCTGACAACTTTCCAGCTTTGGTGCTTGGGAGGCGCGCCTTCGCCTCCATGGGCATTTACAGGGTACATGACCTCGACAACCGTGAGTCCACATCACTTCTTCGGATGAAAGAAATGGGAGTTAAGATGGGCACAACCAGAACGAGAAACCTATTTGGCGTATTAGAAGACGTATCAATCAACTCAAAATTGGAGACGTAAGTCGTTGGACACTACGGGACTTGATAAAGAGGGGATTTAAGCACCTACGGACATGTTTGGAGTGCAATGATGATGGCCCGCAAATAACTCAATAACTCAATAAGAAAAAGAACTTATCTGATTAAGTGACGTCCCTTTTCATAAAAACACGGAGCTTATTTCTGGAATGTCCAATCTAATTCCAATGCACATTGTAAGGTCGACAAATGTCCTTCCACGGTTGAAGTAGGTTTCATCTCCGTAGACATTGTAACGGTCCGAGCCACTTGAGCAACATCACAGATGTGATAGTTATGCTAGTTGTAAATTTAACTCTTTGGGCTTAAATGTGATTATGTTATTTATTCTGATAACATATTATATATTGGCCTCCATTGCTTCTCTAAATATCCGCACCAGGTGGGTACTTGTTCGTTGATAGAGATAGATAGATAGATAGATAGATAGATAGATAGATAGATAGATAGATAGATAGATAGATAGATAGATAGATAGATAGATAGATAGATAGATAGATAGATAGATAGATAGATAGATAGATAGATAGATAGATAGATAGATAGATAAATAGATAGATAGATAGATAGATAGATAGATAGATAGATAGATAGATAGATAGATAGATAGATAGATAGAAAGATAGATAGATAGATAGATAGATAGATAGATAGATAGATAGATAGATAGATAGATAGATAGATAGATAGATAGATAGATAGATTTTTCTTAATGATATTACGTTAAAATATATAACATAAGTTAATTACAGAAATACAACTTTATGTGATTAATAACAAGTTTATGATTTTATTTTTGTTTTATATCTATTCATATATATATATTGCTTGAGCTGAGATATGCGTGGACCATACACGGAAAACTCTCGTCTGCAATGAAACTGATTCCATGAAGAAAACATCGCTATGGTCATGCATGATTGGCATGATTTAGACTTTATATCACAAGTTTCTATTTAATTGTTTCTCAATCTGTTCTCAATACTTACAGTTCTCATTTGTATTTCAGCAAAAACCAGTGGAACCTAGAAATCCAAGAATTTACATTTTAATTTAGGAATTAAATTCAACAAGTCATGGTTATGGAAGGCCCCGGCATCATTGCAAACGTTTTAAAATGCATAATTTATCAACACATACATGATAACCATATGAAAATCAATATTTGGTGATACCCCAATCATGCGGACTAATAGACTTCAGGGTGGTTCTATGGCAAAGAAAGTTGAAAAAATTCAACGAATAGGAAACATATTCCTCTACAGGCAATGTGCACAAAAATAATTATAAATTTATATATATATATATATAGACATATATGAGATTTCCGAGGAATATGGCCCTGTTCGCTGGCTTGTTCAGATGACTCACAGATAAGTCCTGATTTTCAGTGAACTTTTCTGTTTATGTGTTTGTTTTTATTGATTTTCGAAGGGATCATGATATTGTACGCGCTTTCTATTTGATGTAAATCACTATGCTTCTTTTCCTTTCTTGCATTTTGTTACAATGTCTTTATTTGATCACTTATACTCATCTTTGTTGTTGATTGCGTTATTGAACGTGTGACAAAATGGCGGTTTGTTTTCGCCGGTCTGTCGTCAAGGACGCGTAATTCATTTAATTTGTAAAAGTCTCACAGTGTATCGGCGTGCTGCAGAGCGATTTACTGGAGTTGGCCGGTCTATAACGTGGAAACGGGTTCTGGACCGTGCGATTGAGTGAGTGCCCGTGAGTCTAGACCACCCACAGCATCCACGTTCAGCGACAAAATCATCTATGATACTATAACGATGGTAAGTATTCCGATGAAGCCCAAACGACAACGTCGAAGAAGCAAAACACAACAAGGTAAGAGAGGTCGCGTTAAACTGTCGAAATGTGAGAGGCTAGGCCTAAAGTATGTGCGCGTTACATATTTTAATTGTGGGCCCATTAATTAACGACGGCCCATTCTTGATAAGCTACTGTGCGGGGCCGATATAATATGGTTTTACAAGAAACTCTTCTTGGTGACAGAACAGTAAGTACTCCTGGCTTTCATTGTTTCTACAATAGACGACACCTTGGGCAGGCCATCCTTGTGCGCAACAATATGGTGGCAGCTGAGGTTGATATGTCTGTGTGGAACAGTGTAGAATTACAGGTACATGCGGTTAGGGTGCAGTCCCCAATTCATTTCGTAATTGTAAGTGTGTATGCCTGTACTGGAAAGGTGGACACACAACAATGGCAGATTGTCTTCGAGTTCGATGAAGAGAACGTCATTTACTGCGGAGACTTTAATGCTAGAGGCAACCAGTGGGGTAACGTCAAAACAAGCAAGCAGGGAGAAGACCTAGAGAACGCGGTAAAGTTAGTCGATTTAGTGTGCTTGAATGATGGAAGGGCAACAAGAATGGCCACTCGAAAGGGGACTCTGGTAGTGTCATAGACATGGCACTGGTGTCTTCCACCGTCGCAACTGTTTGCAGGTGGAGTACATTGGGGTTCCACGCAAGTGATCACTACCCATGTGTCCTCCTAATTGAGAAAAGCAGAAATAGAAGACAAAAAAGAAAGCACCACACATTCCACGACGAGAAAACAGACCGGGACGTCATTAGCAAAATCAGACATAGGAAACAGAGCGCCCCTCGTAGGAGGCAGGAGAGATGGACGCAGCCACCCTGGTGAAACGTTTAAGTCGAGGAAGCTTGACGGTACAAGAGATAAACGGTCAAGACATTGCAGAAAGCCAGAAAGAATGGAAGAACACAATCTGAGATATTGAAGCGTCTGAAAGAAGAGGTCGACCAAAAAATGAAGCGCTTTAAACTATGTGCTAAGCAGGCTAAGGATGCCAAATGTGATGATCTCTGTATAAAAGTGTGCTCAGAAAAATCGCCACATTCTGACGCCTTCATCAGAGCATGAATTGCACAACACGACAGAGGCAAACCGTACTTTCAGAACACAGGCCGGATATGGCACCAATCTGATGAGAGCAAAGAGAAGGCCCTGCTTGCCCGCTACATTGAGCACGGGGGCATCGGTAGCCTAGTTGGGAAAACCACCCGACTGGGCTACAGACGTTCGGACAACCCATGTTCGATTCCCGCTGGGAGCAGTGTGAATTGTACTCGTGGTTGAAAAAAAAATACCACCACCGTCGACCCAGCCGTTTGCAGAAATGGGTACCAGGGTATTACCCTGGGAAGGTGAGGAATGTTGCCTCGCATCTGAGTTTCGATGCTTGAGGCGGCACTATCCAGGAATTTCCGAACACTTCTGGATAGGCGGCCGAGCACATATGGGTGTAAAACTCGCGTGCTAAGACGCCGGTTCAAGTCTCGTACATTACCTTACCTTACATTGAGCAGACGGACCAAAGAAATGAGACTGTAATAATGAGGATACGGGGATCGCTGTAAAAATTGTGTGATGATGAAGTGCTTGCAGAAGATCTCACAATCACATTCGATACTATTCGGATAACATTGAAAAGGTCACACAACAGTGCTACTGGTCCGAATGGTGTTCGGTACTATGACATAGGCGATTTAGCTGACGACGACTTGACAAAACTGGCCAATGAGTTTAATGCCAGCATTCGGAGGGGCTAAATGAGTTTAATGCCAGCATTCGGAGGGGCACTGTTTCAGAGGAAGGTGATACTCAGATCTTCCGAGTAAACATCCCTTTGTCCTGGGCTGCCACAAGGCTCACCATTGTCACCAGTTCTATTTAACGTGTACACAATAACAATCACGGCCCAAAAGCTGGATGGGAGGGGAAGAACTATGACTTTTGCTGATGATATTCTAGTATATCGACAGGGAAGAGACAGACGGGGAATCGCCTCCACAATGCAAGACGAACTCGATCGCATTTCTTCCTGGTGTGGGGTTTCAGGTGCCTTGGTTAATCCTAATAAAGCATCAGTTTCATGGTTCTCCCTTAACAATCATATCGTTAATACGACCACACCGGTTGTACGAATGGGAGCTGATGAGGTGACCAGGGACAAGTTGATGGCATACCTCGGAGTTAAGTTTGATCGCAGCCTGTGTTTTTTCGGGACCACGTCGACCATGTGATAACAAAATCCCACAAAGGATTAACCGCCTTGAAGGTCATGGCAGCTGCCAACATCGAGCAGAGGCTACTTACTCTTCTGTTCCAGGGATTAGTCCTCGCACCAATCGAGTATGTCCTGGCAATTCTTATTTTCAGTAAGACGCAAATTGACAGGCTGGAGAAAATACAAAATGAAGCCATGCGCATTATCTTGGGATGTAAAAGGGACACTCCCTATGTAGCAATGATGTATCTTCTTGACTTTCCAACCATGGATGACAGAATCAAGATCTGGAGAGCACGAGCATACCTGAAGATTAGTGCAGATACAGAGCATCCATTGCACCACATGCTCAACACAGGGAAAGGTGCCAGGGTAAAAAGAAGCAAATCATGGGTGGGCCGGGCAGAAGATGTCATCAAACAGGTCTGTGGGCTTATCAATACCAGCGTTGGTGAGGAGTGGATACCGGTGCCTATGTCATTCAATGGGACTTTCTTGTGTATTGTCACACTCGACAGGAAAAGTAGGGAACAGAACCGGTCGTGGTTAATGCTGAGGTCAAAGGTCTCATCTGCGATAACACCGATGAAAAAGTTGCAGTCATCTATACCAACGGATCTGTAAGACGACACCAAAGAAGTGCATGGGCATTTACAGCACGCTCGGCAGGAAGAATAGTCAAAGAAGACAATGGTGCATACGTCAAAACTACGAGAAGCATGACAATGGAGGTGATGGCAGTGACCAAGGCATTCAAATGGTTAGAGTCACAAGACTACACCCACGCATCGAGGCAGGTTCTGTACACATGCAATGGGTAGAGTCACTGCAGACGTCCAAAGTCCGTAAGGTCTCCTTTGTCTGTGTTCCTGGCCATGTGGGAGTACGGGGAAATGAAAGAGCGGAGAAGTTGGCTAGCTGCGCTGTCGTTGAGGACGGACAATCAGTGGATCGGGCTGACATCATCAATGCCCTCCGAGATGTGGGAAGAGCACAGCACTTCGACAAACACAGATCCACGTCACTTCATCGGATGATATAGATGGGATTTTAGGTGGGCACAGCCAGAAATGAGAAACTTAGTGGCCGTGTAAGAAGACTTATCAACCAACATAGAACTGGAGTCGTCAGGCGCTGGACACTGCGGGACTTGCTGATAAGGGTATCTGAGCACCTATAGACATATTCGGAGTGCAATGATGATGACCCCAAATAACTCAATAAATCAATATATATATATATATATATATATATATATATATATATATATATATATATATATATATATCGATATAATAACTTATTTTAAGTGTATTGCATTCGGTAGATTAGACTGAACTGAAAGCACTGTGTAATTATGCCATACTTATTACTAGCCCAATGCAATATAGTCATTTGTCATAATATAAACCGTGGACATTAAAGTTATGTGAAAAGCTTGTGTTTCCATTCAGTGACATTTCTATAGGAATATGGTAGGTGTAGTAGTTGCAGTTGTCGAAAATATATCATTGCTCAACCGCCAGCGACAGTGGAATCATCCGAATCAATATCTCATCTCATTGCAGGACAGAAACAAAGAAAGGTAGCTGCAATTCATAATATAAAAGCCACAGCACGCGCCAAAAGACTTAAGGCGTAGTCACAACCGGAGAGAAGTAACTTCGGTGGCTGAGTGGTTAGTTTGCACTAATCGTGACCGGACGGTTCCGTGTTCGATCCCCAGCAGCGTCTGTTATTTTGTTTTTCTTTTTGAGTGACAAAGCTGCTTGTCACCCATCCTCTAAAAATGGGTACCATAGATTTTTAGGGGAACTAAAAGCCTCCTGGCGCCCGTGCGCTGCCGGGGCCCGAAAGGGGAGTAAAGATTATTGGCGTGTAAAGGCGTGTTCGTAAGAGGCGAGAAAGGAGATTTGGACACGGGACTGGTTATCCCATACTGTAAAAAAAATAAGCCGAAAAAACTTCACAAACATTGACACGGCAAAGAAAAAAATAAAAGTAACTCCGCCATCTAGGAGCGATAATGGCTCTCTGTCTAATAGACTTATGGCGCATGCAGGAGAAAGCCGTAACGAGTCCGGTTTGCCGACTCACGGTTTGTCTATCAGGAAACCCTCCATAATTGGCCCCTGGAATGTACGTACTCTAAACGAACAGGGAAAAGCTGCACATGTAGCAGTAGAAATGAGAAATTACAAAATATATATTCCAGGAATGTGTAAAAAAAGATGGCTAGGGAAGGAAAGAATAAAACTAAATACAGAAGATATGATTTTATCAACAGAACACTATGGAACTTGGAGCACAACATAGTGAAGGGTTAGCTATAATGTTATCAAGGAATGCACAGAAGACACTAATAGAATGGGAAGCAGTAGGGCCAAGACTAACGAGAGCTACATTTAAAAAAACCACAAACAAAATAAAATTACACATTATCCAATGCTATGCACCAACCAACGATAAGAATGATTTAGTTAAAGTTTAAATCTATAAACAGCTACAATGTCAGATGGATGAAAGAACAACCCAGGATATTATAATCTTCATGGGAGATCTAAATGCTAAAGTAGGATCGGACAGCAGCGGCTTCGAAAAGATCATGGGAAAACATGGACTTGGAGATATAAACGAGAATGGAGAGATATTTGTGAATTTCTGTGATCTTAAACAAGTGAACCTAGGAGGAGCAATATTCCAACATAAAATAATACATAAAGCTACATGGGTGTCACCAGATCATTGAACGGAAAATCAAATTGATCACAAATGTATTAATAATATGTTTAAGTCAACCTTACAGGATGTAAAAGTATACAGAGGGGCAGTAGCTTCAGATCATCATCTTCTGTGAGCCAAACTTAAACTTAAACTAAAAAGATATACTACAACGAATAAGGGTAGAATGTCTTTCAATGTAGGGTTTCTTAACGAACAATAAATTAAAGATACATTCGCAGTCACAATATCAAACAAATACCAAGTCCTCCAATAACTAGAAAATACAATATCTATAGAAGATCATTGGAAACAGGTAATGGATATATGGGTAGAGACATGCGAACAAACGCCGGGGAAGAGAGAACGCTAGTATTAGGCATGGATGACAGCAGAACCCCTTGATAAAATTAAAGAAAGAAAGAACAAGAAAGAAGACATAAACAAAAGCAAAACGACAAGTAATAAAGCCAAGACAAATGAAGCTTACACAGAAGTGAACAAAGAAGTGAGAAGATGCATTAAAAGGGATATAAGGAAATATTTAGATGGACTAGCTAAAGAGGCAGAAGAAGCAGCAAATAAAGGGAATATGAAAGAACTGTACAACAGCACAAATACATAAAGACATTTAGTGGAAAATACAAACAGATCAATGCCTATATCAAGAAATGAAATCTGCTTAGTAATATAAGGGAAGAAATGGAGAGATGGAAAGAGCACTTTGAAAAACTTTTGAACAGACTCGGCTCAAATAATCCTCCAGATATACTACCAGCAGAAGAAGAGTTATACGTTAACTGTGGAAAACCCAGCAAAGAAGAAATAATGAAAGCCATCAATTTTATTAACAAAATGGTAAAGCCACAGGACCAGATGAAATTCATCGAAGCCATCAAAGGAGATATTAACACCTTTACCAAGATGTTACAGAATCTATTAGAAACAATTTGGTAGAGGGAAGAAATACCTAAATACTGGAAAGAAGGTTATATGATCAAACTACCAAAGAAATAATTTTAAAGTAGTGCACAAATTATAGGTGAATTATAATAATATCAGTGCCCACGAAAAATATAAAGCAGAATCATTCCGGAGAGAGTAAATGAGGCCATCGAGAAATATTTCAGAGATGAACAAGCAGGTTTTAGGAAGAACAGATCATGTGCTGATCAAATAACTACTCTATGTATAATAGTTGAACAAAGTTTAGAACTAAAATCCCCACTTTATATTGGATTTATAGATTACGAAAAGGCATTTGATAGTTTAGACTGAGGAATGCTTTGTAAGTTGCTGAGTCATTATGGAATCCCCATAAATTTTATTAACCTGATAAAAACAATGTATGAGAGATTGAAATGTAGTGTGGTGCATGAATGCCAGGTTACAGAAGTATTTGAAATAAGAACAGGAGTAAGGCAGGGATGCCGTCTGTCTCCATTTCTCTTTCAACTGGCCATAGACTGGATTACGAAAATAACTTAAAACAACAGAAATGGAATCCAGTGGTCACTGACCAGGCAACATGATGATTTAGACTTTGCTGAAGACATAGTATACAGGATAAAATTAGCATACTTAATGAGAGATCACAACAGCTAGGACTGAAAATTAATAGAGATAAGACTAACATTTTGAGAATTAATGCAGTTGGCAATAACCAAATAAAATTAGGAGACATACTTCTACTAGACGTACAATCTTACATATATCTGGGCAGTAATATAGATAAAAAAGGAGCAAAAAAGAAATGATATCAAAATAAGGATATCAAAAAACAAAAGGAGCTTTCATTACACTCGGAAACATATGGAAGTCCAACGAAATTAGTTTAAATACAACAATAAAAATGTTCAACTCAAATGTTAAGTCGGTCCTATTATATGGATGTGAAACATGGAGAACCACAACACTGATAACCAAAAAGATAAATACTTTCATTAATGGATGCTTAAGCAGAATAAAGGGATGGAAATCGCAGGACAAAATCACTGACATAGAATTATGGAAATGTACCATTTAATACATATAAGGAGATACAGCGAAGACGATGGCGCTGGATAGGACACACACTGCGGAAGCCAACTGAGAGTATTACACAACAGTCCCTTTTTGGAATCCCCAGAGGAAAAGACAAAGAGGAAGACGAAGGAATTCTTGGAGAAGACAGATAGAAGCAGAGATGAAGATGATGAGAAAGACATGGAATGATCTTAAAAGAATAACACAAAACAGAACGGCTGGGAATGTGTTTGTTGAAGACCTATGTTCTACAAGGAGATAAAAAGGTAGAAGAGGAGAAAGGCCTCCTGGCGTGATATCTACCACATCATCCAAAAAATGTGCCGTGGTCATGGACAAATATGGTCACTAACACCATATTCCCCATAGGCCTAGCAAGGCAAGGGGAGGGAACCTTTACTTTACTTTATTACACAGAAAGAGAAGACAGCCGAACTGTTCTTCGTCATACGACATCATCATCCATCGTAAGCAATCGATAATACCAAAACACGATCAGGATGAAACACACAGCTCACGGTGTGCACAGATCACTAAACTCAGTAACTCTGTCATCAAGCCGATCCTGACATATGAGGAAAATGCAACAAGGAACACTTTTCAGACATATCCTTAACGGTTCCTGCCGCATAAAATGTTATATTGACCGGAATTCCTGGAAATATGTTTGTGAATGGTTACATTGTTGTCTACTAGAATTGGTCGGTACAAGATCACACATGTAGCACATAACAAACAGCGATTCATGCCATGGTTCAAGTGATTATCCGTAAAAATACCAGAGCTCCACAAAAATCTACTTACTCCAAGTCGATCTTTTGTCAAATTAAACATCTGGGAATACATTAATATATGTTTTCATAAATCATTTCAGTATCTCAGTTCTGTATCAACTTATTCTACTTCTCATAATGTTTCCTTTCTTCTGTTATTTTGGGCTACGAAAGTAGCAGAGTTTTTCATTATTAAAAGAAACATGTAACATATTCCATTATCGTTATTAAATGTTGTTGAGATTATACCATTGTCATTTAATGTTGGTGAGATTATACAATTGTCATTTAATGTTGGTGAGATTATACCATTGTCATTTAATGTTGGTGAGATTAAACCATTGTCAGTAACTGTTGTGAAATTATACTAATGTCATTTAATCATCATCATCATCGTGTGCCCTCTCCGCAACGAAGATTGGCTACCATGGATCGCCATTCTACTCTGTTTCTTGCTTTGATGGTGCAGGCTGACATAGATTGACTTGTCCATCTTTTGATGTTACTCGTCCATGTTAGTCTTGGTCTGCTTCTGCCTCTTTTGCCTTGTATTTTTCCATCTAATAACACTTTTAGTAGGCTGTTGTGTCTTTTAACATGCCAAAAAAAATTAATTTCTCTTCTCTTAATTGTGTTCAGTAGTTCTCTTTTTATTTTCAGTTGTTTTAAAACGTCATCGTTTGTTTTCTTTTCTTCCCATCCAATTCTACCTATTCTTCTATAAATCCACATTTCAAAGGCTTCAATTTTCTGTTCTGTTTTCTTGTCTAATGCCCATGTTTCTGCACCATACAGGAATATTGAGAAGATGTAACATTTTGCAATTCTTATTTTAAGCCCTGTTCACCATTTAATATAGGTGAGATTATGCCATTGTCATTTACTGTTGGTAAGATTATTCAAGTGTTATTTAATGTTGTTGAGATTATACCAGTGCCATTTACTCTTGTGAGATTATACTATTGTCATTTAATATAGGTGAGATTATACCAGTGTCATTTACTGTTGTGAGATTATACTATTGTCATTTAATGTTGTTGAGATTATACCAGTGTCATTTACTGTTGTGAGATTATAATACTGACATTTAATATAGGTGAGATTATACCAGTGTCATTACGATTGGTAAGATTATTCAAGTGTTATTTAATGTTGTTGATATTATAATAGTGTCGTTTACTGTTGTGAGATTATGTCAGTGCCATTTAATGTTGTTGAGATCATACCAGTGTCATTTACCGTTGTGAGATTATACTATTGTTATTTAATATAGGTGAGATAATAGTAGTGTCATTACGGTTGATAAGATTATTCAAGTGTTGTTTAATGTTGTTGAGATTATGCCAGTGTCATTTACTGTTGTGAGATTATATCAGAGTCATTTAATGTTGTTGAGATCATACCAGTGTCATTTAATGTTCCTGAGATGATGCCAATGCCTGCAATGTCTCCTGAATTATACACATCCATTTATTGTTATTAGGTTAAATACAACAATAACAATGCTCCACTCAAATAAAAATGTTCAACTCAAATGTTAAGTCGGTCCTATTATATGGTTGTTAAACATGGAGAATAACAAAATTGACAATCACGAAGGTACAGACTTTCATTAATGGATGCTTACGCAGAATAAAGGGATGGAAATGGCAGGACAAAGTCACTAACGTGGAATTATGGAAATGTACGGGTCAAATACCAGTGGATAAAGAAATACAGCGAAGACGATGGCGATGGATAGGGCACACACTACGGAAGCCAACTGAGAGTATTACACAACAGGCGCTTTTTTGGAATCCCCAGGGGAAAAGACAAAGAGGAAGACCAAGGAATTCTTGGAGAAGACAGATCGAAGCAGAGATGAAGATGATGGGGAAGACATGGAATGATCTTAAAAGAATTGCAAAAAAACAGAACGACTTTGAAAGTGTTTGTTGAAGACATATGCTCCACTGGGAGCTAAAAAGGTAGAAAAAGAAGATTTATTGTTGCAAAGATTATACCTTGTCAGTTATTATTGATTAGATTATATCAGTGTCATTTAATGTTTCTGATACTATACTACTGTCATTTATATTTGATGGGATTATATCACTGTCATTTAATGTTTGTGAGATTGTGTCATTACCATTTGATATTGCTGAGATTATACAGTTGGAATTTGATATTTCTGAGATTATACAGTTGACATTTGATATTGCTGAGATTATTCAGTTGGCATGTGATATTGCTGTGATTATACAGTTGGAATTTGATATTGCTGAGATTATACAGTTGGTATTTGATATTGCTGAGATTATACAGTTGGAATTTGATATTGCTGAGATTATACAGTTGACATTTGATATTGCTGAGATTATACAGTTGGTATTTGATATTGCTGTGATTATACAGTTGGAATTTGATATTGCTGAGATTATACAGTTGGTATTTGATATTGCTGAGATTATACAGTTGGTATTTGATATTGCTGAGATTATTCAGTCGGCATGTGATATTGCTGAGATTATTCAGTCGGCATGTGATATTGCTGTGATTATACAGTTGGAATTTGATATTGCTGAGATTATACAGTTGGTATTTGATATTGCTGAGATTATACAGTTGGTATTTGATATTGCTGAGATTTTACCGCTAGCATTTGATATTGCTGAGAATTCACCACTTTCACTTAATGCTGTTGAGATTATACCATTCCCATTTTTATTTTTTTCTGCGATTCTACCATTGCCGGAATTGAATTTTTGTGTAAGATTCTGCCGTCTTCTTTTAAATTCACCATCTCCATCTTGACTATGCCCTCCCAAAGAAACAACAACCATTTGAGCGTGAGAATCACATAACTACCAGCCTCATTAGTCATCCGACCACGATACTGCTACATCAATAAATAAATTATAGAGTGAGACATTAGATCAGACATGAAATGTCCGAAGAACAACATGGTTTCCGGCAGCCAAAAGTTGTAAAAAAATGATCTAGGTATCATCATCATATGCCATACCGGTTATCGTAGGTGATCATGTCCCTCCACAATCTTCTATCTACAGTGCATCGTATCAGTTCTGTTGTTGACTGTTTTCCATGCCATGAGACCAAGCTATCCAGTATTTTCTCTCTTTGTCCTCAGCTATCTCTCTTTCCTTTTATTTTGCTAGTTGTAACTAAGTATTCCAACTTTCCTCTTCTCATGAAGTGTACGAAAAATGTTGATTAAAAAGCAGCTTTCCAAAATAAAAATGAAGATACTGTGCAATCTATTTGTGAGAATAAAAACAAGAAAAGAGTTCTTAAATAGTATATAGAGCCATTGTTAACGCATGTAAGGGAATCATGGCTTATTGGACAGCAAAGAAGACAATTACTGGAGGCTGCAGAAATGTGATTTTACCAAAGAATGTTGAGAATACTATAATACTATGGGAAGCTAAGAAAAGTAATTCAAACGTTCTGAAAGAAGCCGAAGCCCAAAGAGAACTAATTTCCATTATTAGGAAGAAGCAATAATCATTTTTTTTTTGGGGGGGTGGGGGGTGGCAATGCAATGAAAAAAGAACAACTGGAATATATTGTAACAACTGGGAACATTTAGGGACGAAGAGATAGAGGGAAGGAAAGAAAAAAATACCAGACAGCTTAAGAGAATGGCTTGGCAGAAGGTCAACAACAGAAATGATAAATAACTGTCGCGTTCAAAAGTTGTGGAGAGACGTGATCACCTACCATAGCGTGCATGCTACTTGATGGTGATGATAATGGTAATGATGTGAACTATTTACGTGTACATATATATATGGTAACAAAATAATTGGAGAGAGCTATAGATGCTAAAACAAACTGAAATATATCGCTGTAAGGTAAAATGCATAAGAGCAAATACGATTGGAAGAAAAATGGATCAAAGTAACTTATAGTTTAAAAGACGCGCTAGAAGATTAAAAGCTAAAGTGAAGCTCAACAGTTAAGATTATCGTTTGCGCAGGGACATGATCGTCTCCTCCAGCAGTTGTGACGCCTGACTGTGTTCTACATTAAGCTCTTTTCTTAATATTTGTCCACTCTTACTGTATCTTATTCTCTTGATATTCATCACAAATCATGGCCTATATTAGTTTCATCAGATTTCGTTATTGTACATTGTGTCGTATATTGTATTGACTTACTCTTTCAGCCAACTTTATAGCCTAAAATAAAACAGAACATAAATTAATTCAGACAAAGTGTTTCTCAACATATTTATCTATCACTTTTAAAACTAAATTCTCTTCGTCTGCCTTCTTCAACTGTATTTCTGTGTCAACAGTTAGCGGTCTATTACTATACTTGTGGTCTCTCCTTCTGCAACCTTTCCAAGTGTTTCTAACGTTTCAGGAGTTCATATTTTCGTTAAAATGAGTAAAGGCATAAAGATGCATCAAGATGTATAGAAATGAAAAGCTGCTGTAAAGTTGATGAAGAAAATGACAATTATTTTTTTTTTTAAGTGAACAGTGGTACAGTAAATGGTAATACCCCCATTATATTTTTAGAACCATTCCCCTCTTACTGTATTTTATACATGTGGCCCTGTTGGCCGTTCATAAGACTTTCAAACCAGTTGTTGTCTGACCAAGCTTCGGAATAAAGAAAAGTCACTTATTTTCCGTTTTTGAGAGTCTACAACATATTATCGCCATGTAATTAGCTTTCTGTACACATCCGTATATATTTTTAATGTGTTGTTTATTATTCCAGCTGAAGGCCTTTTGGCCGAAACGTCGTTCCACTTCTGTTTTGTTTCTCACCTATGTAAAATTGTTACCATACCATTTTTTCCTTCTTTCTTTTAAAATATTCATCATATTTCTGTTATTTGGACTAGGCCTGGTTTTCTCATAGCAAAAGTTCGTTGAGTTGTATTCTGATCTTTATATGTCATCCCGAAGACAATCACTTATATATGTTGCTTCTGTGTGCATTCATCCGTAGGAATTATTTAAAGCTGATTCTCAGTTCCTCATTTATAATCTTATCTCTCACGCTGTTTCCTGTCATGCATCTAACACATGTGGGGGCATCGGCTGCCTAGTTGGGAAAACCACCCGACTGAGCTACCGACGTTCGGATAACTCCTGTTCGATTCCCTTTGGGAGCAGTGTGAGTTGTTCTTGTGGTTGAAACAAAAAATACCCCCACGGTCGACCAAGCCGATGGCAGAAATGGGTACCAGGGTATTACCCTGCGAAGGTTAGGAATGTGGCCTCGCATCGTGAATTCGATGCTTGAAGCGACACTATCCCGAAATCTCCGAACAAATCTGGATAGGCGGCCGAGCTCATATGGGTGGAAACTCGCGTGCTAAGACGCCGGTTCAAGTCTCGTACTTTCATCATCATCGTCAGCATGTGCCATACCGGTTGGCGTAGGCGATCATGTCCTTCCACAATCTTCTATCTACAGTGCATCGTATCAGTTCTGTTGTTGTTGACTGTTTTCCATGCCATAAAACCAAGCTATCCAGTATTTTCTCTCTTTGTAGTCCGCGATCTCTCTTGCCTTTTATTTTGCCAGTTGTAACCAAATATTCCAACTTTCCTCTTCTCATGATGTGCCCGAAAAATGTTGATTATTTCTTTCTAATGTTTTTTTTATGAGCTCCCTTTTTTTGGTGGCCTCTTTGAGAACTTCCTCATTGCTTTTTTTTGCTGTCCAGTTAACGTTCAACACTCTTCTGAGAAATCTCATCTCTGTAGTCTCTAATCGTCTTTTCATTTGTTTGTCGACTGGCCGTGATACGCTTCCATAGGTCAGAATTGGTTCTATATAGCGCCGTTGAACTCTCTTTCTCATTTCTATTGACATAGATTTTTTGCATAAGATATTTTTCATTTTCTGAAATGCTATTGTAACCTGAACTATTCTACCTTTTAATTCTGTGGTGCATCTTCCATGTGATGTTATTATTGTGTCCAAGTATTTCACGCGTTGCACTTGTTTCAAATTTGTCCTGTTTATTTTTATGCTGCATGCTGGTGATGATTGTTTCTTCTATATAACCATTACCTCCGTTTTCTTACTATTCAGACTGATACCTTTTGTTGCTTTCTTTTACTATTATGTCTATCATATCTTGTATTTCATTCTCTGTCTCTGCTATTAAGACTCTGTCATCCGCATATCGCAAATTATTTGTTGTGACCATTCACTTTAATTTCTTTTTTGTCTACTATTGATCTCATAATATGTTCGCTGTAAAGTGAAAACAAATCCGGCGACAGAACACATCCTTGTCTGACTCATTGTTTTATCAGTTGAAATTGTCCTGTTTGGCTCTCGTACTTTACCTTTACCTTTATCTTTATCTTTATCTAATAAATGTTATTTTATATAGTCATTATTTGTCTTGTTATTGTTTAATCCAGCGATAAATGCCTTATATCACAACGTTGGAATGAAGTTTGTGTTGTAGAGTGTCCATTTTGTCTCTAGCGTTACCTATTTTTACGAAACTCGGATGTGCTTCTACACATGCGGGGAGGGTTTGACGCATTTGTGCTAGCCGCCTATACAGAAGTGTTCGGAGACTTTGTCTGTCTCTGTCTAAAGATTAATAACTGTTTGGGGTTGAACATTCCACAAACCATCATTTTTCCAATATTCCTCTTCCTGTTTTAAGACGTGGTCTTCACATTTCGCCCAATAATCTTTGTCTATATTTAATAAAGCGAGATTAGCAAGAGTCTTTACATCGCATATTTTGAATGTTGTATTTTCATCTGCCACTTGTCCTTTTAATTTTGCCCAGATTAGTTATATTGGATTTAAATGAGCATGGTAAGGTGGCAGCCTCAAACTTATATGACCGTGCTCTTGGATAATCTTATCTATTTGAAAAATCTTTGTCCTCTGGTTTTGCTTTACTAGAGATAGTAATTCAGGTTTTATGTACATTTTATTAAATTGTATGTGCTCCTTTGTGAGCCTTATCTTAATAGCATCTTTTGTACTGGATGACGTCGGGATTTTATCTTCAAGTGCAACAATGTTGTGGTACGCTGCATTGTCCATTATTAGGCAAGATGGTCGATCTAGTGATGGGAGAACAGAATTTTCAATCCAATGTCTAAATATGTGACCATTCATCTTAGAGTGATAATCCCGATTGTCTATGGATTTTGAAAGAAAAATGAGCTCTGCATTCTGTATTAGTCCATGTTGTCGACTACCTGCATGAGCAATTATCAAGCGCTGTCCTTTGCTGCTAGGTATTAATCTCTTAATCTTTCCATCTGATGACTGCCATTCCCTTTGGTTAGTGTGGTGAGCATTGATCCATGTTTCATCCAAGTACACAATATCATAACGTTGCTTGCGCACCTCTTTTACTTCACGTAAGTACTTGCTTCTCATGACTACTATATGTGGCTTCTCACAGATGATGTTTCGTCCATTGGAATACTTTCTGAATGTAAAGCCTGCAGCTCTCACATTCCTCCATAATGTAGACTTTGAAATTTCAATACTGTTGTTCTTTTTCAGCGATACTTTTAATTTTCTTATTGTAACAGTTTCATTCATACCCAACATTTTGCGAATTTCACTTCTAATAAGTTCACTGTCGAAATTATCCAACATTTTTGCTCTTCCTTGTGATTTTGTATATTTTGAACATTGACGGTCACGTGCTTGAATCCAGCGATTAAATGAACATTTAGATAAATCCAAAATGTGTCTTGTCCTATTCTCAGGGTTTTCTAAAGAATGAAATAATCTTCCTCGTTTAGCCTCTTTGCAAAAATAGTCATACATTTTGATTGCGATGTTTTGTCAAACTGCAGAATTTCATTTTAAGACTCATGATAAATGTTATTGTTCCACGTCTGCACCTATGAATGAACGGAAATGGAACACACAATGCCTCGTGTTTTCTACAAGTGTCTAATTGTGTCAGAAAGCCCACGTGGAAAGTGTGCAAAAACGTCAATTGTACCGTGTATTGATTTTTAATCGCTATTTTTAACTTAAAATACTGTAAACATTAAGTTTTGACTACATCAATGGGTGGTTATAAATTTATATAAATCAAATAAGCAACAATAATAACCAAATGTTTTTTTTTAAATGAAATTAATTCCCTGTTGGGTTCTAATCATTATAACTTTACATGCAAATTTTGAAAAAAATTACAAAAAGAGATTAAAAAGATATCGATTTTAAAAGTTGGGCACATGATTTGAAACGAGCAGTACAATTGACCTTTACTTATGCATGTCTGCTGAGGAGAATTACTTTCTGTTTTTTTCTGTATACCCTGTCTATATCTAAGTTAGCGTGATAACCCCTTTTTCTTCCCTTCCTCATTTCTCTTTCATCATCGAGGAGAGTTATCATCATCATCATGTGCCATACCGGTTGGCGTAGGCGATCATGTCCCTCCACAATCTTCTATCCACAATGCATCGTATCAGTTCTGTTGTTGACTGTTTTCCATGCCATGACACCAAGCTATCCAGTATTTTCTCTCTTTGTCCTCCGCGATCTCTCTTTCCTTTTATTTTGCCAGTTGCAACCAAGTATTCCAACTTTTCTCTACTCGTGATGTGCTCAAAAAAATGTGATTGTTTCTTTCTGATGTTTTTTATGAGCTCCCTTTTTGTGTTGGCCTCTTTAAGAACTTCCTCATTGGTCTTTTTAGCTGTTCAGAGAACTTTCAACATTCTTCTGAGAAATCTCATCTCTGTGACCTCTAATCGTCTTTTCATTTGTTTGTCTACTGTCCATGATTCGCTTCCATAGGTCAGAATTGGTTCTATATAGCACCGATGAACTCTCTTTCTCATTTCTATTGACATAGATTTGTTGCATAAGATATTTTTCATTTTCTGAAATGCTATTTTGGCCTGAGCTATTCTGCTTTTTATTTCTGTGGTGCATCTCCCATCTGATGTAATTATTGTGCCCAAGTATTTGAAACGTTGCACTTGTTTCAGATTTGTCTCGTTTATTTTTATGCTGCATGATGGTGATGATTGTTTCTTCGATATAACCATTACTTATGTTTTCATACTATTCAGACTGAGACCATTCTTGTTGCTTTCTTTTACTATTACTTCTATCATTTCTTGTAGTTCGTTCTCTGTTTCTGCTATTAAGACTGTATCATCCGCATATCGCAAATTATTTATGTTGTGACCGTTGACTTCAATTCCATTTTTGTCTACTATTGATCTCATAATATATTCGCTGTAAAGTGAAAACAAATCCGGCGATAGAACACAGCCTTGTCTGACTCCCTGTTTTATAAATTGAAATTGTCCTGTTTGGTTGTTAATTCGTATAGCCGCTGTTTGTTGCCAGTACATGTTTTTTGTGATTCGCAGATCATTGCCATCAATGTCTAATTTCTCCAGCATATTTATTATTTACATTTGATGTATTGTATATTGATTGCAGGAGAGATATAGAAGAGAGATTTGCGGTCATGTGCTGTTATGTTTGCCCTTGCTGTTGCCATGTTTCCTGATGTTTCTAATAAACCGCCAATCCAACTTTTTCGTGGCCCGCCCTTCGGTCTGGTGTTTTCGCAAAGTTTATTGAAGGCTCATTGTATTTTTAAAAATTTTTCTCCCTTGTCATGTAGCCAACCATTTTATCTGTTTTTTTTTTTTTTGTATAATGATAAAATAAATCATTACAAAATAAAGATAGAAAATAGAGCACGGCAACAAGAGAAAAAAAGTAATGAGAAATGTATTATTTGAATTGTTTCACAGTTTCTAAACATATAATGTCTCTAGTATTATGCTTGTTCATATAACTTACGACAGCCAGTCTTTTAAACGCTAATTTCTCTATAGCCTGAAAAATACGTGATATTAAAAAAATAACTGAGGAATGTTATACACGTATTAATGCGTGTGTATAGATCGTTGTTTCGCGAGTAAATGAAGAGAATAATTACTTTCTTATTTGTTTTCATTCACCAGACGGGTAAGGTCATTTTTGTAGCGCGTCACCATTGTCCCCGTTCATTGAACGGTTTTGTGTTGCGCTCTCCTTCACCACGAGACAAATGTATTTAGTATGTCCTTTAATTTGTGAATACCGGTTTGAGTTCATTCGTTATCCCTACTAACTTAACCAGACTGGTCAGATTAGTATGTTTCTAGAAGCACCACGAATATATGGAGTAGGTTATGAATAGTGATGGTTTATCGATTCAGTCAGTTATGAGTCGTCCGCTTTTAGCCCTGTTGACATTCACCTTTGGATACAATTGAATGAATGTGAATCTAAAACGTTTAATAACTTGCAAGAACAATCTTGACACTTGCGGTGATTGAGTAATAGCGTAAACAATCATGTATCGCACCTCAAACCATCATTTAGGTTTCATCTGGCTTGTACTGTTTTGTCTTCGTTCATTATTAATATGTAACCGGTACAGTGATGTGCCATTGTTTTAAAGAAAATGGTAGGGGGAGAAGGATTGAAAGCGAGTGGTAAAATGATTGCTAATTTCCATCTTCCAAATATTGGTTACATAACTTACTTCAGCAATATTTGAATCATCAGGTTTGACAGCCTACAAATGAAAAAAGATAAATACTAATGAATTAATTGACATATTTGAGCCCAATTTGTGCACATACTAGTTTTAGAGATGTCCACACAAATCGCTGAGATTATTAGAGCTAAACACATCACTAGCGTCAACAATCTTCCTGTTAATGGGGTTCGGCTAATCTAAACATAGCGAGATGTGTATTTGTTTCATATAAACATGTTGCCAAGACTATCCCTACGGTTATATATTATATATATATATATATATATATATATATATATATATATATATATAATATATATTTTTGGTTGTTGTTTTTTGCTGTTCGCATTAAGTGCGTACGTGATGTTGGATGTTTCAATGGTCATTCATATCAAATACACTTCATCATCATCATCATGTACCGTGCATGTTGGCGTAGGTGATCATGTCTCTCCACAACGTTCGATCTCGACATTTATTTATCATTTATGTTTTACAGAAGAATGTTGAGAATGCTATAAACAGCTAAGAAGAACAATGAACATGTTCTGAAAGAGGTCAAAGCAAAAAGAGAGCTGATATCAAATATTATGAAGAAATGATAATCATTTTGTGGCCATATAGTGAGAATAGGACAGCTGGAATATATTGTTGCAACTGGGACCATTGAGGGACGCAAAAGAGAAAAGATACCAGACAGCTTATGAGAATGGATTGGCAGAATATCAACAACAGAAATGATAAATAACTGTCAAGATCGGAAGTTGTGGAGAGACATGATCACCTGCGGCAGCAGGCATGGTACTTGATGATGATGCTTGGTATATAAATTACATTTTAAAAAAGTAGAACGACGTTTAAGCCAAGAAGGCCTTTAGCTGGAACAACAAACAACAACACACACAAACTATATAAGGATATAAACATACATCTAACTGCATGGCGAAGATATGCCGTGTTATTCATGCTGTTGTTCACAGTTTATGTAAAGTTTCTCCCACATCCACACACTGCATCTTTTAGACAGAATGATTCGATCTGAGAGATTGCTTTTATCCATTTCTTGCTGTGTTCATTCACAATATTTACCTGTTTTCCTGCAACAGTGACTGCCTGATTTACCTTACCACTGTTCTATTTGTTACAAGCCTCCATCAAACCACAACAATAGCTTTTCAAAAAGAACATCAAAACAAAATCCCAGGCAGTTATAGAAACAGAATGAAAAAAAAGCTAAACATTATAAATCATGTATAAACGTCAGGTTTTTTTTTTTCTTAACGTCAACGGGTTTAAGTTCGTTTAACTTACAATAAAAACAATCTTGGTATCCACCATATCGATAATCTAAGAAATCGAAAAATGTTTCAGTTAAAAGAATAGGATTATAAAAATGGTCAATTACTTCATTATTCATATTCACTGTTGATCAATTCAAAACTTGATGATTTAGACTTTGCTGATGACATAGCTCTCCTATCACACAGCCATTAACAGATGCAGGATACAATGAGCATACTTGATGAGAGATCACAACAGCTAGTACTGAAGATTAATTAGAGATAAGACCAACATTATGAGAATTAATGCAGTTGGCAAAAACAAGATAAAATTAGGAGAAATACCTCTACTAGACGTACAATCTCACATATAACTGGGCAGTAATATAGATAACGAGGGAGGAACAGAAAATGATACCACAATAAGGATATCAAAAGCAAGAGGAGCTTTCTTTGCACTGGGAAACATGGGAATCCAAAGAAATTAGGTTAAATACAAAAATAAAAAGGTTCAACTCAAATTTTAAGTCGGCCCTATTATATGGATGTGAAACATGGAGAACAACAAAATTGACAATCATGGAGATACAGACTTTCATTAATGGATGCTTACGCAGAATAACAGGATGGAAAAGGCAGGACAAAGGCACTAATATAAAATCATGGAAATATACCAGTGGATAAAGAGATACAGCGAAGACGATGGCGCTGGATATGACACACACTGCTGACGACAACTGAAAGTTTTACACAACAGGCCCTTTTTTGGACTCTCCATGGGAAAAGACAAAGAGGAAGACCAAATAATTCTTGGAGAAGACAGATAGAAGCAGAGATGAAGATGATGCGGAAGACATGGAATGAACTTAAACGAATGGCAACTAAACACAACGACTTGGAAAGTGTTTGTTGAAGACCTCTGGTTTTCAGAGAAGAATTTTCCGGTTTAATTCTGATTCGGCTCTCATAATAATCCGCAACATTGCAAACACGTGACGTCATTAAGCTGAATATGCAGCGCCTCACTGAGAGCCCCGATAGCTCAGTGGTTAGTGAGCTGGACTAATAAGTACAAGAGGTCGGGCTCGATCCCGATTGACGGCTTTCAGGTTTACACAGCCTTAAATGGGTACCGGATTTTTTTAAATTGGAAAGTGAAACGACACGGGCGTAAACCGACTACAACAATCTTGTGCCGAAGGTCTATAACAAAAATGCTCACTAACACCATACTCCCTTTACGAACATAGCGTGACGAGCCTCTTTACTTTTTTTTTTATTTGACGGTGCCTCACAGTCTGTGACTTCATCTCACAGGACAATACTGCCGATGTAGGTGTTGTTTGTCAGTTTGGTTATGTCATTTTAATTCCCATCTGTTATCACTTTCATCTCAACTGTTATCTTTTGCATGTTATTGGGAATATATGACACAAACATTACTATTATTAAACCAGTAAATGGAATGTTTTTGATGAGAAGCGAATTCTTATTGTTTCGTTTACATCCGCAGTAGTTAAATGATGATGCTTACTTGGAGTGAATAAAAACGTATCTGAAATTTTAAAAAAAGTTATGATTTGTATTATAGATAACATTAATCTGGACACATTTGCATAGCGTACGCATTCTTCAACTAAACAATGCCACTTGCATTGACCCAGTGTCATTTATATAAACTGTTTGAAAATATCGTTAAATGTAACTGGACATGGTAAATTGCTTCCTTATTCTTTCATCATCAGTATACCTTTATATAGCAGCGAAGCATGAGAGAAGGCTAAATACATTCCATATGCCATGCCAGCGACGTAGTTTTTATATCACTTAGAAGGACAACATTAACAAACGTGCAGGTCCTCACTCACACAGGCCTCCCGAACACGCTGCTCAAACAACCTAGATTACGCTGGCTTGGCCATGTACACCGTATGAAAGATGGCCACATACAAATTATATAATCTATGGACAACTAGAAGATCTAAGTACCGGGGGGGGGGGGGGGAGGCAGAACTCCGTTTCATAGAAGTGTGTATACGTGACATGAAGACTCTGAACGTAAACCCTGCAGTCTGGGAAGAAATAGCTGTCGACTGTAATCGTTAGTAATACACACTGAAGCTCCAACCCAGGCAAGAATCGAATAGATTCGTAGATAAATATAATACACGACGAATTACAAGAAAAAAATAGCATTTCCTTGGGACGGTAAACTCCATAGTCAACTAAGACTGACTGGAGTCTACTACTCTAATTTCTCTAAATGTTTTCACTCCTGATAATGATTGTTATCACTTGGCGTGGTAACGAGATTTAACGTACAATTCAATCACGTGTGATTTAAATCATTTCTTACAATTAAGTATTATATTATTAAGTCAAAAAGTGCAACAAAATAGAAAGAACAGAACCAGTATTATCTATCTGGATCATGCACACACAAAAATTAAATTAAATCTAAAATTTGTTTCCATTTTCTAAAGCCGACTTGCTTAACGATCTTATAAGTAAAGTAAAGTACCCCCCGTCACGCCGAGTGGCGTATAGGGAAATATGGTGTTAGTGACCCTATATTTTACAGACCTTCAGCACATGATTTTTGGGGTAATGTGGTCGGTATTACGCCCGTGCTGCTTTTACTTTCCCAGAAAAAATCCGGTACCCATTTAAGGCTGGGTGAACCCGGAGCCGTCGGTTGGGATCGAACCCTACCCCTTGTCCGTAGTAGTCCAGTTCACTAACCACTGAGCTATCGCGGCTCCTACTAATTTTTAGGGAATTAGTAAAACCCAGGTGTCCTCGCCAGGGTACGAACCCCGGCTGTTGCCGTGGTAAGCCAACCGCCTATCGATTGCGCTAACCGGACACCCATTTAACGATCTTATGGTTCTCATAATTCAACTAAAGCAAAAATAAGTACAATATTAATTCAGGTTTATAGACGTTCAAATAGACCATTGAGATAATTAGCTCTTCTATGATTCGTTCAAATGTTTGCGCGACAAGTTTTCATGAAAATTAAAGACATAATTTCGAACTTCTCATTTAATAGAGAAATTCATTTAAGGGAAAAGAGGATAAAAATAATAAATAATATAGAAATATGGTTTGCTAAATGTGGGTGAATAGAAACGTCTCAAAAGTGTGTGTAATCTGAGAGATCGATGAGAGCGAGTGACAATAATGTTCACACACAATCGTGACTGCCACTGGAGGCTGCAACATGGTCCTGAGACTGTAGACCATCCAGATATGTATGCTACTGTCTCGCTGATAACGAAACGTCATTGTGTCGTGATGGACACAAGCTTTTCTCCAGTCTCTAACATGTTTCTAATTAAACACGTTGTCATAACAACGCGTCCTCCTATTTTTACGTTTAATAATGTCTTTCACATGACTCATCTAAGATGATTTATAACTGTTTAATTTCTATCTATATTTACTCCTGATCTCAAAGTGCTTTAGATGTCGTTTGTGGGACTGGTTGGGCGCCAGGCAAGACGGCGGTCTCGAGACAGAGAAGTTGTGAGTTCAAATCCCGGCTGCACCATATGGCTTTCTTATTTCTGGTATCTCTATGCGGCAACCAGTCCTGGTCTCAGCAGCGAGGCATGGCTTCAACACGTTAACATAACAGTTAAATGTTATGAAGAAGATATGGCACAATAACCACAAGACAGTAAAACCTAACCTAAGGAGGGCATATATGTTCCGATAGCAACATGTGCACTAGAGAAATCACTCCTTAGGATACGTTGCATAATAAGCAAGAGAAATTAAAGGCATATTAACATTGACCATACATTTGTTCAGACGTACTGTGATGAATGCAGCGTTCTGCACAGGGCAAAAAAAAAACCCGAGGAATTGCCTTCTTGTTTGAGTAATTTGAAGAGAGTGACTATTCATTTACACAGTGTTTCCTTGTATATCAACAAATAAACCCCTTAGATTGTTATATTTGGAAATACGGTTGTTGTATGACTCGTTTATGCTTCTATACTGCATTTTAAATTAACCAGTGTCATGATTGCCTGACTAACATGTAGTACGTGAATCTCTATTTATTTCAGCTGGTCATCTTCTCATCAAAATGATTGTTATTGCTTTTCTTAAATATGATCTCTATTGACCCACCTGTAGAAATAATAAGCCACTAACACTGGTTGATGCAAGGGAACCGCGATAGCTCAGTGGTTAGTGAACTGGACTACAAAGGACAAGAGGTAGGGTTCGATCCCAATCGACGGCTCCGGTTCACAAAGCCTAAAATGGGTACCGGATTTTTTTCTTTGAAAGTAAAGCGGTACGGGCGTAATACCGACCACATTACCCCAAAAAACATGTGCCGAAGGTCTGTAAAATTTATGGTCACTAACACCATATTCCCTATACGCCACTTAGCGTGACGGGGGTACTTTACTTTTATTACTGGTTGATGCAGCATTGAATAAGCAATGAATCATAGCTCACATAATTAATAATTAAGTTATTATAGTCTGGTAAATTATTTAACTTAATTCTCGACCATAATACTCACTAGATGGAATACATAATGACACTGGTTAATCTAAACAAAAAATATACATAATTTAGTTTTTGAAGTAATTAAACATATGCGTATATGGTAGAGAAAGAGAGAGAGAGAGAGAGAAAGAGAGAGAGAAAGAGAGATTGATAAGCACTATTTAACACAATTCGAAAAATGAGAAGTACAATGTTTTCGCATATGTGAAAAGACACAATACAATACTTAAAGTCATCGTGAAGCGAAAAGAACAAGTTAGACGTGGCAGAGGAACTAAATAAAAAACTTAGTTTTACTAAAAAAGTAAAGTGGATTGATAGCATCAAAAGATAGACTTGTGAACATACATAAACATGCGACATCATTCCAAGAGACAGAGTACAGTGTCGCTGCCTGGTGGCCTACTTTCCATATGCATGTGTCAGGCTGTGTATGTAATTTTCTTTAAAGCCTGGTAATGCCACATCATAATACTCTAACATAACTCATTCGGATAACGGAGATGGGAGTTAAGATGGGCACAGCCAGAAACGAGAAACTTAGTGGACGTGTAAGTTAACTTAGATTGTTCGTTCACAAATTCGTGCCCACAGAGTTGATCAATTATCTCAGAAACTGATGAATCCCTGTAATTCTTTTCCATGAAATCTTATTTTTTTCACCGACCTTCACATTTTATAACATGTAAGTACACAGGAGGTCTGACTTTTGCACAAATCGTTTTTTGTTATATAAATTTAGTAACATATGAAACATCGTGCTTTAAAAATTAGATTTTACTGTAAATTATATTAATTTTCTAACAATGCAAGCGAATGGCGTATCCATATTACATTGAATAGTGTTTTTTTTTTCATTTGATTTTATATCTTCGTCATAGAGATAGGTAACTTTGACTAAAGTATCACATACACATAGTCGCCAAATAGCAGGCGTGTCATCAACAAAATATATGGAACAACCAGAACATCAAACACACATAGTCAACAAATAGTAAGAGTGCCATCAACAAAATATATGGAACAACCAGAACATCAAACACACATAGTCAACAAATAGTAAGAGTGACATCAACAAAATTGTGCACATGTCATACATATGTCATTCCGAATCAGAAGTCTCCAAGAGGTTAACAATTGTTATCGGTTGGACAAACTGCAATCCATCTCTTTGCCAGTACTGTTCCTCTTCTCTGAGCATATGGTCGTCACATTTTCTCCGGCATTCAATGTTTATGGTTGAGAGGGCATCACGCGTCAATTCTTTAACATCACACATTTTAAACGTTGTGTTCTGCGCAGCAACTTTCCCTTTGACTTTAGCCCACACAATGTCTATTGGGTTGAGGTGTGAATGATAAGGTGGGATGTGAAGAGATGTGTGGCTATACTTTGTAATTATTTTATCAATTTGATATAACTTTGTCTTCTTAGTTTGTCTAACAAGTTGCAACAACTCTGGTTTTAACTTGGTGTTTTGAAAGGAAACATTTTCTTTTCTAAGCCATGTGATGATTTGATCTTTTGTTCATGGCGAATTAGGAACTGTGTCCTCCAGTGCTACCGCATTATGATAGAATGCATTATCCATTACAGGGCATGAAGGTCTATCCAGAATGAGTAGTCCAGTGTTCTCTATCCTGTCTCTGAAAATGCGTCCATTCATTTCAGTGTGGTAGTCCCTATTGTCTGTAGACTTTGGTTGAAAAATAAGTTGTATGTCATTAACAAGACCGTTCTCTCTACTGCCAGCATGTAACAATATAATGTGTTGTGTGTCATTAACAAGACCATTCTCTCTACTGCCAGCATGTACCAATATGATGCGTTGTCCTTTGCTGCTGGAAATGATTCTTTTATTTTCTCTGTCAACTGATTGTCATTCTTTCTCATATGTATGATGAGCATTGCCCCACGTTTCATCCAAATATACTATATCGTAGCCTTCCATTCGTCGCTCACTGATCTGCCTCAGGTATTTGCTTCGGGCAGCTATCAGGTGTGGTTTTTCACAAACAATATTTCTACCACTAGCAGATTTGTGACAAGTGAAACCAACGCCTCTTACGATCTTCCAAAGTCTCGTTTTTGGGATTTCAATATCACATTCTAATTACAGTCAAACTTTAAGTTTGCGCAGTGTAACAAGTTGATTTGATTCAAACATTTTCAAAATTTCACGTCTAATAACATCATTGTCAAAATCATCAACATACATTTTTCTTCCTTGCCTGACTGTCGCCTCTGTAGAATCAGAAATTCAAACCTTTCCATCGACTGAAAGACTTTCTACATATATTTAGACCTGCCCGTGTTCTGTTTTCTATTTTGTATTTTATATCGTAATATATCGATCACTAATCTACATTTAGATTCCTTGCAAAAGTGCATGTACAATAGCACAGTTACCGTGCTCATAGTCATGAATTTACACATTAAACTCTTCATGGTTTTAAAAATCAAGTAGTCACTTCACAACAGCTTACAAATTATCACACATACAGGAATATTTATTAATAGTAAATATTTTGTCCAAATACTCCTCTGGACCAATTTAACAAGAAACCGGAAATGAAATTACCATAAAGAACCTCAAAGTGGCGCGCGTCGTACAAGTTAAGAGTGTGAAACGGTTCTAAGATTGTGTGGTAAGCACGTGAAATTTGTCATTTTAATTGGTGAGTTGATTATACAAATGTGGGTATTGTAAAATCCTAAAATTTAGGACAAGCAAGAAAATCGTATTTTTATATACCTCAAATAAGCAAAAATCTTTCCTAAATGCATGGCAGTAGGGCAAAAAATAACACTGAACGTTGGTGAAAAAATATGATTTCACGAAAAGAATTACATACATTCATCAGTTTCCGAGACAATTAATAAACTCTGCGGGAACGAATTTCTGATCGAACTATAATAACACACAGCTGAAGTCATCATTCGTTGGACACTGCGGGAATTGCTGAGGAGGGGATCTGAGCACCTATGGACATGTTCAGATTGCAATGATGATGACCCGAAAATAATTCAATAGCACTTTTATTAGTCTTTCCATTTCTTTCGTGAAGTTTTTTTTTTTTTTTTTTGTGATAGTGTATTTATTAGACATATTTAAAATGATAATTTCTTTTAAAGGTTAAAAATTTGAAATTATTCAACTTGAATTCGGCAGGATGTTGATGTCAGGAGGTTAAAGCAATGTTGGGGGCCTAGGTAGCCTATTTGTGAAACCCACTAGACGGAGCTACCGACGTTAGGAAAACACGTGTTCGTATCCCCTGTGAGTGTGAGTTGTACTCGTAGTTGGAAAATAGAAAATAAGCCCGCGATCGACCCAGCCGCTTGCAGAAATGGGTACCAGTAAAGTACTCTGGGAAGGTGAGGAATGTCGCCTCGCATAGTGGGTTTCAAGGCTTGAAGCGACACTATCCAGAAGTTTCCGAACAGTTCTGGATATGCGACCGAGCACGTATAAGTGAAAAGTCGCCGATTCAAATCTCGTACTTGACCTTGACCTTTTAAGACGATGTTCCAGCTGGAGAGTGAAGGTTTCATTGTCAATCTACACCCACCCTACCTCACCCTCAATAGATTTGTTTGCGAGTATGTTCTCTGAAAGGCTTTTTATATTTTAATGAAAATGTTGTTACATCACTGTATTTGTATACTAGCAGTAATGCTTGTCAATGACTAACACGTCATTTCATTGGTGATGTGGTTGATACCAGACCAGGCCGAGTCATTTTTCGAGATTCTGGATCTCATTTTCAGAGACTACACTAGAGATGTAGCTGTGTCCATTAGAAATAGAAGAAGATAAATATCCTGTTTCATCAGAAGACCAACAACTTTCTAGACTGTAGCACATGCTAGTGTAGCACTCACAGTTAATACATTATTATTTATAAAGAAGAACAGTGCCTAAATTTAATTAGTTTTTTTAACATGATTTGTGGAAAAGATTGTGCAGGTAGAAGTTGTTTGAAAATATAAGACACATTAATGTATGTTTACAAGTAACTGGAGCCAGAGAAACATTTTATTGAACGAACCGTTGTACACGTGTTTTGTTGATACGCTGGGATGTTCTGTTTACATGTTAATAAATTATTGTTTTAGCTTATCTTACTAGAATGCGCTACCACAGCTGTCGCATTACAAAATAAGGTAGAGAAAGAGAAGACCGCTGTGAGCGTTCAGTAAACAGCTGCGAGATAAACAAAGGAACGTTTTCAAATGCTGCTTGCTTTCGCCCGATGACTAAAGTATTCTAGACTATTCGTTGACTGTAGAATTCCTCTTCGTCATCTGTCCTTAAAAGGACGTTAAGTGGACGTGTCTGCGTTGTGTTGTGGTTTGCAGTATAACTGTTATATTTGCGTCTTTCGGCCCAACACATCCAACTTCAGCACGACATTTTTGAGTACCCGGTTGTCTTCCCTCTTCGATCCCTGCACGCTTGGCCAGACTAGACAGTTTAGTCTGTTAATGGAGGCACCACGGAGAGGTGGATCAGGGTCTGGATGGTTTTGGTTCACCGATCCTGGGGCAAGCCATCAGCTGTGGGTCGCTGACAACTTCCAGCTCTGGTGTTGGGAGGCGCGCGTTCGCCTCTGTTTTCAAATAGAGGACGAAAACAATAAGCAACGAAGTGCGGGTAATCCTAAAACGGGATCTAGGAACACGAAGACAGTCTAAATAAGCAGCTATGTTGTTGGGCCACAATCTCTTCTCTACCTGTATATGATACCTGCCCGGATGAAGCTAAAAGTGACCAGATGTAAAGAAATAAAACACTAAACTACTTCTTCCTTTGCACTTTATATATTCTGACAGATGTACTGACAGGAATCTGTGGTGTCTCCAAATGAGTCGCATCATTAATGTAACGAATCTGACATCTGAGGAGAGAATGCTCAAGCTGTACCGATCTATTCTTCTCTAAATCAGCTGTGGTTATAAGTATGATCTACTCTTGCTTTGACAACGATCGTCATACAACGATGGTTAGCTCCCTTGAGTACCTGCACTTTAGACACTACACAAAGTCGACTCAAAACAATGAATATAACATCTATTTGTTTCATGGTGACGTCAGACAGGATAATCACTTCTTCACTAAAACACAATGTTCAAAGGTAAAGTGCCCAGTCACGCCACGTTGCATATAGAGAATATGTTTTTGTGAGCATAATTTTTGCAGACCATCATCATGTACCCTGCCGGTTGGCGTAGGCGGTCATGTCCCTCCACAATCTTCTATCTACAGTGCATCGTATCAGTTCTGTTGTTGACTGTTTTCCATGCCATGACACCAAGCTATCCAGTATTTTCTATCTTTGTCGTCCGCGATCTCTCTTTCCTTTTATTTTGCCTGTTGTAACCAAATATTCGAACTTTCCTCTTCTCATGATGTGCCCAAAAACTGTTGATTGCTTCTTTCTGATGTTTTTTAAGAGCTCCCTTTTTGTGTTGGCCTCTTTGAGAACTTCCTCATTGGTCTTTTTATTTGTCCAGGGAACTTTCAACATTCTTCTCAGAAATCCCATCTCTGTGGCCTCTAGCCGTCTTTTCATTTGTTTGTCTACTGTCCATGATTCGCTTCCATAGGTCAGAATTGGTTCTATATAACACTGATGAACTCTCTTTCTCATTTTTATTGACATAGATTTGTTGCATAAGATATTTTTCCTTTTCTTAAATGCTATTTTGGCCTGAGCTATTCTGCTTTTTATTTCTGTGGTGCATCTCCCATCGGATGTAATTATTGTGCCCAAGTATTTGAAACGTTGCACTTGTTTTAGATTTGTCTCGTTTATTTGTATGCTGCATGATGGTGATGATTGTTTCTTCGATATAACCATTACTTCTGTTTTCTTACTATTCAGACTGAGACCTTTTTTGTTGCTTTCTTCTATTAATATGTCTATCATTTCTTGTAGTTCGTTCTCTGTCTCTGCTATTAAGACTATGTCATCCGTATATCGCAAATTATTTATGTTGTGACCGTTGACTTCAATTCCTTTTTTTTGTCCACTATTGATCTCATAATATATTCGCTGTAAAGTGAAAACAAGTCCAGTGACAGAACACAGCCTTGTCTGACTCCTTGTTTTATATATTGGAATTGTCCTGTTTGGTTGTTAATTCGTATAGCTGCTGTTTGTTGCCAGTACATGTTTTTTATGATTCGCAGATCCTTGCCATCAATGTTTAATTTCTCCAGCATTTTGATTATTTCCACATGCTTTACTTTGTCAAATGCTTTCGTGTAGTCTATAAAGCACATATACAGATCTTTCTATCAATGTCCTTAAGATTTATATTGCGTTATTGGTGCCCTTTCCTTCCACAAATCCACATTTTTCCTCACTTAATTCTGGTTTTATTTTGTTCCTTACACGTCTCATGATTATTCTTAGTAATATTTTAGTCATATGGCTCATGAGACTAATAATGCGATGGTCTCACAATCAGTGGCGCCTGACTTCTTCGGTATGGCTACAAAGATATATTTTAGTAGATCCTCGGGTATGTGTCCAGTGTTATATATGTCATTGAGTAATTTTGTTATGACTTGTACTCCTAACTCTCCTAATGCATTTATCTCTTCGATTGTTATATTGTCAGGACCTGGCGCTTTGCCTCTTTTCATGTGTTGAATTGCGTCCTCCACTTCACTCTGCATTATTGGTGGTCCTGTGTCTTCATTTGAATTGTTTAATTCTGGTCTTTCATCATCATAGAGTTGACTGATATATTCTGTCCATCTTTCCATTGTCTTCTCCTGTCCCATTATTAT